>JAXQQM020075914.1:0-643372 GCA_034641835.2 Pinus albicaulis
GTTGTCCTTGATGGCAACCCACTGAATGAAGATGAAGACATGCGACTATTGACATGTGTTGTCCTTGATGGCAATCCACCTGATGAAGTTATGCTTGACTTGATGGACTTGGTAAATGATGTAAATCTAATGTGATATGATGTTTGTTGACAATATGATGTTGAGTGTTGTCCTTGGAAGGCAACCCACTTGATGAAGATAATGACAACTTACTTGATGAAGTTGTGCTTGATAGAATATGTCCTTGATGAAGGAAATCTGATGTATCTACAGTGTGAACAGAAGGCAATGAAGAAAGGAATTCAGCATGTGCTAATTCTATGATGAAAAAGAGTATGTCTCTATGTATACGCGGATTGGCCTAGGGGAAGTCGCGTATGCACGCGGAAAGGAACGTTCCAAGTCGCGTATGGGCAAAAGCGCTCAAAAAGTGAAAAACCAGGGGTAACCACCATGGTATTGACCCATTGTAGTGGGTAATGATCCGCCTAATTGACCCCGTCCAAGTAGTTTTGGGCTCATGGTATTGTTTTGGCCCATGGTATTGAAAAAGGGGGCTCATGGTATTGAAAAAGGAAAAACCTATATAAGGAGAAGAAATTCATTGTGCAAATCATGAATGAGGGTGCAAGATGTCTGAGCTTGAATGAATACTTCTCTCTGAAGTATATCTGAATGGAAAGGGTTACACTTGAATGATAAATCTGAATGTATGATGCACCAATGATGAAGAAGGGGATCTAGATCTGAATTTGTATTTGCTAGATTTGTTTATGGAGTGAGTAGATCTGTGATGAGGCGAACATCTAGGCGAACATCTGTCTGAAGTGAAAAGGGTAAATCTGAATTGAACATCTGATCTGATGAAGTATGCAGCTCTGTAATCATTGAAGATCTATACGCTACTTAGCCGCGGAGGAAGCGCGTATATACGCGGCTTCTATGAAGTAAAAGCGCGTATGCGCAATAAAATATACACTGAGGTATACGCTGGTTTGTGTGGACGGAAGCGCGTATATACGCGACATCAGTAAAGGGAAAGCGCGTATGCAAACTAGGGTTTGCTAAAGCAAGGGGTATGAAATATCTGATCTGTTCTGCTGTGTTTCTGCTATCTGATCTGTGTTGATAAGTATCTGTTGGTGATGTATGTTTGTGCTTAAAAGTATGGAAAGGGTCCAGTCTGAAAATATGATGAAACGTGGCCTGCAAGTTGTATTCTATTGAAGTTGTTGGATCCAGTGTGAAAATTGATGAAACGTGGTCCAAGGTGGTGCTGAGGGTTGTAGCCTTCAGTCAGGGGGTTGTAGCTCCCTTCCAGGTGAGGCTGGTAAACGAGAGCAGGGGGTCGTAGCTCCCTTCCGGGAGAGGTGTGGTAGCGAGTCGAGGGTGGCTCCCTTCCGAAGGCTGATGAAACGAGTCGGGGGTCGCGCTGTCTGCACGAGGCAGTGTGTGACGAGCATAGCGGTGGGTGCACAACGTCTTTGGTCCAATCTGTGACACATATGTTGTAAGATGTTTTCTCTATAATAAAATATTGAAGGCTGAGAAACTGCAGCGGTGGTTTTCTCCCGACTTGGGTTTCCACCTAAAAATCCTGGTGTTCATGTGTGATGATTTATTTTGTTCTTACTGCACATGTTTACTGCTTATTAAATATCTGATGAATAAATGAAGGAATGATTTAAGTGAAGAATTAATGACATAAATAGATATCTGTGTATACGCGAGTTTCGTAAAGGGTATCCGCGTATATACGCAGGTCTGGTTCAGGAAAGTAGCGTATGCGTTTTAGAAGCAAGAAAAAGTGAAAGTTTTGAATATGCAGTAAATACTGATTCACCCCCCCCCCCCCTCTCAGTATTTTTCCCAACAATTGGTATCAGAGCAGGTCCTTCTGCAGAAGCTTGATCGCTTGAAGGAGATCCGTCGCAATGGGAAGTCAAGAAGGAGTAATATCTATAAAGCCACCTCTATTCAATGGAAGCAATCTGATATTCTGGAAGGTACGAACAAAAGCATATCTGCAAAGTCTTGGTGCAGATGTATGGGCAATCGTGGAAGAAGGTTATCAATACCCGGCAAGTATTCCTACTGATGCAGCTGAAAGAAAGAAGTATGAAATCAATGCCAAAGTAGTGAATGTCTTATTGGGAAGCATGTCTGAATCAGAATTTGCCAAAGTGATGCAACTACATTCGGCAAAAGACATATGGGACAAAATCATTCTAAGCTATGAAGGAGACACAAAGGTAAAAAGTGCAAAACTCCAAACTCTTAGAATTGAATATGAAAATTTGACGATGCATAGTGATGAGAGTGTTGCCAGTTTCTTTCTTCATCTGGATGATATTGTAAATCGAATGAGAAATTTGGGTGAAACCATAACTGATACTACTCTGGTGGAAAAGGTCTTAAGATCATTGACTTCAAAATTTGACTCTAAAGTTTCATCTATTGAAGAAAGGCAAGATTTGCAAACTCTTACTATTGTTCAATTACATGGTACTCTGACTGCTTTTGAAATGAGACAAGGAGGCCCTTCTCAAGTAAGAGAAGCTGCTTTTAAGGCATCTACAAAAGGAAAGGAAAAGGAAGTTGTCAAAGAATCCAGTTATATATCCGATGAAGAAGAAGCGAATTTCGTGAGAAAGCTCCAACTAGGTACTGGAAGATTCAAAGGTAAGCTTCCCTTCAAATGTTTTGAGTGTGGAAAAGTTGGTCATTATGCTGCTAAATGCCCTTATAAAGAAAAACATGGTAAAGGGAAACAATTTGAAAAGAGAAAGAGTTATTATGCAAAAGAAGATGATGATGAAGTGTCCAGTGAAGATGAAGAAGATTCTGACCAAGATCTGAAAGTACTCATGGCTAAGAAGCAAAAGAAGAAGGTTACTCGAGGAAAGGAGATATCTCAGAAATCATGTATAGCAAAAATTGAAGAAGATGAAACAGATTCTGACGAAGATCTACAAGCACTCATGGCAAAGAAGAAAAAGGAGAAGGCCACTTGTAATACTCTTCTTTGTGAAAACAATAGTAAAGATAGTGAAAGTAAAGTTGTGGATCTAGAAGAAGCTCTCAAGATTAAAGTTGAAGAACTACAAAGTTCATACAATAAGCAAGAAACCATCTACAAAGAGATGATCTCACAAATGAAAGATCAAATAGAAATGCTGAGTGGACAGGTGGACAAGTATCAAAGGTTTCATACTTATGCATCCAATCGAATTAAAGATCTAGAAGCAGATCTTGAAAAATCAAGCAAAAAGAATGAAGGACTTGAAGCTGCTATCATCTTTCTGCAAGCAGAGCTAGAAGCATCAAGTAAGGAAAATGAGGAACCTCTACAATCCTTTGAAAAGGAAGGCCTTGAAGCAGAAATTATCTCTCTAAAAGAAGATCTGGAAAAATCAAATAAGAAGAATGAAGAGCTGGAACAAACATGTGAAGAAAATGAAAATTGGCTAAAAGAAGAGATCCTAAATCTGAAGGATCAAGTTGAAGATGGAAGAAGAAAAGAAGAAAGCATTGCAAAGCAATGTCAAGCCTTGGAGGTTGAGGTAAACATTCTCAAAGGTAAATTAGAAGAAAAGGTTAAACTTTTGAGGTTTCATGATAGTACTAATATTTTGGACAATATTCTGAGTAATCAAAGGTCTCCTGGTATCAAACTTGGTCTTGGTTTCCATGAAACTGTTAAAGGAGAATCTAGCTCACAAGGAAGTGCTAAAAATTCAGAGAATGTCAATACAAAACCTAAAGTGTTGAAAGAGACAAAAGATCAACCAACAATCATGAATTCTCAAAGGAATTCATTCAAGAACGTTGAATGTTTTAAATGTCATAATTATGGGCATGTTGCAGAAAATTGCAGGAGCAGATCATTTCAGCCACAAATAAACAGATCCTACTCAGAAAGGTACTCTAGTCTCTTCAGAGGATATTGTTTCTCATGTAACATGTATGGACATAAAGCAGCTGATTGCAAAAGGAGGAAGATTAGAAATACTCTTTATGATTCTTTTGCTTATTTTTCTGGCCACATGAGATGTTATGCTTGTAATAAGTATGGACATGTAGAAAAGGAATGTAGGATGAACAGATCTGGGAAAGTGGATAACTTCCAGCACTCAAATAGAAAGTTCAAGCAAATTTGGAAAAAGAAGGAGGACCGATCAGAAACGTAGGGAATTCTGACCCTACTGCAGTCATCCGCTTCTGAAGCTTACTTCTCTGATTGACTGTAGGAATAATGTGAGATACATTATGAGATCTAGTAATGTATCGTCACAGGTGGAGCAATGTATGATGTCTCTCATGGTTTATTTGATTAGTCTGGTTATATGTATTTCTAACAGAGCATCTGGTGTGAAAAAGACAGGAACAGAAGGTAAATTTGCAAGAGAAGATGAAAGTGTGAAATTTTCTATATTTCACTTTCTATACGCGGGTTCTATGAAACAAAGTCACGTATACACGCGAGTTATAGCTGACACAGCCGCGTATGCATTTATGACAAGAGAATTTATCTGATAGCTGAAGATCTGGAGCAGAGGTCCAGGGGGAGCATCAGTCTGACTAATAATAACTGAAGTTTTGACTCTGTATCAGCTTAATTATCAGTTCTAAATAATGATGTTATGATACATGGTTTCTTATGTTGAAGACTATGGAGGAGTCCTGTTTGCTTGAGTATTCGTTGCTGAGATGAAAGTCTTATAATTCAGAGACAAGGACAGATCATGCAGAGATTGTTGCTGATGACTTGCTGTTGAAGGTGTTTCAGATTGCACGAGTTAAGGAAGAGCACTGGTTTAGGGGGAGCAGCAGGTTGAATACTAATGATTGCATTGTTGGCAATATGACTGCTTGTTCTTTGGTTTTTGTGATACTCATGCTCAAATGATGATGACTTGGTACATTGTTTATTATGATGAGATTTTTGAGCCCTGGTTGTCCTTTGTACTCACACATGGATGAGTTGGATGTCATGTGATTCAGAAATAAATCATGCAGAATGTGTTACTATGGTTGAGAGATCTTTTGCCTTCATATGTTATTTCATGTTAAATCTTGAAGATCATGGTGATTTTGGACCACATGGATGATTGCTTGACACATATCTGAAGATGTTGTTCTGGTATGATAATCTCTTTTGGAAAGAATGTATTGATGCTGCAAAGGATCTGAAGACTTGGTTACTAATGGGCTTATGCTACAACCATTGGATGACGCTTGAAGACACAACTACACTATTCTGTTATATCTGTAGTCCAGGGAAGCAGTCAAATATCTCAGAAAGAAGCTGAACATTGTCTTTTCCTCATAGAAAATCAGATCTGATTGAATTTTAGAAGATGGCTTGGGATACGCGGGTTTCCTGAAACACAGTCGCGTATGTACGCGAGTTAATGCACAGAAAACCGCGTATGCATGATTGCTGACAATTTTTGCTTGGTTCAGCTCTCTTCAGCACAGCTGTAGTGCTGTTTGGTATCTCTGATACTGTTTGGTATCTTTGGTGATGTTCCAGTTCTCATAATTCTGTTTCTAATGTTTTGATGAAGATACCTTGATGATTTGTTGGTGGAAGTTTTCAGGATGCACAAACTAAGGGGGAGCCTTAGTCATATGAAAAGGATGCATGGATGCACAGATTCAGGGGGAGCATTAGTGTTGCTGAGTATAATGCATTGTTGGCATTATGATGGTTATGTTATATGATCTTTCTTGAGGACTTTCTGGTGTTGGTCATAAATGATCATATTTATATTTTGGTGAAAAGGTCTTGTTGAGACCCATGATGTAAAATTGTAATATTCAGTCATGTAAGGACTTGTCATTTTTGTAAACCCACTTGGTTGGGTAGCTGAGTTGCAATGTGTAAACCCACTTGGTTGGGTAATTGAGTCTCTTATGTAAATCCACTTGGATTGGATATTTGATGTAAGTATGAGTCTTTGGTGATAGGAAGTTCATAGAGTCATGTACTTCATTTAAAATTTGTTTAAAGATTCAGCATGAACTCAGGGGGAGCTTGGTCACTTCAGTATATATCAGATCTGCAGAACGTTTCTTCCACATGAGGAGAAAAAGGGGAGAGTATGTTGGTTTTTGATCCGCCCTTTTCCCTTGATGTCAAAGGGGGAGAATGACATGGTGTTTGAATGAAGAGAAAGAATGGTGTCAAAAATGGAGAGAGTGACATGGTGTCATGGTATTCTTAATGTACCTATCTGTTGTGGTGATCAAACACCATCGTGGTTGCCATCAAGTCCAAAGGGGGAGATTGTTGGAAATATGATGCAGAATGTTGTCCTTGATGGCAACCCACTGAATGAAGATGAAGACATGCGACTGTTGACATGTGTTGTCCTTGATGGCAATCCACCTGATGAAGTTATGCTTGTCTTGATGGACTTGGTAAATGATGTAAATCTAATGTGATATGATGTTTGTTGACAATATGATGCTGAGTGTTGTCCTTGAAAGGAAACCCACTTGATGAAGATAATGACAACTTACTTGATGAAGTTGTGCTAGAAAGAATATGTTCTTGATGAAGAAAACATGATGTATCTACAGTGTGTACAGAAGGCAATGAAGAAAAGAATTCAGAATGTGCTCAAAGTATGATGAAAAGAGTATGTCTCTTGGTATACGCGGATTGGCCTAGGGGAAGTCGCGTATGCACGCGGAAAATAACGTGCCAAGTCGCGTATGGGCTAAAGTGCTCAAAAAGTGCAAAACCAAGGGTAACCACCATGGTATTGACCCATTGTATTGGGTAATGATCCGCCTAATTGACCCCGTCCAGGTAGTTTTGGGCTTATGGTATTGTTTTGGTCCATGGTATTGAAAAAGGGGGCTCATGGTATTGAAAAGGGTAAACCTATATAAGGAGAAGAAATTCATTGTGCAAATAATGAGTGTGGGAGAGCAAGATGTCTGAGCTTGAATGAATACTTCTCTGTGAAGTATATCTGTATGGAAAGGGTAAAGGTTTGATGATAGATCTGAATCTATGAAGCACTTATGAAGAAATGATGAAGCGGGATCTTTAGATCTGAAATGTACTTGTATTTGCTAGATCTGTTTATGGAGTGATTAGATCTGTGATGAGGCGAACATCTAGGCGAACATATGTCTGAAGTAAAGGGTTGAATCTGAGCTGAATGTCTGATCTGATGAAGTATGCTGCTCTGTAATGATTGAAGATCTATACGCTACTTCGCCGTGGAGGAAGCGCGTATATACGCAGCTTCGCTGAAGTAAAAGCGCGTATGCGCAATAAAATATACACTGAGGTATACGCTGGTTTGTATGGACAGAAGCGCGTATATACGCGACATCAGTGAAGGGAAAGCGCGTATGCAAACTAGGGTTTGCTGAAGCAAAGGGTATGAAATATCTGATCTGTTCTGCTGTGTTTCTGCTATCTGATCTGTGTCGTTAAGTATCTGTTGGTGATGTATGTTTGTGCTTAAAAGTATGGAAAGGGTCCAGTCTGAAAATATGATGAAATGTGGCCTGCAAGTGGTGTCCTAAAGGAAGCTTTGGATCCAGTGTGAAAATTGATGAAACGTGGTCCATAGAGGTGCTGAGGGTTGTAGCCTTCAGTCAGGGGGTTGTAGCTCCCTTCGAGGTGAGGTTGGTAAACGAGAGCAGGGGGTCGTAGCTCCCTTCCAGGTGAGGCTGGTAAACGAGAGCAGGGGGTCGTAGCTCCCTTCCAGGAGAGGCTGGTAAACGAGTCAGGGGGTTGGAGCTCCCTTCCAGGAGAGGCAGAGGGTGTGGCAATGCGGGTGGGTGCTGTATCTTCCAGTCAAGTCTGCGTGACACATGTATTGTAAGATGTTTTCTCTATAATAAAATATTGAAGGGTGAGCAAGCTGCGTGGTGGTTTTCTCCACGACTTGGGTTTCCACCTAAAAATCCACAGTGTTCATGTGTGATGCTTTGTGTCATGATTTGTCTGTTCTTCTTCTTTGTGTTTCTTTGCCTTATTGAAATATCTGATGAATAAATGAAGGAATGATTTAGTGAAAAATTAATGACATAAATAGATATATGTGTCAACGAGTTTCGTAAAAGATGTCACGCGTATATACGCAAAAAGTGCAGTTCGGGGAAGTAAACGTGTCGTTTTTAGAAGCAAGAAAAAAAGTGAAAGTTTTGAATATGCGATGTAAAAATACGATTCACCCCCCTCCTAGGTATTTGTATCAGCGGAACTTTCATGGCACATAGAAGGAGCGCGATGCACTGGGCAGTGGTCGTGGTGCACAGGGAAAACAACTAAATTTTTTCCATTGCTTCCACAAAACTCCAAATCGGTTTGGTCTCCTTTGCTCCAAGTAAGTTTATGAGACTTTGTAATTTCTATTAACCAACGTTTGGTGTTGATTGAGATTGAATATGAGAGTTTGAATGTCAAAACTCAAACCCTATCATCTTGTTGAAGTGCCTCCTTAGGGTTTTGAAATTGGAGTTTTAAAATTGATTTTGGTGCCAAATACTTCATTCCTCACTTGTTTATTCCTCCCTCTCACCATTATACTATCATTACAGTCCATCCCCTATTCCCTTACATCTCTAAAAGTCACTTACTCCTAAGTCCCATTTCCCTATCCCTAAGTCATTTCATTTCCTATCACTCTCCCATTCCCATCTCACTTGTAAAAAATTCCCAAACCCCAAATTTCCCAAACAATCAATTGGTTGTCCCTACACCTCAGATATCACTTGATTGAGTTCCATTGTTCCTACTGCCCTATTTCTCCACAGTCCCTCTCTTACCACCATATATTTGGAAATTGAAATAAAACACCAAATTCTCATTTTCATCTCATACAAGCCAACATACACCTTGTATGGACATCATGTAGACAGACACTGATACATCATATGACAGAGATAGTGATTCTACCACTGAGCTACATGCACCTAGAAGGCCTCGTAAAGGTGGCAAACATGTGAGAGAGGAGCCCACCTCATTGACTCAATTGCAGGCTTGCCCACTTGCCATGACATGTTTTTGAGAACAGTCATTCTATCAGTTTTGTGAAATGATTGCTAGGATTCATTATCATCGGGAGTTGGCTCATTTGTTTGTATTGCATTTACATGATGGTCAGGTAACTCTTGCTAGTGTAAATTTCACTTTGACACCGGAAAAAATCTCTCAAGCAACCAGAATACTGAATGTGGGTGAATAGTGGAACAAAAGACAGCAGGTGGAAAGAGTGCATTATGAACCATATATCAGGCCTAGATTTGTGAGACAACTCAGTAGAGTGTTCCCATTCCGGTTTCTAAAGGAATCCTATGCGCCTTTGATGAAACTTATTATCAGATATTTCAGTTGCGAGGGCTAGTTGTCATGCCTCTATGCATACCATATCAGATTATTGATGCATTTCACAAGAGTGAGAATGATGAACATCCCTTATTTCATGTGCCGAAACATCGAGAGAATGACCACTCTTGTGCAGAAGAAAACTCTCGAGCAGCAATACAACAGTATTTATCACTATGCACTCATCAAGATCGTGGTTGTACATCAGCTTGGATTACAGGGTATTTCATGGGAGGATTTCATTTCCCATGACTTATTCATAGCTCCTTAGGTTCCTTCGAAGGTTTTCCATGATGCAGGTGAACCTTCACATCAGTATGGAGGTCAGGAGGCAGAGACTACTAGTGTGCTGACATATGTCACTTATCAGAGAGGCACTAGAGGATTATTTGCAGCAGCCCAGCGAGTACTATCTCCACCTGGGGTGGAAGGGGTCTCGTTGCCATCATCAGCAGCACAGGTACAGGTACAAGATAGAGGTAAGAGGCCCATTTAGGATGAGGGCCCTTCAGGAGGCCAGGATACTGATTTCATACTTATTGATGAGGATTTGAGCTCTCCAAACTCAAAGTTGAGAGAGACTATTTAGGAGCAGAAGGCGGAGATAGATACCTTGAACGTCAAGTAGCAGAGAGCCAAATGGATTATAAACTACTTGGAGCAGTGGAACAAATATTTGGAAGATCAGCAAACAATCATGGAGTTGCAGAACATCCGTGAGAACCGGCAAGCTGCCCAAAGAAGCCAAACCGAGATGACACCCATTGAGCGAGAGATTGAGGCTGATAGAGAGAATTGGCTTGAGAGGGTCAATATTCATCTTGAGAAGCTGTTGGAGAAGGCCAACAAGGAAAAGAACATGCTAAGGCACATGGAGAACCATTATTGGACACAAAATCATGTTTGCAAAGCGAGGATCAAAATCCTGAAAGCAAAGCTAAGGAGGGCACTAAAGCGTCACAAAAGGCATGATAGACTCCAAATTTTGGCCAAAGCTTATTTGGCCCAGCATAGTGCTTGATGGTGGACATTCAGCCCAAATTTCAAGAAATTTGGGAAAATTTTTGTCAATTTTGAATTTTTTGGCCTTAACACAGATTTTTTCGCCCGACGCGTAGCGCCACTTGGCACGCGCTTATAATTGGCAGCTCCTTTGGAGGAAAACTTTTCATTTCTAGATTTTTCATCAAAATTTATGCATTCCTACCCATTACCTAAGGATTTTGACAAGTTTTGGGTTGCCTAAAGGTTAAAAAACACCCTAAAAATGGCCTTTCTGCCACTTTTTGCACACACAGGAAGCAGTGTTGGGAGATTTGATTTTTGGAAGGGAAAATGGCAACCAAATCCAGAAATTCCACTAGGGTTGGAAATTAGATAGGCAGGGATGTCCAACGAGCTATCCTGAACTCAATTTGGACTTCGGGAAGGCCCTAAAAATCAGCCTCAAAGTGGCGCTACGCATAGAGATTTCAAGCGCGGCACATTGGGAAATTTGGCCTAGTTTTCACTCAACAGCTCAGTTTTTCGCCTAGTTTTGGCTAGTTTGAATTTTTCATGTAACTCTTGATGTAACTTGATGTAATCTCATAAATTTGATGTAATTTTGGCACATTTTTACTCATCCTAGTAGATTCATTCACCAAAAAGTGAAATGTAAGTGAACCAATCAGTTTCCTATCATATAGAGGCAAGTTGTTTCATTGCCTATTTTCCAGTTCTTAGTTTAGATATGGTTGAAAGAGCTCCTATAATGCTGAGATCGACCCCTAGAGGCATGGGGATGAGTTAGGATTTTCTATATCATGTAATTCATCAGTCATTTTCAGGGTTGGACACTTGGGATTGCTTGGCACTTCATTGTACATTTCATCTCTACAATTTTGGCAAAGGAATAGACCAGGGTTTGCAACACTCTTTGGGATCCATGTGGCTCTGTGTTTTGATGGTGTGTTTCTCTATGTGATTGTAAGTTCACTAATGTTTTATGTGTATCATTTCCCTTCTCCTTTCTTCTTAAATTAAACAAATGAGTGATAAAGGTGGAATTCATTAGATTGCTTTGCTCTGCCTTGAGTTTTGTTTAATTTTCCATGTTTTCATCTGTTTGAAGAGGATTCTTGAAAGCTTCTTTCCCTCTTCAGCTCCTCACCGGTCTGAACTATCCATTCATTCAATCCAAAGCATCAAAACAATTGCCTTCCTTGCCCCATTCAGAACTCTGCAAAAACTAGGCCTCATCCCCGAACCCAAAACTGCCTTTCCCTTTGATTCCAACAAAACCCCCAAAATCAAAATCAAACTCCTTTACTTATATACCTAGCCTAAAATTAGCTTTTATTTCAAGTCATCTCAAGCCTTATTGATTATCTTTGCTGAGATTGACCCGGAGAGAGCCCTCTCCTGATCTGGTAGGGCTAGCTACCAGACTGAGTGTGGTTTGATGTTACCCTGAACTCTGCCTTCCTTCAGCCTAAGGTAGATTTAGGCAATAACATAGTGGCGACCATACTGGGGAGAAAATGGTTTTATTGTTGGTGTTATTTGTTTTATAAGCTACAGACGGAGCTTGAAGCTATGCCAGGTAGCCTTCGAAACGCTCTTGCTTTGCATTAGAGAAAGTAGATAAACGCTGCTTCAGTCAATCTCTGGTCTAGTTTGTAAACGTGACACTTTACTTGTAAATTTCCCCTAGTACATCAGATCATTCTAGACTTTTGGGTGATGAGTCTAGAATTTGATAGGCTGAATAAGTTGGTTTTGTCCCTTTGATTTTGAAAATAATTCAACACACTGGCTTCCAGAAGACATACCAGAGAAAATCCAGACCCCGATCCACCTCCAGTGTATGAAAATCCCAATCTTATTTCGAGAATCCTTCATCAAGAAAGTCCTGTGATTCCTCTGTTTAAATCTCATTCATGTCCCGCTGTGTTTGAGTACCTTGAAGATCTTGAATTTGATGAACAATTTGAGTTGTCGTTGTTTGAGACTAAGTCTAAAAGTGCTATTGGTTCTACTGTCATAAATCCAGAGTTTATCAAGTATCTCGAAATTGAACAAGCTAATAGATCCGTTGACAGTTACATCTTGAATATTCAAAATTCCATTGTGGAAACAAACATTCACGAGTTCATAGAGTCTGCATCCGAAACACTTGGGCCATCATCAGTTACCTTCGATTCACAAGTTCATACTGAGCTTCCTTTCATTCCTACCATTCCCGTGCAACCATCTATTTTTGATTAAAAAATTTCAATAGTATCGCCTCCATCCACACCTCATACACCTCATACATCTACTGCTCCTACTCCACCTATATTTCCAAATCTGATTGTAAATCCACCAAGAGCAATGGCTGCCCGATTTTCACCTCTCGTGTTACCTGAGAACTTGGATGACATGCCCACTGATTATCAAAGTAAGATTCCATTGTTTGATGGCACTCCTCAAAGTGTTCTTGCTCAGCAACATGTTGATAGAATGGCAGATTTCTTTGACCTTCATGAAATTGATGCAGAAAATGTGACCATGAGATTATTTGTGCAAACCTATGGAGGTGAAGTAAGAAAGTGGTTCATAGCTTTGCAGCCTAGAAGTATTGCTACATTGGCTGAGCTTCAGAGACAATTCCTGGATCGATGGGAAGTAAAGAAATATCCTCTTTAGATCACTCATGAATATACCAAGATCAAGCGGAACGTTGGTGAGTCTGTCCAAGATTATTGTATTAGATTCAATGCGGTTTACAATGCAATTCCTGATGATTTAAGGCCATCTAGGAGGTCGGCTTTGCTTAAGTTTCTAGATGGTTTTGATCCAGACATGGCCTATCAATTACGAGAAATAGATCCGGCCACTTTGGAAGACATGCAGAAAATTGCAGTCAGTGTTGAAGCTAATTTGAATGACAAGAGAGCTAGATTGAAAGCTGAAAAGAAAGTCGCAATAAAGGAAGAGGCTTCTACTTCAAATCAAGTACTCTGCAAGGTGGAAAATATGATTGAAATATTAACACTTGATAAGCCTGAACCGCAGATCATAAATCCTAACTTCGGTGGTCAGCAGCAACCACAATTAAGGATCAAACAATGAGAGCAGCGAGCACAAGAACCAGCAGTACAACAGCAGGCAAAGACACCTTTACAGCATAATTTTTTTGGTCCAGAATCAGATGATGAAGATAATGTAATAGGGGAAGAGAATCACTTCTTTACACCTAATGATATGCCAACTTTATCACTGAAGATGAGGAGTATGCAGAAAACTCAGCTGTACAAAAAGATGAGGATTTCATCTTGGCAAATGAGACAGCTCTTGAAGAGGAGTCAGATGAGTATCAGAGAGCTTATATGAATGCTTTGTCCGCTCAGCAGCGAAAATATTCACTTAGAAATAGAGATGTGCATATTAACCCAATCCAAAAGAGAAAGGAATTTTCAGCACCAAAGAATAATGCACCCGTTGCATAAAAGAAGGGAAAAGAGATAGCTGATCCTACTACTAGCAAATCCCCATCAGCAAATGAAAGATCTAATCAGCCAATTGTATCGAGGGAGAAAGCTGAAAAGAAGGATGTTCCAGCCAAAGAGGTATAAAAAGCTTCAGTTTTTAACTTTGAGAGTGAAATTGCTAAGTTAAAAGTATCCATTCCTTTGACGTAATTGATTAAAAATAGCAGCTATAAGGGTTAGGTATCTAAAATTTTGAATTTAGATCCAATGTCTGATATGGTGAATGTGGAAGATGATCAACCTGAGTTGATATTTGGACCAGCATTGGATGGTGAGTCTCCAGATAGTGATGTGCCTCCTTTTTATATCAGCCTTAGATTGCATGATTTTGTGTTACATAATGCCATGTTTGATTCCGGAGCATCTCATAATCTCATGCCAAGAGCAATCATGGAGAAATTGGGATTGGACATCACTAGGAAGTATCATGATATTTATTCTTTTGATTCTAGTAGAGTAATATGCATTGGGATTATCAAAGATTTGGTGGTTAGTTTAGATCAGATTCCGACTAAGAATTTTTTGATGGATGTGGTTGTGGCAGATATTCCTCCTAGATTTGGCATGCTTCTTTCCAGATCTTGGGGAGCGAAACTAAAGGGAACATTGCAACTTGATTTCTCCTATGCTACCATTCCTGTGTTTGGTCAGATGAGAAAATTATATCGGGAGCAAAAGATGAAGTATATGATCACCAGCAAGGAGAAACTGGTAAATCATCCAATTAATTATGTACATACAGATTTAGAGTCATTTGTTTTGTATTCAGATAGTTTCAATGATGTAAATAGTCAATCAGTTGAAGTATAAGATATTCCAGAGATCACTGAGAATTTTAGAGAGGTTTTGAAGAAATAAATACAATAGCTTGAAAGTTTCGCTGAGCAATCAACCTTCCGACAGCAGCAAAAAGTTGATGGACAGCAAGCAGAAATAACAGAGCAAACAGAATTTCAGCACTTGGAAGAAGATGAAGATGGTTTATGGACCATTGATTTTGATGGTGCAGTAGGAAATTATGGTGCTGTAATTGGCATTTGGGTTCGCAGCCCTTTTTCCGCCCCAAACAAGGTACCGAGTAATGTAAGGGTCTCTTCTTATAAATTAGCTTTTGATTGTTCAAATAATGAGGTAGAATACGAAGCTTTGATTGCTGGTCTGAAAATTCTTAGAAAGTTGAATGCTAAGAGGATTTCAGTCTATGGCGACTCCGAGTTGGTAATCAAGCAAGTGAAAGGTGAATACCAAGCTAAGCATCCTCGAATGCGGGCTTACCGAAATGTTGTTCTTGATATCTTGAAATTGTTTTCAGACTATACTTTGACTTGTGTCCCTCGTATTCAGAATGGTATTGCAGATGCACTTGCAAAGGTAGCAAGTAATTTGAAAATTCCGATGAACTCAGGTAACAAATTTGAAATTCATGTGAAGCATCGTCCGATTGTCCCAAACAATCAAAGGTATTGGAAAGTATTTCACGATGATGAAGAGATTGATGAATTTCTGCAAAATGAAGGCAAATTAAAAGACACTTCAATTGATATGGAGCATGATGATGGTGAGGCTGATGTGCAAGTAAATCAGATGGAAGTTTTGCAGCTGAAGGATAATGTCATTCCTAAAGGTCTAATACCTTTAGAAGAGCTTTTCGATCAAGGTGACGTAGCTAGAAAACCAACCTTGCAGCCAACCGAAAAAGGAGTTGAAGATTTGAACATTGGATCAGCTGAAAATCCAAAGATGGTGAAATTGTCCAAAGCATTGCCACCAGAGGTAAAAGCAAAATATATTAGTTTATTGTCTTCTTTTGTTGATGTATTTTCTTGGGACTATTCATATTTGAAGACATATGATACCAATATAATTCAGCACACCATTCCGATTAAGCCAAATCAAAAGCCCTTCAGGCAGAAATTGAGAAGAATAAATCCAAAGTTGCTGCCCTCAATTGAGAAGGAAGTAAATCGATTGTACAAGGCTAGTATCATCGTTCCCATAAGGTTTTCAGATTGGATTTCTAATTTGGTGCCTGTACGCAAGAAGACAGGTGAGATTCGCTTATGCATTGATTTTAGGAATCTGAATAAGGTTTCTTTGAAAGATAATTATTTGTTGCCCAAAATGGATCACATAATTCAGTGAGTAGTTGAAGCATCTCGTATGTCGCTACTTGATGGTTATTCCGGGTATAACCAAATTCTAGTCCATGAGGATGATAGAGACAAAACAACGTTAACCACTCCGTGGGGAAATTTCCATTATGCTAAAATGCCTTTCGGTTTAAAGAATGCTGGTGCAACATTTCTGCGAGCAATGGATATGGCATTTGCGAATGAGAAAGATTTTTTTCTAGTTGTGTATCTTGATGATCTTACAGTCTTTTATAATTATGATGAGGAGTACCTTTATCATTTGAAAGTTGTTTTTCAGCGGTGTAGAAAGTATGGTGTGTCACTCAATCCGAAGAAAATTTTGTTTGCCATGGATGAGGGCAAACTTCTTGGTCACATAATATCAAAGGATGGCATCCGTATTGATCCAGCTCGAGTAGAAGCTATTCAGCAAATTGATCTTCCCCGAAACAAAAAGGAGATCCAATCATTCAATGGTAAGATGAATTTCTTACGCCGCTTTGTGCCTAATCTTGCCGAACATCTAAGAGAGATTACAAACATGCTTAAGAAAGATAGCGTAGTGAAGTGGACTGAGGAGGCTGTAAAGTCTTTCAATTTAGTGAAGTTGGTTCTTTCTTCATCTCCAGTTTTGATCAGCTCAGATTATACTCAGGATTTTATTTTGTTTTCATTTGCTTTGGAGCATACTATGGCAGCAGTATTGATGCAGAAAAGAGATCAGCATGAAAATCCAATTGCTTTTTTCAGCCGAACCATAAGAGATGTAGCCTGAAAGTATAACATCATTGAAAAGCAAGCTCTTGCTTTAGTGAAAGCGTTGAAAGATTTTCGGGTATATATTCTACATTCTCGTATTCTTGCTTAAGTTCCTAACGCTGCTGTTAAGGATGTTTCAGTGCAAACAGATCCGGAAGGGAGACGAGGCAAATGGATTGCTGCCTTGTTGGAGTATGATGTGGAGATAAAGCCTACAAAGCTTATCAAAGGACAAGGCCTGGCTAAGCTAATGGCTGAGTCGAATTTGCATGCCTTGGACATTAATATTATTGCTGCTATGTCTGAGGAGAATGAGGAAAGTTCATCAGTTCAGGTATCAGAAATCTTTGTGCTTTCTCCTTAGTATTCAGATATTGTATATGTGCTTCAAAATTTGTCACCACCGCCCAGCATGGCTAGAAACAAAATTAGAACTTTTAAATTGAAGGCTGCTAAGTTTTGTATTTTGAATAATTCACTCTATTGGAAAGATCCAGGTGGTGTTTTTCTGAATTGTTTGGTTGAAGAAGAAGCAAAGCAGGTTATGGAGGTGTTTCATATGGGAGATTGCGGGGGTCACCTTTTTTGGAACACAACGGCCAACAAAATTTTGAGAGCAGGATATTATTGGCCGACACTCTTTGCTGATGTGTATAAGACTGTCAAAAGTTGTCATGAATGTCAGATTTTTGAAGGGAGGAAGAAATTATAGCCTTTGCCGCTTAAGCCCATTGAGGTAAGTGCTCCTTTTCAGCAGTGGGGTTTGGATTTCATTGGCAAGATCCATCCTACTTCTTCAGCTCAGCATAGGTGGATCCTCACAGCGACAGATTATTTCACGAAATGGATTGAAGCAATTCCCACAGGAAAGCTACGGATTCGGTAATAATTTCGTTTATTGAGAATAATATTTTGTCTCGCTTTGGTTGCCCAAATAAGTTAATTACTGATAACGCAGTAGCTTTCAAATAAAAAAGAATGGTTGAGTTTTGTAACAAGTATCACATCATTTTGGGACACTCAACCGCTTATCATCCACAAGGCAATGGATTGGCGGAGTCTTCCAACAAATCTTTGGTCAACATCATTAAAAAGTTGCTGGAAATAAATAAGAAAGGTTGGCATAAGAAGTTGGTTAATGCACTTTGGGCAGACAGAGTGAGTCAGAAGAAATCCATTGGTATGTCCCCTTTTGAGCTAGTATATGGAGCTGACACGGTATTTCCTACCTCTCTCGCAGTTCCAGTGGTCAAACTTCTGCAGGAAGCTGGCAGTGAAGATGATCATATGCAAAGGAGAATAAATCAAATGATTCATTTGCAGCAGACTAGAGAAGAAATTTTTCAAAACACGTTCAAGCTGCAAGAGAGAATTAAGAAAATATATGACAGAAAAGCCAAAGAGAACAAATTTCAATTGGAAGAAGTGGTGCTGAAATGGGATGAAAGGAACAACGAAAAGGGTAAGCATGGTAAGTTCGAAAATCTCTGGAAAGGACCCTTTACAATTTTTGCATATCAGGGTAAGAATGATTTTCTTCCGAAAGAGATGAACGGGGAAGATTGTCCAGGAGGGCCGATCAATGGTCGGCTTGTTAGCGCTCAAATCTACCTCATGCTGAAATGAGGTAAAACTCAAGGCTACATCAAACCAAGCTCAGCCTCGTAGCTAGCCCTACGAGGACAGGAGAGGGCTCTCTCCGTCAATCTCGATAAAATGAGCAATAGGGTGCGAGATGACTCTAGAATGGGAACTGATTTTAGGCTAGTAAATGGATAGGGGAGTTTGTTTTAAATTTTTTGGGTTTTCGTTGGAGAAATGGGAAAAACAAATTTTGGGTCCGGGGATAAAGTCAGACCTTTGCAGAATTCGAGTTGGGGCGAGGTAGGTGACGGTCTTGATTCTTTTGATTGGATATACGGATAGAACAGAATGAAAAGGAGCCGAAGAGGGCAAAGAAGAACTTGAATCCTCTCCAAACAGTCGAAAACATGCAAAATTAAACGAATTCAAAGGCAGAGCACTATAAACAATGGATTCAACCTCATCTACTCATCCATTTAATTTCAGAAGCATATGAAAGGAATGGCATACATTTAACATGAAGAACTTACAGTAAACAGAGAGAAAACACCATCAAGAACAGAACACCACAAGAATCCCAACAGGTGCCGCAAAACCTCTGATCTTTCCTTAGCCAAAATATGAAAAAATATGTACAATGGTGCCAAAAGTTTCCCAAGAGTCCAACCTCTCCAACCTCTGAAAAGGATTGAGAAATTACATCATATAGAGCATCCTAACCCCTTCCCACACCTCTAGGGGTCGAAATCCTCCTTCTAGGAGCAGTTCCAACAAATTCTAAACAAGGAACTAGAATATAGGCAGCTAACAACTTGCCTCTAAAAGAGTGGAAACTGATTCATTTACATGATTTTCACTTTTTTGAGAGTGAATCTTCTAGAATAGGTAAAAATAAGCCAAATTTACATGCCAACCATCAATTTACATCATGAAAACCCAAAAATTTCATCCACAAACAAAACTGGTCCAAACTGGCCGAAAATCTGAGCTGGAAGTTGAAAATTCAGCCAAAAATTTAAGTGGGTCGCATGCTTTTCAGCCCGATTTTTAAGTACTTCTCGGCATCCAAATTGAGCTCATGATAGCTCGTTGGAAAGCCTTGGATGTTGGCTATCCAATCCAAGTGGAATTTCCCAATTTGGAGCTCATTTGACCCTCCAAAACCTCATTCTCCCAGAAGTACTTCCTGTTGGTGCAAAAGGTGGCAGCAAGGTGGTTTTCATGGTGTTTTTGAGCTTTTTGACCATCCAGAATCTGATGAAATGCTTCGGCAATGCCTGAGGATGCATAACTTATCATGAAAAATCCAAAAATGCAAAGATTTCCTTCAGCAAGTGTCCCAAAAAAAAGTGAGCATATGAGTGCGCGACCCGCTTAACTGAAAAACCTGTTTTTGAGACCAAAAATTTCAAAATGACAAAAATTTCTCCGAATTTGCTCAAATTTGGAGTGAAGACCCTCCATCATGTATCTTGCCCAGCCAACGAAGCCTCGGCCAAAATCCGGAGTGGATCAGGCCTTTTCCGCCGTTTTAGTGCTTCGCTCAACCTCCTCTTTAGAATCTTCATTCTCGCTTTGCAGACATGCATGCGAGCCCAATAATGGCCTTTCATGTGACGAAACATGTCTTTGTTTCTATCATGATCCTGTGAATGTACCTACGCTGATGAAGAAGACGAGACCCCTTCCACGCCATGTGGAGATAGTACTCGCGCTGCTAATGAAGTCAACGAGACTCCTTCCACCCCGGGTGGAGATAGTACTCGTCGTGATGCTGCAAAAAAAGCTCTGTGGCCTCTCTGATATGTTACCACTACTGGTGCACTGCTATGCTCCATCTTAGTACATCAACCTCAACGGTTGAGTCACTGTCCTGCTCATATCCTTGCTCATAAACTGAATCCGTCTCTGACATGGCTTTGAACAAGATATTTGCAATATGGATGCTCATATAGGTGTAGTGAAGGCAAAGTCTTAATGTTTGTTCAAAACCCAATAAATGTCACCCATGCACCCAAGTACCACAGGAAAACAAAATCATAATGAGGATGGCTCTGTTTTAATGGCATAAAAACTATCACTGTTTCGATCATAAGTAAGTTTGACAAATGAAAACCAAATGTAGATGTATGGTATAATTTTATAATGATGGCCAAAACTTGTCAAAGGGGCAAAGCATGAGATTGTGTTTATGAACTGGAGAATAGGGACAACATGACAATAACCATAATGACACAAATAACCATGACAGCGGCAATATTATGGTGATGGCAGCAGTGATATGGTGATGGAGGCTTTATACTAGTCAACATGAAACTGTGCAAAAACGTGAAAGGGCATGATAGTAATGATAAAATGATAACTGAGGGCGTGAGGATGATATACACAACGTGCTAGGGCATGAGCATATTTACCATTCAAGAGTTTTCAAACTTTTCATAAAACTTCCCATATACTTTCAAAACCTTTAAGGAATTAATTTGCATGTGAATGTAGGGTTTATACATTCTTCTCCAAACATGGCCTCTTTCCCACCATCAATAACATCACAACATTGTTAAAAATCTACTGAGCAATGATAAAAACCTGTTTGCAAGTTGTTGGAGTCGACTTGAATCAAAACTGGGCGCAAAACACAATTTTCTGGGCTCTGTTGTTTAAGTGAGTAGCGCCCGCTCAAGTGGGTCGCGCCCCCCAAGTGGGTAGCGCCCGTTCAATTTTACACTGGATGTGGCGCTCAAGTGGGTCGCGCCCCTCAAGTGGGTAGCGCCCGCTCAAGTGGGTCGCGCGCACTTTTCTATGAGCAGCTACATAGTGCATTTTGTAGGAAGCTTTTGGAGGCCTTCCAGGTGTCCAAATCGGGCGTGTGATAGCTCGTTGGAAAGCTCTTGGAGTCTAATTTCCAACACAAGTAAAATTCTGCAATTTGGATTTCATTTACCCTATCAAAAATCAAATCTCCCAACACAAGTCAAAATGAGCAGAATGAGGCTGCCTTAAGGCAGAGCGCTGTTGCAGTCAACTTTTGAAGGTCTTACTCAACTCCAAATTGAGCTCATGATAGCTCATTGGAAATATCTTTGTGTCTAATTATCATTTGGCTCATCAAGCAAGTCATTTAGCCAACCATGCTATGAGAAATCTTGATTTTCCCAAGGTCACTTCAGAGGTGCATTCAATTTTCCTGAGGCAACGGTATTTTTGACGTTTCTCTAAAACAATGATACCTGTGTAAAAAGTGAAAGAGGTTTTTCTTCCTTGGTATTTTGTGGACAAAATCCTCTCTCATTTTTCCAAAATTCATCTTTGATTTCTCTGAAACATCTGTTGTTTGTGTAACCAGCTCTAAAGAGAGAAGAAAAGAGATATTCACGCCTTAGAAATAAGCCACTTCGAGGGGGCAGCCTCCAATACATTACATGAATGAACAATTCTTGGATGATACAATTTACAAAACCTCCTTTCTATATATAGGAGTCCATGGGGCCATGATGTAATCCTAGTGGGCCACAATGTAATCCTAGCCGACTAACAATAATAATTTAAGGGCACAATAATAACAAAATGGGGGTTACAAGGGTACAATAATAACAATAAGGGGGTTACACTAACAACAATAAGGGACTATGCTAGTAATATAGGGACCTAACATGCCCCTCTCCTTCAAAAAAGTGTTGTCCTCAACGCTTGAGTAGCTTTGGGTGCTTCTGTATAAAATTCTCATCCTCCCATGTAGAATCTTCAGTGGGTAAGTTCTTCCACTTGATGAGATGCTCTGAAATTGATCGATTCCGTAGTTGTCGAGTTCTTGTTTCCATGACCGCTTCTGGTTCCAATATGATTTTTCCTTCCTCATCAAGTTCTGGCAATATTGTTTGAACTGGAAGATTTTCACCTATAACCTTCTTTAAGCATGGAACATGGAAAACTGGATGTACTCGCGAAGAAGCCGGAAGCTCCAATTTGTATGCCATAGTACCAATCTTTTGCAACACCTTGTAAGGACCATAGTACTTTGGCGATAATTTATTATCCTTCTTAGCTTGCTTGAGGGACATTTGTTTATATGGTTGTAACCGTAAAAATACCCAATCTCCTATACCAAAACTTCTCTCGCTGCGATGTTGATCTGCCTGTTGTTTCATTCGATTTTGTGCCAAATTCAGGTTATCCTTTAAGAGTTGGAGAACTTCTTGCTGATGCTCGACGTGATCTTCCACTGCTTGAACCTTCAAATTTTCCCTTAAAGATGAAGTGATCGATGGTGGATGATATCCATAAAGTGCCATAAATGGGGTCATTTTTGCTGCAGTATGGAAGGAAGTGTTATACCACCATTCGGCGAGAGGTAACCACTTGACCCATTGTGTTTGTTTATCAGATACAAAACAACGAAGATATCCTTCCAAACATTTATTTACTATCTCAGTTTGACCATCAGATTGAGGATGATAAGATGAGCTATGAGCTAATTTGGTACCCAAACAAGAAAATAACTCTGTCCAAAAATTTCCCGTAAAAATGGGATCTCTGTCGCTCACAATAACCCTTGGGCTTCCATGTAGCTTTTGAATTCTGTCCACAAATGTAGTAGCAAATGTACTTGCTTTAAATGGATGAGATAATGCACAAAAGTGTGCATACTTGGTAAGTCTATCAACTACCACCATGATGACACTCTTTCCTTCGGACTTAGGTAAACATGTGATAAAATCCATTGAAATCTCCTCCCAACGTTGACTTGGAATGGATAAAGGTTGTAGAAGTCCCGGGGTCTTAATTGTTTCCACTTTATTCTGCTGGCAAACCAAACATTCCGCCACAAACTTTTGAATATGAGATTTAAGGCCATCCCAAAAAAATTCTTTCTTCACCCTGTGGTAAGTTTTTAAAAATCCTGAGTGTCCTCCTAAAGGAGAAGTGTGCAATTTCAGAAGAATCTTTTGTTTTAGTTGGGAATTCTTACAAAGATATAAGCGATCTTTGTACCATAAGGAATCATTTTTCCAACTAAATGTATCGGATGTACTAGGATCTTGCTGCAACTTTTGAATGAGTGTCCATACATCTTTGTCCTTCTTCCATTCATCTCTTGCTTCGGTTATCCAATCTGGTTGGATAATAGAAATGGCACAAAGAAATGCTTCCACCTCTTCATTCTTTCTTGAGAGTGCATCTGCAGCAACATTAAGCTTTCCTTTTTTGTAGATTATTTCAAAGTCATAACCCAACATCTTTGTGACCCATTTTTGCTGCTCTTCTGAAGATAGTCTTTGTTCCAAAAGTGTTTAAGACTATCATGATCAGTTTTTACCTTGAAGTGTCTTCCCATTAGGTAAGTTCTCCATTTCTTTAGTGCATGCAGTATTGCTAACATTTCCTTCTCTTAAATAGGTTTCTGTAAATACTTTCCTTTGATTGGACGACTTTCAAAAGCAATGAGTCTTCCTTCCTGCATTAAAACTGCACCAATTCCATTTCCTGAGGCATCACATTCCACAATAAAGGTTTTTGTGAAGTCTGGCGTAGCTAAGACCGGTGCTAGGCACATTGCCTCTTTAAGATGTTCAAAGGCCTTAGTTACTTCAGGAGTCCATGAAAATGCATCTTTCTTCAATAATGTTGTTAGAGGTGCTGCTATTCTCCCATAATTCTTAACAAACTTGCGATAATAACCTGTTAACCCGAGAAATCCTCGCAACTGCTTTATGGTTGTGGGGACTTTCCATTCCTTAATGGCTTTAATTTTGTTAGGGTCTACCTTAACACCCTCGTGAGATACAATATGACCGAGATATTCCACCTCTTGTACTCCAAAGAAACATTTGGATGTTTTTTCATATAATTGTTTCTCCTCCAATAGTTTGAGCACCCTGTCAACATGTTGAACATGATCCTTCCAAGACCTGCTGTAAATTAGTATATCATCAAAAAATACTAGCACAAATTTTCTAAGGAAGGGTTTGAAAATGGAATTCATCGACCCTTGAAATGTAGAAGGTGCATTGGTAAGGCCAAAAGGCATGACCAAAAATTCATAATGACCCTCATGAGTTCGAAATGTTGTTTTTGGAATATCTTCGGTCTTCATTCTAATTTGATGATATCCTGAATGAAGATCCAACTTGGTAAAATAAATTGCTCCATGTAATTCATCCAATAATTCATCGATCACAGGAATGGGAAATTTATCTTTAATGGTGAGCTTATTGAGCTCCCTATAATCCGGACACATTCGCCATGATCCATCCTTCTTGTGTACCAATACTACAGGAGCAGAGAAAGAACTTTGACTAGGTTGAATTATACCCGCCTCTAACATTTCTGCAATCATGCGTTCAATTTCACTCTTTTGGAAGTAAGGATATCTATAAGGCCTGATGTTTGGAGGAACACTTCCTGGAATCAAATGAATAGCATGATCATGATCACGAATCAGTGGGAGTCCTTTGGGAGTTTCAAACACCTTGGAATGATTGTCCAAGACTTGTTGGAGATCTGCAGAAATAGATGATTTTGATGTCGGAACTTCTAGTGAGCATAATTGTGCGATTACGCCTCGTTGTTCTTTATTTAGAAGCTTTGTCATGACATTAGAGCTTATTATCCTTCCTGGCTTCCCTTCAATACCCCGTAATTCGACTTCCTTTCCTTCTGAAAAAAATTTCAAGAAAAGTTCTTGAAAATTAAAAGCTACCGTCCCCAAAGATTGTAACCATTGTACTCCTAGTACAACATCGGCACCTCCCATAGGAATGGCAAGCATTGGACTAGTCAATACATATTCCCCCATGGTTAGCTTGATATTATGGCATTTTCCAGAGCAATTTATAGTTCCTCCATTTGCAACCATCACTTGACATTCGGGTGCTGGGTATAGGAAACAATTTAATTCCTTGGCTACCTTACAATGAATAAAATTATGGGTGCTACCTGAATCAATCAACACTATTACCCTTTTCTTCTTGATCTGTCCTACTATCTTGAGAGTTTGAGGAGTGGTAATTCTGGCCAGTGCATTACATGATATGGTTGGATTCATTTCTTCCTCTTCTATGGCTGGTTCCTGGTGTATATCCTCTTCTTTTTCATTTTCTTCTTCTTCTTCACAATCTATGTAAAATAATTTCTTTTCAGCACATTTATGACCTTTAGTGTATTTGCTATCACAACTGTAGCAAAGCCCTTTTGCTCTTTTTCTTCCAATTGTTGTGGTGTCAACCTTGTAGGTTGTGGAAATCTAGGCGTAGAAACACTTCCTTCTTTATAGAATTGAGTGGTAGGCTTCCTTGTTGCCATAATTTTGCATTCAACTTTTCTTGCCAACCTGAATGCCTTCTCCAATGAATCAGGTTCCAAAACACGAACTTCATGTTGGATGTTATCCTTTAGAGTACCTAAGAAGAGATCAATCCTGTGTTCCTCTGGAATATTAGTTACCCTTATATTCAATTTTTGGAAGTCCTCAATGTGCTGCCCCACTAAACCCTTTTGTTTGAGATTGATCAATTGGCTAAAGAAGGTGTTGCTCTTTGTATCCTCATAATGTGCTATCATTTCCTCCGTAAAAATTGACCAAGTGACAATTATTTTACGGGAGCAAAGCCATCGATACCATACAAATGTATTTTGTTCTAAATGTAAAGTTGCAATGCGTACCTTTTGTGTGTTTTGCACGTTATGGAGATCAAAATATTGCTCCATCTGTAGTATCCATGTTACAGGATCCTTTCCATCAAACTTCCTCATATCCAATTTTGGAATATGGTGGTTCTTCCCACCAACATTCGAGTTTATGAAATCATGATTAACATTTATTTTGTTCTCATCATGAGGTTCTTCTCCTATATTTCCGCCATTAGGAATCATTTCTGGTTTTAAGCTTGTCATCAAGCCTTCCATGTATGCTTTTAGATCATTCTTCATGTTTTCTATGTTGCCTTTCATGTCATCCATCTTAGCTTCCATGCCCACTTCCATGCCATCCATCTTATCTTCCACGCCTTTCTTCAAACCTTCCATCTTCACTTCCACGCCATCCATCTTAGCTTCCATGCCTTTATTCAAACCATCCATCTTCACTTCCACACCTTTCTTCAAAACTTCCATTTCATTTTTTGCTGCTCTTTGCGAGAGTGAAATTTGTTGCACTTGTTCTTGTAATTTTGATAGATCATGTTGCGATTCTTCATCTTCATGAGTCATGGTAGAGCCTTCTGAAGGCTTGATGGGTGTTGAATTCTTTTTAGGGGCCATTTTAGAATCCAATATTGATATCTATTCTACAAGATGCCCTTGGAATAAATTCAACTTGATTCTTCAAACAAGACTTATGCAATTCGGAAAAAAATACACACCTTTTACTAGCTTTGAGGAGCTCGATATTGAAATTGTATTATCTCTGTTATTTCAGATTTTCAATATCTGAAATTCAGCACTGAAGTAGCCCTCTGAATTATCTTTTGAAGGCCACAGGTCTGACCTGATTTGGATTCTCCAAGACAAATTTGTGTCCAATCTCCCACAATGACCTAATTCTGGACTGGTTCAGTAGAGCGAACTTGTACGACTTGCCACGTGTCACTGTTTTGTCCTTTGTCTCTGAAATTGATAGCCTAGAAACTTCAATTTGTGTACTTGCGACCACTTTTTACGGCACTTCAATCTGAGGCCCAGAGAGAGAGTTATTGAAGTTTTCCCACGATCACCTCTTTGAGATGCAATTCAGGAGCCTGAAAAAGCACTACCTTCCACAGATCATATCTCCACAAATATTGCGAACCAAGTTCTGAAATTTTTTGAAGAATTTCCTCAGGATTTCAGCTTCGCACCATATGAATTTCAGACTCTGACCCTTCGTACAAAAAACTTTATAGCGCAAATTCCACGATGACCTGTTTATGAGCCTGAAAAAATACCTAACTTCCACAGATGATATCTCCTCAAATATTGCGAACCAAGATCTGAAATTTTTAGACAACCTTCCTCAAGATTTCAGCTTCGCACCCTAAAAATTTCAGCTTTTGACGCTTCGTAGAAAACAATGTATAGCGAAAATGCCACGATGACCTGTTTGGAGCAGCGAAACCCTAGAATCCCAAACCTCTGATACCAAATGTTGTGTAACCAGCTCTAAAGAGAGAAGAAAAGAGATATTCACGCCTTAGAAATGAGCCACTTCGAGGGGGCAACCTCCAATACATTACATGAATGAACAATTCTTGGATGATACAATTTACAAAACCTCCTTTCTATATATATGAGTCCATGGGGCCATAATGTAATCCTAGCCGACCTAACAATAATAATTTAAGGGCACAATAATAACAAAATGGGGGTTACAAGGGTACAATAATAACAATAAGGGGGTTACACTAACAAAAATAAGGGACTATACTAGTAATATAGGGACCTAACAGGTTTATACATTCTTCTCCAAACATGGCTTCTTTCCCAACATCAATAACATCACAACATTGTTAAAAATCTACTGAGCAATGATAAAAACCTGTTTGCAAGTTGTTGGAGTCGACTTGAATCAAAACTGGGCGCAAAACACAATTTTCTGGGCTCTGTTGTTTAAGTGAGTAGCGCCCGCTCAAGTGGGTCGCGCCCCCCAAGTGGGTAGCGCCCGTTCAATTTTACACTGGATGTGGCGCTCAAGTGGGTCGCGCCCCTCAAGTGGGTAGCGCCCGCTCAAGTGGGTCGCGCGCACTTTTCTATGAGCAGCTACATAGTGCATTTTGTAGGAAGCTTTTGGAGGCCTTCCAGGTGTCCAAATCGGGCGTGTGATAGCTCGTTGGAAAGCTCTTGGAGTCTAATTTCCAAAAAAAGTGGAATTATGCAATTTGGATTTCATTTACCCTGTCAAAAATCAAATCTCCCAACACTAGTCAAAATGAGCAGAATGAGGCTGCCTCAAGGCAGAGTGCTGTTGCAGCCAATGTTTGAAGGTCTTAATCAACTCCAAATTGAGCTCATGATAGCTCATTGGAAAGGTATTTCTGTCTAGTTATCCTTTGATGCATCAAGCAAGTCATTTAGCCAACCATGCTAGAATAAATCTTGATTTTCCCAAGGTCACTTCAGAGGTGCATTCAATTCTCCTGAGGCAACGGTATTTGTGATATTTCTCTAAAACAATGATACCTGTGTAAAAAGTGAAAGAAGTTTTTCTTCTGGTACATTTGTGGACGAAATCCTCACTACCATTTTTGAGTACATCTTGTTCTACAAACATACGGCAAGAGTGAAGCAGAATCCCGATGTGTGAAACAAGGGATTTTGTCGAAATGAAGCGAAATGAAGGGGATAAGGGGCTTCTAAATTCTTGAGGAAATTTTGGGAAGTAGGGGGGGATGTTAGGAAGCAGGGGAAAGTGGAATCTCAGAGATTTAGTGAGGGGAAGGGGTCCAAAAGGGAAAAACACAGGCCTAGCCTAGGAAATTGCCAAGTTGTGGCAAGAAACTAGGGTTTGTGGAAAAATGAGGAATTTGGGGAATCTCAGTGATGGGAAGTGTTTAATAAGGTAAATTAATGATAGGGGAAGGTGTATGAACATCAGGATACAAGTTTTTCTAATGATTTGACCATCCAAGAGAAATTACCTCCAAAACCCTGGGAGAGGGAAATGGACCTTACCTAGGCACAACTGAAGCATGAACAAGCTGTAAAATGACCCATTGGAACCTGACATGATGATGAAAACATCTGAATGATGGTACAATCAGTTTAATAGTGACATGGACCGAATTTTGGACAACTCTGGAAGGAGTGAAATCAAACCCTAGACCTAATGCTAGTGACCAAATTTTGCTTGAAGACTCACTGAAATGACAAAATTTGACCTTGACATCTTAAAATCACTTTGTAAGAGCATGTTTGATCACTGGAGGAAGAACATGAAGGCTGAATCTAACGTGGCTCCAATGGGGATGGTAGCTCCTTGGAGGTGCCAAGAACGGCAGATCTTTGGGAGAGAAGACCAGTGCCTTATCCATTGGGCAATGGAATCAAAACTCAAACTGAAATGCATGACTGAAAATTGATGACTTGACGACAAAAATTGAATCTCACTCAACTAAAAACTAACTCGATACTTAAACACAACCGACAAACTGGAAATATGCTCAAAGTAGAGCTTATTCAATACAACCTACTCTAATTGTGCTTTACACCACCCGATCAAGTGTAATGGAACAGCCAATGCAACCATGTAAGCATGCTGGCTGCTGTTTGATTTCTTCCCAAATGCTTTCTTATGAACAACGAGAAATAACTACTGAAAGGCAACTCCCATGGAAACTTTGAACCAAGTGGACTGCTGATAAACTTGCAAAGCATAAATTGACTGGATGACTGCAAGAATACTGCGAATGGATCTTCATAAACATAGCTCTGGTCCAGATAATCTCCATACCTTGATCTTAAACTTTTCCTCACATCTGCGGTGCTTTTCTTTGGTGATTGCAGCAAACGGTCAAAAGGATCCTGAATTTCATGAATAACCAAACTCTGTTGCTGATTCCAAACTGAACAAAAGTCTCCTTCATCAATCTCCTCATATGAAAAATCTGTTGAACAACACAATGAAATTGACTTTTGAACAAGATTATTATCAACATTCTTTTCGGGCACATGGTTAGCTAATGGAGCAGAATTTTTATAGCAAACATCATCCAACACACGAGCAATAGGATCATCAAAAACTTGAGAAGACTGCTGCACTGTATCCCTTGAAACTGTATGACATCCTACTGGCTGTTCCTCTTTTTCTTGAGATATATTACGAAGATTCTGCCTTATAAACTGAAATGCCTCGAAACAAAAGGGTATAGAATTTTCCTGCATCATCAAATCATGTATTTCATCTTCCACACCTTCATCTGTAATCTGACCTTCAATTGCATTGGATGGCTGCAAATCTGATGCTACAAGCTGCTCAAAAATCTCGTTATCTGTCTCATCCTCAACATTAACACTGAGAGATTGCTGATTTCCTATGGGCTGCTCATTTGAAGATTTACTATGCAATTTTTTTCTCAAAAACTGAAATGATTCAAAACATAAGGGTACGGAGTCACCTTGAATCATTAAATCATGTGTGCCCACTTCCAAATCTTCAGCTGCAACTTGACAATCAATGAATTTTGGGGGCTGCAAATCTGAATATGAGAAGTTTTCGTTGCCCTCAAGACGATCCAGATCAAGACTTGTTGACGTTTGATTTCTGATTGCATGGAAGTTATCTCTAATGAACTAAAACGAATCAAAACAAAAAGGCAAAGATCCTTCACTTACATCAAAATTTTCTGCACTTTCCTCATCATTGCCATAGCTGATATGCATCGGTTGATCACTATACTCAAGCTGCTGAAAGTGAACTTCCTCCTCGCACAAACTAGCTACTGATTTGTCTGCAAGATTAGCTACTGTTTGGAGAACATAATCATCATCATACTGATCAAACTAAGGCAATTCATCAGTATAAAACACATCATCAAACATACACATCATATCAACAGCTCTCTCTTCTTCACAATGATCTATAAAACAATCACTATGACTACTGGGATCAAAAACAAAATGTTTCGGGTCAGCCGCTTGTTCTTGAATGTCATTTTCATTTTTTGTAGTCATTTTCCGCACCATCTCTTCTACTGCGTTTACGAAAATATCAAGCTTTTCCACTGAAAGTGTCAGCTTCTCTGAAACATTCTTCTTTTCTTCTTCCTTCAACCTTGCCCTCAAGATCAGCAAATGAGCCTCTACATTCACTTCCTTGTTCTGCATTTCGTGAAGCGTTGCAATATTCTTTTCTCTCAACTGAAACTCCATTTCTGGATCAAAGGCACTCGGGTAGTGCAAGAGAGCAGATCTAGGAGAAGGTCTTATATCAACTGGCATCGAATAATAAACTTGGTTAAATCTAGCAGAAAATTGTTGTACTGTCTCACCTGGCAATCTTTTCAGCTGGTTATACTCCTCTATAATCAAAAAAAAATTCTGTCCGATCATCCACCTGTCAAGGAAAACTTTGACCAACTGCTGGAAATCTGTGATGCTCGCATCGGGCAGGGCTTTAAACCAACTCTTCACTTGGCCTTGCAAAGAAAGAGAAAAAAGCCTAATACTAACATCTTCATCATCAACTTCAAAAAGATCTAGAAAAGTCTCAACATTCTGCACATGTTGCTCAGCATTGACATTGTTACATTCACCGTCAAATCTTGGTAGATATAGATCATAATTTGCAGGAAAAGCATGGAGAACAGAAGGCAAAACAAGAGGTTTATACCGATCTGGAATTTTACAAGGTGTAGAGGTATGTATAAGAGCTGTGAAATCAGTTTTCTTTTCTTTAGGCTCATCACTCTATAGAGAGTCATCATAAGATGTGGGAAAAGTAAGGAGGCCAGGATCAAAGGGAAACTCAGCATTCACACTTTTTGAATGGGTCGAGTGAAGATTTTGATCACCTTTCTCATGCAAAAAATTCTGAAAAACTTTCAGAACAACTTCAAGACCAGCAAAGAAGTAATTTACAAGAAAGCAGATTAGATCCTGAATACCATTCCACTTTAGATACCTGAACTTTGTGTAAGATCCTTCCATTTTCTCAGAGAAAGAGTCAGTCCTCCAGACTTTGAATTGGAGTCACCAGGTGAATGATTTCAGCCTTCTTATGTCTGATCGTTGTCCACCATCAACCATCAGATCTAAACTCGATACATGTACTGGGGGAATTCTCAAATCAAGGGACACATTCACAAGCTAAACCGGAGATCGACTGAAGCAGCTTTTATCTACTATGCACTCGCAGAGCAATGTGCAGTTCGAAGGCTACCTAGCGTGACTTCAGACTCCGTCTATAGCAAATGACAGTAACAAGAAAACCATTTTCTTCCCCAGTATGGTCGCCACTATGTTAGCGCTCAAATCTACCTCAGGCTGAAATGAGGTAAAACTCAAGGCTACATCAAACCACGCTCAGCCTCGTAGCTAGCCCTACGAGGACAGGAGAGGGCTCTCTCCGGGTCTATCTCGGCAAATGTTTTCAGAGGGGCTGAGATGACTTATAATGAACAATGAGTACTGATTTTAGGCTAGTAAAGAGATAGGAATGTTTGATTTTGATTTTTTGGGTTTTCGTTGGAGAAATGGGAAAAACAAATTTTGGGTCCGGGGATAAGGTCAGACCTTTGCAGAATTCGAGTTGGGGCGAGGTAGGTGAATGTCTTGATGCTTTTGATTGGATATACGGATAGATTAGACCGACGAGGAGCTGAAGAGGGCAAAGAAGAACTTGGATCCTCTCCAAACAGTCGAAAACATATAGAACTAAATGAATTCAAAGGCAAAGCACGGTAAACAATGGATTCAACCTCATCTACTCATTCAATTTAGTTCAGAAGCATATGAAAGGAATGGCATACATTAAACATGAAGAACTTACAGTAAACAGAGAGAAAATACCATCAAGAACAAAACACCACAAGGATCCCAACAAGTGCCGCAAAACCTCTGATCTTTCCTTAGCCAAAATATGAAAAAATATGTACAATGGTGCCAAAAGTCTCCCAAGAGTCCAACCTCTCCAACCTCTGAAAATGATTGAAAAATTACATCATATAGAGCATCCTAACCCCTTCCCACACCTCTAGGGGTCGAAATCCTCCTTCTAGGAGCAGTTCCAACAAATTCTAATCAAGGAGCTAAAATCTAGGCAGCTAACAACTTGCCTCTAAAAGAGTGGAAACTGATTCATTTACATGATTTTTACTTTTTTGAGAGTGAATCTTCTAGAATAGGTAAAAATGAGCCAAAGTTACATGCCAACCATCAATTTACATCATTAAAACCCAAAAATTTCATCCACAAGAAAAACTGGTCCCAACTGGCCGAAAATCTGAGCTGGAAGTTGAAAATTCAGCCAAAAATTTAAGTGGGTCGCGCCCCTGAGCTAAGTGGGTCGTGCGCTTTTCAGCCTGATTTTGAGGTACTTCCCGGCATCCAAATTGAGCTCATGATATCTTTTTGGAAAGCTCTAGATGTCTACTTTCCAACCCATGTGGAATATCTGAATTTGGAGCTAATTTTCCCCTCCAAAACTTCATTCTCCCAGAAGTACTTCCTGCTGGTGCAAAAGGTGGCAGCAAGGTGGTTTTCATGATGTTTTTGAGCTTTTTGACCATCCAGAATCTGATGAAATGCTTCGGAAATGCCTGAGGATGCATAACTTACCATGAAAAATCCAAAAATACAAAAATTTCCTTCAGCAAGTGTCCCAAAAAAAAGTGAGCATATGGGTGCGCTACCCGCTTAACTGAAAAACCTGTTTTTGAGACCAAAAATTTCAAAATGACAAAAATTTCTCCGAATTTGCTCAAATTCGGAGTGAAGACCCTCTATCATGTATCTTGCCCAGCCAACGAAGCCTCGGCCAAAATCCGGAGTGGATCAGGCCTTTTCTGCCGTTTTAGTGCTTCGCTCAACTTCCTCTTCAGAATCTTCATTCACGCTTTGCAGACATGCATGCGAGCCCAATAATGATTTTTCATATGAAGGAACATGTCTTTGTTTCTATCATGATCCTGTGAATGTACCTACGCTGATGAAGAAGGCGAGACCCCTTCCACGCCATGTGGAGATAGTACTCGCGCTGCTGATGAAGTCAACGAGACCCCTTCCACCCGGGGTGGAGATAGTACTCGTCGTGATGCTGCAAACAAAGCTCCGTGGCCTCTCTGATATGTTACCACTACTGGTACACTGCTATGCTCCATCTTAGTACATCAACCTCAACGGTTGAGTCACTCTCCTGCTCATATCCTTGCTCATAAACTGAATCCGTCTCTGACATGGCTTTGAACAAGATATTTGCAATATGGATGCTCATATAGGTGCAGTGAAGGCAAAGTCTTAATGTTTGTTCAAAACCCAATAAATGTCACCCATGCACCCAAGTACCACAGGAAAACAAAATCATAATGAGGATGGCTCTATTTTAATGGCATAAAAACTATCACTGTTTCGATCATAAGTAAGTTTGACAAATGAAAACCAAATGCAGATGTATGGTATAATTTTATAATGATGGCCAAAACTTGTCAAAGGGGCAAAGCATGAGATTGTGTTTATGAACTGGAGAATAGGGACAACACGAAAATAACCATAGTGACACAAATAACCATGACAGCGGCAATATTATGGTGATGGCAGCAGTGATATGGTGATGGAGGCTTTATACTAGTCAACATGAAACTGTGCAAAAACATGAAAGGGGGGGGGGCATATTAGTAATGATAAAATGATAGTGAGGGCGTGAGGATGATATACACAACGTGCTAGGGCATGAGCATATTTAACATTCAAGAGTTTTCAAACTTTTCATAAAACTGCCCATATACTTTCAAAACCTTTAAGGAATTAATTTGCATGTGAATGTAGGGTTTATACATTCTTCTCCAAATATGGCCTCTTTCCCAACATCAATAACATCACAACATTGTTAAAAATCTACTGAGCAATGATAAAAACCTGTTTGCAAGTTGTTGGAGTCGACTTGAATCAAAACTGGGCGCAAAACACAATTTTCTGGGCTCTGTTGTTTAAGTGGGTAGCGCCTGCTCAAGTGGGTCGTGCCCCCCAAGTGGGTAGCGCCCGTTCAATTTTACACTGGCTGTGGCGCTCAAGTGGGTCACGCCCCTCAAGTGGGTAGCGCCCGCTCAAGTGGGTCGCGCACACTTTTCTATGAGCAGCTACATAGTGCATTTTGCAGGAAGCTTTGGGAGGCCTTCCAGGTGTCCAAATCGGGCATGTGATAGCTCTTTGGAAAGCTCTTGGAGTATAATTTCCAACAAAAGTGAAATTCTGCAATTTGTATTTCATTTACCCTATCAAAAATCAAATCTCCCAACACTAGTCAAAATGAGCAGAATGACGCTGCCTTAAGGCAGAGCGCTGTTGCAGTCAACTTTTGAAGGTCTTCCTCAACTCAAAATTGAGCTCATGATAGCTCATTGGAAATCTCTTTGTTTCGAGTTAGCCTTTGACTCATCAAGAAAGTCATTTAGACAACCATGCTATGAGAAATCTTTATTTTCCCAAGGTCACTTCAGAGGTGCATTCAATTCTCCTGAGGCAACGGTATTTTTGACATTTCTATAAAACCATGATACCTGTGTAAAAAGTGAAAGAGGTTTTTCTTCCTTGGTATGTTTTGGAAAAAAACCTCTCTCAGTTTTCCAAAATTCATCTTTGAGTGCTCTGAAACATCTGTTGAGTGAAACCGATCCCGATGTGTGAAACAAGGGATTTTGTCGAAATGTAGCGAAATGAAGGGGATAAGGGGATTCTAAATTCTTGGGGAAATTTTGGGAAGTAGGGAGAGATGTTAGGAAGCAGGTGAAAGTGAAATATCAGAGATTGAGTGAGGGGAAGGGGTCCAAAAGGGCAAAACACAGGCCTAGCCTAGAAAATTGCCAAGTTGTGGCAAGAAACTAGGGTTTGTGGAAAAATGAGGAATTTGGGGGATCTCAGTGATGGGAAGTGTTTAATGAGGTATATTAAGGATAGGGGAAGATGTGTGAACATCAGGATACAAATTTTTTCGATGATTTGACCATCCAAGAGAAATTGCCTCCAAAACCCTAGGAGAGGGAAATGGACCTTACCTAGGCACAACTAAAGCATGAACAAGCTGTAAAATGACTCTTTGGAACTTGACATGATGATGAAAACCCTATGAATGATGGTACACTCAGCTGAATGGTGACATGAACCGACATTTGGACAACTTTGACAGGAGTAAAAGCAACCCCTAGACCTAATGCCTAGTGACCAAATTTTGCTTGAAGACTCATTGAAATGACAAAATTTGACCTTGACATCTTAAAATCACTTTGTAAGAGCATGTTTGATCACTGGAGGAAGGCTGCAAAGGCTGAATCTAACATTGGCTCCAATGGGGATGGTAGCTCCTTGGAGGTGCCAAGAACGGCAGATCTTTGGGAGAGCAGACCAGTGCCTTATCCATTGGGCAATGGAATCAAAACTCAAACTGAAATGCATGACTGAAAACTCATGACTTGACGACACAAATTGAATCTCACTCAACTAAAAACTAACTCGATACTTAAACACAACCGACAAACTGGAAATATGCTCAAAGTAGAGCTTATTCAATACAACCTACTCTAATTGTACTTTTCACCACCCGATCAAGTGAAATGGAACAGCCAATGCAACCATGTAAGCATGCTGGCTGCTGTTTGATTTCTTCCCAAATGCTTGCTTGTGAACAACAAGAAAGAACTACTGAAAGGCAACTCCCATGGAAACTTTGAACCAAGTGGACTGCTGATAAACTTGCAAAGCACAAATTGACTAGATGACTACAAGAATACTGCGAATGGATCTTCATAAACATAGCTCTGGTCCAGATAATCTCCATACCTTGATCTTAAACTTTTCCTCACATCTGCGGTGCTTTTCTTTGGTGATTGCAGCAAGCTGTCAAAAGGATCCTGAAATTCATGAATAACCAAACTCTGTTGCTGATTACAAACAGAACAAAATTCTCCTTCATCAATCTCCTCATATGAAAAATTTGTTGAACAACACAATGAAATTGACTTTTGAACAAGATTATTATCAACATTCTTTTCGGGCACATGGTTAGCTAATGGAGCAGAATTTTTATAGCAAACATCATCCAACACACGAGCGATAGGATCATCAAAAACTTGAGAAGAATGCTGCACTGTATCCCTTGAAACTGTATGACATCCTACTGGCTGTTCATCTTTTCCTTGAGATATATTACAAAAATTCTGCCTTATAAACTGAAATGCTTCGAAACAAAAGGGTATAGAATTTTCCTGCATCATCAAATCATGTATTTCATCTTCCACACCTTCATCTGTAATCTGACCTTCAATTTCATTTGGTGGCTGCAAATCTGATGCTACAGGCTGCTCAAGAATTTCGTTATCTATCTCATCCTCAACATTAACACTGAGAGATTGCCGATTTCTTATAGGCTGCTCATTTGAAGATTTACTATGCAATTTTTCTCTCAAAAACTGAAATGATTCAAAACAGAATGGTACGGAGTCACCTTGTATCATTTGATCACATGTACCAGCTTCCATGTCCTCATCTGCAACTTGAAAATCAATGGCTTTCGAGGGCTGAAAATCTGAATATGAGAAATCTTGAACAAGGTTTTCATTGCACTCAAGATGGTCCAGATCAAGACTTGTGGACATTTTATTTCTGATTGCATGGAAGTTATCTCTAATGAACTGAAACAAATCAAAACAAAAAGGCAAAGATCCTTCACTTACATCAAAATTTTCTGCACTTTCCTCATCATTGCCATAGCTAATATGCATCGGTTGATCACTGTACTCGAGCTGCTGAAAGTGAACTTCCTCCTCGCACAAACTAGCTACTGATTTGTCTGCAAGATTAGCTTCTGTTTGGAGAATATAATCATCATCATACTGATCAAATTGAGGCAATTCATCGGTATAAAACACATCATCAAACATACACATCATATCAACAGCTCTCTCTTCTTCACAATGATCTATAAAACAATCACTATGACAACTGGGATCAGAAACAAAATGTTTTGGGTCAGCTTCTTTTTCTTGAATGTCATTTTCATTTTTTGCAGTCATTTTCCACACCATCTCTTCTACTGCATTTACGAAAAGATCAAGCTTTTCCTCTGAAAGTGTCAGCTGCTCTGAAACATTCTTCTTTTCTTCTTCCTTCAACCTTGCCCTCTGGATCAGCAAATGAGCCTCTACATTCACTGCCTTGTTCTGCATCTCGTGAAGTGTTGCAATATTCTTTTCTCTCAGCTGAAACTCCATTTCCGGATCAAAGGCACCCGGGTAGTGCAAGAGAGCAGATCTAGGAGAAGGTCTTATATCAGCTGGCATCGAATAATAAACTTGGTTAAATACGAAAACTAGGTTGTCTTGTCTCACGGCATTTGTATAACTTTTGAGTTGATTATACTCTTCTCTAATCAACAAAAAATTTACACCAATAGATCATCTGTCAGAAGCTTTGACAAACTGCTTTAATGTTGATGCTACTGCGTAGGGGCGGAGAAACACCAGACAACTCTTCACTTGGCCTTGCAAAGAAAAGAGCAAAAGCCTAATACTAACATCCTCTTCATCAACTTCAAAAAGATCTAGAAAAGTCTCAACATTCTGCACATGTTGCTCAGCGTTGACATTGTTACATTCACCGTCAAATCTTGGTAGATATAGATCATAATTTGCAGGAAAAGCATGAAGAACAGAAGGTAAAACAAGAGGTTTGTACCGATCTGGAATTTTACAAGGTGTAGGGGCATGTACAAGAGCTGCGAAATCAGTTTTCTTTTCTTTAGGCTCATCACTCTGTAGAGAGTCAACATAAGATGTGGGAAAAGTGAGGAGGCAAGGATCAAAGGGAAACTCAACATTTACACTTTTGAATGGGTCGGTGAAGATTTTGATCACCCTTTCTCAGGCAACAAATTACGCGAAAAGGATTTCGGGACGACCAAGACAGGCAGTAATTTACAAGAAAGCAGATTAGATCCTGAATACCATTCCACTTTAGATACCTGAACTTTGTGTAAGATCCTTCCATTTTCGCAAAGAAAGAGTTAGTCCTCCAGTGGAGTCTCTACTTCGAATTGGAGTCACCGGGTGAATGATTTCAGCCTTCTTATGTCTGATCGTTGTTGACCATCAACCATCAGATCTGATCTTGATACATATACTGGGGCAGTTCGCAAATCAAGGGGCACACTCACAAGCTAAACCGGAGATCGACTGAAGCAACTTTTATCTACTATGCACTCGCAGAGCAAGAGCAGTTCCAAGGCTACCTGGCGTGACTTCAGACTCTGTCTATAGCAAATGACAGTAACAGAAAACCATTTTAGGTCCCGGTGGTCGCCACTATGTTAGCGCTCTGCAAATCTACCTCGAAGTGGAAATGAGGGTAAAACTCAAGGCTACATCAAACCAAGCTCAGCGTCGTAGCTAGCCCTACGAGGACAGGAGAGGGCTCTCTCCGTCAATCTCGATAAAATGAGCAATAGGGTGCGAGATGACTCTGAAATAAGAACTGATTTTAGGCTAGTAAATGGATATGGGAGTTTGTTTAAATTTTTTGGGTTTTCGTTGGAGAAATGGGAAAAACAAATTTTGGGTCCGGGGATAAGGTCAGACCTTTGCAGAATTCGAGTTGGGGAAAGGTAGGTGACGGTCTTGATGCTTTTGATTGGATATACGGATAGAACAGAATGAAAAGGAGCTGAAGAGGGCAAAGAAGAACTTGAATCCTCTCCAAACAGTCGAAAACATGCAAAATTAAACGAATTCAAAGGCAGAGCACTGTAAACAATGGATTCAACCTCATCTACTCATCCATTTAATTTCAGAAGCATATGAAAGGAATGTCATACATTTAACATGAAGAACTTACAGTAAACAGAGAGAAAACACCATCAAGAACAGAACACCACAAGAATCCCAATAGGTGTCGAAAACCTCTGATCTTTCCTTAGCCAAAATATGAAAAAATATGTACAATGGTGCCAAAAGTTTCCCAAGAGTCCAACCTCTCCAACCCCTGAAAATGATTGAGAAATTACATCATATAGACCATCCTAACCCCTTCCCATTCTTCTAGGGGTCGAAATCCTCCTTCTAGGAGCAGTTCCAACAAATTCTAAACAAGGAACTAGAATCTAGGCAGCTAACAACTTGCCTCTAAAAGAGTGGAAACTGATTCATTTACATGATTTTTACTTTTTTGAGACTGAATCTTCTAGAATAGGTAAAAATGAGCCAAAGTTACATGCCAACCATCAATTTACATCATGAAAACCCAAAAATTTCATCCACAAGCAAAACTGGTCCCAACTGGCCGAAAATCTGAGCTGGAAGTTGAAAATTCAGCCAAAAATTTAAGTGGGTCGCGCCCCTGAGCTAAGTGGGTCGCGCGCCTTTCAGCCTGATTTTGAAGTACTTCCCGGCATCCAAATTGAGCTCATGATAGCTCGTTGGAAATCCCTGGATGTTGGCTATCCAACCCAAGTGGAATTTCTCAATTTGGAGCTCATTTTCCCCTCCAAAACTTCATTCTCCCAGAAGTACTTCCTGCTGGTGCAAAAGGTGGCAGCAAGGTGGTTTTCATGGTGTTTTTGAGATTTTTGACCATCCAGAATCTGATGAAATGCTTCGGCAATGCCTGAGGATGCATAAATTACCATGAAAAATCCAAAAATGCAAAGATTTCCTTCAGCAAGTGTCCCGAAAAAAAGTGAGCATATGGACGCGCTACCCGTATAGCTGAAAAACCTGTTTTTAGACCAAAATATTTCAAAATGACAAAAATTTCTCCGAATTTGCTCAAATTCGGAGCGAAGACCCTCCATCATGTATCTTTCCCAGCCAACAAAGCCTCGGCCAAAATCCGGAGTGGATCAGGCCTTTTCCGCCGTTTTAGTGCTTCGCTCAACCTCCTCTTTAGAATCTTCATTCTCGCTTTGCAGACATGCATGCGAGCCCAATAATGGCCTTTCATGTGACGAAACATGTCTTTGTTTCTATCATGATCCTGTGAATGTACCTACGCTGATGAAGAAGGTGAGACCCCTTCCACGCCATGTGGAGATAGTACTCGCGCTGCTGATGAAGTCAACGAGACCCCTTCCACCCCGGGTGGAGATAGTACTCGTCGTGATGCTGCAAACAAAGCTCCGTGGCCTCTATGATATGTTACCACTACTGGTGCACTGCTATGCTCCATCTCAGTACATCAACCTCAACGGTTGAGTCACTGTCCTGCTCATATCCTTGCTCATAAACTGAATCCGTCTCTGACATGGCTTTGAACAAAATATTTGCAATATGGATGCTCATATAGGTGCAGTGAAGGCAAAGTCTTAATGTTTGTTCAAAACCCAATAAATTTCATCCATGCACCCAAGTACCACAGGAAAACAAAATCATAATGAGGATGGCTCTGTTTTAATGGCATAAAAACTATCACTGTTTCGATCATAAGTAAGTTTGACAAATGAAAACCAAATGTAGATGTATGGTATAATTTTATAATGATGGAAAAAACTTGTCAAAGGGGCAAAGCATGAGATTGTGTTTATGAACTGGAGAATAGGGACAACACGACAATAACCATAGTGACACAAATAACCATGACAGCGGCAATATTATGGTGATGGCAGCAGTGATATGGTGATGGAGGCTTTATACTAGTCAACATGAAACTGTGCAAAAACATGAAAGGGCATGATAGTAATGATAAAATGATAACTGAGGGCGTGAGGATGATATACACAACGTGCTAGGGCATGAGCATATTTACCATTCAAGAGTTTTCAAACTTTTCATAAAACTGCCCATATAATTTCAAAACCTTTAAGGAATTAATTTGCATGTGAATGTAGGTTTTATACATTCTTCTCCAAACATGGCCTCTTTCCCAACATCAATAACATCACAACATTGTTAAAAATCTACTGAGCAATGATAAAAACCTGTTTGCAAGTTGTTGGAGTCGACTTGAATCAAAACTGGGCACAAAACACAATTTTCTGGGCTCTTTTGTTTAAGTGGGTAGCGCCCGCTCAAGTGGGTCGCACCCCCCAAGTGGGTAGTGCCCGTTCAATTTTACACTGGCTGTGGCGCTCAAGTGGGTCGCACCCCTCAAGTGGGTCGTGCCCGCTCAAGTGGGTCGCGCGCACTTTTCTATGAGCAGCTACATAGTGCATTTTGCAGGAAGCTTTTGGAGGCCTTCCAGGTGTCCAAATCGGGCGTGTGATAGCTCGTTGGAAATATCTTGGAGTATAATTTCCAACACAAGTGGAATTCTGCAATTTGGATTTCATTTACCCTATCAAAAATCAAATCTCCCAACACTAGTCAAAATGAGCAGAATGAGGCTGCCTTAAGGCAGAGCGCTGTTGCAGTCAACTTTTGAAGGTCTTCCTCAACTCCAAATTGAGCTCATGATAGCTCATTGGAAAAAAATTTGTGTCTAGTTATCCTTTGACTCATCAAGCAAGTCATTTAGCCAACCATGCTATGAGAAATCTTGATTTTCCCAAGGTCACTTCAGAGGTGCATTCAATTCTCCTGAGGAAACGGTATTTTTGACATTTCTCTAAAATCATGATACCTGTGTAAAACGTGAAATAGGTTTTTCTTCCTTGGTATTTTTTGGACAAAAACCTCTCTCAGTTTTCCCAAATTCATCTTTGATTTCTCTGAAACATCTGTTGAGTGAAACCGATCCCGATGTGTGAAACAAGGGATTTTGTCTAAATGAAGCGAAATGAAGGGGATAAGGGGCTTCTAAATTCTTGGGGAAATTTTGGGAAGTAGGGAGGGATGTTAGGAAGTAGGGGAAAGTAAAATCTTAGAGATTGAGTGAGGGGAAGGGGTCCAAAAGGGCAAAACACAGGCCTAGCCTAGAAAATTGCCAAGTTGTGGCAAGAAACTAGGGTTTGTGGAAAAATGAGGAATTTGGGGGATCTCAGTGATGGGAAGTGTTTAATAAAGTAAATTAATGATAGGGGAAGGTGTATGAACATCAGGATACAAGTTTTGCCGATGATTTGACCATCCAAGAGAAATTACCTCCAAAACCCTAGGAGAGGGAAATGGACCTTACCTAGGCACAACTGAAGCATGAACAAGCTGTAAAATGACCCTTTGAAACCTGACATGATGATGGCAACCCTCTGAATAATGCTACACTCAGCTGAATGGTGGCATGGACCGATATTTGGACAACTTTGAAAAGAGTGAAAACAAACCCTTAGACCTAATTCCTAGTGAGCAAATTTTGCTTAAAGACTCATTGAAATGACAAAATTTGACCTTGACATCTTAAAATCACTTTGTAAGAGAATGTTTGATCACTGGAGGAAGGCTGCAATGGCTGACTCTAACACGGCTGTTCAAGCGGTATCATTTCTGAAATGTTTTCTGTTGTTTTACATTCTCACTGTACATACCAGTTTATTTCAGTTTCATTGCAAGTGTGTGCTGTGATCTTTTATTTAGTTTGGGGCCCAAGGTGAAGGCTATAACTCTGAATATTGATTTCAGATTTGGTTTGATTTTGTCGAGTCAAGTCTTTCAATAATTTTGGTTTCAAGATTGAGTCAATTTGAGTCAATTTGCAGTCAATAAAATGAGTCAAGAATCGTGTGTTGATTTTTCGAAGTTATGGACTCCATAGCCCAATGGACGAAGGCAATGCCTACTCTCCTAGAAATCTGTAGTTCTTGGCACCTCCAAGGAGCTACCATCCCCATTGGAGCCAATGTTAGAGTCAGTATCTTCATCCCTCCGTCAGAGATTAAATTTCTCTTGTTGCATTTCATTTTAGGTGTCTCAGTCAGTTCAGTCAGCTGCATTCCATTAGGAGTATGGATCATCTAACGAAAGGGTCTTGTCACTCATATCCCTCATGTCATGTACCTGCTGGTCCGTGTCTGTTCATCAAAATCATTTACAGTCATTTTTGGTCTCCTGGTTAACAAAGAGTCATTTTAGGGTTGTAGGTTCATTAGGTCTAGGGTTTTTTTCAATTAGGTCTCAAGATGCATAATAATAGCCAGCAGGCACATGAGGGAGGTTCGAAATAGGTTTTCATTGCAAAAAAGTTCATCATCATAATGTTTGATAATGATTTTTCTTTAAAACTCTGTTTTGAAGAAAAATCGTCTATTTCATCTTTTGTAATAAATGCAATGTAATTTTCAAAGTTTCTTTAGTTGTAAAGTACTCCATGTGTAGCCCTGGTCACCTTTGCCAAAACCCCATGCCAACTATCCCTGCAAAGACAGACAAGAAGCTCATCATCAGTCCAAAAAATCAAAAGGAAACAAAAACAGAGTTGATTTAAAGGTGTCAAAGTCTGCAACATTAGAAAGTGGGTTTTCCCAAATGAAAAATCAAATTATTTGATATCTATAAGATATTTTTATATTCAAACCCCATTTACATGCCAAGAGAAAAGAGTGAAGCCAAAGAAATCGTGGAGGAGCAAAGCCAAAGTTTGAAGGCCGAATTGTGTGTAATTTGTGGTCGCGGCGCACTGGGCATTTGTCGCAGCGCACTGGCTGAGTGCGGCACATAGGGCCGCTCACCTCTGTGTATTTTTGAACCAGCACGACGCATACAAGGGTCGCAATGCACTGGGCCATTGTCGCGGCGCACAAGGCAGAAACACAAAAATTCTTGCCATCTCTCTCAACCATCAAAACGAATCGGTCTCCTTTGCTCCAAGTAAGTTTATGTGACTTTGTAATTGCCATTAACCCATTTTTGGTGTTGTTTGAGTTTGAATATGAGAGTTTGAATGCCAAAACTATAAACCCTATAATCTTGTTGAAGTGCCTCCTTAGGTTTTTAAAATTGGAGTTTTAAAATTGATTTTGGTGCCAAATACTTCATTCCTCACTTTTTTATTCCTCCCTCTCACTGTTATACTATCATTATAGTCCATCCCTTATTCCCTTATATCCCAAGTCACTCATTCTTAAGCCTATTTCCCTATCCCTAAAGTTATTTCATTTCCTATCATTCTCCCTTTCCCATTTCACTTGTAAAAATTCCCAAACCCCCAACTTTCCCAAACAGTTAATTGGCTGTCCCTACACTTGATTTATCACTTGATTGAGGTCCATTGTTCCTACTACCCTATTTCTCCTACAGTCCCTTCCCTTTGACACATATTTGGCAATTGAAACAAAGCACCAAATTCTCATTTTCCTCTCATATAAGCCAACATACACCTTGCATGGACATCATGGAGACAGATACTGACACATCATATGACCAAGATAGTGATTCTACCACTGAGCTACATGCACCTAGAAGGCCTCGTAAAGGTGGCAGACATGTGAGAGAAGAGCCCACCTCATTGACTCAATTGCAGGCTTGCCCACTTGCCATGGCATGTTTTTGGGAATATTCATGCTATCAGTATTGTGAAATGATTGCTAGGATCCATCATCATCAGGAGTTGGCTCGTTTTTTTGTGTTGCATTTACATGATGGTCAGGTAACTCTTGCTGGTGTAAATTTCAGTTTGACACCGGAAACCATTTCTCAAGCAACCGGAATACTGAATGTGGGTGAACAGTGGAACAAAAGACAACAGGTGGATAGAGTGCATTATGAACCTTACATCAGGCCTAGCTTTGTGAGGCAACTCAGCAGGGTGTTTCCATTCCGGTTCCTGAAGGAATCCTATGCGCCTCTGATGAAACTCATTATCAGATATTTCAGTTGTGAGGGCCGGTTTTCATGCCTCTATTCCTACCACATTAGGTTATTGATGAATTTCACCAGAGTGAGGATGATGAACATTCCTTATTTCATGTGCCGGAATATCGAGAGAATGACCACTCTTGTGCAGAAGAAAACTCCCGAGCAGCAGTACAACAGTATTTATCACTATGCACTCATCAAGATCGTGGTTGTACATCAGCTTGGATTGTAGGGTATTTCATGGGAGGATTTAATTTCCCATGATCTCTTCATAGCTCCTCAGGTTCCTCCGGAGGTTGTCCATGATGCAGGTGAACCTTCACATCAGTATGGAGGTCAGAAGGTAGAGACTACTAGTGTGCCGACATATGTCACGTATCAGAGAGGCACTAGAAGATTATTTGCAGCAGCCCGGCGAGTACTATCTCCACCTGAGGTGGAAGGGGTCTCGTTGCCGTCATCAGCATCACAGGTACATGTACAGGAAAGAGGTAAGAGGCCTATGCAGGATGAGGGCCCTTCAGGAGGCCAGGATACTGATTTTGTACTCATTGATGAGGATTTGAGCTCTCCAAGCTCAAAATTGAGAGAGACTATTCAAGAGTAGAAGGCGGAGATTGACACATTGACCGTCAAATTGCAGAGAGCCCAATGGATCATAAATTACCCGGAGCAGCGAAACAAATAGTTGGAATATCAGCAAATAATTATGGAGTTGCAAAACATCCGTGAAAACCGGCAAGCTGCCCAAAGAAGCCAAATAGAGATGACACCCATTGAGTGGGAGATTGAGGTTGATAGAGAGACTTGGCTTGAGAGGGTCAATATTCATCTTGAGAAGCTGTTGGAGAAAGTGAACAAGGAAAATAATATGCTCAGGCACATGAAGAACCATTATTGGGCGCGAAATCATGTTTGCAAAGAAAGGATCAAGATCTTGAAAGCAAGACTAAAAAGGGCACTAAAGCGTCACAAAAGGCATGATAGACTCCAAATTTTGGCTGAAGATTCTTTGGCCCAGCATAGTGCTTGATGGTGGACATTCAGCCCAAATTTCAAGAAATTTGGGAAACTTTTTGTCAATTTTGAATTTTTTGGCCTTAACACAGATTTTTCTGCCCGACGCGTAGCGCCACTTGGCGTGCGCTTATAATTGGCAGCTCCTTTTGAGGAAAAATTTTCATTTATGGAATTTTCATCAAAATTTATGCATGCCAACCCATTACCTAAGGATTTTGACAAGTTTTGGGTTGCCTAAAGGGTCAAAAACACCTCAAAAATGGCCTTTCTGCCACTTTTTGGACACACAGGAAGCAGTGTTGGGCGATTTGATTTTTGGAGGGGAAAATAGAAACGAAATTTAGAAATTCCACTTGGGTTGGAAATCCGACAGGTAGACCTTTCCAACGAGCTATCCTGCACTCAATTTTGACTCCGGGAAGGCCCTCAAAATCAGCCTCAAAGTGGAGCTACGCATAGAGATTTCAGGCGCGGCGCATTGGGAAATTGGCCTATTTTTCACTCAGCAGCTCAGGTTTTCATCTAGTTTTGGCCAGTTTGACTTTTTCATGTAAATATTGACGTAAATTGATATAATTTCATGACTATGATGTAATTTTGGCATATTTTTACTCATCCTAGTAGATTCATTCACCAAAAAGTGAAATGTAAGTGAATGAATCAGTTTCCTATCATATAGAGGCAAGTTGTTTCATTGCCTATTTTCCAGTTCTTAGTTTAGATATGGTTGAAACAGCTCCTAGAATGATGAGCTTGAACCATAGAGGCATGGGGATGAGTTAGGCATGTCTATATCTTGTAGTTCTTCAGTCATTTTCAGGGTTGGACACTTGGGATTGCTTGGCACTTCATTGTACATTTCATCTCTGCAATTTTGGCAAAGGAATAGACCAGGGTTTGCAGCACTCTTTGGGATCCATGTGGCTCTGTGTTTTGATGGTGTTTTTCTCAATGTGATTTTAATTTCATTGATGTTTATGTGTATCATTTCCCTTCTCCATTCTTCTTAAATTAAACAAATGAGTTATAAAGGTGGAATTCATTAGATTGCTTTGCTCTGCCTTTAGTTTTGTTTAATTTTCCATGTTTTCATCTGTTGTAAGAGGATTATTGAAAGCCTGTTTCCCTCTTCAGCTCCTCACCGGTCTAAACTATCCATTGATTCAATCCAAAGCATCAAAACAATTTCCTTCCTTGCCCCATTCAGAACTCTGCAAAAACTAGGCCTCATCCCCGAACCCAAAATTGCCTTTCCCTTTGATTCCAATAAAACCCACAAAATCAAAATAAAAAGCCTTTACTTATATACCTAGCCTAAAATTAGCTTTTAATTAAAGTCATCTCAAGCCCTATTGATTATTTTTGTTGAGATTGACCCGGAGAGAGCCCTCTCCTAATCTGGTAGGGCTAGCTACCAGACTGAGCGTGGTTTGATGTTACCCTGAACTCTACCTTCCTTCAGCTTGAGGTATATTTAGGCAATAACAGAACCAAAAAAAACCTTATTGGAATTGGCTGACCGATCGGTAGTCAAACCAGAAGGTACACTACAAGATGTAATGGTATCTGTAGATTCCTAGGAATATCCTACTGACTTCCTCGTTATCAATCCAAAGAACAGGCTAGATGGACACCCACTAATCTTAGGTAGACCTTGGATGGCAACTGTCGATGCTTATATTGGATGCCGACAAGGCAACATGACAATAACAAGGGGAAACTATGTCAAGAATTTAGCTTTATATCCCCCAGCCTAGCCAAGCCTATCAATAATCAAAACAAGAAAACAACCTGTATCATATCTTATGGAAAATATGAGATCACCTCTAACTATAGAAAATGCTCTTGATTTTAAAGATCAAACAGAGGATGATATCATCAATAGTTTTATTAATAAACCAAAAATCAGATCCCATCTACAATGTCACATGATCAAGGCAGCATTTGATAATAAGGAAGAATAAGATCCTTTGAAAGGCATTCCTGATCAAGTAATACCCACTACTTCTATGTACAATAGTAAGATTGTAGAAATTGAGCCGGGAAAAACTCTAAACATTAACAAAAATATGACTGCTGAACAAGAATAGAAGTTGGTCCAACTATTGCGGAAATACAAAGCAGCCTTTGCATGGGATTACCTAGACATGAAAGGAATTGACCCCCAATTGTGTACACACCACATCTATATTGAAAAATATGTGAGACCCATTCACGAACCCCAAAGAAGACTAAACCCTCACCTTAAAGATATTGCGAAAGTTGAATTACAAAAACTATTGGATGTTAATTTCATCTACCCAATATCTGATAGCAAGTGGGTCTCTCCATTATTAGTGGTACCAAAGAAGAACGGAAAGTGGAGAATATGTGTAGATTACCGTGAACTTATCAAGGCAACCCAGAAAGACCACTTTACCCTTCCTTTCATTGACCAGGTATTAGACACATTGGAAGGAAAGAAATTATTTTCCTTCCTCTATGGCTTCAGTGGGTACAATAAAATCTAGATTGCCCCTGAATACCAAGACAAAACTACTTTTACCTGTCCATGGGGGACATTTTCCTACCGAGTCTTACCCTTTGGCCTATGTAATGCCCCAGCTACATTCCAAAGGGCCATTCTTAGCATCTCTGCAGACTTAATAAATGAAGGGCTCGAAGTAGATATGGATGGCTTCACACCTTATGGGGATGATTTTGAGCCAGCATTGGAAAATTTAGAAAAGGTGTTGCAAAGATGTATTGACACTAGGCTTTGTTTAAGCCATGAAAAGTGTCATCTGATGATGACCGAAGGAGTTATCTTAGGGAACTATAGTTCAGCAGCTGGAATTCAGGTGGACCTAGCTAAAATTCAGATAATTTTGTTAATACCCACACCCACCACACAAACAGAGGTACGTAGCTTTCTTGGATTTTCTGGTTATTATAGGAGATTTATAGAACATTATTCTTGAATAGCTGCACCTTTATATGCACTGTTGGAAATGTTGTCATCGATGGCAAAGGAAATGAAAAAGAAGGAGCACTTGAAACAGAAACAAGGCAAAGAGAGCATGAGACATGAATCAGAGGCAGTTGTAGAAGGGTCAGTTGATTGGAGATTTGGAGAGGTAGCAGAGGAGGGTAAAAGAGGAGTAAGGAGCAGCATCAAGGAGCACAGACCTACTTAGAGAGCTGCATAGACCTGCAGAGGAGGCAGCGCTAAAGCAGAAACAGGCAAAGGACTGCAGAACAGAGACAGATAAAAGAAAAAGCAAGCAGGGCAAAGGAGACAGGCAGAAGAACACTGCTAAAGTGTAATAGTCGAATACAGAGGCAAAGCAAAAAGGTCGAGCAACGGAGGGTGAGAAACGATATGGAAAAGGAGTGAAAGCGGTCGGCGGTGGAGATAGAGCGCGGAATGGCGAGAGCCGTTGATTTTCATACATTGTGTATGGCGGATATATGGATTTAATTTATGTGCGAATGTATATCTGCTTTGCTTGAATTAGTTTGTGTGAATATGTTCATGCGTCCTGGTGGAGAATAATCGGAACCACGAGTGAAAGGCGGAGGAACCTGAGCGCAACGGAATAGGGCATTGATGAACAAAACCTTGGAAGCACAGAGTAATGGAGCTGTGCGTTATACATATGGTAGGACCGTGTTGAAACGTCAGGGAACAAGGGCCACTTATAAGGGAGCGGAACACACAAAAGCGCGGAACAAGGCGAGGACGGAACCTGGAGTAGGGAAACGTGACCTAAGGAACAGTAACGGCGGTTTAGAGCTGAACGGTGGGTTTCATCGCACCACCTATTGTCGACAAGCGGTATTAGAGGAGTTGCGAGCAATTCCATAGAAAGCTCGACGCGTGTCCCCGAGAAAAATAGGAAAACCACCGTCTAAAGTGCGCCATCGGATGTTATAGTTCATACCAAGATGCCGAGCGATATTGTGATGAGCCGTTGATTTGGGAAGGGCCCATCGAATGGTGATCGCATGCTGGACTTGCCCGAAGTTTAATAAAAGAGCCCGGATCATATCGACAACGATTGACGGTGTAGATTCATTGCAAGTGGGGTCCAGAGCCAAGATTTATTATACGGTTATGTGTTTAAAACAGAGCGTTGGATTTAATATAAAGTGCGAAGGATTATAACCTTAGTCCTAAGATTTGGAGGCAAATATATAAACCATGGAAAATATGTGGGTTAACCATATTGTGACGGTTTAATAATTGAACGGAGGTCGTGAATATATATTGATATAGCATCATATGCGAGTAGGGTGACGTCGTTTTTAAATATATGACGAAATGAACGTGGTTTAATATATGTACATGCCGAGGGTCAATTTACATGGTTTTAATAGCCAAATTATTATGTCGCTTATATTTGTGGGCGTTACATATAATACATAAACCTTATTCTGGGAATCTATTAACCCCAAGCAGCAAAGCATATATATATATGCATCGTATTTACATATATAGCGCGAGATTCAAAGAACCAAAGTACTATATGGTGGGACCCTCACCCAATCGCATCGGAGATTATAAAGGCAGCGGAGCATGTAAACAAAAAATTGCGATTGCGATGAAGCCCGGACCCGATGGGTGTATAAACGATGGATGATATATATTTGAATTCCGGCCTAATCGCATCGGAGCATCGCAGTATGGGCCTATCGGAACATCCAACCAAAACTTGCGATTGCGATTGAAAGCCCGGACCCGATGGGTCTATAAGTTATGTTTTTATAAGTTTGAATTCCGGCTTAATCGCATCGGCAAAACGCAGTGAACAGTGATCAATCGCAATCGGAGCAGGAGCAATCAATCGCAATCAGAGGAGCAATATATTGCATCGGGAAGCATGGCAAGTGGGCCCAAAAGGAGTTTTTATATGTTTTAAATAGGTTTTATTATATACGCTGAGAATTGATTTAAAGACATATTAAAAGGCAGTCAGTGTAATGAAAGTTGGGTTATATATATATATAAAAGAGCTGTCATAAATATAAAATGATGGTTGCAATGGTATTAAAATATGCCACGTGGTCTGTGGACCCATGGGCGTTAGCTCAAGGTGGAGGGCGATTCTTTATATAAAACAATTGCGATGTATGTATGTTCCGGTTGCGAAACTTCCACATCAACAAGACACTTATTGTATGAAAGGCATTGGAACATGCCCAGATTTAAAAGGCAGCAGTTACACCACAGCAGAGGACAGAAAAGAAAACAGAGCTGAAAATAGATAAAGCACAATCACAGAAAAGACAGACACAGTCAAAGAAAAGACAAATGCGCAGCGATCCAAAAGGCTGTATGAGTGAGCTGGAGCTCTCATTGTAATTAAATGTAATATTTTAATTGGTTTATATTGTTTGTGATGCATTGGCAAGTCTCCGGAGAAAAAAAAAAGCTCCCACTGTAATATTGAAATTAATGCATGTTGTTATATTTTCTGAATGAGTGAGTGAAAGAAATGAAAAGGCAGAAAGTGAAGAGTGATGACTGTTCATTCCAAATTCTTTGTGAAATACAAATAGTCATGTGAGGAACTCTATATATAATATCACATTGATATGCATAGGAAGGTTAGAGAGAGTGAGTGAAGAGAATGCAGAAATGAAGCAGTGAAGCAGAGAAGAAGGAGGAGCTGAGCAGAGAAGAAGGAGAAGCTGATAAAGAATCTGAAAAGATGCAGAGATGATACAGGGTAGATATGAGAATAGATGAACAGCAGAGCAGATGGAACAGAACAGAGCTGATATTCAAGGTAAATCAGCAAGTGTTTCTCTTTTGAAAGAGTAAGGAAGTTGGAGTTTCCCTATCAAGTTGTAGCTTGATAGATGTCAGTTGTAGCTGACTGAGGTTGGAGCCTCCTGTAGGTTGGTGCCTGCAGAAAATAGATGGGAGTTGGTGCTTCCACATCAAGTTGTAGCTTGATAAAATGTCATTTGTAGCTGACTGAGGTTGGAGCCTCCTGTAGGTTGGTGCCTGCAGAAAATTGATGGGAGTTGAAGCTTCCTTGCAAGTTGTAGCTTGCAGAATTGAGGATAGAGCCTCCTGTAGGTTGGTGCCTGCAAAAAACAGTGGTGAGAGGGAGTTGGAGCTTGCCTTTGCATCACAACAATAATAAGATGTGGTTTTCTCCCTTTATGGGTTTCCACTTATATCTGGTGTCTTTGTGCATGTGTTGATGTGATTTATCTAATCTGCTTAATACTTGTTTCTCACATATTAAGACTGTTGTTACATTAACAAATCTGTTTGATACTTGCTGCTCACTAATAAAGATTGCTCACATATTAAGTTGATCATGAAGTAAAGGTGTAAATAAGTTTTAAGAGAAAAGTTTTAAAAGTCCATGTATGTGTTAAACTGATTCACCCCCCCCCTCTCAGTTTAACTAAGGGTTCAACAATTGGTATCAGAGCAGGTTCCTTTGGTGTAAGCTTAATAGCTTGAAGGAGATCTGGTTGAGTCATGGACTATCAAAATGCACCTGTGTTAAATACAACAAACTTTCCTGAATGGAGAGATAAGGTTAAAATAGGTTTAATGGCCTATGAACCTGAGGTATGGAAGCTTGTATGTGATGGTTACTGCAAAGACTCACCCACGGTGAAAGAAAAACAGAGGAATGCCAAGGCAAAATGTGTGATATATAACAATCTTCATAACAAGGATCTTGAGTTAATAATGGATTTAACTTCAGCAAAAGAAATCTGGGACAGACTGCATTTCATGCATGGAGTAGACACTGAGGATTGCATTGTCAAGAAGGAGAAGAAAATTAAGAAGAAGAAAAATTCATGTCAAAAGGAAAATGTTCAAACACATGAGGTACCTGCTAGTGTGAATGGTAGTAAGAAACATGAAGAAATTGCAGCTGAAGAAAAGGCCAAACTAGACACAGCCTTGACTGAAATAGAAAGACTAAAGAATGAAAACAAAGACCTTAAGACATTGGTGCAAATATGTGATGAGAGAGAATATGAAGATAAGAAAGAAATTATTGGCCTGAAGACACAGCTTGAAGAAGCAAAGAAAGTAGAAGACACTCTACTGGAAAAAATGAGAGAGAAAAAACTTGAATGTGAAAGATTGGAAGAAGAAGCAGTGAGTTTGAGAAAGAATTTAGAAAAAGCCCAAAGAGACTTATTAATGAATACTCCTCATATAAAAATCTCTGGACAGTTGGACCAGATTATAAAAGCTCAAAGATCTCCTCTCATAAAGGCTGGAATAGGATATGAAGGAGAAACCAGTAAGCCCAAGGTAGAAGATAACAAGAAAATCATCTTTGTAAAAGCTGTAAAGGAAAAGGAAGCAGCTCAGAAGATTCCCACAGAAGAAGAAGCCAGCAAGAACAAGATTTGTAAAGAAACAAACAGAATCAAGCAGCAACATGAAAGAACAGAGAACGAGAGGATGAAACAATCAGCTGCTAAAGGCTCACATGCTCCTAAAGATGAAATGAACAAATTCAGAAGATATCAAAGGAGGTTCCTCCCTCCTATGAAAAATAGCACATGTTTCTCTTGTCATAAACCAGGACATAATGCAACATATTGTAAGATAAAGCCAATCCAGTCCAACCAGCAAAGGATGTAGCAAAAGAGAGGAATACATCAAGCAAGTAAATGGAAAGGACAATCTTCCACCAGGTACACAAATCATTTTCATGGCTACTGTTATGCATGCAATGAATTTGGACATAAATATGTTGATTGTAAATTATGTTCAAAAAGGGGAATGAAATATTATACATCAGCTCAAATATACTTTGATAAAATAAGATGTTATATATGCCTCAAGCTTGGCCACAAAGCAAAGGACTGTAAACTGCCATATATATTAAAGAACTCTAGACATATGATGGAATCAAAACAAATCAATCAAAACTATGAATCAAAAGGAAGAGCAGTCATTATGAAGAACCCCAATAAAGTATGGAAAGAAAAGAGAAAGGGGGAGCCTATTATCTCAATAACATAATGAATACATCCTAGTCTCAGGGGGAGCTGCTCTAGGAAACAAAGAAAATATCCAACCAGTGATAAATATGAAGCAACATCCCAGGGGGAGAGCAGTTCATATGTAGTCCCCACAAAAATAGTCTAAGAAGAGCTCCATGAAATGAAAACAGCTATGAGATCAGGAAGTGAAAAGAAATTCCTCTAACAGAGAACTATAGAGGAAGAAGATTATTTAGCTGACAAATTGACGAAAGAAGGGAAGGTAGCAAACAACCATGGTGGTAGAGAGGAAACATTAGTCATGATCATTTCAATTAAGAAGACATCAGCACATTAAGTGATGATCACAGTGTGCAACATTCTGCTAGTATGAACAATGATTCACCTTAAAAAGGAATGAGTAAGAAAAGTGCCTGTCATCATTAATATCATTACATCATTCATCTATGAAAAGTCCCCTTGGAGGAGTACAGTCAAGTAAGTGATAAATTTCTGAGTGATCTGCCCATGAAGAGTCCTAGGAAAGAAATTGAAGATGTCTTCCCTAAGATCACCATGTTGGAACAATTGAATTGTATGTAAAGCAACAATGATTCTGGAGCAGTCCTAGAAAAGAAAACGCTGTGACTTCCTCTGAACAAAATGGCAGAAAAAGAAAAAGATTAATGAGGCCAAGATAAAATTCAGTATATTGATGATTGTTTTTGAAAACAGTGGAGGGCTCAATAAAAGAATTTATGAAGTATGTCTTAATTATGGGTAAATGTGCAAGCTAAAGTGAAATCTCTACATATTTTATCAAGGTAATATCAATTGGTACTAAGTACAGGTAGCATGTCTATCAACAGAATATCAAGAGTTATCATGGAGCAGCAATGTGGTACAGGTCCTCAGGATCAAAGGTTATGGCAAGAGTACATCCAACATGAAAAGGTCAGTAGCAGTACTAAAGGATCAATATTTTTTTCACACTTGAAGCATTATATTGAACTTTGAAGTAGTATCCTTCTCTATATATAAATGCATGCCTTCCGCAAGTTAGCACTTATATATCTTAAAGGCCTCTTCCTTAAGATCAGTTATAACACCATGTGAAGTCTGTTTACAAAGATATCAATTAAACATCATGAAAATGCTTTGTGGAAGATCATCATGACACAATAGTTAAAGTATCTGAAGTTTAAAGGAATAGTTGTGATTACCATTTGAAGCTCAAAAGTCTTTTATTAATTCATCTAAATCCTACTTCAGCACAAAGGATTTACTGGTAATCCACCTTTAAAGAGAGATTGATTATTGACATACATACCCATTGTGTCATAAATAAAACTACATGGTTGATAAGTGAAACTGACCAATACATTGAAGGGTTTGTTTTGAAAACACATTGTACAAGAAGGAAAGTCAGTTGGCCTCTAATATTGAAAGATATTGCCTATTCTTACAATAAGCTGCAAGCTCTGGTTTGATTCATTATTTACAACAACAACAAGGACCTTTTAGTCTTTAGGTGTATTATCCCTGTCATCATCCTAGCTCATATCATCACCAACAGGCAGGAAAGGTGTACCACAGCAATAAAAGCTATATTGGCATCATTATCATAAGTGAATAGGTGTGGTACTGCAGATGTGTATTGCAGAAGAAGACAGATTCCATCTACAACCTTCCTCAACAGATATTTTTTTTAAAATAAGACTAGAGATTGAAGTGTATTTTAAACCTTCTCAATATCTTAGCATTGATCCAATCATACATCTCTGATTAGATAAGGCTGGTACAATGTATTCTATGAAGTGTCATTATCTTCACTTTCAGCTCTTTACAAGTGAAAGAAGTCTATGCCTTTGGATTGTATTAACTTATAGTGTACAGTCAAGTTCAATAATCAAAGTGTTCTCTCAACAACTCTTATACACTAGTTTGGAGCAGCAGGGTACAAAGTCAGAAGAAGAAGGCCTAAACACATCTCATAAAGAGGAAATGAAGAGATAGAAAGCACACTAGGAAATGTGCAACCCTTTGCCATTGATGTCAAAGGGGGAGGAAAAGAAAGTAACAGAAGATAGGGTCTTCTAAAAGAAGCCAGACAGAGGAAGACTTGGAGGAAGCATTGAACTATTGGTGGATGGGTTGCCATCAATGCCAAAGGGGGAGACTGTTGGAAATGTTGTCATCGATGGCAAAGGAAATGAAAAAGAAGGAGCACTTGAAACAGAAACAAGGCAAAGAGAGCATGAGACATGAATCAGAGGCAGTTGTAGAAGGGTCAGTTGATTGGAGATTTGGAGAGGTAGCAGAGGAGGGTAAAAGAGGAGTAAGGAGCAGCATCAAGGAGCACAGACCTACTTAGAGAGCTGCATAGACCTGCAGAGGAGGCAGCGCTAAAGCAGAAACAGGCAAAGGACTGCAGAACAGAGACAGATAAAAGAAAAAGCAAGCAGGGCAAAGGAGACAGGCAGAAGAACACTGCTAAAGTGTAATAGTCGAATACAGAGGCAAAGCAAAAAGGTCGAGCAACGGAGGTAGAAGCAGCGAATATGGAGGCATTGAAATGGTCGAGCAGTGGAGACAGAGGCAGCGAATACAGAGGTAGAGCCATTGATTTGCATACATTGTGTATGGCGCATATATGGATTTAATTTATGTGCGAATGTATATCTACTCTGCTTGAATTAGTTTGTGTGAATATGTGCATGTGTCGTGGTGGAGAATAATCGGAACCACGAGTGAAAGGCGGAGGAACCTGAGCACAACGGAATAGGGCATTGATGAACATAACCTTGGAAGCACAGAGTAATGGAGCTGTGCGTTATACATATGGTAGGATCATGTTGAAATGTCAGGGAACAAGGGCCACTTATAAAGGAGTGGAACACACAAAAGCGCAGAACAAGGTGAGGACGGAACCTGGAGTAGGGAACCGTGACCTAAGGAACAGTAACGACGGTTTAGAGCTGAACGGTGGGTTTCATCGCACCACCTATCGTCGGCAAGCGATATTAGAGGAGTTGTGAGTGATTCCATAGAAAGCTCAACATGTGTCCTGGAGCGAAATAGGAAAACCACCGTCTAAAGTGCGCCATCGCACGTTATAGTTCATACCAAGACGCCGAGCGATATTGTGATGAGCCGTTGATGTGGGAAGGGTCCATCGAACGGTGATCGCACACTGGACTTGCCTGAAGTTTAATAAAAGAGCCCGGATCATATCGATAATGATCAACGGTGTAGATTCATTGCAGGTGGGGTCCGGAGCCAAGATTTACTATACAGTTATGTGTTTAAAATAGAGCTTTGGATTTAATATAAAGCATGAAGGATTATAACCTTAGTCCTAAGATTTGGAGGCAAATATATAAACCATGGAAAATATGTGGGTTAACCATATTGTGACGGTTTAATAATTGAACGAAGGTCATGAATATATATTGATATAGCATCATATGCGAGTAGGGTGATGTCGTTTTTAAATATATGACGAAATGATCGTGGTTTAATATATGCACATGCGAAGCATTGTTTACATAGTTTTAATAGCTAGTATTATGTCGCTTATATTTGTGGGCGTTACATATAATACATAAACCTTATTTTGGGAATTGCTTAACCCCAAGTGGCAAAGCATATATATATATGCAGCGTATTTACATATATAGTGCGATATTCAAAGAACCAAAGTACTATATGGTGGGACCCTCACCCAATCGCATCGGAGATTATAAAGGCAACGGAGCATGTAAATAGAAAATTGTGATTGCGATGAAGCCCGGACCCGATGGGTGTATAAACGATGGATGATATATATTTTAATTCCGGCCTAATTGCATCGGAGCATCGCAGTATGGGCCTATCAGAACATCCAACCAAAACTTGCGATTGTGATTGAAATCCCAGACCCGATGGGTCTATAAGTTATGTTTTTATAAGTTTGAATTCCGGCCTAATCGCATCGGCAAAACGCAGTGAACAGTGATCAATCGCAATCGGAGCATGAGCAATCAATCATAATCAGAGGAGCAATATATTGCATCGGGAAGCATGGAAAGTGGGCCCAAAAGGAGTTTTTATATGTTTTAAATAGGTTTTATTATATACACCGAGAATTGATTTAAAGACATATTAAAAGGCAGTTAGTGTAATGAAAGTTGGGTTATATATATATAAAAGAGCTATCATAAAACGATGGTTGCAATGGTATTAAAATATGCCACGTGGTCTGTGGACCCATGGGCCTCGGCTCAAGGTGGAGGGCGATTCTTTATATAAAACAACTGTGATGTATGTATGTTCCACTTGCGGAACTTCCACATCAACAAGACACTTGCTGTGTGTAAAGGGTTGGAATTTGCCAAAATTATTGCCAGCTGTTACATATTTATATAAGATACACTGATATAAAAGGCATAGTTACACGTATGCAACCGTTACACCATAGCAGAGGACAGAAGAGCAAACAGAGCTGAAAAGAGATAAAACACAGTCACAGAAAAGACAGACACAGTCAAAGAAAAGACAAACGTGCAGCGAGCCAAAAGACTAAATGAGTTGAGCTGGAGTTCGCATTGCAATTTGAATGTAAATGTTTTAATTGATTTTTATTGTTTGTGATGCATTGGAAAGTCTCCAGAAGAGAGAAAACATCCCACTGTAATATTAAAATAAGCACCTACAGTTACATTTTTTCTGAGTGAGATGAAAAGAGATAAGAAGGCAGAAGGCAAAGAGACATGGCTGTCCATTTCGAATTCCCAGTGGAATACAAACAACCATGAAGCTATTTTTGTATAAAACAGGGTAATATCCAAGGGGAGAAGGTTGACGAAAAAGGAGTGAGAGAAGAAGAGAGTTGAAAAGAAAATAAAAGAAAGGCTGCAAGAGATTTAGAGAGTGGAGAGTGGAGACGAGAAATGAAGCGATAGAGGAGAGAAGAAGGAGGAGATGAAAAGCGAGGAGAAGAAGGAGAAGGTGATAGAGAATGCGAAAATATGCGGGAGATGATACGAGCAGATATGAGAATAGATGAACAGCAAGCGAGATGGAACGGAATGAGGTTGATATCCAAGGTAAATCAGCAAGTGTTTTTCTTTTGAAAGAGTAAGGAAGTTGGAGCTTCCCTATCAAGTTTTAGCTTGATAGATGTCAGTTGTAGCTGACTGAGGTAGGAGCCTCCTGTAGGTTGGTGCCTGCAGAAAATAGATGGGAGTTGGTGCTTCCACATCAAGTTGTGGCTTGATAAAATGTCAGTTGTAGCTGACTGAGGTTGGAGCCTCCTGTAGGTTGGTGCCTGCAGAAAATTGATGGGAGTTGGAGCTTCCTTGCAAGTTGTAGCTTGCAGAATTGAGGATAGAGCCTCCTGTAGGTTGGTGCCTGCAGAAAACAGTGGTGAGAGAGAGTTGGAGCTTGCCTTTGCATCACAACAATAATAAGATGTGGTTTTCTCCCTTTATGGGTTTCCACTTATATCTGGTGTCTTTGTGCATGTGTTGATGTGATTTATCTAATCTGCTTAATACTTGTTGCTCACATATTAAGACTGTTGTTACATTAACAAATCTGTTTGATACTTGCTGCTCACTAATAAATATTGCTCACATATTAAGTTGATCATGAAGTAAAGGTGTAAATAAGTTTTAAGAGAAAAGTTTTAAAAGTCCATGTATGTGTTAAGGCGATTCACCCCCTACGGGTTTAACAAGGGTTAAACATGCACTAATTGAAATGTTGATTTTATTTGGATAGATAAATGTGACAATGCCTTCAATGATCTGAAAAATCTTGTTTCAACAACCCCAGTGCTGAGGGGCCCGAATTGGAATTTTCCATTCCAAATTTCATCTGATGCCTCAGACACAGCAATTGGAGCAATGCTTGGGCAGGAGGAAGACAAGAAACCATATGCAATCTATTATATTAGCAAAAATCTATCCCCTTCTTAATTAAATTATACTGTGACTGAGAAGGAATTTTTAGCTGTAGTACATGCTGTAAATAGGTTTAGACATTATATAACTGGGTATCCTGTAGTACTATATATTGATCACTTTTCCATTAAATTCTTAGCAAATAAACCTATTACAAATGGAAGAGTGACAAGATGGTTGATTTTATTGCAGGAATTCGACATTACAATCAAAGATCGACCTAGGAAAGAGAACCCTGTAGCTGATTTTCTGTCAAGAATGCCAAAGCCAACAGATACAGAAGCAGTTGAAGACTACTTCCCAGATGAACATTTGTTCGTTGTTACTGTCAGAACCCCATGGTATGCTGATATAGCAAATTATTTGGAAATAGGTAAATTACCTAAACATCTATCCCTTAATGAACGAAAACAGATAATACAGCGTAGTACCCGATTCTCTTGGATTGGGAGATACCTAATTCACACAGGGGCAGATATGAAAATAAGAAGATGCATCCGGGAGGACGAGGTATTTGATATTTTGAAAGCATGCCATGATGGGAAGTGTGGCAGAAATTTTGTAGATCGGAGAACTTCCCATAAGGTTTTACGAACAGGCTATTATTGGCCTACCATCTTTAAAGATGCCAAAAAAATTGTGCAGGCCTGTGATAGCTGCCAAAGGGTAGGTCGCCCTGGGCAGTCTGATGAAATTCCTTTGAAGCCTCAACTAGTAATTGAACCGTTTGAATGTTGGGCCCTTGATTTTGTTGGCCATATTAGCCCTCCATCAAACCAAAAAACATACATTCTAGTTGCAATCGAGTATGTCACTAAATGGGTTGAAGCAGAGGCACTTTCAAAAGCTACAGAGGACTCTGTAATACAATTTATTTTCCAAATATTTGTGCGATATGGCCTCCCAAGGGATATAATCACAGATGGAGGATCGCAGTTTGTAGGTAATAAACTAGCTGAAACACTACAAAACTACCACATTTAGCACAATATTACAACCCCATACCACCCGCAGGCCAATGGCAAAGTAGAGAGCATGAACAAAGTGATTGAATCTATATTAACAAAAACCATTGCCTCACACAGACGTGATTGGGCCTACAAATTGCCAGAAGCATTGTGGGCATACCGAACAATGTGGAGACCCACTACGGGATATTCACCATATCAATTGGTATTTGGAAAAGAACCCATCTTTCCAATAGAATATAAAATTCAGACATTAAAAACAGCTCAAAAGGTGGGTCTAGATTTAAATGAAGCCCAGGCCAAAAGACTGCAGCAAATTAATGAATTAGATGAAATTAGGCTCTCTGATCTTCAACACATAGCGTTAATTCAACAACAGAGAGAAAAATGGCATGACGCCCTTATCAAAGAAAATATCTTCCACGAAGGAGACCGGGCACTCCTATATGATTCTAGGTTTCGGGATTTCCCAAGGAAACTCCAGACACGATGGCTCGGACCCTATGAAATACAAAAAGTGCATGATAATGGCACTATTACACTAACCACCATTGATGGATCTGGACATTCATTCAAAGTAAACGATCATCGAGTACGATTGTATCATAAACCGCTTACTCGAGAATCCTTCTACCAACAATTATGGGAAGATTCTACGATGAAAATTCTGGCTGAAGGGGATAACTCCTCCTCGTCACCCATTTATTAAATCATTTCTTTTTTAAATTTTGTACATAAAGATTGTTTATTTACTTTGATTGTTTGTTTCATGGAATTTGTTCTTTCAAACCTCTGTTTATTTCGTTTATTTTGAGTTTTTGTTGTTTGTTTCATGTAATTCTGTTTATTTTCAAAACTCTGTTTATTTCGTTTGTTTTGAGTTTTTGTTGTTCCTTTCTAAAGGAACAACACTTTTGTTGTTCCTTTCGAAAGGAACAACAATTTTGCAGATTTTTTTGTTGTTACTTTTGGAAGGAACAACAGTTCCGCAGATTGTTTCTGCTATTATTTTTGAAGGAACAACACCTTTTGAGTGGATTTTTTTTTTCGTTTTAGATTAGCATTTTGAGGATTTCTGATGATTCTTATAAAGGAAAACATACTATTCATATACAATCATACAAATTAAAGCTTACTGTAATCAGAAAATCAAAAGAAATCGTCATTTTTAAGGAAGTTGTTTAGCATTGATAAAAAAAAGGAAAAAGGGACATAATCAATAACATCATTTTGCTGACTTATTACCACTAAATCAATCTGATCGATTATTCTTATCATGTTGGTTCTTCCCATATGTTATAACTTTCTTTGATTTTTATTTATGGAGTAGGAATAAGGGCATATTATTTTCTATTGAGATGTTCAGACTTCTTCCACCATCCCTACTCTTAAGGAGTGCTGAGCCATCCTTTATATATAAGTAGGAAAGTGCTATATGAAAAGAAAAATATTTACATATTTCAATAATAATTTTATGATTTGGAAGATGGAGGATAGGGGGTCTCATCAAGAGCCAACCTACCATGATCATAAGGAAGCAAGTGAAGTGGCATTCCCATCATGGCCACCAAACCAGGGATATGGTCCAATGGAAAACTGCAAAATTAAGAAGTCCTTGGAATAGGAGGTCTCATCACGAGCTGACCTGCCCACTTTTCACTTCTTCCCGGTGAATGGCATTATGATTTATCTAGTCACCATGCTAGCACAATGGTCTTCGTTATGACATTTAACAAGCACTTCCTTAGTATAAATAAAGGACAATGGTTCCAAGGGTGAGAAAGCAACTTTGTCAAGGTTATGTACACCTGTGGGCAACAGAGCTCTGCTGATGGTATTGGAGTCAGATTTATACACATCAATAGTAACATTAAACCCTTTTTCCTATATCTCTATTTAAATATCAAATGAAAGTATGAATCCTTAACCTTTGATTTCGAACATATTATACATGAAAATCATCATAAATCGATCACATTAGTTTGAGTGGGTAATAAACACATCTGTACTTATGTTTATCTTAAGCTGTCCCTTCTCCTTATATTTGAATCATTACAAATGATTTTATATCTATTTATGATTTATCACACGCATTGATTTCAGTAATTGCTATAATTTGATTGAATGTATCATAATTATGCCTACTTTTTCCTATTGTACTACTGCTGTGCCACACTTGCCTCTCTAAATTGACGGTCGAGGATGACCTATCATCCTTTAGGGGGGGCGCAGATGTCTGCATGCAGATAAAATCCTGATATTTCTTTACCTGTATGCGAACCAAATCCCTGCATTCTAGGGAATAACAAAAATTTAACGACATTATTCCAATTCACCGTGCTATGCTGTTATATTACAATCACTGTGTGTTTGGAAAGAACTAACAGTGTGTAGAGATGATGGGAGGACGACCAATTTGGAGTGAATCACAAGTGCTAGTTGTTTCTGATGCTGCACGAGAGATTTTGGAAAGATTGGGATGGATTACATATTTCACGAGGATGCAACAACCCCATGAAGTAGTGGCCACCGAGTTTTTACAGAATTTGTAGGAAGGATACTCCATGGTTAGAGGAAGACAGATAGCTGTATCCGATGAAATAATTGCAGAGGTGTCTGGCATACGAGCACAAGGAACTATATGGACTCAGAAGAAGTTCAGGCTTCAAGAAGCCATGGATATTTTTCAGGATGACGGACAAACATTGGTCTTCAAAGGCAAAGGATTTCAGCTAGCATCATTGGGAGAACCATGGACAGAATTGGCCAAGATAGTGTAGGCTTATATAACATGCGACGGAAGGAAAGACGTGGTAAGACCTCGCCACCTTAAGTTACTGGCTATATTAAAACAGAAATGCACTGTAAATTTGCATGCATTTTTAAATTCCTTACTGCATGATATCGCCCGTAGTATTAGAAAAGCTCAGCATGCAGACATGGTGGTCATCCACCATTGCCTAATCATATTAATAGTGAGTCATAGTCTCGTCCAACAACAGACCAGCTAGGAAGAGTTGATATTATCCATTGATGGAGGGTTAGCCTTACCTGCCCCGAAACAGAAGAGAATGGCTGGCTCAATAGATGAGCCATCAATTCACAGACAGTCCCTCCGTTCAAAACAAAGTAGGGGAATGATAGAAGGACTTCCGGGTAGTAGTAGCCAGCCCTGGGAATTGCCCAGCTTGGAGGATGAACAACCTCCACAATTGGAAGGAGGAAGTCCTCGTACTGATGAAGAAGAGGAAATGGAGGGAGAAATTCACTATTTGGATGAAGAAGAATGAGCCACCACACTAGTGGTGAGAAACAAACCAGTGCAGAAGAAGGAAATAACGAAGAAGAGGAAATTGAGGGAGAAATTCGATATTCGGATGAGGACGAAGGAAGCTATCATACCTGTGAGGAGGACGAAGACAATCATAGCAGTGAAAGAGAAGGAACAGAGCCTCCCGAAAATACTACTGTAAGTTCACCCTAAAGCCCTTTAAGGGAAGACCAATTGGCCCAAATTCTGGCTAGTATGAGTGAATATGTGCAGCCTCATAGCCCTTTGGACCTTAACATTGATATTAATCAGTTGCCAAAGCACTCTGCTATCGACAAAGAAACAACTAAAGAAATGCTGAATGAAACATCAAACCCTAACGAAGCGATAGAGTCAGCTAGGGTTGCTTCCCCTGAAAGGTATGAACAAGAAAAGGAGAACATCGAAGTAATATCCCAACCTGAAAGTTCTCATGGGATTGCAGAGCTAATTGAGGGTGTAATTCCCGAAGAATCTAGCCGAGGGCATACGAATATTGAAGAAGAACCCCAAGAAGAAAACCAAGAAGAGAAACTAACTGAAGGCATGGCTGATGTGGACCAAAACCCTATTGAGAAAACAGGTTTAGAAAAAGGAACAGCTGTTCCATTAAGAAAAAGGAAGAAAGTAACTGAGATTGAAAAGCTTCGGAGGGAACGAATTAAGGTTCACAGAATCGTGGAAAAACTCAGGCAAACCATTAGGGTTCTTAGAATGAAACAAATGCCTAAGAGAGCCCCCAAGAGAAGAAGCATAGCCATTAAGTGAACTTCGAAAAAGAGAAAAGTGGCCGCTAAGAGGAACCCCCAAGTTGCAGAAGTTATGGCTGAGCCTAATTATGGAGATATGGAACAGCAAACCGCTGTTCCAGAGGGACCTGTTTCAAGTGAAAACATGCAATCTAGTAGTCAAAATAATTTTAGTGACCCTACATTAGCCAGACTCCAAGAGGATTTGGCACAGGCTCGAATGGAAAGGAAAAGGTTGGAAGAAGACATTGTCCCTAGGAAGAGATATTAGGAGTTGCAGCAACAGATGAAGACTATCCATAAAGCGGAAGCTGAAGCTCACAAGAAGTGTCGAAAATCAAAGGAGAAGGCTAAAAGGGTAATGAATCTATTAAAATTAGCCCACAATCGAATGGACACTCTCTGCTCATTGTACACTGATGTCTTAGCCTGTAGATGCCCTGCAAAAAACTATGCTTTATTTTTATTAGAAAGATATTTACAGCTAAAGATTAAAGAAGTTAGGGAAGGAAAATCTATAGAGCTAAAAACTATAGATGACTTTGTATCATGCTGCAAAATCTATGGGGTAAAGGTACAATGCCTTTTGTGTGAGTTTTATTTGCGTAATCTAAACTTGAAAATTATTGTGAGTCAAACCCTAGCCCTTTTGTGGGAGATGTCCAACACCAGGCATTTATTTCCTTTGCTTTTAATCAGTTAAAATGGCTTAGATCCTATAATGTTTTTCAAAGGCAGGAAAATGAATTAGATTTGTGGGTTAGGAGTGAACCTCAAGACCCATTTCAATTTTGGGCTAGGAAGAAGAGCTTGATGACAAAGGAAGGTGTTATCCAAGCATTGGGGCCTATCCATAAATCGATTATCTTGAATGGCATAGATTATTTCCTATCTATTAGAAACTAGGCTTACATAGCAGCTAAGGTCCGATGGAGAATTTCCAATCAAAATTTGAAAAATAGAGAACCATTTAATTATAAAAACTTTGGGCTAGCTGCAGACCGCTTGGTTTCCTATAGTAATCTCAGTTTAAAAGAAGGACCATTCTAGCTAGGCTGTAGGTTTCGAAGCCCCATTGCATGGTATCCTACTATAGACTACAAAGCCATTTATGAACTACCCGAAGGAAAGACAGAGCATGTTTTCGAAGCATTAGCTGCACTACATGGTTTTAGGCCTTTTGATGAAAAACCTTATCTGATTTATTCTTTAACTGATCTCCATGTGAACTATAGTTTTCATGAGGACATGAAAAAGATTAAGCAGGGGGGTATGTTGGGCAGTGGAAAAGGTATGAAATCACTGTGTATTTTCTCATTCTTTTACTATAGACATAATCCTTTTTACCTTAGAAAGGTAATTTATTATAAGAATTATGGTAGAATTAGAAAGGTTTATGTTTATTGTAAAAATATGACTAAAGATTTATTTTTGTTGATAAAATAGAAATTAGACGAAGTGAACAGCTATACAAAAGGAGAGGCTGAGATGAATGCAACTGTTGTTCCACCAGCATTAGACCAAATCCTGCCAAATACAAGGAAATCCGAATGCATCGCTAAGAAAATGTAGGGGACAGCTCGGATTCGGTCAAAGTAAACCATATGATAACTAAATGAAGGGAAGCAAATCCCTCAGGATCCTTCGATCTTGAGTGATCGCTGTTCAAACCTCATCTTTTTCCTTGTCTTGTCCGTTAGGTTCTGATATATAAGGCAACACCTTTAGTGATTAAAGGGAATCGGAGATTCTTGTATTCAAAACATTTCCTCTGTAATATTGTGTTTTATTGACTATCGGCTTTACGAGAGCGGTCTTTGTAATACTTTATGTTTGATTAATATCAAAGACGCATTTCATTTCATCTCTCAGGTTCTAAAGTAGCCCAACAGTGTTTCACTGGTGCTAAGGGCCCGGCTCTAGTGGAATTACCCTGCTGTTTGTATTTCTAATCTTTGCTTACTGTTGTGTGAAGTCACGTTTAAGTTTATTACGATTGCAAAGTTGATTGATTGTTGTTGATTTGTTGTGAGCATTAACGAAATGCACTGCTATTTTATCATCTGCAAGAAGTGTATTCACTATTTATTTACCTTGCTATATTTATAAAGCTTTTCTATTCTATAATCAATTCTAGTTGATGTTATATTGGTTTATGGTTTGTTATAGTTGATTGTTTTGTAGTATTGGCTGTCGACAAGGTTGGAGTATTGAGATTAGTTGTTTGATTGCGTTAAGTTTAGAATTGTTTTTCAATTTATGATGGCTGTTCCATTTCTGTTTATTGTTCATTTCTGATTCATAGCTTCAGATTAGCAGATAGATTGATTACAGTTGTTGTGTATGCATAGGAATTACGAGTTTTTGTTCCTTTCTAGCCTTTGAAGTTCCTTTCAGTTATTTTCATTAGCAAATAGTTTAAGTTTGATTTCATTTTGATTGCCTTTAGAACAAGACCACCAACTATAGAGGACACTGGCTACTGCTTCCAAGTTCCCAGATTGGTTATCTTGCCTTAGTGTGATTTCAGTTGCATCGATTTCTAAGGGAAGGAGTTACTGCTACTGTATCCCTGATCGATGGTTTGCAGATTGATGTAGTCAAGATTCCAGAACATTTCCATTTATGTTGCTGTAATTAGATTTCTTTACAAGCATCCGTTTACTCTTGTATTTAGGATTTTGTAGTACATCTTCATAGCATTAGTCTTAGTTAATTGCAGCCTCAGACAGAGTACACTCTTGAAATAAAAATTCGCTCTCAGATTTATAATTAATGTAGGCTAATTAGGTGTTTAAAAGATACCTTTTTATGCTCCAACAATATCATGTGCAAATACAATTTTCTCAAGGAGAAATATGACCTAAAACAAGAAGCGTTCTCAGTTGCATGGTCTAAAACCATTTTGAGCCAATAAAAAAATATGTCCTAAAATAACCACCTCAACCAACTCAAACACATAAGTGGAATAGTGAAAGAGAAGAAGTGAACTCTAAAATATGCCCACTCGCATGTGTGGATGATGTGTAGTCAAAACATAGTAATATTTTTCCTATGAAAAATTTTAGTAGCATCATAACTAGGTCAATTTTTGCCCAATTTTCTAATATGACCTCATTTTTAAAATATCATAGTCATTTTGCATTTAATGGCATAGATTGAAGGAAAATTTGGGAATTGTTTCAAAATATAGCTACTCTTGAAGTTGACTTCCCTAAAAAATGTGTTCTAACCAGCTTGTTAACCTCAAGAATTGGTCCATGTGGCATATGATGATGGTGTGGATTCCTTCTTATCATATAGCACACTATCATGGATCCCTAGACAATGTATTCCACTATAGTGATACATATCCTAAGAAAAATAACACATATCCAAAAATAAACATATATGTTTATATGCATGTGTTATTTTTGGATTCCTTCTCGATTAGTCTCCCTTAGAATTTCGTAATGCTATTCTGACGTTTGGTCAACACATCCGCAAACCGTCATAATACCGATAGTTGTCATATGAATACTCTTAGAATTACAATACCGACGGTTTTCCGCACATTTCATAATACCGACAGTTGTCTGCACACGTCGCAATACCGACGGTTGTCCCCAATTCCATCGCACTACTGATAAGTGTCTCTACATGTCACTATTGCGATGTTTATCTCCAAACCATCGCAATACCAACGGTTGTCTGCAAACTATCGCAATGCCGACGTTGTGTCCCGAACCTTCAATGTACCGATGATGCTCCTAAATGTTGCAATAGCAACGATGTCCCTATATGTCGGTATAGCGACGATTGTTGGCGGGATTTAAAAAATTGAGAAAAATTGGGGAAATATCACACAGTACGTCAAAAGTGTCGAAACTAAAGTGTCAATATTTTGACCAAATGTAATAGTGATTGTTGTCATCTTGGAGTATTATTTAGAGATCAAACCCACCAAATTAATCAAAGCACAAGGACTGGCTAAACTAATGGCTGAAATGAATTTTCAAGCACTAGACATCAATATGATTTACTCACTGGATGAACAAGAGGATCTGGCCACTCCACCTATTGAGGAAGCATTCCTAAAATCCCCCTGGTATGTAGACATAATGTATGTGATTTTTAATTTAAACGCTCCTCGTGGTTTGTCCAAAAAAAAGGCCAGATTCTTGAAATTAAAAGCAGTAAATTTCTGCATTTTGGAAAAACATTTACACTGGAAAAATTCTGGTGGTGTATTTCTTAAATGTTTTCCTAAATAAAATGCAGATAGGATTATGCATGAGTTTCATGAAGGGGATTTTGGAGGCCACCTCTATTGTAAAACCACTGCTAATAAAATCCTTAGGGCTGGTTTCTATTGGTCTACCCTTTTCCCAAACATCCAAAAAATGGTGGTGACCTACCATAAATGCCAGATTTTCAAGGGAAAAAGAAAGCTACTACCTTTGCCATTACAACCCATCTCTGTTGAAGCTCCTTTTCAACAATGGGGTCTATATTTCATTGGAGAAATCCACCCTTCCTCCTCTGCCCAGCATAAATGGATCCTTATTGCAACTGACTATTTTACCAAGTGGATAGAAGCCATTCCCTCCAGGACTGCCACTGACTCAGTAATTATTAAATTCCTTGAAACCAACGTTTTGTCTAGGTTCGGTTGTTCTAGGAAAATCATTACTGATAACATTGTTGCCTTTAAATCCAAGAAAATGGTGGATTTTTTCCACATATGTCACATTACTTTGGGACACTCTACAACTTGTTACCCTCAAGGTAATGGGTTGGTCTAATCCTCAAATAATATTTTGGTGAGCATCATTAAGAAGTTATTGGACGAAAAAAAGAAATCATGGCACAACAAATTGGTACATGTACTATGGGTAGATAGGCTGACAAATAAGAAATCAATTGATATGTCACCCTATCAGCTAGTCTATGGAATGGATGCAGTATTCCCAACAACCCTAGGGGTGCCAGTAATGAAACTCATTCAAGAGGTGCAGTCTGAAGAGAATGATATACAAAGAAGAGTAAGCCAAACCATTTAGTTGTAGAAATACAGAGGAGTATATAATAGATCATAGCTAGTACAAGAAAATATCAAGAAAATATTTGACAAAAGGACCAAAGAAAATGATTTTAACATTGGAGACAAAGTGCTGAAGTGGGGTTCAAGAAGGGAGGACAAAGGAAAACATAGAAATTTTGATAACCTATAGAAAGGTCCACACATCATTCATTCTACAAGGGGTAATAATGCATTCTTCTTACAAGAGATGGATGGAACATAGTAGTTTGGAGGTCCTGTCAATGGCAGGATGCTAAAACATTATTTCAGTTAAGAATATCAATTTAAATTTTCTTCATTGTAGATAACATTTCCTAAATAAATTTCAAATAGAATACTGGTCAAAGTTAGGGCCCGAAGTGAAGGCCATAAGCCTAGTTCGATAAAGCAAAAAGAGAGAAAGAAAAAAACAAAAAGGAAGAAAAGAGGGTATGTAAAAAAGAAAAAGGTAAACCCCATACAAAAATGAATGTTTCTGAAAGTATGGAAAATCAAAATGCCACTACTTTTAAGAAGGCCTTGTTCAATCATATTGTCTAGACATGATTGTACAAAATTTTGAATTTTTTGCTGATAAGTTAGAAAATGAAGATTTGCCAAACCATTTAATCTTGGCTTATCAGTAAGTAGGTAGAAAATGACATTGGTTCAAAAGCCTGATCTAAACCAATAGGAGAAATAAGGGATAGGTGGTAGGTTAGATTTCAAAAGGAAAAATGGTGTCAAGGTTTGCAAGTCTAAATCCACCCCAAAAGGAAGAAAAGTTAATTGAATCATAGGTTGGGTAAGTATGTATGTAAAATATACCTCAAAATACTTGAGAATGTTTCAAAGTTTTCAATTTCAGGTTGTTTATTCAGGCTCAAAAATCAAGTGTGTTTCAGTCTTTATTCTGTAGTAAGCATGCATTTCAGTTTTTGAAGGTCACAGGCACACAATTTGTAGCAGATCAGGATTACAGAGCGGGGATCAGCCAAATAAATCAGGTTACTGGTTTACAAAGTTCTTGACATCTCAAAAAGGAGCTACCACCCCCAGATGGAGCCACTATTATGGTCCTATAATAATAGGAATCATAATTTTGAACTAGCTATTTCTTAAAGCTTGTTATATTGTACATACCTTTGCTTTTTTGCAAAGGTTTTCCCATATTAAAAAAAAGAAGAGAAGAGGGTATGTCCTAAAAGAAAAATCAAAGGACCAAAAGAAAATATCAAAGAAGGAATATGAAGTATGAACCCCAAAAAATAGATAATAATAGATCCTAAAAGTGTTGCACATTTAAATGCCACTACCTTTATTTTAGTTTACTTCTGCAAATAATATTGTGTGCAGCTTGTCCAAAACTTCCACAATTCATGATAATCAAATTTCTTAATCTTGATTCATTCATGCTTTAAACATGTTGATAGTTAGTAAATAAAAATTTGGCCAAACTGTTTAATCTTGGCAGATCAGTAGTTAGGTAGAGAATAAAAGAGCTCATCAGTTTAATCTGAGCCTTGGAAGTTATAAGGTTAGCAATTGTTAGGTCCCTATATTACTAGTATAGTCCCTTATTGTTGTTAGTGTAACCTCCTTATTGTTATTATTGTACCCTTGTAACCCCCATATTGTTATTATTGTGCCATTAAATTATTATTGTTAGGTCGGCTAGGATTACATTGTGGCCCCACTAGAATTACATTATGGTCCCATGGACTCCTATATATAGAAAGAAGGTTTTGTAAATTGTATCATCCAAGAATTGTTCATTTATGTAATGTATTAGAGGTTACCCCCTCAAAGTGGCTTATTTCTAAGGCATTGATATCTCTTTTCTTCTATTTTTGGAGCTGGTTACACAACATTTGGTATCAGAGCTTTGGATTCTAGGGTTTTGCTGCTCTAAACAGGTCATCGTGGAATTTTCACTATAACGTTTTTTCTAAGAAGGTTCAGAATCTGAAAAATTTGGGGTGCGAAGTTGAAATCCTGAGGAAACTTGTCAAAAAATTGTAGAGCTTGGTTCACAATATTTTCGGAGATATGATCTGTGGAAGGTAGTGCTTTTTCAAGCTCCCGAATTTCATCTCAAAGAGGTGATCATGGGAAAATATTCATAACTCTCTCTCTGAGCATTGGATTAGAGTGCCTTAAAAAGTGGTCACAAGGACACGGACTTTAGTTTCATGACTATCAATTTCAGAGCTGAAGGATGAAACAATGATACGTGGCAAGTCATACAACTTCTTTCTACTGAAACAGTCCATAATTAGGTCATTGTGGGAGATTGGACATAACTTTGTCTTGGAGAATCTAAATTAAGTCAGACCTGTGGCATTCAAAAGAGAATTCAGAGGGCTACATCGGTGTTGAATTTAAAATATTAAAGAGCTGCAATCACAGAGATAATCTAATTTCAATATCGAGCTCCTCAAAAGCAAGAAAAAGGTGTGTATTTTTTTTCCGAATTGCATAAGTCTTGTTTGAAGAATCAATTTGAATTGATTCCAAGGGCATATTGTAGAATAGATATCAGTATTGGGTTCTAAAAAATGCACCATAAAAATAATTCAACACCCATTAAGCCTTCAGAAGGCTCTACTATGACTCATGAAGATGAAGAATTGCAACATGATCTATCAAAATTACAAGAGCAAGTGCAACAAATTTCACTTTCGCAAAGAGCAACAAAAAATGAAATGGAAGTTTTGAAGAAAGGCGTGGAAGTGAAGATGGACGGTTTGAAGAAAGGTGTGGAAGCTAAGATGGATGGCATGGAAGCTGGCATGGAAGCTAAGATGGATGACATGAAAGACAACATGGAAAACATGAAGAATGATTTAAAAGCAGACATGGAAGGTTTGACAAAGTTGATACAAGAAATGTTTCATAATGGTGAAAATATAGTAGAAGAAACTCATGATGAGAACAAAATAAATGTTAATCATGATTTCACAAACTCTAATGTTGGCAGGAAGAACCACCATATTCCAAAAATGGAGATGAGGAAGTTTGATGGAAAGGATCCTGTAACATGGATACTAAAAATGGAGCAATATTTTGATCTCCATAATGTGCAAAACACACAAAAGGTATGCATTGCAACTTTACATTTAGAACAAAATACATTTGTATGGTATCGATGGCTTTGCTCCCGTAAAAAAATTGTCACTTGGTCAATTTTTACGAGGAAATGATAGCACATTATGAGGATACAAAGAGCAACACCTTCTTTAGCCAATTGATAAATCTCAAACAAAAGGGCTTAGTGGGGGAGCACATTGAGGACTTCCAAAAATTGAATATAAGGGTAACTGATATTCCAGAGGAACACAGGATTGATCTCTTCATATGCACTTTAAAGGATAACATCCAACATGAAGTTCGCATTCTGGAACCTGATTCATTGGAGAAGGCATTCAGGTTGGCAAGAAAAGTTGAATGTAAAGTTATGGCGACAAGGAAGCCTACCACTCAATTCTATAAAGAAGGAAGTGTTGCTACATATAGATTTCCACAACCTACAAGGTTGACACCACAACAATTGGAAGAAAAAAGAGCAAAAGGGCTTTGCTACAGTTGTGATAGCAAATACACTAAAGGTCATAAGTGTGCCGAGAATAAATTATTTTACATAGATTGTGAAGAGGAAGAAGAAAATGAACAAGAAGAGGATATACACCAGGAACCAGCCCTAGAAGAGGAAGAAATGAGTCCGACCATATTATGTAATGCACTGGCAGGAATTACCATTCCTCAAAATCTCAAGATAGAAGGACATATCAAGAAGAAAAAGGTAATAATGTTGATTTATTCAGGTAGCACCCATAATTTTATTCATTGTAACGTAGCCAAGGAATTAAATTTTTTCCTATACCTAGCACCAGAATTTCAAGTGATGGTTGCAAATGGAGGAACTATAAATTTCTCTGGAAAATGCCATAATATCAAGCTAGCCATGGGGGAATATGTATTGAATAGTCCAATGCTTTCCATTCCTATGGGAGGTGCTGATGTTGTACTAGGAGTACAATGGTTATAATCATTGGGGACGGTAGCTTTTAATTTGGAAGAAATTTTCTTGAAATTTTTTTCAGAAGGAAAGTGACACAAAGAAACTGAATTCGGACCCTAAGGAAAGCTGGTTTTCTACACTCGCTCTTTCATCATTTCCCTTGGTTTACCCCCACGTGGTTCTTTATTTTCTTGGCAATTTTATTTATCAATTTTGGAGAAAATTGATAAATAAATACATTCAACAGCTTTTGATAGTTAAATTGTATCTCTCGGCTTATATTTTATCTCCAAATTTATAATCAAAGGTTAATCCTTTGCGCGTTATATATTAATACCGATGCTCTATTTCTTAAACAAATGACTGTATAATAAACCCTCGCACCGGGCCCCACCTCTACGATCGATAGCCCAATCAAATGCACGCCGTACCTTATTTATCGTCCGCGCAGCTTCATCAACCGACCACTGTCCGATGACATCCCCCCAGATCGATGGTCTCTAGCGATATCGCTCACTCTCCTTGGTAGAACTTTAATGCGCGATGGCGTGCATTTGAAGGCGGTTTTGGACTTCCGTCCTGTGCCACATGTTGAAGGCTCTATGGAATCGCTCCAATTCTAGGAATACCACTCATCCCACAAAAGCGGTGCGATATGGGCAATCCGCTTCCACAAATCTGCTCGCGGTTTTGGTACAGTGCTTAACCAAGGTTTAAGTCGGCTACGCTATCCTTTGACTCTCTAACTCAGGGTCTGACTCCGGTTAGGAATTTCCAATTAACAATGAACAAACATAATTTTCTTTATTAAGCGAGACTTCTATTACCATTAAACAGAGTTCAACGACCAGGGTTTACGCAGACTTCTTCTATGAGTGGAGATTTATTTGACAGAGCCTGTTCGAACAAATTTGAGGGAATCAAAGACAGGGGAATGCGGAACCTACACGATAGTTCAACTTAGTAATTATATATTCACATAATTCAATCGTTTCACAATTAAACAATCTCTTCACAGATAAAGGTTCGAGTCAATCCAATGGAAAATAGGCTTTAAAATCATTTAACTGGAAACTATTGTTAACACACAAAGTTTATTGCATAAATCTCTCTTCCTCTTCCTCTTCCTCTTCCTCTTCCCAATGCATCCGAGGAATACACATATATACATCAATATATGACTCTTAGGTTCCTCTGAGAGGACCGTTCTAGAAATCAAAGGTCTAATTACAACTTATTAAAATAACTAAACTAACAGATGGATCGAATCCAACTATTCGAATTCTACCAATCCTAACTAATCTAAATAAAAACATTCAGCTAAGGTATTGACACCTATCTGTTACAATTCAAGGATTTCGAACCCTCCTAGCCACAACATGTGGAAAAACATCCTACATTGCTGGCTAGTGTCTAATGCCCCTGCATCAGAAAGGAAGTTGAATTACGGGGTATTGCAGGGAAGCCAGGAAAGATAATAAGCTCTAATGTCATGAAAAAGCTTCTAAAGAAAGAACAACGAGGCATAATTACACAATTATGCTCACTAGAAGATCCAACATCAAAATCATCTATTTCTGTAGATCTCCAACAAGTCTTGGACAATCATTCCAAGGTGTTTGAAACTCCCAAAAGACTCCCACCTATTCATGATCATGATCATTCTATTCATTTCATTCCAGGAATTGTTCCTCGAAACATCAGGCCTTATAGATATCCTTATGTCCAAAAGAGAGAAATTGAATGTATGATTGCAGAAATCTTAGAGGCGGGTATAATTCAACCTAGTCAAAGTTCTTTCTCTGCTCCTGTAGTATTGGTACACAAGAAGGATGGATCATGGCGCATGTGTCCGGATTATAGGGAGCTCAATAAGCTCACCATTAAAGACAAATTTCCCATTCCTGTGATTGATGAATTATTGGATGAATTACATGGAGCAATTTATTTTACCAAGTTGGATCTTCATTCAGGATATCATCAAATTAGAATGAAGACTCAAGATATTCCAAAAACATCATTTCGAACTCATGAGGGTCATTATGAATTTTTGGTCATGCCTTTTGGCTTTACCAATGCACCTTCTACATTTCAAGGGTTGATGAATTCCATTTTCAAACCCTTCCTTAGAAAATTTGTGCTAGTATTTTTTGATGATATACTAATCTACAGTAGGTCTTGGAAGGATCATGTTGAACATGTTGACATGGTGCTCAAACTATTGTAGGAGAAACAATTATATGCAAAAACATCCAAATGTTTCTTTGGAGTACAAGAGGTGGAATATCTGGGTCATATTGTATCTCACGAGGGTGTTAAAGTAGACCCTAACAAAATTAAAGCCATTAAGGAATGGAGAGTCCCCACAACCATAAAGCAGTTACGAGGATTTCTCGGGTTAACAGGGTATTATCGCAAGTTTGTTAAGAATTATGGGAGAATAGCAGCACCTCTAACAACATTATTGAAGAAAGATGCATTTTCATGGACTCCTCAAGCAACTAAGGCCTTTGAACATCTTAAAGAGGCAATGTGCCTAGCACCGGTCTTAGCTACGCCAGACTTCACAAAAACCTTTATTGTGGAATGTGATGCCTCAGGAAATGGAATTGGTGTGGTTTTAATGCAGGAAGGAAGACCCATTGCTTTTGAAAGTCGTCCAATCAAAGGAAAGTATTTACAGAAACCTATTTATGAGAAGGAAATGTTAGCAATAATACATGCACTAAAGAAATGGTGAACTTACCTAATGGGAAGACACTTCAAGGTAAAAACTGATCATGATAGTCTTAAACACTTTTTGGAACAAAGACTATCTTCAGAAGAGTAGCAAAAATGGATCACAAAGATGTTGGGTTATGACTTTGAAATAATCTACAAAAAAGGAAAGCTTAATGTTGTTGCAGATGCACTCTCAAGAAAGAATGAAGAGGTGGAAGCATTTCTTTGTGCCATTTCTATTATCCAACCAGATTGGATAACCGAAGGAAGAGATGAATGGAAGAAGGAAAAAGATGTATGGACACTCATTCAAAATTTGCAACAAGATCCTAGTACATCTGATACATTTAGTTGGAAAAATGATTCCTTATGGTACAAAATCGACTATATCTTTGTAAGAATTCCCAACTAAAACAAAAGATTATTTTGGAATTGCACACTTCTCCTTTAGGAGGACACTCAAGATTTTACAAAATTACCACAGGGTGAAGACTTTTTTTTTTTTGGGTTGGCCTTAGATCTGATATTCAAAAGTTTGTGGCGAAATGTTTGGTTTTCCAGCAGAATAAAGTTGAGACAATTAAGACCCTGAGACTTCTACAACCTTTATCCATTCCAAGTCAACATTGGGAGGATATTTCAATGGATTTTATCATAGGTTTACCTAAGTCCGAAGGAAAGAGTGTCATCATAGTGGTAGTTGATAGGCTTACCAATTATGCACACTTTTGTGCATTATCTCATCCATTTAAAGCAAGTAAAGTTGCTACTACATTTATGGACACAATTCAAAAGCTACATGGAAGCCCAAGGGTTATTGTGAGTGACAGAGATCCCATTTTTACTAGAAATTTTTGGACGGAGTTATTTTCTTGTTTGGGTACTCAATTAGCTCATAGCCCATCTTATCATCCTCAATCTGATGGTCAAACTGAGATAGTAAATAAATTTTTGGAAGGATATCTTTGTTGTTTTGTATCTGATAAACAAACACAATGGGTCAAGTGGTTACCTCTTGCTGAATGGTGGTATAACACTTCCTTCCATACTCCAATAGAAATGACCCCATTTATGGCACTTTATGGATATCATCCACCATCTGTCAAATCATCTTTAAGGGAAAATTTGAAGTTTCAAGAAGTGGAAGATCACATTGAGCATCAAAAAGAAGTTCTCCAACTCTTAAAGGATAACCTGAATTTGGCACAAAATCAAATGAAACAACAGGCAGATCAACATCATAGTGAGAGAAGTTTTGATGTAGGAGATTGGGTATTTTTACGGCTACAACCATACAAACAAATGCCCCTCAAGCAAGCAAAGAAGGATAATAAATTATCGCCAAAGTACTATGGTACTTACAAGGTGTTGCAAAATATTGGTACTATGGCATACAAATTGGAGCTTCCTGCTTCTTCACGAGTGCATCCAGTTTTCCATGTTTCATGCTTAAAGAAGGTTATAGGTGAAAATCTTCCAGTTCAAACAATATTGCCAGAACTTGATGAGGAAGGAAAAATCATATTGGAACCTGAAGCGTTCACGGAAACAAGAACTCGACAACTACGGAATCGATCAATTTCAGAGTATCTCATCAAGTGGAAGAACTTACCCACTGAAGATTCTACATGGGAGGATGAGAATTTTATACAGAAGCACCCAGAGCTACTCAAGCGTTGAGGACAACACTTTTTTGAAGGAGAGGGGCATGTTAGGCCCCTATATTACTAGTATAGTCCCTTATTGTTGTTAGTGTAACTCCCTTATTGTTATTATCGTACCCTTGTAACCCCCATACTGTTATTATTGTGCCCTTAAATTATTATTGTTAGGTCGGCTAGGATTACATTGTGGCCCCACTAGGATTACATTATGGCCCCATGGACTCCTATATATAGAAAGGAGGTTTTGTAAATTGTACCATCGAATAATTGTTCATTTATATAATGTATTGGAGGTTTCCCCCTCGAAGTGGCTTATTTCTAAGGCGTTGATATCTTTTTTCTTCTATTTTTGGAGCTGGTTACACAACAACAATTAGATATTTTTCTTTTTGAAGGAAAAAAAAGGGGTCAAATAAGTCCATCTACCATTTGATTCAGTTAAAAGAGGATTTTTTTTCTTCTGATTAAGTGTGATGGTAAGCCAAATCTCACTGCCTTCATTATTTTTCATTTACCGCCTCCATTACCTTTCATTTTACCTTGTTCTGCCACTCCAATGCTCTGAAATATCATTTTAAACCCTAGACCCCCATATATATAAACTTTTCCCCTTCTTAAACCCCTTTCCCTAGCTAAAACCCCATTCCCATTACTAATATGCCTTCCCCCTTTACTAATTCCCCCTTTTTCCATTAAAAACATGTAAAAAACCCATTTTTTACAATGTTTTTAAATTAAAATAATATTGGGCCCCCACATTTAAATACCTTACCCCGATATTATTTTAACCCCATCCCCTCCTAAAGTTTTTCTGTTCCCCCACCATTATACTAATTCCCCACTTATTTCATATCCCTCCCCCACCATATTAACCCCGAGTCCCACTTTAAACAAAACCTGTTTATTAAAACCCTGACCCATCTTCATATTAAACCCTTTGCTTTAAACCTTTCCCGATGCTCTTCATTTCATTTAAACCTTCATTTTGTTAAAATCACCCGACCCCACCTATCAAACCAACCCGTTGTCAATCCGACGATTGACCACCATCCAATCTTCACCACCCGATCCAACGGCCCCCAGTCCTTTTCACATCCCCAACTGCCCGATGTTTAGAACCTTTGGGGGGTTGTGAAATGGGCAGTTTTGAAACCCCCCCCCCCCCCCCCACCACATCTGCCACCCGCCGTCTCCACGCTTCGTTGCATCCCTTAAAAATAAACTGCCTAATCGCTTATCACTGTGCGATAAACCGTAAAACCGCCTCCTCGCATATAATAAAACTACGCCTTATTTGAAGTTAAACCCACTTACCTCTCCCCACGCTATGTGATAAATCACCATTTCTTGCCTCCCTGTGGACCCGCGTTTTGTTAACAATTATTTTAAATTTTTCAGGTGATCTGCATATCAAGATATGGGGTAAACAATTGTGTTTCTAATTCCAAAGAATTGATTTAATCTAGACTCTCTGGATTTAAATCTAGAGGAATTATTCACCAGATGATTATGAGAAGAAGACTAAATAAAATTCAGATTAAACATAAAGGTAAAAGAAGTAAACATAGCAGTCACGGTAAAGATGAAAACATATAAAAGATAGAGTCAAAGGACATAGTTAAGGAAAAGGCTGATAAAGAGGGTAAAAGAAATAAATTACAAGTGGCAGTAAGGGAAATAAAAGGATATACAGATAAATATAGGTTAATATTAAAAGACAAATCAGAGAACAAATCAACGAGGAAGACAAAGCCAGATGTCAAGACCACTCAACATTTTCCTCTTCACAATCATGTCGGCCACCGTCAGTTTAATTTCAATTTACTGAAAGCTACTAAAATTAATATTTCAGTTAGAGATATTTTAGCGTCAGTTCAAAAGTTATTATAAAATTTAATGTTACAGGCAGTTGGTCAAAGATATTTTAAAGTTAGCTCAGGAGTTAATTCGAAATTTGTTATTATAGTAGGTTTGTCAGAGATATTTTTGGCATGGGCCTTGCATGGTCTCAATTGTCAAAATTTCATTTACTCTGTATTAAATGCAGTTTGTCACCCTAGATTAGGGAAACCACCTTAGTTGCAGTTAAATACTGCATGTATTTTCATTATCAGTGTTGGTTGGACTTTTTTTATACTCTGAGTTGCAAAGATCGTTGTATTGGAGCATTGTAACTATTTTTGAGCTGGACTTCAATAATACAAGCACGTTCATAGGATCCTTGATGTATGTTAATGGTGATGTTATCCCTTTTTATGTTAATTTTTTCCCTTTGTTCTTCCATACTGTACATCAATTTCTCTGATAGCCAAACATAAGTTTTAGATTAAGATATGCTGCATGAGCACCTTAACTCTATCTATTATTGTTATCTTAATGTTTTCCTCTGAAATTATAACTAAAGAATTCTTAAATGCTCTTTAGTATTAATGGACTGTTGTCTTAAGGATTTCTTTGAAGCATAGCTAAAGAATTCTTAAATGATCTTTAGTTTTACCAAACTATTATCTTAAGGCTTTCTTTGAAGTTTAGTTAAAGAATTATTAACTTCTCTTTAATTTCACTGAATTGTTATCTTGAATGTTTTTCTCCAAAAACCTGAATGCAGAATTCACAGACTGTCTACTCTGCATTTAAGTTGAAGTATATTTAAAGGATTCTTAATTTCCCTTTAGCTTTACTGAACTCACATTTCTTATGCCATCTCATATTCATCTTGCCACAAAGATCCATTTGAAATAGTTAGCTTGCCCTGTGAAAACCCTTGAAAATTTTATGTACAACTCAACCCTTTTATGAATCCATAGCCCAATGGCTTAATCTTACCACATGTTATCTATACAACCAAACAAACAATCACACAAACAACCCCAATCTTTATAACTATCCTAAAATCAGAAAATATAATCATAAATTTAAACCAGTTAATCATAAATACAGAGAGAGCCCTCTCTGAGACCACGAAGGCTAGTTCCTAGACTCTAAAGTGGTTTTATGTGGTTCCCTGCTACTTGGTTCTTGCCAATATTACAAATTACAGGGAGCTAACAGAAACCACCATCAATTTCCCTACAAATTTAGCACTCATCCTAGTGTTAGGGAGGGAAGAATTTTGGTACCAATATGCTGTTGGGATAATGCTGGATGTGATGAGGCTGGAATGAAGCTGGATCATGTTGACAACAAATCGGTCCATTGGTTGTAATATTCCCCTTCTACTCATTAATAAAGATTGATGCTCATTTTCCCATACATATGTATCTATTTCTTGTTCAATGTATTCTTGAATGATGTATGTATTTCAAATATAATCGATTTGATTTGAGTAAGATAAGTAGATATATTGTATATTGCACGTTGTTTTTTGTTCTTTGTTTATGTTTTTAGGAATCGATCTAGTGACTTGAGTTGGATTGAGAGTGACAACAACAATGACAGAAGTTGGAGGAGAAGCGAAAGAATCACAAGTAGGTTCCTTTCCCATTATGTATATCTGCTTGTTTTAGAGAAAGTGATAGTTATTCTTTCCTCTGTTGTTCTAACTAACAAACACCACACTTAAGGAATTTTATTTATCCATAGATCAAAATTCTGTATAACAGAAAGGGTTCGGGGGAAGTTCCCCCAAAGCTAAAAATAGATAAAAAATTTCCTTGTAAAATATTGTAATTTCGTAGTCAATCTAGGCCGTTCATTAGGCAAATGATCTGATGGTAGAAGTTATGTTAATTTAAGGGTTTTTAGCTCTATAATACAACCATTGGGTTATATGAGGGAATTTTATTGTGGCTATGTATTATTATTCTGAGCGGAAAAGGGAGATGAGATTGTGTTAGAGCAAAGAGGAAATTACAACGAATCTGTTGTAGATCATATCTCTTCATTTTTTTGGATAATATAAAAGGAAGGACTGATGTTTTCTTTGTGGAGGTAGCCAAAATTTGGTGAACCACGTATATCTGTGTCTCTCTTGTTTTATGAGTTTTTTTGTTTGCGTTTCCAAAATATTTTTTGTGTTTCATTACTCCATTAATTAATTTATAACAACTAGTATCAGAGCCGAAGGTGTATTTGGCTGATAAAATCATAGGAGAGAAGGGTTATTGGTTCAAGTGGGAGCAATGGAAGAAGATGGTAAGTTTAGGGTCGAGAAATTAACAAATAAAACTACCAGTTGTGGAAGATGCAGATGGACGATTATGTGTATTAGAAATATATGTACCTACCATTGAGCAGAAAATCAAACAAACTGACGAGTATGACAGACGAAGAATGAGATCTTCCAAACAAAAAGGAACTAGGAATAATATGGTTGTGTCTCACAGCATCGATGGAATTCAAAATTTCAAAGGAAACAACAACATAATGTTTAATGGCGACGTTGACCAAAGTATATGAAAAAGCCTTAGCCAAATAAGGTATTTCTTATGAAGCATCTATTTAATATGAATATTTAAGAAGGTGGATCCATTTCTAATCATTTAAATGAATTTAACACGATTACCAGTCATTTAAATTATGTAGGGGTATATTATGATGATGAAGTTAGGGCTCTATTGTTTTTGTTCTCATTGCTAGAAAGTTGGAATGGCTTAGTCATGACTATTAGTAACTATGCCTCTCGATCTATTACTTTAAATTTTCATGATGTTGTTGGTGCTATCCTTAACGAGGAAATTCAAATAATAACTCATATGAGACAACAAGTAATTCCTTGAATGCAGAGACTAGAGGAAGAAAACTAGAGAGAGGAAAGAGCCCAATACATCACAAAAAGTATAGGAAAGGAAGATCCAAGTTTATATCAAGGATAGTGTGTTGGAAATGCAGGAAGAAAGGACACCTAAAGAAATACTACAAATCTAAGAAGGGAAAAGAAGGAGATGGACAACAAAAGAAAAATCATGAAGGGACTATGATAGGTGATGTGTTGCAAGATGCTTTTATTCTTTCTTTATAGAATATTATTGATGCCTGGGTGGTAGATTAAGGGGTCTCATTTCAGGCCACACCTGATAGGAAACTGTTACATAGTGTTTTGTCACCGTCCCTGCAATCCCTCGTCCTGCACATTGGAGGACTATTCCCGTGACCTGTGAGTAGTAACATGTCCTGAAAACACCTTCATAACATCCTCTTGCATAAGGACAAACATTATCCTGAAGAACATTTCCTCTGAAAAACCCTAAAAATAGATGTTTTAGCCTTGGCGTGACTAGCCAGTTCATCCCTCGTGCCAATGGGGGAAATCCACACTAGAGGGCATGCCAACTGGTGCTCTGTCCCTATGTTTCACTCACGCCAAGCTTATTAAGGGATGTTTTTTAAAAATAAAATGCGTAAGTTTGATTCCAAAAAAATCCTGAATGAATCATCAAAAGGAGTTGAGTGGTGTCGCTCTGGATCTCCATGTATAGGAAGTGGTTTTCCACCTATCATGGAACTTTCCTAAGAGATAGGGCCTATCCCATGATTGTAGGGATCCCAACTTCCTTTATTCCATCTATAAAAGCTTGCCTTCTCAATTATAAAGCTAGCTGAACTGGTAGGAAGGAAACTATAGTCGGGAAACTATTGAGAGCCAAGCCGAAGAGAATCCCATAAGAGAGAGAGCATCGTCTAGATTCCCGACAGGCTTTGTTGAGACACGCTCCACTGCAAGCCCCGCTGAAGGTATATCATAGTGTCAGAGAATTTGGTTTTAATCTCCCTTTTGTCATTTATAATATAAGCGACTCTGATTTTGGTTCCATTCATGTGTTCATTTCTTTATGTAATGCGATGAATTATATCCTCTCTGACTGATGTATAGTTACATGCTTTAGATTTTATGTTGTGTGTCATCGTTTCCTTGCATGTGTATAGGTGTTTGGACGTGTCAAATGGAAGGATTATGATCTGTCAAGCAAGGGATGGGAAACATCATCTTTTCGCCAACGACAATTGTGTGGGATTTGAGGTAGGCTACTCATCGCGATCTTTGTCTTTTTGTAACTAGGAACCAACGTCGTTCTGTGACTTGATTGTTGCTAGACCCGATCTGGGCTAGTGGGATCGCCTCTGTTCGCAGAGGGGATTTACCTCCTCAACAGAAACATTTTCATGACTATGTTCAAGCAGATTTTGGACATGTTTGTCTGGGTGATGATAAACCCTGTAAAATCATTGGAATGGGTAATATTTTTATAAAGAAACAAAATGGAAACCAATGGCTATTAAATGAGGTAAGTCATGTTATAGATCTAAATAAAAATATAATTTCAATAGGGAAATTGGGAGATGAAGGTTATGTAACGATTTTTACAGACCAAACCTAGAAGGCCGCTAAAGGAGTCCTGGTAATAGAAAAATGATAAAAGGTTTTGTACATTGTATTTATACAATGGTATTTTTAATTATGTTAATGATTTAACCTCCATAGGAGCAGATATGATACTTTTACATCATAGGCTTAGGCACATAAGTGAGAAGGGGATGAAAATTCTTCACTCAAGAAACTTGTTGCCAGGTTCAAACCATGTTGATTTGAATTTATGTGAACATTGTGTTTATGGAAAACATAAGAGAATCATATTTCTCAGAGTTGGGAAGGAAAAGAAGAGTGAAAAATTATAGTTTGTGCATATAGATGTATGTGAACTTTCTCATGTATCATCTCTCGGTGGCTCTCCTTATTATATTACTTTTATTGATCATGCAACTAGGAAAACCTAGATTTATTGTATTCAGAATAAATCTGATGTATTTGATACTTCCAAGAAATGGAAAGATTTGGTTGAGAATGAGATAGGAAAGAAGTTAAACTACTATTCCAAGCATGTAAGTTCTAGGAACACCACAGGAAAATGGTGTGTCATAAAGGATTGTCAGGAAAATAATGGAGTGTGCAAGGTACATGAGATTGCATGAATAATTTCCCTTACAATTTTGCGCAGATGCTATAAATACTCTTGTTTATTTAATAAACATAGGTCCTTCAATTTCCTTGGATGGTGGTATTCTTGAGGAGGCATGGACAGGTACAAAGGTAAACTACTCATTTTTAAAGACTTTTGGTTGTGAAGCCTTTGTCCACATTAATAAAGAAAATAGAAAAAAGCTTGAGGAAAAATCAAACAAATGTACCTTTATTGGATATGGTGTTAATGATTTTGGTTATTGCCTATATTATTATGAAAATCACAAAATCATTAGGAGCGGAGATGTCATTTTTAATGAAAAGCTCTTGTATAAGGATTAGATGCAGGGAATTAAACAAGAAAAGGAAAGAAAAGACTACACAATTCTTGATGATATAAAAAAAAGTAAAGGTGCCTGAAATTCACAATGGCGAGTAGCCACAACAACAACATCAACCAAAATAGCAACAAACACCTCAAACACTTGAAAATAGTGTTAGAATATCTACCATGATAAATATAACCCTAAATGATACTATCCTTCATTATATTATGTATTGTTGACTGATTCTAGTGAACCAAAAATGTATGAAGAAGCAATGCATGTAGAAACCGGGAAGAAGTGGGAGAAAGCCATGGAAGAAGATATGGACTCCTTGATGCATAACTAGAATTCAAACTTACTCAAGTTGCTTGCATGTAAAACAAAATTTCAAAATAAATGGGTTTACAGGTTGAAGGTATAAGATGGAGATAAAACAAAGCTATAAGGCTAAACTTTTGGTGAAGGGGTTTGAAAAAAATAAAATTATAGAATTTGATGAAAATTTGTCTCATGTTGTTGAAATTTTTTGAATCAAAACTATTTTAAGTCTAGTGACAACAAGATATTTGCATCTTGAGTAGTTAGATATAAAGACAACCTTTGTCCACATGGATTTTGAGGAAGAAATATATATGCAACATCTGCAAGGCTATGAGTTCAAAGGGAAGGAGAAATTAGTGTGTGAATTGAAGAAGAGATTGTATGGCTTAAAATAGGCTCCAAGGAATACAAAAATTGACAGGTTTATGTTTGAACAAAGTTATACTAGATGTCACTCTAACCATTGTGTTTATCATGAAAAAAATAATGATGACATATATATTATATTGCTATTGTATGTATATGGAATTCTTATTGTGGGGTCTAACATGCAGAAAATAAATGTGCTCAAAGTAAAATTGGAAAATTCATTTGCAATGAAGGATTTGGGTGATGGAAAACAAATCCTTGATATGAGAATAACTAGAGACAAGAAAAATCACAAATTAACGTTCTTTCAAAGCAAGTACATAGAAAAGGTGTTGGAAATATTTAATACGGAAAATGAAAATCTAGTTAGTACACCTTTGGCTAGCCATTTCAAACTATGGAAGGAGATGTGTCCGAAGAATTAGGAAGAGATGGATTATATGTGTAAATTTTCATACGAATCAGTGGCTAAAATATTAATTTATGCAATGGTATTCACAAGGCCTGATATTGCACATGAAGTGGGATTTGTACGCAAATATATGAACAATCCAGGAAAAGAGCATTGGATGGTAGTAAAGTGGATTCTCATGTATTTGAGAGGTACCAAAAATGAAGAATTATGCTTTGGTGGTTCAAACATTGCTCTAAAGAAATATGTTGAAGCAAATATGGAAGACAATAGAGATAATAGTAGGAGCACCACATGTTATGTGTTTACGGTAGGTGGAAAAACTATCAGTTGGGTTTCAAAATTGAAAAAAATTATTGCAATTTCAACAATGGAAGTAGAGCATGTTGCTACTATAGAGGTTAGTAAAGAAACAATTTAGTTACAAAGATTTATGGATGAATTGGGAAAGAAGTAGGATATGGGAAAGTTATAATTTGACAAATAGAGTGACATTCATCTTGAAAAGAACTCAAAATTTCATTCCAAGGCTAAACATATACACCTAAAGCTCCATTTCATACGGTCAATGTTGGAAGATGGACAATTGAAGCTGGAAAAGATACGCACTAGCCAAAATCCTGCAGATATGTTAAAAAAAATTGTAACCATGGAGAAAATGAGATTATGCTCAATTTCATTTGGTATTCAAGTATGATGGTGAATATAAGAAACAACTAGGTCCAATTGGAGTCAATTTCTAACAAGTGAAGAAACTATTGAGTATATATAATCAGTCTCCAAGTGGGAGATTGTTGGGTGGGGAGCCTGATTATCTTCCTGATTGTTCAGAGGTTTTTTGTTTCAAACGTGTTGGATCCCTATTTCTAATGGTGAGGTAATGCTTCCCATATGATCATGGTCAGGGGGTTCCAAGTGGGCGACGATGATTTTATGAGACCCCCTGGGGGGTCAAGGGCAACACCCCCGAAGGTAAAAATAGATGAAAATTTTCCTTGTAAAATATTGAAATTTCGTAGTAAATCTAGGCCATTCATTAAGTGGGTGATCTGATAGTAGAAATTATGTTAATTTAGGGTTATTTATGTCCTAGAAGGCAACCCTCGGTTTATATGAAGGAATTTTATTGATGTCGTATATTATTATTCTGAGAAAAAAAGAGAGAGGATACTGTGTGAGAGCGAAGAGGAAATTACAACAAATATACCATAGGTTTTATCTCTTCATTTTTTTGGATAATATGAATAAGGATTGACTGTTTCTCCGTAGACATATCTAAAATTGGGTGAACCACGTATATTTGTGTCTCTCTTCTTTTATGTGTTTCTATGTTTATGCTTCCATAATATTTTTATGTGTTTCATTGCTCCATTAATTAATTTCTAACATTCTATTGGCTCTGGTATATATCTTTTTGAATGTATGTTGATACTTGCTTTCATGATCTTTGTCTCTTTGTGAACTATTCCATGGGTTAACAAAATATTCTTCCTATGCTCGTGTGTGTCTTTATTAGGATAGTACTATTAATTTTCTTCTGAAGTTTCACTCCCTATTTTCCCATCTATGAAAGTGCTTTATATGCATTGCAATTGGTTTTTCACAACGTTAACTCACTTTCTTATCACAAAGTTATGTTCATACTCTCTTTTTTTATAATTGTAGCCAAGGAAAAACTTTAATATCAATATAATGTTGGTAGGGTGAATTCCCGGATGGGGCTCCTATCCTAAATGGTGTGAGGTCTAGTAGGGTCTTCACACCAGGGAGATCCCCTGTGTTGGCAGACTTCCAACACCGTCAACACAACACTAGGACAAACAACATTCTGTGTACACTAGCTTCAACAAGTAGAGAGCCAAAAACACCCCAGTTACATTGAGATGGAGCAACAAAGTGAGAAATTTCATGAATAAGGTTGGATTAGGTCAAAATTTATCACTCAGATAAGATAAGGATGAAAGGAAAAAACATGGTTAAGGATATATCTGCATTCAATCTAATCACTATCTAAGATAAGAAAAAGAATATAAATGTGGAGAAAAAATGATATAAGGGATAAGGAGTTAAATAGGACAAATTACAAAATTATATGGCCTAACATAATCTCCCAGTTGACATGATTTCATGTCCTCTTGCAATTATTTCCTATTGAGAAAAAATATAATTGACATGCAGTGAGAGAATAGGCTTCACAGGTTTCCTCTTCTCAAAATATGAATCCAACTCTAGCTTTTATCTCTTCCAAATCCAGACACTCACCATAATCAAAATTATAATGTGATAGTGGAAACCATAGCATAGGACAACGATATTTTCATCCCATCCAATTCACACCTAGTTCCATTACAATAATGGTATAATAATTGATCTTGGAAAGGGCCCGCTGAAAATTATGAAGGCTAAAAGGTTCCCTATACTTAATTTCTCATGAAGATGTTGTCCATCTCAACTTGGCTCGTCTAGTTGTATCTTCTGAGATATCTTTCAGGTTTTCAATTCTTGAAATCAATACTCTCACATGAATAGTGTTGAGTGTATAAGGAAAATTTGGTTGTTTGGAATATAGTTTATTCCTGCGGAATGTACAAAATGCATTTATGGGTTCTCCCCTTACCCATAATTCACAATTATTTTCATTTTTCTCAAAAGTATTTCAAGCCTTCAGCAATTTAATTTTAATTATGAGAAAAGGATATAAGAGCTTGGATTTGAACATATCCAAAAAATGGCATGATGTGTTCATCCCTTTTCTCTACCAACAAGAAATTATGCATGTATAACTTACATTAAATATATGGTGTAGGTCGATTATATTTATGAAATACTAATATAAAATCTAGAACATCTGAAAATTCATGAGGAAGACCATGTTGCACAACTTGAACTTTAAGCATCAAATATTGTTCTACTAAAAATAAAGCATAATTACAAGCTAGAGACCTACAAGCCATAATATATGGAACCATAGAGAAAAATTCATTCTTCTCCCGAGTTAGCTTTTGAACCCACCCTTGCAAATCCCAAATTTTTGCTTGTGAAGCTTCTAATTCAACAACTATTTCTAACTCTACATTTGTTAATTCATGAAATTGCTTGGTCAATTTATGATGCTTGCTTTGAGGTATTGTCTCCTTCTAGTGTTCAACCATAATTCTCCTTAACTTTTGTACTTCAAATTCCAGAATTAGTGGTGAATATGGGGGTACATTTTCTTTTTGTACCCCACTCTCTGTCAATAGTACCTCCTCAGTCTGTGTTTCTATAGTATCAAATTAAGTAATATTCCTATTTTTACTACGTCTATTTTGTCTCACAATCTTCCTCTTATGACTGCTTTGATTTTTTTTCTCAATGGTTAATTTTCTCTCCAATTATTTTACTTTCGTCTTTAAATGAAATTTTATTTATTCAATGTGACAACTATTCTAAGAAAAAGTCTATTCTTCTTCTCATCCCTTATTATTACAGGATTCTTAGGTTTCCTCTTACAATTTATAGAAGGCATTGTTGGAGGAAAAATATAACGGATTTGAAAATCAGCTGCTGAAAAATCAACAGAAGGGACTTTAGATATGGTGGAAGAAGAATCAACAAGAATTTATTGAACTAAAGTCTCTGAAGAATCAATCGGAGGGTATTGAGCCAGAGTTGTTGTTCCATTTTCAATATCCATAGGTTATAATAAAACTTCCACCTTTTTTGATACCTGTACATCTTCAACGTTTTTCACTTCTTGGTCCAAATCCATTTCATGTGAATTTCGAAATTTTTTAGGGTTTTGTACTTATACATCCATCTCCATTACCTTAAATTGCAACCATATTGCAACCATATCATAATTTATTCCTTTCCCAATTCTTCTAGAGCCATTTCTATGTCTATTTTCTCCTGAGTGTCATGATCCAAACAACTTTCCTCTTTCTCACCAAAATATTCTTCAGTCATATCTATTTCACCCACCGAGATAGTTGGTATACATAGAGATACAATAGGAGGACAGTTCTATTCTCCTTATAATTTAATTATTTAGGTAGAATTCCTCCTTCCCCTAGGTAAGGTTGCTAGAAAAAATGTTATTGTAGAAAATCTAACCAAGGGATTCGATATGATCGTATGATGTACTAAAACAAGATACTAAATTTATTCTAGAATTTGCTGAAACAAAACACGATCACACAATCACACAATCACATAAACAAGTAGGAGAAAGAAACAATCAATTGCACAACACAAGATGTATACGGGGAAATAAATCTGCCCGAAACCGCGCTATTTTTATATTGCATAAAGACAAGGATCATGAAACAATACAATGATTTATCTCTCAAGAGAAATCCTACACTCTACCAATTGTCTCACACTGATCTAGGAAATATTGGACAGATACTTAGCCAATTATCCGCCTCTGCTTAGCCTGCCTTGCTCATGAATTCCTTGATGAATTAATGCCCTATTAAATAGGAAAATTCCTCGCCTTTACTACGCAATCCATCCAAGGTATCCAACTGACTCTATAGCTGACCTGTACAATTTTCTAATTATACAACTGATAGTTATCCTCCCTTTAACCTCTGTCTCAACTAGCTCTTCCCCAGAATTCACATGAAACAACTATTTATAGTGAATTACCAGTTAACTGATTGATCACTCATTGTGAATTAAATCATATTTAATTCATTTTACCTCTCACTAGCTCATCACTCAGTTAGAACTAGTTAAACTGATTTTAACTCAATTTCTTGATTTAAATATTACAACTCATGCACAACTACAACTGGACCCCCAAAAATCATGGAATCACTCTACATGCATCCTTGCTAACCCTTAACTCAAATTTCCTAAGATAACTCAGTCATTCTGACTTAGGTAACTAATACAAGTTGTTACGAGATGAAATTACAATTTATCTTCCAATTTAATTAAGGGAAAATTAAATTAGAAACCCCACTTTGGGGTTCCATTTCAACACTCCCTCTCAACAAAAAAGGGATTATCTGCTACCTTGATCCTGTCTTCGTGGAATTTGAATTTGCTTCTTTCTAGCGCCTTCATCAATATGTCTGCATCTTGATCCTGTCTTCGTGGAATTTGAATTTGCTTCTTTCTAGCGCCTTCATCAATATGTCTGCATCTTGATCCTCTGCAGGAATGTAATATAATGACATAATATTCCTATGAACACAATCTTTGAGATGGTGATACTAGATATCAATATTCTTGGACCTGTCATGGAATATGGGATTAACCAAGAGTTTGATGCAAATATGGTTATCACAATGTATCATCATTGGATCCATCTGCTGACCAAACAAACCAAAATTTATCTTCCTAATCCATATGGCCTCGCATACATCCCGATTGGCAGCCATGTACTCCTCCTGTGCTAAAATAAGTGTAATTGATCTTTGCTTCTTGTTGTACCAAGAAACTGATGTTGATCCTATGCTGAATATGCCTCCTAATGTGCTCTTCCAGTCAGATGGACTTCCTGCCCAATTTTCATTAATGAAGGCTTGAAGATTCACTCCCTCTATTCTTCTATACCATAATCCATACTCTGTAATGCCCCTGATATATCTCAACACATGCTTCCCAGCATTCCAAAATATTTGGTCATCTTAACGATAGCTTTTCTCAACTGTTTAACTGCGTAGCATATGTCAGGTCGTGTGTTAATACATGATTTAACCCACCAACTGCCTATAAAAAGTAGCATCCACTACTTCACTTGAAGTAGCATGCCCCTTCCTTCAGTTTCCTACAAGAGGAGTCTCAATGGGTTTGCTTCCCTCCATGTCGAACTTCCTCACAATATCCTTGGCATACTTTCCCTGGGATAAAAATAGATCCCCATCTCTTTTCCATATTTCCAATCCAAGAAAATAGAGCAAGAGCCCCATTTGCTTCATCTCAAATTCTCTTACAATATCATCTTTGCAAGATTTTATGAGCCGCTCATCACCTGTCAGTATCATATCATCAACATAAAGTAAAATAATCAAAATCTTAGTATCAACCACAATATAATATAGGTTCACATCCACTTCACTCTTGGTGAAGCCCAACCTAGTGAAATAGTTGTCAATCCTGGTGTTCCAAACACGGGGTGCTTGCTTCAGCCCATACAATGCTCTCTTGAGTCTGAATGCATGTGACTCCCTGTCTAAGGTATAAAAACCTTCTGGATGATCAATGTACACTTCTTCCTCAATAAATCCATTGAGAAAGGTTGTCTTTACATCCATTTGATGTATCTGCCTGTAATGTTCCAAATGGGGAAAAATAGGCTCAGTAGGGAATATCTTAAGATATTCCTCTATGGGATCATAGTAGTATGGAAAACACACCAGAAAATTCTAAACCAGAGATAGACTAGTAGGGCATTTACTAGTTATATCACCTCTAAAGAGAGGATGAAAATCAGAGGCTTCCTGGCCCGTTCTAGACTCGGTCTATAGAAGACTGATGAAACAAAAAAAGGGTGGGAATGACACAATAATATTTGATTTTTATACCCTTTGGAACATTATATCTACAAATCTAAAGTATGGATCCAAAGAGAGGCAAAAACCAAACAAGAGAGAAGCGGAAAATTCCACTACTAGGAAAAACTACAAGAGGCTCAGGGAAAACACTGTATAAGGAAAATGGTGCAAGAATAACGCTTCTCAGGGCTGGGTTCCCTTATTATAGGCTGTTTGGGACCTCCATGCATAGTTTCACCAAAAAAAATTGGTTTAAGGGCCTTAAACAGATCTCCCACGAAGCTGACTAGTTAAAAATCAGTTAAAGAGAAGAGCTGATGGAATGAAGAAGAACCCACTTCAGAATTGTGCAGTTTAAGCAGAGAGTCTCTGAAAAATAGCCATCAGACATATATAACAGTATATCAGCAGAAAATCATACTTTTAATGGATCTTATTAAAGAATACAGTGAATTCTATGAAGAAATGAACAAGAAATATTCAAATCTAGGAGCTGCAATATATGTAAAAGTTGCAGAAATAACTTAACAACGTCCCATAAAGTGTGCTTAAGTAGTTAGAAATGAAATCTCATATCTACAGCAGATATATGGCTGAAACATCAGATCCATCCCAGATCTGGAAACTACACAGCCTTCTTTACAAGATCCCTTTGGGATTTCATCAAAATACTGAGTAACAAGGTGTAGATCTAACTTTTTATACACAGAACTGTAGAAAGCTTCGGTAATTTCTGAAGATGAATTTCTTCATATTATACATCAGATCTGGACTTCAGATATCATCAAGATACTTCATTAATATTCAAGGTGAGAGGCAAGCCTCAATCACCAGAAGCAAGTACAATGGAAGATCTGCAACTAGCAGTAGAAGCAATACACAAAATAACATAGTAGACAAAGGAGACTGTGCAGTAGCTAGAACTGAATGTTACAATAGGTAAAATATATAGATCTGAAATGAAAATATAACAGAGATCCTCTTCCGGGTGGTCACAAGACACCCTCCCTAAGGGAAATCTCTCAAAACTACTAGATCCTTGCAGATCTAGAATTCCCACTTACTACACTTGTTGCAGGAGCAAAACCCTCAATGAGCCAACGCTGTCAATGCAAGCATAGCTTGGCCTCCAACCTGATAGTGGTTCAATCTAGCACACTTCCCTCCAAGAGCTACTCAAAGAAGGATAGAGGATACCTAAATAGGAGATCCTCTCTTTCTCTTGCTAAACAACAAAGAGAAATGGAGTTTCCTTAGCAAGCTCTGAAAATGAAATATGATCAACAACCTTCTCATGAGCCTTCACCCTCCTTTTATAACATTTGAGTCTCTTGGCAAACCCTAAACCACTTTCATCCTTTGGTTCTTTTCACACTTGGAAACCCCTTCTAGAACTGCGCAATCCATCAAGGAGGTTCAATGAACCTAGACAACGCTGTTGACTTGGTCAAACAGGATCTCCTTTGGTAATCTTGGCCCTTTCACACCCGCAAGATTTTATTCCAATGGCCTAAATATGTCTCTTTTCACATAGGCACTGAATTATTCTTTATTTTCAAGAGAATTAGGCATCCTCCCTTAAAATTTATTCACTAAACATGAAATACAAAATAAATAAGGCAAAATTAATGTTCCAAATTAGCTGAGCTAATTTAGGAACATTACACTGCCATCCCATCTGCGCAGAGAGTGCAAGGATGGATCTAATGGAAGAATACATTGTGATCAGTGCAAAGGTGTCATCATAGTCAATCCCCTCCACATGAGATAACCCTCTGGCCAAAAATCTAACATTGTGTTTCTCCACACTCCCATATCCTTCCTACTTCACCTTGTAGACCCACCTAGATCCTACTACTGACTTCCCCATTGGTCTTGGGACAAATTCCCATGCTCTGTTCCTAATAATGGAGTCATACTCCTCAACCATGGCATCAACCCATACTAGTTGCGATACTTATTCCTAAAAATAGGATGGTTCTATATAAATACCTCCGCTCATAAGAGCCATGTATCTAGTGTACTACTCTGGGAACCTTGTCTTCCTATGTTGTGATGTGGGTGCTCCCACATTCTCTCTTGCATCCAAAAATAATATGTCAACCTCGCTGGTGTGCTTCCTACCATATCTCGTGGATGCCTCTACATGAGTGGTTTATACCACTCTTCGTTCCTCTTCCTGTGGCTACTCCACATCGTGAGGTTCATCCTTTGGAGCTAATATCTCATCAACTGCATGGAACTCAATCTCCGTCTCAAGGGAAAATCACATGGCTTTGTCTTCATCAAAATTCACATCTCTTATGACCTATGTCATTCGATGTGCTGGAAAGTACACCAGATAGTTGTGAGGTGTATCAATGTGTTAGTATGAATCTTAATCACAAGTGTACGAAAAAGGCTCACTTTAGCCGCACATAACAAATAGCCCTAACAGCAAAGATGGCTACCAATATCTTTAGATCTGCAATTAGTTTACCAAGATAAATGCTACAAAATTTAGATCTATGCATTAAAAGACATTAAGCAGTAAATAAAAGAAAGGGTTGCTCCATGCATCCAATAGATATGACAAGATTGTTTCAAAGATTTTTTTGTACCTATGACACCTGGGAGGAGAACTTAGAAAGATGTTACCAGACCTCCTCAATGGGATGGGTTCTTGTAAGTCCTCAGCACTTCAGATCTAAAATGCCTCTCTCTTGATGGTGTATAAAACCCAGACAAAAAAATGGAACTCAAAGGGAGCTCACAAGAAAAATGGTAGCAAAATATGACAATGATAGTGGATCAAAGTCAAACCAAAAGTATAGATCCACAATGAACTTTAGGCAACAAAATGTAGTGAGTGAATGGAAAAACCCTTTTATTTATAACAAAATATTGAGTTAGTCTAGATATTGGTGCATAATTAAAATATTATTAACCAATTCTAGATCCAACTTTTATGGAATATTTTATTATATTTGTTGGAGGGAAAAAGACTTTGACTTGGGTCAAATACCTTTATTTGTAAATAATAAATAAATAAATGATTTATTTATTATTTTAAGGATGTGGTTGAGTAATAATCAAATAAATAATGATTTATTTAATTATTAATGAATGATTTAGTCAAATTTAATAATGAATATTATTTAAATAAGGTTTAAATAATTATTCCTAGAAAATAATAATTTATCTAATTAATTTTCCTGTTTTGGGTTAAATATGACCAAGAATATTAATTAAATTGTTGTTTAACTAATTACTCGAGGAAAATCAAACAAATGTGTATTTATTTAATATTTCCTCATGGGGTTTCCAGTTTAGACCATAAAAAACTTAATAAAGGTAGTTTACTAAGTTATTTTTCATAGTGAAAACAATTTTACTTAGGGTAAATTGGTCTTACATGGTGTACTTAGGTCCATCTAATAGTAACATGTTAGATAACCAAAAAATGGTGTAACACGATGTACCCCACAAATATCCCCAACTCTATTGTTGACTCAAGCTTCTTCTTGGAATATTTGGTTACATGACAATAGACAAATGAGCCAAAATTTTTAAAATATGAAACATCTGATTTCTTACCTGAATAAACCTCTTCTGGTGTACTCATCCCAAGTAACGATGAGGACTTCTATTCTGCAAAAATAATTTTGTATTGCATGCCTCTGCCCATAGATGAAATGATATGCCCTAATCATGCAACAAAGCTCGTGATGCTCCCACAATAGTTATGTTCTTTCGCTCTGCTAGCCCATTCTATTGTGGGTTATGAGGTGCAATTAATTCTCTCTGATTTCCTTCTAAGGCACAAAAGTTCTTGAATTCATTAGAGATGTATTCCCCACCATTGTCACTCCTCATAGCCTTCACCTTCTTCCCTGTATCTTTCTCGACAAGTGCTTTCAACTCACAAATCTTAGAGAACATTTGACCTTTCTTCTACATGAAGAAAATCCAACATTTTCTTGAAAAATAATCAACAAAAATCTCATAATACCTGTGCTTTTCTATGGAAGATATTGAGAACGATCCACACATGTTTGAGTGAACTCTCTTAAGGACTGCCGCTACTTGGGTTTCCTTGTTGTGAAAGGTGGCCTTGTATTCTTACCCATAGTACACCCTTTTCATGTGTCTCTCTGCACAAGTGTACTCTTTGGAAGCCTTGTAGAAAACTGTTGCATGATCCTCAAAGTGCTGTGGTGAAGATGGCCCAACCTCCTATGCCATAACTCATCGATGTCTCAGCTCACCACCTTCTCTTCTTTACTACTTAATGTTATGCAGTCATCCACATCAAGTTTGTAGAGGTTATTCACTTCAACCCCAATATTTTTCACCTGTCCCATGGCTTTGTGACAAAGGAACACATTTCCTTCAATGAAAATCACATCATATCCATGATCTTCCAACATAGAAATAGAAACCAAATTATTCTTTAAACCAGGTACATACATAATATATTTTTGCATGAGGATTTTACCTAAATCTCTTTGGAAAGTAACTGTACCAATCCTGGTAGCACAATACCTCCCATCATCATCCATCTCAATGTGCATATGGATATCCTTATCCTCCAAGATGTTGAAGAATTATTTGTTTTCGATCATGTGGAATGAGGCTCCACTATCCAATTAACACACATATCCCAATGCCAATGACACCATGCATGCGATGAGGGTGATGTCCAACTCAAATTTCTAAGCCAAAGCTCCACCTACTTATCCTTCTGAGGCCTTCTTTTTGTTGTTTTTTGTGGACAATTTGTGGCATAGTGTCCATGCTTATGAAAATTGAAACATTTCACCTTTGACAAGTCTTGCTTCTTGCATACCTTGTCGGTCTCAGATTTGGAATTGGATGCCATCCCTTTTCCTTTCTTCACCTTTCCAGCCAAGGTACAATTTTCCTCATCATAAATATTTGACAAGGATCCATATCCGGTGCTCCGAGGAATTTTTTTCTTGTGCCAAATTGGACCGAAGTCACTCCCAATATGGCAGCTTCTCCCTCCCGTTAACAGAGTCCTGGTAGTTATGCCAGCTCTTGGGAAGTCCTAGAGGAGCTAGGATCACCAAATCATCCATGGAAACAGTGACCCCAACACTTCCAAGCTCATCTCGACATTGAGTGAACTTGGTCATGTATTTCTGGATCGTGTCACCTTTCTCCATTTTGATCTTCATGAGCTTGTCATTCAATTCTAATTTTCTATGGTCACTGCTATTCTGATACAGATTTTTCAAGGCCTTCCACATTGCATATTGAGTCACATTCATGTGGAGGCTCGATAAAATATGGTCTTGAACTTCCTCTAACAATATGCTTCTTTCTTTCGCAACATTATTCTTCCATGCATCAATAATTTGAGAATCTGCTACTGCGGCCTGCAAGAAATCAACATATATGAAAGCCTTCAGTTCATTATCCTCAAGCACCTGTCCTTTCATGAAATATAATTTTGATTTCCCTCGAGTGCATATTCGAGTTTCAAGCCATTGAAATACATCTTGATCTATCGCTAGATACTGAAGAATAGTTCTACAAATTCGAATTTGATAAAAAAAACTCTAGTATTCTCTTCTTATTGTGATTCCTGACGCTTTGATACCATGTATAAAATCTAACCACGAGATTCAATCTAATCTTATGATGTACTAAAACAAGATATTGTACCCCTTCTACAATTTGCGAAAATAAAACACGATTGCACAATAACCTAAAAAAGAAAGAGAAAGAAACAATAAATCACACAACACAAGATGTATCTGGGAAAAGGAAGCTTCCTAAAAACTCGATATCTATATATTGTATAAATTCAAGGATCATGAAACAATACAATGCTTTCTATCTCAAGAGAACTCTTGCACTCTGCCAAGTGTCTCACACTAATCTAGGAAAAATTGGACAAAAATTTAACCAATTCACTGCCTCTACTCAACCATCCTTACTCATGCATTCCTTGAGGAATTAATGGCCTATTAAATAGGAAAATCCCTTGATTTGACTATGCAATCCATCCAAGGTATCCAACTGACTCTATAACTGACCTGTACAATTTTCTAATTATATAACTGATAGTTATCTTCCGTTTAACCTCTGTCTCAATAGGGTATTCCTCAGAACTGACATGCAACAACTATTTATAGTGAATTATCAGTTAATTAATTGATCACTCATTGTGAATTAAATCATATTTAATTCATTGGACCTCTCACTAGCTCATCACTCAGTTAGAACTAGTTAAATTGATTTTAACTCAATTTTTTGATTTAACTAATTTAAACTCATGCATAACTGCACTTGGACCCCCTTAAATCATGGAATCACTCTACATACATCCTCTCTGACCCTCAACTTGAATTTCCTAAGCTAACTCAGTAATTATGACTTAGTTAACTAATACAAGTTGTTATGAGATCAAATTACAATTTCTCTTCCAATTTAATTAAGGGAAAATTAAATTAGAAGCCCTGCTTTGGGGTGCCATTTCAATAGTTATCTAATTTTCTACTCTGTTAGGTTTTTCAATAACAAGGGGATTCTTATTGAATGAATTCAAGTTTAGAATATTCTAGTTGAAGGAATTCAGGGGTCAAGCATTCTGATTGAGGAATATTTTATGGTCGAACGGTTTTTGAATAAAGGGATTCAGAATCAATGGTTTTAGAATGGAGTGCTTCTGATTGAAAATATTTCGGTTGTAGCATTTCAGATTGGAGAACTTCTGGTTGAAGGGTTTAAGATTGGAAATATTTTAGTGCATCAATAGTTTGCTCTTCTTTCCTTAAAATAATTTCTCCTTCAATTTCTTCCTTATTTGGAGGATATTTCGGCTGCTCAGGTGACAACTGATCAATCAAATTCTCCCTATCATCTCCTTCAACTTTAATTTCATAATTCTCTATTTTAACTGTACCCTTAGAGTTTTTCATTTCAACTATAACTTCAGGGTTTTCACTTCCAATTGTAACTTTAGTATTTTCACTTTCAATTAGAACCTTAGGTTTTCACTTTCAAGTGGAGTATCACTGCTTTTACTTTCAACTCGAATCTCATGGTTTTATGAGGTCTTCTCTAGATGGATTTCCTCCTTATTGTTTTTATTCTCCAGAGGTATTTCCTCATTATTGTTTTATTCATCCCTCGGTTCTTTGTTCATCCTAATAAAATTCTCCCAAGTTTTCTAGGTCTACCATAAGCTTCTTACAACTAAGATTTTAAACAGTACAATAAGGGCTCACAACTGTAGAAGGCTCTTTAACTTGCTTAAATACATGTGTAGTTTCATGCAAAATAGATTTAAAAAAAAATTAATAATGAGAGATACCTTTTGTTTTAAGCGTGTCACCAATTTTAGGTGGTGAGCTAGAACAACATCAAATATGCCATCACATGTTATATATCTTTGGATTATTTCCACTACCTCCATCCATGGATTTATGAGTGAATTGGGGTTGTAGCCTTTTATTTTTATTACCAATTCTTTGCTACCTAGGAATAAATATGTTGCGTTTTTAAGCGAGGTATGTTGTTCATACCATTTTTCTCTGTGTGTTGCTAATACTGTGACTTCAGCTATGGCCTCCTCAGTTGCTTGAACCTGTAAATTTTTTACCATTGTCATTCCATCATTTAAATTTTGCATGAATTACAATGCAATCCCCTTATAGAAGCCTTGTATCCTTTCGAAGTAGTGCACCCATCGAGCGCGACGTAAAATTTTGTATTCCTCCTTTGTATCTTTCAACTAGTTTTTATCATACCAAATTTATTGCCCCCCTTTCTGTGATTGTGGCTAACTCCATCACTCGAAGGTGACTGACAACTATGCAAAATGACGTAGTTGATAAGGCTATTTTCTTGGATTTAAAAGAACGGTTGAGGTAACAACACTTGAATGATGATGGAGCATGTGAATCAATAAAACAAGATGACAAGAAGGACTATGAGATCACACCTTCACACCCGCTCTCCCCCGCCCCCTCCCCCAACTAGTTTAATGAATTTCCTTGGCCAACGGTTAAATCAGACATAGCCGAGAGGAACATTAGGGGAATTTTGAGGTATAAAATGGGTATCCTAAGGAAATTATGAAATTGTTAGTCATCAATATTTTTTCACTATTGGTAGATGACTATAGATTGGTTCTAGATTTCTAAAAAACAAAATTCCCTGACTATTGTGAGTTTTAGAAATTTCACTACCTTCATTATCCTTATAGAAACTTTTTCACTATTCTATCAACCTTGCCATTTCATGGTCACCTTGCCACTCCTAAAAAACTCCTTAATGGCTTGTGCCTCTCATCTCCATCCTTATTTCCTACCTATGACCTCATTACTCTATTTTTCCCTTGCCTATCACTCCACTTTCCATTTACGGTTACTTATAGTCCTACTCATTCCCATGGTCCCCAAGCTCCTCAAGCATTGATGGTCTCAAAACTATCTCCATAGGCTTTTTAGATAAATCAAGTACATTAGATTTTAGATATTCAATACAACACTTTGACAAATAATCTATTTTTCACTTGAAGACTCCAAGCCAATTTTCAGTCAAAGAATCCTCCCACTAGGTCATTAGGGTTTTCACGGGTTGTAAGGTCATCATTGATGTTTCAAAAACTATTTTTATTATGCTAGAAGCTAGCTCACTATGTAATAGAAGGTCAGCACATGGTTATTCAATGAAGAACTGAAAGTTTCCAAAGAAGACTACCCTATCAGCTCAAAATCTGCAAGAGGTAAATGTAAATATTTTGAAACTTCTACAGGGGTGCTGAAGTATCCATCAACAGAAGGTGTTGGTAAGGTAGGTGGTCTGCTCTCAAATGAAGAAAAATTACAGTAGAAGAAAGGGAAACACTTGTTCTTGTAGAGACTTAGGGTTTTTGAGCTTTATTGGGCCAGCAGTGTGCCAAGCAGGGATCAAATGCAGATATGACCATGGAGGAGGTACACCAAAAACCAAACATGAAGAAAATTTTATCAAAGATTATTGATGATATAGGGAAAAAGGTGAGGTGAACTAGACAAAAATGAATGAACTTAAAAGGGCTATAGATAACTTAGAAGACAACATTGATGATTGTCTTAAGGGATTCTAGACACCTAAAGTTTTGGGAAAATGGCCATACAAGGTAAAATGATGGTTTGAATTCTATGGTGCAGGAAAAAGAAGGTTTTGAGGATGCTACCTTATCTTTGAGTCCCAAATGTGTCAAAATAAATTTTTCATGCCTTAAGAAAAAAAGAGAAAGTTCAAATCATCATTTTAGTCACCTACAAATCAGAAGTGTCAAAGAAGGTAAAAAACATGGTTTAAAACTCCATGGTGCAGACAAAACAAGGTTTTGAAATTTCTACTATGAGAAAACCTCTCAAAGATGTTTAATACGATTGCCATGACTGAATGAGCAAAAGAGATGTCTTGAGCTCCAAGGTGGAAGTAAAAAATGATTTTGAGGTTTCTGCTCTGACAAGATAAATATGTCAAAGCCTCCAGGATCCAAGGAACACAAATTTCCTAACTACCAGCCAAGGTGAGAAAGACAAGTTAAAAATTATAATGGAAGCCACAGAAAGTTTTGAAGGTTCCATCATGACTAATCTAACTCCAAGGATGTCAAAATGAGTAAATTATGCCTCAAGAAGCAAAAGGAAGAGCCAAGTTAGTGTTTTCAGGCACCTGCATGCAAAAAATCAAAGGAATATCAATGAAAGTGAAAAAGGCTTAAAAACATTAGGAAATGGGTTTGCAAAGGTTAAATTTAAATCCCAAGCCTATAAAAGGTCATTTTGTTTTTCATATGAATCATTGTTCACTTGCAAAAGACCAAGAGTGCTTAGGAGAATAAAATTTGTGTTTTTTTCTAGGTGACGTTGGACAATTTTCTTTGGCACTGTGCGCCCATGTTAGAGATGCGCCCCTAGAAACCGGCGCTGCACGCATGGAAAATTTCCCCCGTGTATTTTACACAGGTGTTGTGTGCCTAGGAGGTGGAGTTTCATGCCTGGAAGAGCATTGTGCCCTTGCCCAGCTCACCCATAACAATTTCTTAAGGCGTTGCGCATCTAGGGCTAGCGCTATGTGCCTGGCATAGACGTTGCACCCTTGGCCAGGAGGGCCTTCCAAGCAAATCAGGCACTCAAACCTCCTCAAAATTTCTTCAAGCTGACTCCAAGGTTTCTTCAAGCGCTGGTGAGGGTAAGTACAGGTCATCAGCCCTTTTTCAAGCATTTTTTTCATTAATTAATTAAAGAAGAAAAACCTAAGGCGAAAACCCTAAAAATCAAGCTTGAAATCACTGTCTAATCTCATTTTATATACCCATAAAGAATATCAGTCAAAGAAGGAGGTGAAATTAAGGTGGTTTCATTGGTTTAAGGGTTTTTCATCCATCAAAGCTGGTCATAACACTCATTTATTCACCCCCTCCACTTATAAAAAACTGTCTTTTCATCATCATATTTTCATTACATTTCCATTTACACTCCAAGGTTCAAAAAACTGAGCTTGACACATCAGCAGAGGGTTTCCCTTGAGTGACTAGCTTATCCCTCGTTCTCACATACTTACACCCTCACTCATTCATCTCATTCACAAGCAGATTGCCATTCCATTACTCTCTTCTATATCAGTTTCATTTGTCGTCCTAGGGTTTAAAGGGAAGAGTGGTCAAAATTTTAAAAAGAGAGGACAGTGACAGTGGTGGAGAAGGCCAAATGCTAAGGAGGCAGGGGCACAAGGGTGTAAATATCAACAGGTTTGAACCACTCAACCCAATAGAGCTAATGACATCTCCCTTAATTTTTTCCTGCTTCTAGCATGTAGGATACTTTAATTTTTGTGAAAGGGTACAACAGGTGAAAAACCACCCTGAGCTAACTAGGCTTTTCATCATTAACTTACATGAGAAACAAGTTAACCTTATAGGAGTAACCTTTGAGCTGTCTTCAAATGCTATTTCCAATGCCACTGGGATACCAAATGTATGGGAAAAATGGTTCAAGCAGACCAATATTGACATGAGCTACTATGAGCCATATTTAAAACCTAGGTACAAAGACCATAATAAATCCATCTTCCCTTTCTCACATTTGCTTGACATATATGCACCTCTGATGAGAATCATTATGAAGTATTTTACATGTGAGGGAAGGTTCTTCTGGTTTTACTCCTATCACATTAGGTTGCTTATACGCTTTACTAGGGTTAGGATGTTGTACCTACCATATTACCTCTATAGAAGCATTGAAAAATGTCCTATATTGTACAGAAGAGAGACTATCCTCAGTAGATGCAAAGCCTCTTTCACCACTCTATTATTAAAATGGTTGTGATGCATCAATTGCAGCAAAAAGGAATTCCATGGGATTTTTTTATTGCCGATGAGGTGTTCACCAATCCACAAGGCCAAGATCAACAAGATGTACCTTCATCATCTCAGCCTCCCATTCCTCCTCCACCATCACATCCCACTACACATCCATCACCATCTACTCACATTCCATCACCTCATGATGACTCTTCCACCTCACCATCTACTCACATTCCTTCACCTAAGGATAATGACCCTCCTTCTCCACTTTCTCAAAATCCCTCACCTTCACCTCATGATACTAGTGCATCTACAAAGAGGGAGATGACGATGAAGAATCAAACAGTGAGGGAAGTGAGGCTAATGCTAGTGAAGAAGAAAGCAGCAAAGAAAAGAGAAATTATGACAGTAAGGAGGATGGCAGTGATAAAGCAGAGAGTAGCAATGATGATGGAAATAGGTCAGAAAGCCAAGATATCAGTAAGGTAAATGTAAATGAAGAAGACGCCAATGAGTCTAAAAACAATGAATCAGATATCAATGATAATGTTGATATTGGCTCAAAGAGCCTTGATGGCACTGATGACAGCACAACACATGGAAGTGAGGTCAGTGAAGCAGATAGTGATGAGAACAGTGAAAAAAGAAGTAAAATTAATGGTAGTAAGGATGCAGAAGGCAGTGGGGAAAGGAGCCATGAAGAAAGCAGCAAGGAAAAGGGAAATGATATCAATGAGGATGATGTCAGTAATAAAACAGAGAGCATTGAAGTAGAAGACAGTGATGATGTTGGCACTAATGATGACAGTGGGTCAAAAGGCCATAATAGCAATGATGATACCAATGAAGATGGCAGCCATGAGAGCAGTAATGATAAGAGCCATGATGACAGTGAAGATGACAACAATGATGGAAATAAGACATATGGCACTAACATAAGTAACATTGAACCTCTTCCTCTTACCTACCAAAGAGGAAATAGCCATGTGTTTTATACCATCAAGAGGCGAGGGGCCATGCCTTCTACATCAAATAAGAAGCTTGATAGAGGTAAGGGAAAGGTCATGGATGAAGAATAATAAGACCATCATGAGACTGAACAAGAATTTGAACTCATTCATGTTGACAATGATGATGAAAATGAGGCAAGAATCTCAAACATGCTGCTCAAAAAGAAAAGATGCCCAAATCAAATATTTGCAAGCCAATCTAGGCAGGGCTAAAAATGTGATTCACTATTATGAGGTTGAAAACAAGCAACTAGAGGCATATAATGAAATATATGAGGTGAGAGCTATCAGAGCTCAGAAAGAGGCTGTAAAATCCAACGCTAAGATAGATGGGGACTTGGATAGATATGGGAACACTGATGATGAGGAAGAACAACTTCCTAGGAGGAGGCTAAGGACAATTGGCTTAAAGAAGGCCTTAGCCAAGGAGAGAGAGCAACAGGCAACCTTGGAAGAGCAGCTCACTCCAAGTGAGCTGCTTTCCATGGAAATTGACTATGTTCGGGAACCTTGGATTGAGAGGGAAAACATACACTTAGAGGTTCTGTTGGAGAATACCAAGAGGGACCTTGACCTCCAAAAGAAGATGGCAAGGCACTATGCCTTAACAAACAAGATTGCAACGACCAATCTCAAAAAGAGCCCTTGCAAAGATTCAATCCCTAAAGGAGGAAAAAGGTAAAGAAAACCTTGAAATCCTTGATGATGCATCTCTACAGGCATTCCAAACATAATTAGCAAGACAAATTCAAATTTTGGCATATTTTTCAAGTTTTTGGATTTTTGACTATTTTGGAGGGCCAAAGGCGCAGCACCACTTTCGTTGCGCTCTTTTTTGGGGCATTATTTTGAGAAATGGTTTGAATTTTTGAGTTCATCAGGCCAAATACATCATCCAAAAAAAAATTCAAATCATTTGGAGCACTCCAAAAGTTCCAAAAACACCCACAAAATCACCTTTCTGTCCTATTTTCAGAGCTGGCACTGCGCCCTGAGAAGTCTTGGGAGATTTCGTTTTTTAGCAAGTAAATGAAGTCCAATCAGGAAAATAAAGGTTGTTTTGAAAAATATACTGGACACTCTTTCTAATGAGCTATCATGGAGCTCATTTGGACACCTAAAAGGCCTCCAAATATTGGTTACAAAACAGGAAAACGTTTCCAGTGCAGGCGCTGAGCCCTTGGACCTTGGCACTGTGCCCTTGCCTGAAAAGTCAACAAAAGACACAAATTTATTGAAAAAAGATATTTTTGAGGAATTTTAAGGAAAATCATACCTATTTAGCTTAGAATTTATGTTTGAAGTTATTTTGCATTTATTAAGTTAGATATTTTGTGCCTTGGGCCTTTCATGGTATCTTTGGACAAAAATGGCATTTATGATGTATTAATGACATTTTGGAAACCCTAATTATGGTTTTGGTCCTCTTTGCTAGTTAAATAATGCATTGAGGCCTCATTGTACATGTTGGTTGGTTGCTGAGCTAATATGATCTAGACTTTGAGTTTGTTGAAGAAATATGCATTGGTGAGTTGTGATTGCTTTGGATTGAGCATCAATGGATTAAGCACATTCATAGGATTCATGAGCTTTGTTAGATGGTGATGTATTTCCACTCTTGTATTTTTTTACTTCAATTTTCATTTTGTTCATGGTTTCTTTGATCATAGGGAAAAAATTTTAGAGTGGGATATGCTTTCTTGGCACCCTACTTATGTTTGCCTCCTTTGATCTCTATGTTTCCTTCCTTGAAGTTTAATTAAAGAATCCTTAAATGATATTTAGTTTCACTGAAATTTTATGTTAAAAGATCTCTTTGTTTGCAAGTAATGTTCAGAGAATTATTAGCTGCTCTCTAGGATTACTTATTTGTTGTTTTAATGTCTGTTTAGCAAAAGTCTAGTTGAAAAATCATGTATTTCTCTTTATTTTTTCTATGCCATCATCCTAAGAGATTTTCTTGTTTCTATTATGTTGAAGGATCCTTAATTTCCCTTTGAACCTACTGCATTCATAACTTCATGTTCATTTCACACTCACTAAGCCCACTTAGATCCATTTGGCCTTGTTAAATTGCCCTATGAAACACCCTTGACCTATTGTTGTACTTTTCAAAACCTTTGCAGACTCCATAGCCCAATGGATTGATTTTTCCTTTACCTATTCTTCTTGACAACCTATCCAACCAACCAAACAAACAAACAAACCCTTATCCTTATAACTAGCCTAAAATCAAAACACTAAAATCATACAAGTTACATGTTTCACACAAATATAGAGAGAGCCCTCTCTGAGTCCTGGAAGGCTAGGTCCTAGGACTCCAAAGATTGGTTTGATGTTACCCTTGTACATTTGGTCTTGCGAATTTCAAAAATTACAGGGACCTAACATAATGGCGATCATGGTGGGACATTGAGTGAGTAACATCCTAAGTATTCCTTAAGAACTCTCAAACCCCTGTCAAACTTAGAAAATCAAGTGTTAGCCAAGAGTAGTATCTAATTGATTCACCATACTAGAAAAATGATGACTCAACTATAGAACACCCATTGAAAATCTTAGTGTTACATAAATAAACTCAGAAAACCCAAAACATATCTAGACTGGATTTTAAATTGTTGATGGTGGACAAAAAGAAAACCCTCAAAGCAGTAAACATCATCGACCCAGTGACTCCACTGGCCTCCAGTAGGCCTACTAGCTCCACTTGTTCTTATAGACTCCTCTGGGATTGTGTCAATCAGTCCTAGTAGTTAAAAGCCTAGTCAGACATTGTGCGGGTTCAATAATTATTAAGAGAGGTATGTCTTTTCAAAAACAGTCATAAACTTTCAAACTCTCTGTGCTTTGGGTCTGAAATCTGGCTTCGCAAAGGATTAGCACCGGATCCCACCCTGACCCTAACCCTCCTACCATAGTTGATGATCCAGAAAGAATCATGTGGAAAACTTCTAGGACTAAAGATTCAACTACTGTTATGACCATTCATAAAGAAATTTCTATCCCTAAAAACCTCAAAGCCTTTCAAGATCCCCAATTTGACTTATACCATAGAAAAAACCTTTTCGGAACTAAGTCTCAAAGTGGGCTAGACTAGATAGACCTTCAGCCCATAAATTTGCAGCAGAGTCCTAGTAGAGAAGCCTCTCCTTCCACTCCTCCTGATTTTCAGTGTCTCCAAAACTTTGGCTCCTTTCATTCCAAATCTGCTCAATCTTAGCCTGTTGGTCCAAGTATATCTGCCACCCCCATTCACACATCCACTGTGAAAACCAGTACTCCATTTCATCCTCCACCTCCTCTCAGAAACCCCCCTCTCACAAACCCTCCTTGGGTTCCTTTACCTCCAATCATGGCAGCATGGTTTGCCCCATTGGTACTGCCCCAATCTTAACTATCAATGCCTCAAGAATACCAATCTAAAATCTGTCACTTTACTAGAGCTGACTCTACCACTACCCAACAACATGTAGAAAAAATGAATGATGCAATTGATTACCAAGAAATATAAGAGGAGACCATAAAAATGAGAATGTTTGCCCAAAGTCTAGGAAGAGAAGCAAAGAAATGGTTCAAAAACTTAACTCCTAACAACATACATGACCTCCCTTATCTTTATCAAGCATTCATAAACAAGTGGGAGATTAAGAAAAACCCTCTTCAAATAATCTCAGAGTATAAAAACCTTAAGAGAAATGTTGGGGAAAGTGTTCAAGACTACTGCACTAGGTTCAATAGTGTATACAATTCACTCCCACCTCACATGAAACCCCCAAGTGGACTAGCCTTAGTAAAATTTCTAGAGGGCTTTGATCCGAACATGGCCTACCAATTGAGATAAAGAGATCTCCTAACCTTAGAAGACATGCAAAGGGGAGCTGTGAGTGTAGAAACCAATCTAATTGAAAAGAGGGCTAGGATGAGGGAAGAAAAGAAATTTACATACAAATATGAAACCATGGCCTCCACATCTGATGCTAAAATTGACAGCCTACTTAGGACAATGGAAAGGATGATGGAGAGAATCAATTTGAATGAGAGAGAGCCCCCTAGGGAAAACCAAGAAAATCCCCAAAATAGAAATAGAAACCAAAACTTCAGAAGATACCCTTCTCAAAACAGACCAAGAGACAATGACCAGCAAATCAGACCTCCTTTCCAAGATAACTATGTAGATGAAGAGGAAAGAGAGATTGAAGAGCTAGAGGAAAACCATGTAAATCTGATAGGTTCTAATAATGAGGGTGATGTTTTTCTCACGGAAGAGGAATAAGGTCTATTTTCCTCAAACCATGTTGATAGAAAATATGAGGATTCTGAAGAGTACAAATTAGGATTTGAAAATGCTATCATGGAGGTTCATAGGTAGTATGACCTTAGTAGTAAGAAAACCCAAGATGCCTCTAAAAAAACAAACTAGAAACTTCTGTTAGGAAGACCCCTGAAAACACTCCTAAGAAGACAACAGAAAACACAAACACAATGGCTAATACTCCTAATCAGAACAAAGACAAAACAAGCCAATCAAATGGTCACCAAAGCTGCCATAGTGCATCAACTAGTGGCCCTGGAAAAACTTTTGTAACTGACATTCCTAATAAAACTCAGCAAACCAAAGTAGCTGAAAAGACTGTGTGTGATAAAAATCATGTAAATATACCAAGAACACTAGCACCTTTGAGTTTTGAGGGAGATATTGCCAAGATCATAATATTCATACCCCTTACTGAACTGGTAACTCAAGATGTATATAGGTCCCAAGCTTTGAAAGCTTTGGACATAGGAAATGACACCAACACTCTGAATATAACTGATGACAAGCTAGAGTTGTTGTTTGGACCTAAGGTAGAGGGAAACTATCAAGAAGGAGTTGTCCCTCCATTCTATGTCAGTTTGAACATTCATGACAAAATCTTACATAATGTTATGCTAGACTCTGGTGCCTCACACAATCTCATGCCAAAGGTAGTGATGGAGAGATTAGGCCTTGAAATAACCAAACCTTAAAAAGACTTGTACTCTTTCGATTCAAGCAGAGTCAAATGTTTGGGTCTAATCAAGTATTTGTGGGTCAATCTGGCACAAATACCTACCAAAATCCTAGTCATGGACATTGCAGTTGCTGACATTCCCCCAAACTATGACATGCTTTTATCTAGATCATGGGGAGCCAAAATCCAAGGAAGCCTCCAAATGGACATGACATATGCTACCATCCTAGTCTTTAACCAAACAAGGATATTGTACCGGGAATCTCACATGAAATCATGGTAAGCAGCCAAGACAGGCCAAACAACACCCCTCTTTATTATATCCATTCAGACCTTGACTCATTTATCTCATACAATGAAGATGACATTAATGAAAAAGTAATTGAAAATGAGAAAGAGCTAGGCCTACCAAAACAATCAAACCAAGCACAAAATGAAGAACATGATAGCCAAAACTCTACCAGCCTTGAACAACAACCTAATGGTGAATCTGAACTTGAAATAATTTGGAACATGAGCTTTGATGTCTCTTGTGGCAAAGCTAGTTTGGGAGCTGGTGTTTGGATACACAACACCAATGAGGGTCATTCCTACAAACTAGAGTTTCAATGTACCAATAATATTGCAGAGTATGAGGCTCTTCTCCTTGGTTTACATTTGCTAAAAAACATAGGATCTAAGAAGATTTCTGTTCAAGGAGATTCCGAGCTGATCATTAGGAAAATCAAAGGAGAGTATTCAACCAAAAATCCTAGGCTAACATAATATAGGAATGCTGCCTTAGACCTCCTGAAAATTTTTGAGAAGTATGAACTTACCTCTATCCCTAGAGTTCAAAAAAGCCTTGCAAATGAACTTGCCTTTGCTGCCAGCAGTTGCCAAATACCTCATACCACTGAACAATACATAGTAAAGGTCAAGTGAATACTAGCAGTCCTTCATATCATAGATTATTGGCAAGTATTTGAAAATGACAAACAGATTGAAGACTTATTGCAGCCGCAAACCAGGTTTGAAATGTCAAAGTCAGACTTAAACCATCAAGAGGATTGTTTTGCTGAAGAACAAACCCACAAAACAGAGCTACCTTTTACTGCTGATATAAATTAGCTAGAACATCCTCTTGAGGAAGAATTGTTTGAAATTTTAGATCAAAAAGACCTTGAGGTATTTCAATGCAAAGATAACTCATTACCAAGAGGTCTTGCCCCCTTAGAAGAGTTGTTTGATTTCAATGATGTTGCTAGGAAGCCAAAAATGGAATCTACCGAGACTGATTTAGAAGAATGCAACATAGGCAGTGTAGGAGAACCCAAAATGATCAAGCTGTCAAAAACTCTGCCACCTCACATAAAGCAGAAATATATTGAGCGACTCAAAGAATTTAAAGATGTGTTTGCATAGGTTTATGAGAACGTGAAGTCCTATGATACAAATATTATTCAACATAAGATTCCTCTCAAGGAAAACCATAAACCATTCAAGAATAAATTGAGAAGAATAAACTCTGTCCTAGTGCCTCTAGTTGAGAAGGAGATAAATAAGATGTATAATGTTGGAATCATAGTTCCACTTAGGTATTCAGAATGGGTTTCAAACCTTGTGTTAGTGAGAAAGAAAACATGGGAGATTAGGCTATGCATAGACTTTAAAAACTTAAACAAAGCCTCCCTGAAAGACAACTACCCTTTACCTAAGATGGATCATATACTGAAAAGGGTGGTAGGTTCTAAAAGAATATCATTGCTTGATGGTTTCTCAGGTTACAATCAGGTGCTAGTACTTCCAAGTGATCAACACAAAACCACTTTCACAACACCTTGGGGCACCTTCATGTATGTTAAAATGCCTTTTGGGTTGATGAATGTGGGGGCTAATTTTCAAAAAGCCATGGATATTTCATTTTTTGAAGACATATGCTACTTCATTGTGATATACCTTGATGACATCACTATTTATTCTAAAACTGATGAAGAACACCTAGTTCACCTAAGAAAGGTCTTTTAAAGAGACAAAGTTCTAAAGTGGGATTCAAGGAGAGAGGACAAAGGCAAGCATGGAAAATTTGAAAATTTGTGGAAGAGTCCATACATCATTCATTTAGTTAGAGGTAACAATGCTTTCTTTTTACAAGCGCTAGATGGAACATAGTTATTTGGAGGTCTTCTCAATGGCAAGATGCTCAAGCACTATTTTTTTCAAAATTCCTAGTTTGAAGCTTTCATCCATTGTACATAACATTGCTTGATGAAAGATCAAAAAAGTGAAAACAAAAAAAACAGAGAAAAGAAGAAAAGAGGGTAGGAAAAAAGAATAGGTACAGCCCCATACAAAAAAAAAAGAGTATTTTTGAAAGTGTGCAAGCCTAAATGCCACTACTGTTGAGAAAATAAAGTCTTGTTCAGTCATCTAGCCTAATCATGATTGAACATGTTTTAAATTTCTGTTGATAGGTTAGTGAAAGAAGACTTGTCAAAACATTTAAACTTGACTTGTCAATAGGTTAGATTAGGAAAAGATGTTGGTTCCCAAATCTTAAATCTAAACCAAAGAAAATGAAAGGAATGCATAACCAATTCTGAATCACAGCCCTCATGTTTTATAGTTTTTTATTGAAAAAAAATAAAGTCAGTGTGCAGCTTGTCCAAAATTCCACAGCCCATGGAAAATCAGATCACTAAACTTGGTTTGATCATGCTTTAAATTTCATTTTAGTAGGTTAGAGAATGAAAATTTGTCAAACAGCTTAACCTTGACAGATAAGTAGACTAGGTAGAGAATAAACGAGTTCATCAGCCTAATATGAACTATTAGAAGTGATAAGGGTACAAGTAGATAGTTTTTTATGCTTTCAGAAGAAAATAATGTCAAGGGTTTTCCACTCCAAGTGCACCCAAAAGAAGAAAAAATGTTAGGCAAAATATGATGGGTAGGTAGAATTGAGGTTGAAGAAATCCTGTTTTCTTTCATATCTAAGATCATAGCTTCAAGAGAACATCAACAAATGAAGAAATATGGATCTGCCAAGTACAAGTAAGGTATTGATCTTCAAAACTCAGAGATCTGAACTCTGAGGTTCTTGACACCTCCTAAAAAGGTGTTGCCCTCCACAAGTGGAGCCACTGTTAGTCATCAATATTTTTTTACTATTGGTAGATGACTATAGATTGGTTCTAGATTTCTAAAAAAAAAAATTCCCTGACTATTGTGAGTTTTAGAAATCTCACTGCCTTCATTATCCTTATAGAAAAATTTTCACTATTCTATCAACCTTGTCATTTCATGGTCACCTTGACACTTAGTAAAAAACTCCTTAATGGCTTGTGCCTCTCATATCCATCCTTCTTTCCTACCTATGACCTCATTACTCTATTTTTCCCTTGCCCATCAATCCACTTTCCATCTAGGGTTACCTATAGCCTAACGCATTCCCATGGTCCCCAAGCCCCTCAAGCATTGATGGTCTCAAAACTATCTATGTAGGCTTTTTAGATAAATCAAGTACATTGGATTTTGGACCTTCATTACAACACTTTGACAAATACTCTGTTTTAAAATTGAAGACTCCAAGCCAATTTTCAATCAAAGACTAGGTCAAAGAACTCTCCCACTAGGTCATTAGGGTTTTCACGGGTTGTAAGGTCATCATTGATGTTTCAAACACGGGTTTTCTTATGCTAGAAGTTGGCTCAGATGTAATAGAAGGCCAGCACATGGTTATTCAAGGAATACCTGAAAGTTTCCAAAGAAGACTACCATATCAGCTCAAAATCTGCAAGAGGTAAATGTAAAGATTTTGACACTTCTGCAGGGGTGTTGAAGTTTCCATCAAAAGAAGGTGTTGGTAAGATAGGTGGTCTGCTCTCAAATGAAGACAACTTATAGTAGAAGAAAGTGAAACACTTGTTCTCATAGAGACTTAAGGTTTTCGAGCTTGATTGGGCTAGGAGTGTGCCAAGCAGGGATCGAATGCAGAAATGACCATGGAGGAGGTACACCAAAAACCAAACATGAAGAGAAGTTTATCAAAGATTATTGATGAGATAGGGAAAAAGGTGAGGTGAACTGGACAGAAATGAATGAACTTAAAAGTGCTATAGAGAACTTAGAAGACAACACTGATGATTGTCTTAAAGCATTCTAGACACCTAAAGTTTTGGGAAAATGGCCATACAAGGTAAAATCATTGTTTGAGCTCTATGGTGCGGGAAAAAGAAGTTTTTGAGGATGCTACCTTGTCTTTGAGTCCCAAAGGTGTCAAAATCAAATTTTCATGACTTAAGAAACAAAGAGAATGGTCAAATCATCATTTTCGTCACCTACAAATCAGAAGTGTCAAAGAAGGTAAAAAACATGGTTTAAAACTCCATGGTGCAGATAGAAGAAGGTTTTGAAAGTGTTGCTATGAGAAAACCTCTCAAAGATGTTTAATAAGCTTTCCATGACTGAATGAGAAAAATAGATGTGTTGAACTCCAAGGTGGAAGTAAAAAATGATTTTGAGGCTACTGCTATGACAAAATAAATATTTCAAAGCCTCCAGGATCAAAAGGAACACAAATTTCCTAACTACCAGCCAATGTGAGAAAGACAAGTTAAAAATTGTAATGGAAGCCACCGAGAGTTTTGAAGGTGCCATCATGAATAATCTAACTCCAAGGATGTAAAAATGAGTAACTTATGCCTCAAGAAGCAAAAGGAAGATCCAAGTTAGTGTTTTCAAGCAGTTGCATGCAAAAAATCAAAGGAATATCAGTGAAAGTGAAAAAGGCTTAAAAACATTAGGAAATGGGTTTGCAAAGATTAAATTTAAATCCCAAGCCTATAAAAGGTCATTTTGTTTTTCATATGACTCATTGTTCACTTGAAAAAGGCCAAGACCACTCAAAAGAAGAAAATTTGTGTTTTTTTTAAGTGATGTTGGACAATTTTCTTTGACGTTGCGCGCTCAGGTTGGTGATGCACCCCTGGAAACTGGCGTTGCATGCTTGACAATTTTCCCCCGTGTATTTTACAGAGGCGTTGCGCACCTGGGAGGTGGTGTTGCACGCCTGGCAGAGCACTGCACCCTTTCCCGACTCACCCACAACAGTTTCTTAAGGCGCTGCGCGCCTGGCATAAGCATTGTGCCCTTCGCGAGGAGGGCCTTCCAAGCAAAGCAGCCACTCAAACATCCTCAAAAATTATTCATGGTGCCTTTAAGGATTTTTCAAGTGCTGGTGAGGGTAAGTACAGGTTATAAGCCCTTTTTCAAGCATTTTTGTCATCATTTAATTAAAGAAGAAAACCGTAATGAGAAAACCCTAAAAATCAATCTTGAAATCACTGTCTAATCTCATTTCATATACACATAAAGAATATCAGTCAAAGCAGGAGGTGAAATTAAGGTGGTTGCATTGGTTTAAAGGTTTTTCATCCATCAAAGCTAGTCATAACACTCATTTATTCACCCCCTCCACTTATAAAAAATTGCCTTTTCATCATCATATTTTCATTACATTTCCATTTACACTCCAAGGTTGGCAAAACAGAGCTTGACACATCAGCAGAGGGTTGCCCTTGAGTGACTATATTATCCCTCCTTCTCACATACTTACACCCTCACACATTCATCACATTTACAAGAAGACTACCATTCCATTACCCTCTTCTTTATCAGTTTCATTTGTAGTCGTAGGGTTTAAAGGGTAGAGTGGTCAAAATGTCAGAAAGAGAGGACAGTGACAGTGATGGAGAAGGAAAAATGCCAAGGAGGCAGGGGCACAAGGGTGGAAATATCAACAGGTCTGAACCACTCAACACAATAGAGCTAATGACATCTCCCTTAACTGTTTCCTGCTTCTATCATGTAGGATGCTTTGATTTTTGTGAAAGGGTGCAGCAGGTGCAAAACCACCCTGAGCTAACTAGGCTTTTCATCATTAACTTGCATGAGAAAAACGTTAACCTTGCAGGAGTAACCTTTGAGCTGTCTTCAGATGCTACTGTCAATGCTACTGGGATACCAAGTGTAGGGGATAAATGGTTCAAGCAGGCCAATCTTGAAATGAGCTACAATAAGCCATATTTAAAACCTAGGTACAAAGACCATAATAAATCCATCTTCCCTTTCTCACATTTGCTTGACAGATATGCACCTCTGATGAGAATCATTATGAAGTATTTTACATGTGAGGGAAGGTTCTCCTGGCTTTACTCCTATCACATTAGGTTGCTTATGCACTTTACTAGGGTTAGGATGTTGCACCTACCCTATTACCTCTACAGAATCATTGACAAAATTTCCTATATTGTACAAAAGAGAGACTATCCTCAGGAGATGAAAAGCCTCTTTCACCACTCTCTTATTAAAATGGTTGTGATGCATCAATTTCAGCAGAAGGGCATTCCATGGGAGGTTTTCATTTCCCATGAGGTGTTCACCAATCCACAAGACCAACAACAGCAAGATGTACCTTTATCTTCTTAGCCTCCCATTCCTACTTCACCATCACACCCCACTACACATCCATCACCATCAACTCACATTCCATCACCTCATGATGACTCTTCTACCTCACCATCTACTCACATTCCTTCACCTAAGGATAATGACCCTCATTCACCACTTTCTCAAAATCCCTCACCTTCACCTCATGACACTAGTGCATCTAAAAAATAGGGAGATGATAATGAAGAATCAAGTAGTGGGGACAATGAGGCTAATGTCAGCGAAGAAGAAAGAAGCAAAGAAAAGAGAAATGATGACAGTAAGGAGGATGGAAGTGATAAAGCAAAGAGAAGTAATGATGATGGAAATAGGTCAGAAAGCCAAGATATCAGTAAGCCAAATGTAAATGAAGAATATGCCAATGAGTTGGAAAACAGTGAAGCACATATCAGTGATGATGTTGACAGTGGCTCAAAGAGCCTTGATGGCACTAATGACAGCAGAGCACATGAAAATGAGGTTAGTGAAGCAAATAGTGATGAGGGCAGTGTAGAAAGTAGTAAAAATAATGGTAGTAAGGATGCAAAAGGCAGTGGGGAAAGGAGCCATGAAGAAAGAAGCAAGGAAAAGGGCAATGATATCAGTGAGGATGATGTCAGTAATAAAACAGAGAGCATTGAAGCAGAAGACAGTGATGATGTTTGCACGAATGATGATAGTGGGTCAAAAGGCCATGATAGAAATGATGATACCAATGAAGATGGCAGCCCTGAGAGAAGTAATTATAAGGGCCATGATGACAGTGAATATGACAACAATGATGGAAATAAGACATATGGCACTGAGATAAGTAACATTGAACCTCTTCCTTTGACCTACCAAAGAGGAAATAGGCATGTCTTTGCTGCCCTCAAGAGGCAAGGGGCCATGCCTTCTACATCAACTAATCAGCTTGATAGAGGTAAGGAAAAGGTCATAGATGAAGAAGAAGAAGACCAGCATGAGACTGAACAAGAATTTGAACTCATTCATGTTGACAATGATAATGAAAATGAGGCAAGAATCTCAAACATGCTTCTCAAAAGAAAATTTCCCAAATCAAATATTTGCAAGCTAATCTAGGTAGGGCTAAAAATATGATTCACTATTATGAGGTTTAAAACAAGCAGTCAGAGGCACAGAAGGAAATTTATGAGGTTAGAGCTATCATAGCTCATAAATAAGCTGCAAAAGCCAAAGCTAAGCTAAATGAGGCCTTGGATAGATATGGGAACACTAATTATGAGAAAGAACAACTTCCTAGGAGGAGGCCAAGGACAATTGGGTTAAAGAAGGCCTTAGCCAAGGAGAGAGAGTAAGAGGCAGCCTTGGCAGAGTAGCTCACTCCAAGTGAGCTGCTTGCCATGGAAGTTGACTATGATCAGTAACCTTGGATTGAGAGGGCAACCATACACTTAGAGGGTCTGTTGGAGAAGACCAAGAGGGAACTTGACCTCCAAAAGAAGATGGCAAGGCACTATGCCTTAAGAAACAAGATTGCAAGGGCCAAGCTCAAAAGAGCCCTAGAAAATATTAAATCCCTAAAGGAGGAAAAAGGCAAAGAAAAACTTGAAAGCCTTGCTGATGCATCCCTACAGGCATCCCAAACATAATTAGCAAGGAAAATTCAAATTTTGGCATCTTTTTTAAGTTTTTAGATTTTTTACTATTTTGGAGGGAAAAAGGAGCAACACTAGCTCTTTTTTGGGGCACTATTTTGACTAATGGTTTCCATTTTCGATTTTATCATGCCAAGGACATCATCCACAAAAAATTTTATATCATTTGGAGCAGAACTGGTACTCCAAAAGTGCCAAAAACACCCGAAACATCACCTTTCTACCCTATTTTCAGAGCTAGCACTGCGCCCTGAGCAGTCTTGGGAGATTGATTTTTTGAGTAGGTAAATGAAGTTCAATCAGGAAAATAAAGGTTGTTTTGTAAAATATACTAAACACGTTTTCTAATGAGCTATCATGGAGCTCATTTGGACACCTAGAAGGCCTCCAAATCTTGGTTACAAAACAGGAAAAAGTTTCCAGGGCAGGCGTTGTGCCCTTGGACCTTGGCATTGCCACCTTGCCTGCAAAGTCAACAAAAGACACAAATTTATTGAAAAAGGATATTTTTGAGGACTTTTAAGGAAAATCACTCCTAGTTATCTTAGAATTTATGTTTGAAGTTAGTTTGCATTTATTAAGTTAGATATTTTATGCCTTGGGCCTTGCATGGTCTCTTTGGACAAAAATGGCATTTATGATGTATTAATAACATTTTGGAAACCCTAGTTAGGGTTTTGGTCCTCCTTGCTAGTTAAATACTACATTGAGGCCTCATTTTACATGTTGGTAGGTTTCTGAGGTAATATGATATAGACTTTGAGTTTGTTGAAGAAATTGGCTTTGGTGTGTTGTGATTGCTTTGGATTGAGCATCAATGGATTAAGCACATTCCTAGGATTCATGAGCTTTATTATATGGTGATGTATTTCCACTCTTGTATTTTTTTACTTTAGTTTTCATTATGTTCATGGTTTCTTTGATCATAGGACAAAAATTTTAGAGTAGGATATGCTGTCTTGGCACCCTACTTTTATTTGCCTCCTTTGATCTCTATGTTTTCTTACTTGAATATTAATTAAAGAATCCTTAAATTCTCTTTATTTTCACTGAAATGTTATGTTAAAATATCTCTTTGTTTTCAAGTAATGTTCAGAGAATTCTTAACTACTCTCTAGGATTACTTATTTGTTGTTTTAAGGTGTGTTTAGCAAAATTCTAGTTGAAGAATCCTTTATTTCTCTTCAGTTTTGCTATGCTATCATCCTAAGAGATTTTCTTGTTTCTAGTATGTTGAAGGATCCTTAATTTCCCTTTGAACATACTACATTCATAACTTCATGTTCATTTCACACTCACTAAACCCACTTAGATCCATTTGGCCTTGTTAACTTGCCCTATGAAACACCCTTGACCTATTGTTGTACTTTACAAAACCTTTGCAAAATCCATAGCCCAATGGATTGATTTTCCCTTAATCTACCTATTCTTCTTGAAAACCTATCCAACCAAACAAACAAACAAACCCTTATCCTTATAACTAGCCTAAAATCAAAGCCCTAAAATCATACAAGTTACATCTTTCACACAAATATAGAGAGAGCCCTCTATGAGTCCAGGAAGGCTAGGTCCTAGGACTCCAAAGACTGGTTTGATGTTATCCATGTACATTTGGTCTTGCCAATTTGACAAATTACAGAGACCAAATAGAAATAATAGTGGAAATAATAAAATAAGATTATATTACATCATCAAATTTTAGAGGGAAAAAAGAAAAAAACTACGTTTTCAACTTATCTCCTTATGGGTTTACTCAAATTTGGAGCGGGAACACTCATTGGATGAAAAATATAATTCCTCATCCAAGGAGTACCCATATTGCATACTTTCGATGAACTCTGATACACGAAAAATGATAAATACATGAGAAAATGTAATTGCAATCACGTTTTCTCATGTATTTTTCATTTTTTTTGTAGCAGGGTCCATCGAAAGTATGCAACATGGGTAATCCTTGGATGACGAAGTAATTTTTTCATCTAACAAAAAATCTGGCTCGAAATTTTAGTACAACCTTAGGGAGATAAGTTGAAAAAGTAGTTCTATTATTTTATTATTTTTTAATCATTTTAATTTTTTACCCCAAAGATGGTGAATCATTCCCCATGGTTGACATCATCAGCTTGAATCCTATTGGTTCTTATAAAGTTTATTTTGGTTGTACATTTTTCTTAGGAGGCCCATTTTAAACCTCAAAAATTCTCTAATGAGGGTCCACTTAACTAGTAATATTGAATAATGATTCAGAGATAGAATTCACACCTCCATATAAGCTTACCAATCCAGACAATGACACGGTCACCACTAAAATCTCAACATTGATATAATAAATTGGCTTTCTAAATTAATCAATACTGGGATTAATGATTAATTAGCTTTATGGTCCCCTTATAAATATAATGGCATGATTATGATTGAAAAGTGAGGGTGTATAAACTCAATGAGAAAACGAAAATAAATGTGAAAACAATATAGTTAATCATTGTTAAGTTAACAATTTTTTTTCCCTTTATCATAGCAAGATATTGATAAATATTGTTTATGTAAGCAAAGTGAGATAGTCTCTAAGGGTCCCACATCTCATAATGTTCACATGTATTTGAAATAAAAACATCAAAGCATTACGTTTATAAGAAATATCAAGCCATTCTCTGAAAGACAAAATATGATGTTTATTTTCCTTAGCTTTGAATACAGGGATAGTGATGGATGAATGTAACCAATTCCCTTACTATTAGAAAAAATGATTACTACGAAGAGAGAGGGGGGGTGGGGGGTTGAATCATTAGTGATGACCTTTATATGAATTTTCACGAATTTAAACTTTTTCCATGATGTCAATTATCCATGCACATTCAGAACATTAGCTCATTAAAGCATATAAGAAACAATAAAATAAAATCATAAAAATCATGAAAAATAACCATGTGAAACAAAATCATGCACATATAAGAACACAATTATTTATGGTAGAAACCCTTTTGGGAGAAAACTTCCCTGATGTTGCTACACTGCTCAATTCTTTTATTAATCCATATAACAAATTGTACATGGATTATATTACACCCATAAGCTAGAAGACTTGTCTTTCTCTACAGCATGATGGCATCTATCAATTCATAATTATGTTTCCCTCACGGATCTATTGAAATATATCCACTGGAAGCTCCCATGACCAATTATTCTCGCTTAACTACCATTGGACTGTCCAACTCCTATTGGATGGAGAAATCTCTTCCTACTACTCAATCCCCCAAATCATTGTCTATTTTGAAGCCTGCACGCCTTTACTTCCTCCATGTGAACTAGATTTCATAAATGTTTTATACTGGGCTCTCAATTCTCTCATCATGATAAACCCAACAACTCAATCATTATGCACATAAGATATAAATCAAAAACTTTTCTCGAGGAGGGTTATTTCCTCTCTTCTACTCATAAAAAAACATTTCTCTCAAACAAACCACAAGCTGCCAATTATTCTTCACTCTGCAACACATAAAATATGAATTTTTCACACACTCTTTAGAATACAATGCGAGTGGCTTCAAAAAGTTCTACTCACTAAAAATTCCCCCACAATGACATACTTACATACTCTCCAAAAAACCCACCAAATAGACTCAATGCCTTCTTCTATTTATGAATTTTATGTGTTGATTCACATAGTAAATGCTACAAGTTATCGACCACTCAACAATCCTTTCACACGCTTCACATTTGGTTGAGATAGGCTTATTGACCAAATAAACAACTAGCTCCACTAGCTCTTTGATATCTTCAACCTTAATTAGCTTCTAGAGGGCCCACGAAATTTTATGACCATATGTCGAAAATTTCTGATCAAGAACATCACCATAACACAAATATTAGCTGAGAAGCGCGAGGAATGCAGATACATTCTTGTGAAAAACCTCAGTCACTCCAAAAACATAGGCTCCATGAGAATGGAACTCCTTAGTCTCTCTCATAGGCCTGCCTGGAAGAAATTGGACCTTTTTAGCTACTCCCATAGGATTGGCTCCATGTGACTGTGGCTAAAGATGGTCAAAACTCAGTCTACTTAGATTAGAAGCTACTCAAACTTCTTCCAAATATTTACAAGCCTCTATATGAGCTCTAGAATTCACTAACATATTTGCAGAACTTCACCAAGTCACTTCCATATCACCAACATCATCACAAGTCAAACTAGGTTGACTAGGATACCAACTAACAACCATGATAAAAATCTGATCCATCAAACGTTTCCACCAACACTCAACCATCAATATGTAGCTCTAGAACATGTCAGAAATCCTCTAAAACCTTTACAACCATCTCATGCATCAATTGGAAATCCTCTCCAAGAAAAAAATATAACATCATCAACATGAGAGACCTAACCTGGGACATGGCGACCATGGAGACCTAATCAACAAGGCTCCTCAGCTCTAACTCTTGTGGCGGCGACAAAAACCTATGTGAAACAACATGATCAAGAGGATCATCATCATGGTAGGGCCTCCAAGCTAGTGCAACACATCATCATCCATACAAAAACCATCTCCAACCTCACATACACATGCATAACCAACTAACCTACAATCCATGCTATCAGGTTGACATCAATGCCAACCAACCAACACATCTACAACACACATAAATGCCAACACTTCCTAAGGTGAGTAATATTGTTCTAATATATTTTATTTCTATCTTTCACATGACATATCCCCATTGTAAGCAGGCCTGTTCAATTCCCCAATGAGATTTCCTTGGTAACATGCAAGCATGGCCCCGTTTCCAATAGGCATGTTAAATACCCCATCGATTTTGATTGTATTTATGTAGGTTTTAACCCAGTACAAAAATTATATACAAAAAAATTCTTAAAAACATAGAGTAAACAAAGTGAGAGCGTAAAACATAAAACATATATACACAAATATTTATCCCCTGGATCCCAAATCGAGACTACCAGCTTGATTTTTCATTATAGTCCTTTTAGTATTACACCACATATATACATTTCGAAGCATTCATTAACCCCAATCCATTAACCCTGGATTAGAACATAATCGTAGTTCCCTTGACCGGATCTACAAAATACCAAGGGCCAAAAAAATTCATGCCCCAAAACCATGAAAAAAACCATAGGTAGGGCCACCCACCTAACATAGGGTCCAATTTTGTTTTCCCAGGGTGCTGCCCCTAAAGCCACGCAAGGGACTACCCACCTCCTGTGAACCCCTAGATAGGGGGGACTGTCACACCCCCCTGTGACCACCCCCCCCCCCCCGCCCGGCGTAATGAACAGGGTGGTCTGTCTCCTCCCCTCTAACCCTCCCTGTGCAACTAATCGTGGAAAGAATATAACACATACCCAACAGTTTCTAGCTTCTTTTCGAAGATTTATATATTTAGTATTTTTAAGTTTGTGGAATATTGGTGGTACAAGAATTTATTTATTGAGCACATTACGTCACTTCTTAAGTTGGGCTCTTGGGTACATATTTCACCATGGTACTTTTTTTATTGTTATTTTAATGTGAAATAAGATCGAGTGTTTTAGAGAAGAACATAAAACTTATATATAGTCATTAATGCTTATCTTATTGAATTGTAGTGGAAATACTCATGAGGATGGTCCTCCACAGAAATTCATGCCACTAATGCTTATTTTGATAAGTATTTGGACAAACTTCTTGAAAAGGTACTTAAAAGAATAAATAGAATGAGAATATTACTCCTCAAAAATCAGATGTTCAAACATGACATAACCACCTTTCCCCCAACTGATTTCCCATTTAGTGAAATATATGTTGAGAGGAAAAGGGTGAGCTTTTCAATCAATCATAATCACATTTTAAATGATAGGTGATCAAAATATCATTATACTTGACAAGTCTTGTTAAATAGACAAAGGAAATAGACTTATTTAAATTTTAGTCAAGGAACGACAACTATGGCTAGAGGTTGTTGTCGCTATGACTTGAAGTTGTAGTAGTTGTGAATATAGCTTCTGATAATTGTTACCTTAAATAGAACAAGTTATAGAAAATAAAACATATAAAAAAAAATCAATGAAAGGAAAAGTAAACAAAACAATTGAAGTAAAAAAAAAACAATATTTTTTTTCTTTTTCTTTTTTGAACTCAATCGATAAAGAGAAAGTTTATCCAATCGCAGGTTTGGGGGCATCCCCTTGAACACCATTGATTTCAAAACCTAAATCATCTATGAGTTTTTTAAGAAAATAATCCTTTATGATTTGCTGATGTTATAAGTGAAATTGATGACCATTTTCAAGGAAGGAGACACCAGACTCATCTATAGTAGTAAGTCACATTGATCCATCATCATATACTTCATCAGCCGTGTAAGGGAAGTTTACCTGGGAAGTCTTGGAATTTGGAATCATACTGTAATTCCCATTCACCTCTTTGGAATTTTTTTCTCTTGATGAAATAATCATACCATTTTTCCCTCTGTTGCTAAACTGTTGAAGTTTTTTGAAGGGAAAATAGGCACATTTCGTCTAATTTGTTAAGTTTCTCCAGACATTGTTTTTGTGCTTCTAAAATATGTAGTCTAAATTATACGGTGGTGTTAAGAGTATTAATGTTAAAACTCATTTGGAAAAAGAGATTTTTTACCATATGAAGCTAGTCAGGTGACAAGACTATGGTATTGCGCCAATTAGTGTGATAATAGCATAGGGATTTACGAAGCTTGTAAGCCCAATCTCAATGATTAGTAGCCAATTTTTTGTTAGAATATTTTCCAACACCTTGTTTGTGATCTCAACCTAGATATTTTATTGCGGGTGGTACAATGGAGTAATTTTGTGGTTAATTACATACTTTTTCAATGTTACTAAAGCTTTATGAGCGGTGAATTATGATCCTCCATTAGTGACAATTTCTATAGGAAAACCATATCAAGCGAAGAATTCAAACAAGAAATATGACATTGCCTCTTCTACAACTCTTGAAAGGGCTTTGGACTCCACTCACTTTGTAACATAGTAAGTATAGAACAAAATATAAGATTTATGATTTTAGGGAGGGTTAGTGGGGCCCAAAAAATCCAAAACCCATTTTTCGAATGGTTCCACTATTAGCTGCATATGAAGAGACATTTCATCATAGTGAATAGGATGCCCCATTCTTTGGTAAATATCACAAATTTGAACATATTTCTTGTCATCCTTAAATATTGTTTTCTTGAAGTAGCCCATATGAAACACTTTATGTCTGGTTATTTATTAAACAAAATGACTCTATAGGGTTTTTCATGGCAGGCCTTAATAATATTGTAAATTTCATCTTCCCTTATGCATATTTGGATCTGAAGATATTCTCCTATATCAAAAAGATAAGAATATATCTAGGAAAACTAAATACTAACTTGAATGATTTGTCTTTTCTCTCAAGGAGACAAATGTAAAGGTAACTTCCCTGCTACAAGATAGTTGACGCATCAACATACCATGGAGTTTTAGCAGACACCGCAAATAAATGCTCATTTGGAAATCGATCTTCTATAGGAGATGAGTCATTCACAGGTAGAATTTTGGATAGGAAATCTGCAATGAGGTTTTCCTTCCTTGGTCTATCCTTGATGGTGATGTAAAACTCATGTAACAAAATCAACCACTGAGTTACTCTATTGTTAATAATCGATTTATTTTCTAAGTACTTGACAACAGAATGACCCATATATAAGAAAATATGATAGTGAGTGATATAATGGAAAAATTTGTTAACAACATAAACAAAAACCAAAAACTCATTTTCTGTCACTGTATAATTTAATTTGGTAGATCTCAACTTTTTGGTAATGTAGTAGATAGCATAAGGTTTCTCGTCTTCTTCTTGGCCAAGTACTACTCCTATGGTTGTGTCCGATGCATCAGAGGATATGAGGAATGGAAGTTTCCAATTGGGACCTCGTAATACTGGTGATGTTGAAAGTAGTTTTTTTAATTTTTCAAAGGAATGATCACATTTATCAGTCCAAACAAACTCTGTATTTCTTATTAATAAATTTAGCAGTGTTGTAATTTTTGAAAAAAATTCTATAAAAAATTGATAATAATAAGTATAGCCAACGTAACTATGCAACTCTTTTGGTGTTTTAGGAAAAGGAATCCTAAGAATTAACTCAATTTTCATTGGGTCCACCAGAATACCTGCAGCAGATATGAAATGTCCCAAGACGACAACCTCCATCATTATCATATGACAATTTTCATGGTTGAGACATATCTTAGTCAATATGCATTTTATGAGGACTTTCTACATATTATTCAAGGCTTCTTGAAATTCATTGTCGTAAGGTGTGAATTCGTTCATATAAATTTCAAGTCCATCGATAACTAAATTATAGAATATTCCCGAAAGTGATCTATGAAAGGTTACAGGTGCATTGGAAAGACAAAATGGGAGAACACAATATGAAAACGTTCCCCATGGGAAAGTAATTGTGGTTTTATCTTGGTTTTATATATAAATTTGGATTTGGTTATATCCACTAAGTCCACCCAAAAAAGAAAAATATTTCTTTCGAGATAGAGTACCAAGGACTTGATCAATAAATGGAAGGGAGAAGTGCTATTTTTTAGTATCTTTATTCAATTCTATGTATTCTACACAAATGTGCCATTTCCCATTCTTCTTAGGGAAAAAAATAAGTGAAACACATTGACTAGCTGATATAGGATATACTAAAATAACATCAAGAAATTTTTGGAGTTCATGCTTAACTATATGTTTAAGATGTGGATTTAAGCTTGTTTGAGTTTGGCGAATAAGACAAGCATATATCTCTATGGAGATGTCATGTGTACATAAATTTGGATCGATTCTATTCATATATGTGTAGTCCCAAGTGAAGGCTTGTTGGAGATGGGATCTGCTCGAAGAAAGCAATAAGGTAAGACTCCACAGATCGAGGAGAAGAGTGTGTGGTGCAGAGTTTATTTTGAGTCATAGGGTCTTTCGGGTGGGTCAAAGCCCCTTATTATGTAATGGGATGGGATTATTTTGTGAACTTTGGAATTCACCCATGGTTTTGGACCATGGTATTGTAAATGCAAAACCTATATAAGGAGTCTAGATAGAAGTCACAGGAAGATGTGAAATTAATGCAAGCTTAAATGATAGACCTTATGAGATGCATTTGGATATAATATTGTTTTGAGTAAGAGTTTGTGTATTGGGTTAGAGGAAAAATCTGCTGTAGCTGTGTACGTAGAGACCTTAGGAAATCTGCAGCTGTGTGCACGGACCCCTGCAGCTATGGGGGAAGGGTGGAACTAAATGTATGAGAAAGATATGACTATTAATGAAAGAAATGTTGGATAGATATGAGTTACATTGATGCATTTTTCTTTTACTTACTGTTTATCAATATTTGTGCTGAATAAGGGTTTTGATCTATAATTGAATATCATAGTATTGTTTATGGTTATTTACTTTTTTTAATGCATGAATAAGTAAGATCACGTAGTATGTTAATGAGTTCAACAAATGTGTTGAAATACACTTGTATTATTTATAGATATGACCTGTGAAACTATGTTAAGAAGGAAAAGCCCTAAAGCCATAATCATCTATCCCTTTAGCTACAAAAACCCGGTTCTAGCATCCCCCTATATTGCCTCAGGTGAGACTTCAGTCTGCGCAAGCAGATCATTGCCAAAAGGGTCAGTAATAGTGGGTTTTGTTGGACTACGCAGTCACTTTGAACCTGGGTCTAGGCCTTATCAAGTCAACAAATGGTTTCATTGCCAGTACTAGGATATAATTGAGGGATAGCTAGAGGAACTATAAGCAAGAGATCAAAGATTGGGTAACCTTGAAAGAAAGTGACTCTTGTTGTGCAAGAAAACAGAATCTAGTGCATCTCTACTGAACATTGATTACAAAATTATATCTATACAGATCAGCACGAGATCTTTTTCGTGTCATTTTCTAGTGAGTTGTACGAGTGGATCAAGAATAGCTGCACAGATGGGTCGGTTCAATAATAAGCTAACTGCGTGGACCCCAGATTTGAATTAGAAGCTAAAAAATGTTGATAATGAGATCGCAAGGGCTATTGATTATTGGATTGAAAATATCCTTGGAGGGTTTATAACTGAGTTTGTGATCGAGACTCTTGTGTCTTAAATTGAATTAGAGTGCAAGTTCTTCAAATACCTTAGAGGTAAGTACCTGAATTCACTGGTGTTCTGGATTAGAATGCTATTATGTGAGAAGAGTATACTATGGATGCACTCAGATTGATGTGTGAAGAAAGATAACATGGTGCTACGCAAAGCAACAAAAGGTTTAGGATGAGTTGGGGAACATACATTGAAAAGGAATATAGTTCATTGTTTGGTTCTGGAAAAAGAGAAAGCAACCCCGCTTCCTCGAGAAGTCTGAGATCTGAAAGGCAGCAAAGAACTTCGGAGATTCCCCAACCTTCCACCCCCATCATCACTCCATCCTATTTTTTTCCTCCACCTCCACCTCCACCTCCCCCATTCACCATGGCCCAACCCTCGAAGATGCCTGTGTTAAAGGGAATAGATTATCCTAAATAGTTCTGGTTTGTGGTATTAGCGATATGGAGTTCGCAGAATATTATATATGAAAACAGGAAGAAATCATAGTTGGCTACTGTGCTGCAAGATAGAGAATTTCCTTGGTACATGAAATATTTTACGAAGAATGTAAATTCTTCTCTGGCTAAGACAAAGACCCATTATGAACGCTAAATTTAAGAAACCAAAGTCACAGTCGTAGTGTATCACTAAGATCAAGGAGATTAAGCAGCTGGCTATTGAGACTGTATGGGAGGTAGATCAACGATTTAAGACATTGTTGAGCCAAATTAGTGTTGATATCCTGGATGAAAAACATAGAGAATGGTTCATTGTTGCGCTTTTGCCTCATCTCAGATTTCCATTGTCACAACAGAATATTCCTACTCAGGCTCAAGCGTTGGAGATGGCGATGAGGCTAGAGTCTTCGCTGATAATCGATATAAGAATAGGGGTGAAACAGATTTAAACTCAATTGGAGAGCTTGCATATGGAGCTTCAGGATCTAAATAAGGGAAAGGAGGTTCAATCTAATACAAGGTCGGAAATCTAGTGTATCAAGTGCAAAGAAGAGAGTCACTATAAAGAACAGTGCCCTATTTATAGTGAATATTTGAATTATGGGATGCCGAGTCCATTAAAACCTGGGTCGAGTGGTGGGAAAAATGTAGGGCCCTATGTATGGTGTAGCTTATGCAAAGTTGCAGGAAAAAATTCCATACTATTTCTATTTGTTGCAAAATTTTATCACATCACCGAAGTAATTATTCTGCAATTTTTGTAGTTCAGTGGGACATGATGAGAAACATTGTAAGAGCTATGATATGATGATAAAGAAAAATCCTGGTGCATATCAAATGTAGGTAGAAGGGCACGAAGCTTCGAGTTCACTGACTGCACAAGGAGGTTTCCTAGGCCGAGGAGAAGGTGCAGGTCATGGACGAGGTCAGATGATATGTTGCAACTGCGGACAGGCTAGACATTTTTCTAGGGATTGTCAGAATCCTACTGCAGCTTTCTATAAGTAATGTCAAGAATTTGGTCATGAAATCGAAGATAATCCCATTTTGTTAGCTAAAATTTAGGAGAAGCACAACCAACAACTGATTCAGAATATACAAATGATGAGGGTTGAACCGTGCTAGGCAGATCCAAGTGTTAATGTAGTAATGCACAGTGGTTTGAATACCAGAGGAGACTGGACAGAAGGAAAAAATACTGTGATGGAAACCTGGGTAAGGAAAGATGAAGATAAGAATTATGGATTTAATGTGCATCATGAGAAAGAGACATTCATGGAAGCAAGGAAGACAATTATGACTCATAAATCTTCACCACCTACTGTGTAGAGACAATTGTTTTCATTGGGGAACACACCTAAGGAGAAAGCCAAAGTAAAGGAAGTTGATCAGTATATCTTGGCATAATTCTTACAAAAATGTATGAAATTGCTAAGGGACTAGATGGTTGTAGAATGGTTTCAAGAGTTGATAGATAACTACACTTGCAAGGAAAGGCTGCAACTAGAACAACCCGTAGTAAATAAGGTATACAAGAAAAATACAAGAGCCGGCCGAGAGATGTGGTTGACTCCACAGATCGAGATTATGAGATGAATAAGGTCATTCTAGATCTAGGATCAGATGCCAAAATTCTACCAAAAGATACATGGGAGCGGATGGGAAGGCCTAAGCTGCAATGGTCCCCAATTCAGCTGAGAATCAAAAATCAGCAGAAGGTCATTCCTATGGGGCGATTGCAGGGGATTAGATTAGATATTGATGGAGTTGGCGTGTTAGTCGACTTCAAAGTGATTGAGATCATTGATGATAGTAATCCATATTTTTCATTGTTGTTATGTGATTGGGAATACGACATGGATGCTATAATCAACCCGAAGAAGCAATAGATGATCTTTGAAAATAATGATACCCAAGTTTTGCAATTAGATACTTTTGAAAGTGTGCACTATACAGAGCTTGTCCAGCTTGAGTATGGGGATGCTGAGATTGATCATATATATAAGCTTACTGCATAGTATGAAGACTGGATTAACCCCACCGCGGATGGTAGAATATTTTGGGAGCGTGATAGTTCATGCACTCCAGATACTGATGAAGAGCTAGATACCCTTCACCCATTTCATCGGCTCCAATCTCGTCACACCTCATGTATAGGTCTTCTTGCGCAAATATCTATTAGGGTATCCTATCAACACTATTTGTGTGTGCCAATTGATGGCCTTAGTGCAAGCTAACTGTTTGTGGCTAGGGAAGAATATCCCCATTAATGAGACACTCATAATGAGAATTGCGGACCTTCCTTACCTTGGGTCAGACCCCACAGAGGATTTTGTCGGAAAAAGCCAAGATAAGTAGCTCACAGATAAGATGAATAATTCCTACAAGCTGACGAAGGGAACCTAGGGTTATTTAATTATGTCCATTTTGAGTAGAAATGTGCACTTCACAACACACATTCGTGCGAGAAAGATTATGAGGAAAATCTGTGGAGAGGAGGCTTCCATGCCTATAATAGCCTTAGTTGAAGAGTGCGCCAAGCACTTATTATATAACTGGGCAGGATATTTATGTACTAAATTCATCATCGATTGCAAAGCAGCACAAGAAGAGGGAAAGTAGTTCCAATACACGTGGCTCCTTCTTCTCATTGCATTGATGGAGTGGAGAAAAACCGAGGAGTCACAGTTCAACACTGCGAACCTCGATCTATGGGAAGCAGCCAGATATGCTTCAATGTGGCATTCGATAAAGCCAGCGAGGGTTATGGAAAATAAATATTTCTAGGTAGGATTTTATATGAGTTTGCAAATAGTGATTAGCCAAAATCCCCGGTTATCTTCAAGCATTATGGAGTAGTATTTCCAAGTAGCGGAGTTCATATCAGACTTCCATCACATCCACATCCAAACAAAGAAGGACCTCGCTGGGGTCTTGTACGAACTCTTGTACCTAGTTGAAGAAGAAGATGTGGAATCCATCATCATCCACTAGCCAAGTGATTGGTTAACTCCACTTCCTAAAGGCATGAATAAGGCAGGAATGAGTGGGGCGAAGCTCACTAAGCTAACATGAAAGAACGACACAAAGGTCACATTTGTGACTGAGAAAGAACCTAACACATAGATTCTAGAAACAGGAGGGGATAATATTCTTTGTGGTGATTTAGGCACAGGTCCAACTTCCCCTTTTACCACCAAGCGAACACAACCACAAAAGGGTGGCGTGAGAAAGAAGGTGAAGTATGATAAGTCCGCAGGTCCAGAAGCCATGGTCCTTGCTGAAGGGGACCTAGATGAAATTGGGGACATCATGAAGTAGGCTACTAGGCACTTATGAGGTAATATTGAAGAGCAATATAAAAAAGTGTTGGCATATGTTCACAAGGGCTTGCAAGACTTACAGGTACAGGCGAGCATGAGTGGGTTGCAAGTGAGCGTGATTCAGCCGAGCAGAGCATAGGATGACACAAGAACAGTTTCGCAGGAATTAGCACTGACTTCTGATACTCGCACGATGAATATCCCTGCCAATTCACTGATTTTTGACATGGAGGAGAAGCTAAGGCAGGAAGCTCACTAGCAGAATACAAAATTGAATCTTGTCATGATGCCACTACAGGATTTTCATGAATTCCACCAGGGAATCGACGAAGAGTTGAAGATCCATGAACAATGCACTCTGATTATTATTTAGGATTTCAAGAACAAAAGGTAGAGCATGGTTGAGGAAAAGAAGCTTGCTATCCAAGAGTGTACAGCTGAGGCAACACAATGACAAAAGTTGGAGGAGGTTGTCTCTAAAGTGTGCAATGAGCTTCCAGAGCTCTAGATTCAGGTTGTAGTTGTACCAGAAGAGAAAGTGGCCAAGCTGGCCACCACAATTAAGAAATCTAAGGCCAAATTTGATGAAGTGCGCTTCGATATTAAAATGAAGATAGTTGAGCTGCAGATGAAATTGCAACTTACCACTCCACCAGAAGTCTGGGAGCAGTGCACAAAAGAGTTGAAATCTGCCTCAGAATAGGTTGAGTCCTGCATACAGGAGTGTGGAAATTTCTTTGGGGAAGTTCTCGATGTATGGGCCTCACTTCAGGAGGGCCCTTAGGTGAAAAATATACAGGCATAAGTGCGTGAAAAGCTGGAACAAATGGATCAGATTAAGGTCACTGCAAATACCTTAGCACCAATGCAATGACTTACCCATCTCCAAGAGGGTAAATTATTACAGGAGCAGGTCGATGAGCTGTGCAGGAACGAGAACTTATTGATAGATAGATTGAAACACTGGGAAGTTGAAGCTAGCCAACTCTCCAAAACCTCAGAAAATAAATTGAAGGCATTGTGCATGACGCAGAGAAGATTCGAGCATAAGTTAGCTAAGAAAGATACAGAGACATTGCTAAGAGAATTTCGGGAGTTTGAAAATTATTGCGCCGAAGTAGTTCCTCTGTTGAAAGATTCCTTGAGCGGCATCAAAGCGAAGATAGATTGTGCACCAGCTTTGTGACTCGGGACGAGTCACAATTTTTTGTTGGGGGCCTGTTCAATATGGGATCCTCTTGAAGAAAGCAACAAGAAAACGCTCTGTAGATCAAGGAGCAGAGCGCGCAACACGAAGTCTATTTTGAGTCATAGGGGCTTTGGGGTGGGTCAAAGCCCCTTATTATGTAATGGTATTGGTATATTTTGTGAACGTTGGACTCTGCCCATGGTTTTGGACCGTGGTATTGTAAATTCTAAACCTATATAAGGAGTCTAGATATAACTCATAGTCAGATGTGAAAAGAAGGCAAGTAAGCTTAAATGATACATCTCTTCTCCCATGTCTGAGGTCTCGGGGTGAGGAATTAAGATGGAGGGCTCAAGGAGTTGAGGGATCTCTGGAAAATAGGGTCATAGATGTTACTCCCTTATCTTTTACCCAAAGGGTTGGAGATGTTTCTCCCCTATATTGGTCTTTGCAAAGTATACCCAAGTTGTCGTCATAGCCACAAGTTGGGCTTTTTGGGATTACTACTCCCCATTTTCCCAATGGGTTGAGAGTGTACTTGGGGTTGTACAACCCAAGCTAATTATGATGTAGGTGTTCTACCACATGACTCTTAAGGGTCATTGATGGGAATATCAGTGGGAAATAGGATGGGTATGGAATTTATCCCCTATATCACCTATTTATATATATGGGGTTGTAGATTTTTAACTCCCCCATGAGATTATGGGTTGAGATGTTCTCCTCGATGTTGTTTCAGGTTGATATGTGCTCACTGATCTTGTTTTTGGATTGAGACGTGCTCTCCGATTTTATCGATGGTGGTAGCTAATTCTCCCCAATTCTTCTTCTTTACTTTCAAGAATGTTTTAGCAAATAGATTTGAGCAGAGATGGGACATGATATGATGATATGATACACATGACATGAAGTAGTTATAATTTCTCCCTAGTTGACAGGGAGTGTTAATTTTGGTAGCTCAATGTCAACTTTACAACCATGGGACTAGATTCTCATAATTTAGAGGACCATTTTTTACTATTGAAGAACTCAATTTAGATAAGGGAAAGTGTACTTGTGAAGAAAATCTCACATATGCACATTTTATTAGGTCGTCCCTAAAGAAAATTGGACACCCATGGAAGCATATAAATTTAAGTGACCTCAAGCTCATTTGGACATCATCATCACACATCATTTCTTCTTCTTTTTGGATGTTCATTCTATCTGAAGTCAGAGGCTGAAAAAAAAGTACGAAGGGTGAACAGGAAGTGTGAAGGGTGAACATGAACTGTGAAGGGTGAACATGAATTGTGAATGTTGAACGTGAATTGCAAAGTTTGAATAAGAAATGTGAAGGTTAAGCAAGAAGTGTGAAGGTTGAACATGAAATGCAAAGGTTGAACAAGAAGTGTGTGGGTATATTTGATTGGATTAATCTGATTATGGACACATATTTTGGATTTTGGTTGGTATATTTGTTGAACAAGTCAATACTTTGACATTGATTATCATTTATGGATTTTGGCTCATTTTACTCTCTGCTGAACATTTTTTGACAATATAATAGAATACGAATTTCAAAGGGTTCTCCCCATAGTGGGTTTTCCCTGGTATTTGACCAAACAAGGCTATTGTTGAGGTGTTGATTGTCTCCTTTATCATTGCATTTACTATTCTATCTTTAATTACTGTTGATGACTAGAAATATTAATTGTTATTGAATTTTTTTCTAATTAATAAGTGAATGGGCCTAAAAGTAATTGAAAACACATAGAGTAGTGTGAAAATTAACACATTCTTCCATTCCTCCCTTGCTTCAATTATCCAAATAGTTTGGATAATAGAAATTTCATAGAGTGTTAGCCATCTATAAATTTTGTTATATCTCATGATGGCTAAAGGTTCTTAAGCTTTCAAGAAACGATTTTTTATGAAAACTTTATGATTTCTTGAAATCCCACTGTGTTCTTTATCCTAAATCTACCAATCCACTGAAAATCTTCGCCCAAAACCTCGAAGGTTATCTTGCTGATACAAAGGACCTGTGATAAAAGGTTATGTTCATCATCTCATAATTCTCCTCTCCATTTCACCCATTTTTCACTCATTTTAACAGTAATTTTCCTCTTCAAAAAGGGTTTCATACGCTTCATTTACCCTTCATTACCCTTGAAAAATACATTCAAATCATGAAAAACCCCCTTCATATGGTTTAAATTCACCCTTTTTATCTTATCGGAACCTCAAAAAGGCTCAAAAACTCACTTTTGAGGCCTATTTTCTGACCTTTTATTAAAAGAAGGCCTTAAGCCCCTTTCGGCTTAAGCCCTCAGCTCCTCTTCTTCATGTAACCTGGCCCTGCGACCAAATGCCCATCACTCATTGGCACATCGCACTTCCCAAAGTTCTCTCTCCCCTGTCTCCTCTCCAGCCGATGGCCGATTCCCCGATTTGATCCCAGCCGTTAATCGTCCGCCAGATCCAACGACCATCGGTGAATCGCCCATCACAAATCGCTCTTTCCCCAATTCCACTTCCATTTTCCTTTTTCTTTTGATGGCTAATCCTCCGATGAGATCTGGACCGTCCATTCCCCAAGATCTGATGGCCATCGCACATCAGTGATCCTCGTTTCCTCATTCCCAACCCCCTTCTGCCTTCCATTCTCCAATTTAATCTCCGTCGTTGATCCTTAAGATCTAACGGCCCTCGCTTCCTCGCAACTTCACCATCCTCCTGACCCCTCATCCACCATCTTTAATCTTCGATCTCCCGATTCAATCTGGACCGTCCATTCCTCCCAAATCAATGGCGCAGGTTCACTACAGGGGCATCCGACCAAAGTGGCCCATACTCCCAAGTCTCCCCGCAGTTAATCTCCACCGTTGATTTTCTCCCAATCTGACGGCTAGTTTTTCCCCATTCACTGCAGAGGCACCCGACCCGCAAATCCCTCCGTACCCCATAGCCCCCCCGCAGTTAATCTCCACCGTTGATCTATTCAGATCTAACAACCACCATTTCACCCTGCTGATTAGACCTTCTGCTCCACGACAGAATTGTTGACGTTACCATTAGGCCCCACCATCCTTTGCCAGCACATCTATTCAACTATCGCGCACAATCATAACCGTTGATCTGGATTTCCCAAATCTAATGGCTCTAGCTTTGTTTCACGCCCATCCTCGCCAAACCTTCCGATCGCGTTATTTTCACGCGAAAAAAGTGGTTTTTAAGGGACACGCGTCAACCCCTAAATCTTATTGTGTTCCCCCTGCCAATACCGCTTACCACCTTCTGGCCACGCAAAAACCACCACCGATTTCTACCAAACCACCCTTCCTCTCTCCATGCCAAAATCCAAAATCTTGCCATGGTTTCTCCTGGTTCCGCTTATGGAACCCTTCCATCCATGCATTTTCCTCTTCTACATTCGCTCAAGCCTTCCACATAGCCTCTGAAAGCAGTTTTAACTACAGTCCGCAGGTTTTCGATTTAATGTTTTGTTTATTTTTGTAGGTTTAATGGCGTATGAAACTTTACATGTCATCCCACAGTCAAATTGAGTGACTAAAATTTATGGATGACGATCCATGAGGCCAGATAGACGAAGAATGGGTTTAAGGGTTTGATTCAAAGGTTTAATCAGTGTTTCATGATCACTGGTTGAATTATAAAACCCTCCAGCGCACCAAAAGAAAATCCATGTACACAATAAAACAAGAATAAAATATCAGCAAAGAAGAAAGGATAAGATAGAATATTAAAGGCTTAAAAAGCAGAATTAGGCCAAAAACACAATTTAAAGGGATAAATTAAGGAAATACAGGCTAAAAGGCCTTGAATACATCAAAGGGGAGTAGTCATTTACTCAGAAATATCTAACTGACACATTGAGCCTACTTTCTATCCATAAAACCAATCAACAGTTATTACCCAGCTAAATATATTTTAAGCTGTCAGGCAGTTAAATAAAAGATATTTTAAGCTGTCAAACAATTATTGTAAAAGATAGAAATAGGCTGCAAAGTCAAAACTTTCCACCTATCTTTCCTTAAAGAGTTAAGATAGAGTTATTAAAAAGAGAAGTAGTTGCACACCTATTTCTGCCTTATGCCTTGCATGGTTTTCAAGGCTAGAAATACATTTACTCTATAATTAATAACCCTCAAACCCTAGATCAGTTCCACCTCCTCATTTGCAACATAAATACTGCATTCGAACTCAATGTAGTGTGGGCATTTTGATGACTCTTTGAATTAATACATAGCTCTGTTGAAGTTGAAAGGAAATTGATGTTATGGAACCTGTGGATGTTTTAACCTATTTGTTGATGGAGAAAGCTCTGTCATTGGATCCCTGAGCTTGGCTATTGGTGAAGTACTCTAAATCTGTTATCGTTATTTCCCGTTTCATTATGTTTCACCATTCTCTGTTGTAGTAGAGTAAAAATTTTAGGCTAAGAAATGTCTTTTGAAAGCACCTTAGTTCTGTTTACTCTTCACTGTCTTTATGTTTTCTTCTGCTAAGATATTCTAGAGAATTCTTAATTGCTCTCTAGAACCCCTATGCTTGTTTATTTCTTAAATAGTTCAATACAGTTGGCCTCAAGAATGATTTATGGTTTTCCCTGCTTACTTGCTGCCACTTAAAAATTGTTTCTGAAGTCTCCCTTCAAAGTACCATTGTTTACAGTCTCCCAAAGAGGTCTGTTTTGATCATACCCTTTGTTCTTGATTAAATCATTGTTTTTAAGGTCTTTATAGCTATAATCAAAGATGTCTAGGAGTTCCCTCTTCTATGAATACAGTTATTTGTGAATCTTGAATGTTTTCTTATCCTTGAAGGTGAAATCACTAGAAGTCAAATGAGTTTCTCGCCTTCTATATTTCATTGGAGAATTTTGTCTTGGAATTATTATTTGCTGAAGTTTGGTTTCTAGAATTTATGGTTAGCCCTATCTATGGAATGCCTCTTCATGTTCAAATAATGTTTTAAGTCCCTTTGTTGAAAAGTACATATAATTAAGGATTCTTAGTTTCCCTTAGTTCTACTTTTCATTCTAAACCATTGATGTCCATTTCATTTCACCTAAAAGACCTTGTAGATCCACTAGCCAAGTTAGATTTTCCCTTTGATACCCCTGATCCCTTTACAAACTTGTTACAACTTCCACTTGACTCCATTGCCCAATGACTTAGATATTTCCCTTTTCTATCAATGCTACCTAGATCACTATGTCCAACCAAACAATCAAACAAACTCATGCTTAATAACTAGCCTAAAATCAACCTTTTACAAGCAAACAAGTCATATCCTTGCAAACAATTAAGAGATCCATCTCTGAGTCTAGGAAGGCTAGGTCCTAGAACTCTAAAGACTAGTTTTGATGTTGCCTTGTCACTTGGTATACTAATCTGCCAAATCACAGGACTCCAACATTTTGGCGATCACGGTGGGACCTTTTTGAGTAAAAGTCCCTAAACAAGACACTTAGTATTCATTCAAGAGAAATATAGCTTTCTTCAAGCACTACCAGCATAATGGTAATCATGACAGGACCTGTCTGAATCAGTGGCAATCTAAGTAACCCTTAGGATTCTAAGAGACCCTTATGAAACGTTGAAGAAATTAGCTGATAAGACATAGAGTAGAATTTGTTTGTTTCATCACCTTAGCTAAGTGTTGAATCAGGTATAGGAAATTATCACAACCATAGAACCACAAAAAGCTCAGAAAAACCCAAAATATTTCAGATTTTTTTTCAAAATAAACCATTGGTGATGGACCATAAAACATTTTACCTTTAGAAAAGCTAAAAATTTCCACCTGGCGACTCCACTAGCCCCAATAGGCCTATTACTCTTCTAGACCTCCATATTTCCCTAGGATTGTGTTAACCAGCCCTGAGGAAGTTTAGAAACCTAGTCCCCTATTATAGAAATCACTGTGAGGGGTCAACCTTTGAGAAAACAATCCTTAAGCTTTTACCCTCTCCAAAATTTTGAAAATTGAAATATGGCTTCACATAGGATCTATACCAGATCTCACCCAAATCCTAATCCTCCTACAATAGTTGATGACCCAAAAAAGATTTTGTGGCAAAACTCTAGATCTGGAAATTTAACTTCTAATAGGACCATCCCAAGAATAAGGTTTGTTCCTGAAAATCTTACAGTCTTGAAAGATCCTCACTTTGACTTACCTCATACAAAGAACCTATTTAGAAATAAGTCTCAGAGTGATTTAAACCAAGCTGATTTTGAAACTACATATTTGCAACAGAGCTTTAGCAGAGAAGCCTCACCTTCTACTCCACTTGATTCTCAGCTTCTATATCATTTTAGCTCCTTCCATAACAGATCTGATCATCATCAGTTTGTTGGCCCAAGTGTTTCTTCTACTCCTATCCACACATCCACTATTCAAAACACTCCATTTCAGCCTACTTTCCCTCTTGTTAATCCACCTCTTGTAAATCCCTCATTATTTCCTATCATGGTAGCATGGTATGCCCTTCTAGTGTTACCACAACCTTTGGTTCCTTTACCCAATGAATATCAATCAAAAATTCCCCATTTCACTGGAAATGAACCTACTACTGCCCAACAACATGTAGATAAAATGAATGATGCTTTTGATTACATGGAAATAGAAGAAGAGACCATTAATATGAAAATATTTGCCCAAAGTTTAGGAGGAGAAGCCAGAAAATGGTTTAAAATATTAACTCCTAATAGCATAAATGATCTCCCTTATTTATATCAAACATTCATAAGAAAATGGGAAATTAGGAAGAACCCTCTCCAAATCCTCTCGGAATATACCAACCTCAAAAGAAACATTGGGGAAAGTGTCCAAGATTATTGCACTAGATTCAATAGTGTTTATAATGCACTTCCCCCAGACATGAAACCTCCATTATGCTTAGCCTTGGCTAAATTTCTAGAGGGCTTTGATCCTGAAATGGCCTACCAGCTAAGAGAAAGAGATCCCTTAACTTTAGAAGATATGCAGAGGGGAGACTTAGGTGTAGAAGAAAATCTGATTGAGAAAAGAGCTAGGTTGAAAGCAGAAAAAAGAGTTACATACAAGGATGAAACAATGGCATCAACCTCATCATCTGATGCCAAAATTGAAAACTTAGAAAGGGTAATGGAGAGGATGCTTGAAAAGATAAATCTAAATGATAGAGTGCCTCCTAAAGAAAACCAAAACAACCCCCAAAACAGAAATAGAAACCCAAACTTCAGAAGAGACCCTAATCAAGATAGGCAAAGAGACAATGACAAACATATTATGCCTCCCTTTCAACAAAACTATGTTGATCAAGAATAAGAAAGGGAAGTTGAAAGGTTGGAAGAAAATCATGTAAACTTGATAGGATCTGACAGTGAGATAGATGTTTTTCTCACTGAAGAAGAACAAGGATTCTTTTCCTGAGAACAAATTGAAAACAACCAAGAATATTCTGAAGATTACAAATTGGGGTTTGAAAATGCAATCATGGAGGTACACAAACAATATAATCTTAGAAGCAAAGGGAGCCCAGAGATTTCCAATGACAAAAACACTAATACTGCTGTTAGGAAAAATTCATAAAATCAGCCTAAGAAAACAGCCAGTAACACCAACACGGTGGCCAAGAAAACTAATCTAAATAAATACAAAAACAGTCAGCAAAGTGTTGAACAAAGCTGCCCTAGTACTTCTACTAGTGGCCCTAAAAAATCTGTCCCAAATAACAGTCCAAATAAAGTTCATCAAATCAGAATTGTTGAAAGGGTTGTAAATGACAAAACAGATGTAACTATGTCAAGAAAAATAGTTCCTTTCAGCCTTGAAGGGGAAATTTCCAAGATCAAAATCACCATACCTTTAGCTGAACTAGTAACTCAGGATGTATATAAAAATAAAGTTTTGAAAGCTTTTAATATAGGCAGTGACACTGATACTTTAAACTTGATAGATGATAAACCAGAATTATTATTTGGTCCTGAATTTGAAGGAAAATACCAAGAAGGGTTTGTCCCTCCCTTCTATGTCAGATTAAATATACATGATAAGATCTTGCACAATTCCATGTTAGACTCTGGAGCTTCACATAACCTCATGCCCAAAGTAGTAATGGAAAGCTTAGGCTTGGAAATTACTAAACCATGTAAGGACCTAGATTCCTTTGATTCAAGTAGAGTCAAATGCTTGGGTTTAATCAAGGATTTATGTGTTAACTTGTCTCAAATTGCTGCTAAGAGTCTAGTAATGGACATAGAGGTAGCTGACATTCCCCCTAAGTATGGCATGCTTTTATCCAGATCATGGGGAGCCAAACTTCAGGGGAGCCTTTGAATGGACATTTCTTATGCCACCATCCCAGTGTTTAGCCAAACTAGAAGATTATACAGGGAATCCCATATGAAATACATTGTTAGCAGCATAGATAGGCCAAATAACACTCCTATGTATTCCATCCATTCAAACTTAGATTCCTTTATCTTATTTAATGAATATAAAATCAATCAACATGAAAAAGGAAACAAAGAAGTAGCCAGTCCTCCAGAAAAGTAAAATATGTCCTCCTTTCAAATACAAAACAAACCAAACTTCAGCAGCCTTCAGTAACAGGAAAAAAATGAAAATGAGACAGAAACACATTGGAGAATGAGCTTTGATGTCTCTTGTAGCAGAACAAGTGTAGGGGCAGGTGTGTGGATACACAATACAAACCAAGAATATTCCTATAAACTAGATTTTCCATGCACAAACAACATTGTTGAATATGAAGCCCTCCTCCTTGGCCTACATTTGCTCAAAGATTAAGCCAAGAAAATATCAGTCCAAGGATATTCTGAGCTAATAATTAGACAAATTAAAGGGGAATATTCAACTAAGAACCCAAGATTCAGAGAATATCGAAATGTTTCCCTAGATCTCCTAAAAACCTTTGAAAAATATGAACTTGTTTTCATCCCAAGAGCTCAAAATCATCTAGAAAATGAGCTTTCCTTTGCTTCTAGTAATTTCCAAATACCATAGATAAATGAAAAATTTAATATGAAGATAAAAAACATACCTGTAGTACCTGACAATGAAGACTACTGGCAAGTGTTTGAAGATGAAAAACACATAGATGATTTCCGACAATCAAGGAGTGATTTTTCTATTCCAACACCAAATATCAATCATGAAGAAAGTTGTTCAAACCAAGAACAAATCCCTGAAACAGAGCTTCCATTTTCTACTAATATAAATCAATTCGAACATCTTTTTAAGGCATAAATAGTTGACAATACAGACCAAAAAGACCTGGAATATGTAAAAATGATACAATTCCAAGAGGTATTACACCATTAGAGCAACTTTTTTATTTTAATGATGTAGCCAAAGAACCAAGAATGGAGCCTATAGAAACAAACATAGAAGAACATAACATAGGCAGCCTAGTAGAACCCAAAATGATCAAGCTATCTAGCACTCTCCCAACTCATATTAAACAACAATACATAGAAATTTTCAAAGAATTTAGAGATGTGTTTGCATGGGGATACAAGGATCTAAAATCATATGATACTAGCATCATTCAACATAAAATTCCTCTTAAGGAAAATCAAAAACCTTTCAAACAAAAACTTAGAAGGATAAATCCTATTTTACTGCCTTCAGTTGAGAAAGAAATTAGAAAAATGTATGATGCTGGGATCATAGTTCCCCTCAGATATTCAAAATGGGTTTCCAACATAGTATATGTTAGGAAAAAGACTAGGGAGATCAAGCTCTACATTAATTTCAGAAATCTAAATAGAGCCTTGTAGATTCAGAAGTTTCCTCAGACACATAACTTTATTGATCATGAAAAGAGATTACATTACAAATTGCAGGAGTTTACAAACGTAAACTCTCACTCTCACATTACAAAATGAAATTAGGAAACTAACCTATTTATAAGCTCTATGTTCTAACTTAATATAGTTATGGATCACTTGGAAAATCAACAAGTTTCCATTTACAATAAATGACCTTCTAACCATTCTACTAACTTTATTCGTATTTTAGAGCCTAGGAAACGACTCTATTCTAGAGTCCTATTTTTACTAACAAAATACTATTTCTAAGTATCTCTAATATTTATTAAATATTCTAATTTAATAAATATATTTATCCTAACTTTACATTATTTAATTTATGTAATTTTTGATTTATTTTTTCCTTTATGAAAGAGGCTAGCATTGCCCCCTTCAAGGATAAATCCAAAAGAAGAACGAACCATCTTCCAAGTTCTCAAGTTGATGCTGAAAAAATCTTCAATCTCAAGAGAACATGAGTCAGCTGTATGTCTGATTCATCTTTGAATGTTTCTTGACAACTCCATCACTTGCCAAGTTGCAAAAGGATCCATCTATCCTTTGCATGAAATCAGCATCAAAATTTGTTCAAAGCCCACTGGTTGATGATGTCAAAAACAACTCACTGTTGCTTTTGATGTAGACTGCCCACTGGAAAAATTGTTGATGCCCACTGGCAAATTTTTTGATGCCCACTAGCTGTTGAAGATGCCCACTCGCTGCTTTTACTGGTTTTGTCGAGACTTTCAGTCTGACAACCACTGTCAATTTCATTGACATTTTCCCCCCTTTGTCAGCTGAAAGGAGAGACACTTCTCTGGAAAAGTATTCCTGAACTCCCCCCCTTCAGGTGTAGGAGTTTTACACTGGTGTACTCCCTCAATCAACTATAGGAGAGTACCATCATCTTTTCACTATTGGTTGCACTATGTGTGATTGTATGTGATTGTAGAACTGAGACAATTTGTTGACTGTGGAAGACCATTTCCAAGGGTCGATCCATTCATAATGTATCTTCAATATCGCTGATTTTTGTTGGTTGCGACATTTTTCTGAAGAATGATTGGGCTTGCCACAATGGTGACAAGGATGGAGATCAAAACACTGATCTTCCATATGACTGGTTCTTTGACAATGAGAACATTTCAGTTGGACTTCAACTTTACGTTGCGTCCAAAGATAACTATCCCTTGCCAAAAATGGATCATATACTATCCCTTAAAGATAACTATCCCTTGCCAAAAATGGATCATATACTTCAAACGGTGGTTGGGTCTAAAATAATTTCACTATTGGATGGGTTCTTAGTTTAAAATCAGGTGTTAGTACTCCCAAATGATCAACATAAAACTGCTTTTACTACACCTTGGGGTACATTCATGTATGTCAAAATGCCATTTGGTTTAATGAATGCAGGGGCCACCTTCCAAAGGTTCATGTACATAGCCTTCTTAGAAGACATAGGCTATTTTATAATCATTTACCTTGTTGACATTACTGTTTTCTCCAAAACTGATGAAGAACACTTGATTCATTTAAGAAATTTTTTTGAGAAATGTAGGAAATATGGCTTATCTTTGAATCCCAAAAAAGACACTCTTTGGTCTCCAAGAATGAAAAATTCTTGGCCACATAATTTCTGAAGATGGAATCAAAGTAGACCCTAAAAGGATTGATGGCATATTGAAGATCAGCCATCCTATAAACCTCAAATAATTACAATCTTTCATTGGGAAGATAATTTTTTTAAGGAGGTTCATCCCCAACCTTGCTGAGCTATTAAGAAATATCACAAACATGATAAAGAAATATATAGGTGTTAAATGGACAATACAAGCTAAACAATCATTTGAACTAGTGAAATAAGCTCTTACTCAAACATCGGTTCTCATAAGTCTTGATTCCACCAAAGATTTCTACATCTTCTCTTTTGCATTTGAACATACAATAGCTACAGTATTACTACAAAAGAACACTATGGAGAAAGAAAAACCAATATCCTTTTTTAGTAGGACCTTAAGAGATGCTCCACTCAAATATAACATCATGGAGAAACAAGCCTTAGCCTTGGTAAAAGCATTGAAAGACTTTAGAGTTTATATTTTTTATTCTCATATCATTGCTTTTGTTCCACACACAGTTGTCAAGGATATTCTAAGTCAACACCCTGATGGTAAAAGAGGAAAATGGATTGCTATTATTTTAGAATACGACTTAGAAATTAGGCCCACCAAACTAATCAAAGGGCAGGGATTAGCAAAACTCATGGCTGAGTCAAACGTCCAAGCACTGGATATGAATATGGTTGATATTTTAGAAGAAACAAAAGAATTCACAACGTCATTTATTGAAGAAACTTTTGTGAATTCACCTTGGTATGCTGATATCATATATGTGCTGCTTTATCTAAATACCCCTACTTCTCTATCTAAAAATAAAGCTATATTTTTAAATCAGAAGGCTTTAAATTATTGCATATTAGATGGGGTTTTATATTGGAAAAATGTTGTTGGAATATTTCTTAAATGTTTGCTTGAGATTGATGCAGAAAAAATCATGCATAGGTTGCATGAGGGAGAATGTGGAGGACATCTATACTAGAAGACTACAGCAAATAAAATCCTTAGATTTGGTTACTATTGGCTACCCTTTTCTTAGATACTCAGAAGCTTGTCATGTCTTGCCATAAGTGTCAAAATTTTGATGGCAAGAGAAAACTCCTACCTTTACCCTTACATCCCATCAGTGTTGAGGCTCCCTTTCAACAATGAGGTTTAGACTTCATTGGCGAAATTCACCCATCTTCTTCAGCTCAACATAAGTGGATCCTCACTGCCACTGATTATTTTACCAAGTGGATAGAAGCCATACCTTCTAGGAATTCTATTGACTCTATCATTATTAAGTTCCTTGAGACCAACATAATATCCAGATTTGGTTTTCCTAGAAAAATTATCACAGAAAATGTTGTTGCCTTCAAATCTAAAATAATGGTTGACTTCTACTATAAATATCATATCACATTGGGTCATTCTACTGCCTACTATCCCCAAGGAAATGGATTAGTTGAATCCTCCAACAAAAGCCTTGTCAATATTATCAAAAACCTGTTGGAGCAGAATCAAAAATCACGGCATAGTAAGCTTATTCATGTTTTATGGGTTGATAGATTAACCACCAAAAATTCAATAAATATGTCCCCCTATCAGCTGGTTTATGGCATGGATGCAATCTTTCCAACCTCCCTAGGAGTTCCTGTCATAAAAATCCTTCAAGAAGTAAAAATTGAAGAAAATGATATGCAGAGAAGGATCAATCAGACCATTCATTTGCAGCAGTCCAGAGAGGAAGTGTACAAGAGAACACAAACAGTCTAAGAGAGTATCAAGAAATTATTTGACAAGAGGACTAAAGAAAATGATTTCCAGGTTGGTGTTAGCCACCTATAAAAATTTGTCATATCAAATGGTGGCTAGATCCTTTTTAGACTTCAAGAAACAATTTCATGGCCAAATTGTGAGTTCTTAAAGTCTTATGAAGATAACTAATCTTTTAGTTAATCTTCACTATTGTTTCCCTCATAAACTTGAAAAATATGTTGTTTGCCTAAAGAAGACTGCTGAAAAAACCCATTTTCCCCTTCATTTTTACCCCTCCTTCCATTCATTAATAACACCATTTTGTCCCCTTCTTCTTCATAAAATTCCTCCATTTCCCTCATTTTCCTACATTCCCTTCATAAATTCCCTTTGATAAGGTTTAAAACTCCTTTTTTAACCTTATCAGAACTCTAAAAATCCTGAAAAAATCCTTCAAAAATCCCAAAAAATAGTCTTTTTGCACTAAGGCCTTAAGCCCCTTTGGCCTTAGCCCCAGATCCTTTTTTCTGCATAAAACCGGAGCTGTAGCCCACAGTTAAGCCCCTATTGCGTAATCGAAATCGGGGTTTTCTATTTTCCTGATTACCTTTTACTTTTGAAAACTCCGATAGGCCCTTTTCCTTTTAACCCCCGATCCTTTCGCCTTCTTCACATAACCCAAAGCCCCACAATTGGGCACTAAAACACTAAAAAAACATATCCAAACCCTTTTTCCTTTGTTTTTTATGAAACCCGACGACATGTTTTAAAACAAATCTGGGCTGTCAATCTCTGCAAGATCAACGGCCATTGGCTCATCACATCGCGCCTATTCTTCATACTGCCTCCCGCCAACGCGATCTCTGATCTAATTTGGACTGTCGATCATCCTTTGATCTGACGGATGATAATCCATCGCATCGCAAAAATCATTTTGTCTGTTCCCTTTCCGTCCTCCGATTGTGATCCCACGATTTAATTTGAACTGTCGAATCCACAAGAACCGACGGCTCAGATTTAATTGCGCTCCGCTCGAAAGCCCTTACCATTGCACCCACTGATTGAATCCCCATCGTTGATCTCTCCTAGATCTAACGGTCTGCGCTTAATCGCATCGGCGCATTTAATTGTTTCTTTACCCCTTGCCACCACCTATTTGCAATCCTGCGATCAAATCTGGGCCGTCCATTTCATAGATCCTACGGTCCAGATCAAACCCGACCTTTCTTTGTTATTTCATAAAGCCTGATAGTGTAATTCTTTGGTGAATATCCACCGTTGATCTTTACTGATCAAAGGTCCTTATTGCATCTGATCTCCACCCAACCCCCGTCTCACATTACTTTCGTTTCCCCGAGAAGTAATTTGGATCGTCCATCATTCAAATCCCACAGTCTAGATTTAACCCGATAGGCCCAACTCCTTTGGGACCTACCTTCCCCATCGACAGATCTCCACCATCCATTCCCAAGATCTGATGGTCCAGATCTAAACTGCCCTTGACCCTGCCCACCATTTCTGCCCGCACATCATACCCCATCGCGCTCTTATTCCCACCGTTGGATCTCTCTGCCTTTCATCCGACGGCTGAAACTCCATATCACGTGATTTCGAGCCTGAAAGTTAATGCCAAAAAATTACGCGATATGGGTGGTTTTAAAAGGACATGTGTCAAGCGCAGACCCATATCGCGTTGTTTTGGAAAATTCTAAAACCGCCTCAGAGCTGCGTGAAAACCATTTTGGTTTTCCGCTAAACCACTTTCTCCACTACATTAACCTTTTTTATCTTTTAATCTCTGTCGTCCATCGTTTAAATCCAACGGACCAGATTGCATCTAACCCCCAAGTATTTGCTCCTTTGTTTTCTCTCCTGGGTGTTTTATTGAGTCTTCTCCACCATTGATCTCTATAGATTGGCGGTCCCAATTTAACCTTCCTCCCATTTTATTTACCTTCCGTCTATTTTCCAAGGGATTTCACCAAAGGATCTCAACCGTTCATTTTTCTTATCTGACAGCCACGACTTAATCTTGCCACCGTTTATCCAACCACCCCCCCATTGGCCCATCAAATGATCTGGACCGTTGGATGTTTTCATCCAACGGCCACAATTTAATCTAGCGCCCAGAGTAGGCACTAACCTATTTTCACTGGATTTTTCTCATTTTTGTTTGTTTGTGCAGGTTTTTAAGGCTTTTTCCATTGTTTTAAGAAGAAATTAATGGTCGGGGATGATGATCCCCCAAACCATTATCCATGAAGACAAAGATATGCAGGGTTCAAATTACCATTTTACCTATGCCTCATGAGCACTGGTGACATTATAAAACCTCTACGCACCTGCCAAGCAACAAAAACATAGTGAACCTCAATCAAACAAAGAGTATCAGTGTCAAAGGATAAAATCAAAGTAGAAATGAAGAATTAAAGGTTTTAACACAGTTCTGAGGGATTAAGGCATAAATTCGACTATCAAAGACCTAATCCACACAGTTAAAGACAATATGAAGACCTAAAGCCAAAGATTAAACTTAATTAGGCCTAAAACATAGGATCAAGACAAATTAACAGTGTTTTAAGATAAAACAAAGAAATCTATCAGTCTGACAAACCTCCACTACCACATCAGAGGTTAATTGAATCCTCTCCAAATACCAAAGTGCCACCTAAAATATAAATAAATCAAACGAAGGCATAGTTATTGCCTTAATCAGTGATATTTTTCTTAAAGTAGCCAGAGTTATTGCAAACCTTCTTAAAGAGTTTTTAAGTCAACAAAAACTGCCCAGCAGCTAAAAATACCTAATGAAAATCAATTAATACAGAGAAATATCAGAGAATTTCTCCATTGAGCCCCTCAAAGGCCGAGAAGCATTCAACTCGTATTAATTGAACTAGATATCTTTTACTTTATTCCACCTCCTCATTTTTTCTATAAATACTTTTGAAGAAGATGAGATATAATTTGGTTGCTGAACTTTGATGTAATACTTGTGCTCGAAACTTTCTACATGTAAATAGTTTTCAGAGGTCCATGAAGCTTTGTTTGTGATCAAAGAAGCTAGGCTGAGAAGAGAAGATGATTGTTGTACTGAAACACTGGACTTGAAGTATGTAACTGGATTGACATCAATATACAAGCTGATTTTTGGGATCCTAGTCTATATCATTGGTGAAGTACTTCTTACTGTGTTATTTTTTTCCTTTCATGTATGCCATTTTGTTCACTTTTCTCTGATAAAGAGCAGCAAGCATAGAGTTAGGATTTACTATTTACAGTACCCTTCTCTGACTGATAAGCTTTATATTTATGTTTTCCTCCAATTGTGTTTTTAAGAATGACTTAAGTTAAGTGTAAACATTATCAAGGAATGTTGGTTTGTCCCTGTGTTGATGTGCAAAACTAGAAAGGAAGTTCTTGAATGATATTTTCATTATATGCTGAGTAGAGTTAGACTGGAAAAGTTTATGGTTGGCCCTGTCTTCTAGTTTCTTTCTCCAAAGGTTGTTTTGAAGGTTTCCCTAAGAGTATGCTGAAGCAGGTTTAGATTTTAATCTATCTTGCTTGATCTTAAGTTGCACTTTGTTTTCTTATCTTTTTTCATCCTTTCTGAAAGTAGTCATGTGGATTGCTGGATTTTTTGTCTGATAAGTTAGCTTTAATACAAGCTTTTCCAAAGAATTTTAAGGTTAGCCTTACCTTTGGTTGGTTTCAAACAGTTGCTTAAAAGGCTTTTCTTGTTTGGAAATTTGATAAATCCTTGTTGAAATTATTGACTTTTTCTAGCTTCTCAACACTTTTAATGTTCCATTCATCATTTAATATAAATGATATTTTGATATAGATGACTTGCCCATTGGATCACTCTTGAAATTGTTGCGCAATTAAACCCTTTTATGACTCCATAGCCCAATGGATTAAGTGCTGCTTCATATCTATCCTATCAGCTAAATCTTGTTCTGATTGTTCACACCTTCACCCTGTTGGGGTTCCTGTGTTTTGGCCAGATTGGCAAAACCAAAAGACAATACAACATCAGAACCACTTTGGGATCCTAGGATCTAGCCCTCCTGGATCTAGAGAGGGATCTCTCTATAACTGCAAAGAATGATATATCTTTGAATGCTCAAAATGAGGTATTAGGCTAGGTATGAAGCACAAGGGGTTTTTAAGTGATTTGGTTGTTGGGTTGGAGACCATTAACTGAGAAGGTTAAATGGAATGAAAGGAACAAAGTAGTAGGATGTTTCGGCAAAAGAAGATAGGTCAATAAAGTGTCAATCCATTGGGCTATGGAGTCATGAAAGGGGATTACTTGCATAAAAACTAACCAATGCTTTCCATAGGGCAAGTCATCTATACTAAAGTATCTCTTAGATAGATGGTGGAATGGAACATTAAGGAGTGAAAAGGAAAGACACAAAGGGTAGCTTAAGATCAGGTCAGAGGTCATTTAACTCTAGGCCTGCTTTTGGCATACTCCAAAAGAAAAACACTTGAGATTCAAACACAGAACTAGGCCTAGGATCAAAGAAGGACTTTTAACCTTCAATTCTTTGGACACCAGCCCAAAGGGATCTCAGAAAGGCCAATCTGTTGGAAAAGGACCACAGTGGATAGGGCTTACACTAAATCCCTGGTATCCCAATTCTTCCAGCTTAAACCCAACAAGAACATCTAAGCAACAAACCCCGAATTCGAACATCAGTAAGCATGGGTAATACCAACATCTTTGACTGGTTAAATTACATGAATTTGTTCCTAGATTCACAAATCAATAGAAAACATCAAAGATAAGAAGAGTAGGAAAGCATTAGGGTACGATGTAGGGGTATATCCTAAGCCAAATTTACTGATTCTTACAGAGAATAATGGACAGTGTGATTAAAATGAAATAAAACAATACAGTGAGGAAAAACATCACCCGTAGTATAGACCAGGATCCTATGAGATTTTCTTGTTCAATTGATGTGCAAAACCAGTCACATACTTTGAGCTCAATGGTTGTTATAGTCCAAACTTTATCCTCCCAGCCTACTAAATTACAAACTACTAAGCTACTTTCCCCCAATAACTATTCTAACAATCGAACGAATCCCTATCAACTAACAACAACCCTTTACAATGAATTTTCGATGAATACTTATAGGTGAATGAGAAGGTGAAGAGTAGAAGAGATAGTTAGCCCCATTAAATAAAGGAATTAATGTTTCTTGGCCTCTAGGAGGCTTGACGGGTAAGAAATTTCATGCTCCATGCTTCATTTAATGGTCCTTTGCTTGTATTTGTACTCCGACTGTCCGTTTTTTTACCTTTGAAATAAGTAAAGGGGATAGAAAGTCTGCAGGTTGCCCATACTTCATAATTGTTGCTTCCACCCTTTGAGGCTTAATGGACGAACATATTGACTTCTGGGTTGCTTCTTATCTTTAACATAACTCTGCTGATAGTTAGAAATAACTGTTCATCTGTCTTCAGGAAAATATCCTCCGCTCTGTCAATAACCAGGTCTTCCTTGATTTCTGTGAGGCTACATGTGTCCTTTGGTAGCTGGAGATGTTGGCTTTTGGTGATGGAGAGGGTTAACTTGGCCTCTGTTGTGGCGGTGGAGGCTTTCTCAAATCGACAGATGTCTTTTCCTTTTCCTAAAACACTTTAATTCACTTTTAGTTCTATGTTTTGGGCTGAATTAGGCCTCGGTCTTCTTTATGGTCTTCACACTGTGTCTTTATCCTTTGAACACGGATTACAATCATTAATATTCAGTAATAAGTGGTAATCCTTTGATCTGTCTCTATTGATACACTTTTCCGCTACTGTAATGGTTATCTCTGTGCTCTGAATCACAGTGACTGTGATCATGGAGACGGAGTGAATTTCTCACTCTGTAAACCCTGCACAATGTAATAAATCCGTTATAGAAATCCAGGGGAGTGAGGGAAAATTGTTGTGGAGGCCTATGGAATGGTGGTGGAAGTGGTGGATGCAGGTGAAAATGGGTGAAAAACCATGCAGAATGGTGAAAATGGAGCTGATGAATGTTTGGTGCAACAAGGGTCGCGGACCGTCCGATTAGATGAGACAATGGTGATAAACGACTAGGATTCGTTGATGGAGGTGTTAATACTAAGTTAGGTGGAGAAATAACCCTAATTGTTAAAACATAAAGGTTTAAATTTGAGCGAATACAAAGGAAATGGAGCAAAATGTATGAAAGCAGGGCCTTTTGGTGGTGGGACCCGGAGGGCGGAGGGTGATTAACTATGGGACATTGGATCTCAAGAGGAGATCAACGATGGGGATTAAAGGATGTGCTCTTTGGAAGGTCTGATGGATGATAATGGATGGGGACATGATATAGTGTGGACCGTCAGATTAGCTCATCGGATGGTCGAGACTAATGATGGAGGTTGCGGGAGCAAAGGGGAGGAAGGTGGTTTTAGTGGCAAAACTGCTGGTGTCACGCGGCTACAGAATGGTTTTGAACTTTTGCCCAAAAAAACGCGATATATGTTGTTGCATGACATGTGTCCTCTACAAAAGTGCTTTCATCGCATGATTTATAAGCGTTAAAGCCCGGATGAAGAAAAAACGCGATCTGCATGTTGACCGTTGGATATGGAGCGAAGAGATCGGATGGTGGAGGAGGCAACGTGATATGGAAAGATGCGCTAGCGGTTAGGTGGGGGAAAATTCAAAAGAGGGTTAGATCCCAGCCGTCAGATCTATAGAATGGACAGTTAGGATTGAAGGAGGAAGCGGGGAGAAAAAGGGTCAAGTGGATGGGCGGGATGAACGAGAGTTATTGGATCAATCGGGATGGATGGATGTGATTCAATCAGAGAGATATCTTCAGGCCTGGTGAACAGATGGTAAATGGGCGGTGCGATTGGATCTCAGCTGTTGGATTGGCAGAAAGATCAGTGATGGAGATTGATCGGAAGGGGAAATATGGGGGGGCAAATGAGTGGAGCGCGGTGCGATCTAGACCGTTGGATCTGAATGGATGAACGGTTAGGATCCAATCGGGGCTCGCCAATCAGCGGGGGTCAAATGCAATGGGATTGGGACTTGCGATGGTGCAATTATGCGAGAGCTGTTGGATCTAGCGAGAAGATCGATGGTCCACATTCAGTCGGAGGGGTGAATGGAGAGAGGCGATGGGTGCACAATGAAATTAGCACTGACCATCGGATCTTAAAAGATCAACGGTCGATATGTAATTGGGGGCCGATAGAACAAATACATCTCGCATCGAAAAATTCTTAAGTAACAAAGTAAAAGCGCTCAACCCAAATTCCCAATTGCGATTGGTGCCCGCAGGCTTAGAGTCTGGTTCTGGCGCCTGGTTCTATGCGGTGAAAGGGGCTAGGGGCTGGCCAAAAGGGGCTTAAGCTCTTAATGAAAAAATGAGTGTTTTAATCCAAAATGGGTGTTTTCAAGGGATTTTTGGCTTTTGGTAGAGGGGGAAAAGGGTGTTTTAAACCAGATAAGGGGTATTATAAGGCTTAAAAAGGGTTTTAGGACAAGATGGATGGTTAAAGAGGGGATTTTGTGGGGGAAAATGTGATGAAAACGGAGGATTTATGGGAATGAAATAAGGGGAAATGGAGGCCTTTTTGAAGCATTCTTCTTCTCAAAACAGTAGGGCTTTTTAAGGGGAACAGCAGTGAATATTGTTTAAAGGACAAAAGACACATGGAGGCTTCAAGAATGATATATTTTCAGAGGAAATGTATTTCTTGAAGGCTCAAAAACATTTTAGCCACCTGTTTGCTTGTCAAAAAAATCATAGGTGGCTAATAGTGGCTCCACATGGGGATGGCATCTTCTTGAAGGTGTCAAGAACCTCAGAAAAGAGTCTTTGGGAGTAGGCTAGATGCCTGGTACTTGACACATTTTTTTTTCTTGGATCAGCTGCCACAAATCATGAAGACATCATATTAGCAGTAATATTCTCCCAAACAACTACTTACCCATACTATTGTCCCAACATTTTCTTCTGGGTGCATTTGGACTTGCAGACCCTTAACATCATCAATTTTTTACAAACAAGAAAATAAAACTACTCTGCTTCTACCCTTATTACTCCAAGAGACCAGGTTAAACAGTTGGCCTCATAACTTCTCTACCTAAACTAATATCTGATAGGATTAAACTATCTAGCAGATTTGTTTCTCTACATTCTAAAACAGAAATTGAAAAACAATCAAACCAGGATTAGATTGTCTGGTTTGCTATGGGCCCATTACATAAAGACAAAATTTCTCATGGACTAAACTTTGTAGAAATTTAAAACAACAGACTAAATGCTCACAGGTTGAGCTTTATTGAGATTCCTACCTACCCTACTCTACTTGGAAATCTCTGATTCTCTAGGTGATACTATAATGCCAGTGCAGCCAGTCAAGCAGTAACAAAAAAGGATAGAATAACTAACTGCTTGTTAGAGATAACCATAGGGTACTCTACATGTGGGTCTTCAAAATTGAGGCCACCACCATTGGTGACCACTTCTAATGTATTTGGCTCTTGCAAAGGATCAATGCTTGGGAACTTGATCCAATCAGGGCCTCCATATATTCTGCCACAGGATCAACCAAAACATGATATAAACTTTCTTCTTTAAGGCCTTCCATGACTGGTAGGTTGTTTGCATCCTTGACAGTTTCAATCACTGCATCTACAGTGTGGCCCCTGAAATCACAATCATCCTTTTCCTGGTTGGGAGTATTTGGTAGGTAAGTGTCAACCAGGCATACCTCTTCTTCCACTAGATTAAGACAAAGATTTCTTTGAGAAAGAACCTCTTCCTTGTCTTCATCACTTTCTGAGCCAGAGGGATCATTATATTTGATAGTCCTGGCCTCTAGTAATACTGGCAGGTTCTACCAGAGTGAACTGAACTCTGTGAAAGAAATAACATATTCTTGAGCGGGGATCTCTGATTACCTCAACCCTTTTAGGAGAAGGTTCAGTATATTCCTCTTGCTCAAGAGTTTCTTCATTGCTTTCTTCCTCATCCTCTGAACTAGAAAGTTGTTGACTTCCATATTCATGGGAATAATTACTAATGATCTGATATATAACAGAGTGAAGATTCGTTGAATCTTTGTCTGCTCTCAGGCTTTCAACACTTTCCTCATCGATATCACAGATATCCTGGATTGGCCCATTGCTTTCTTGTATTTGATGGTCATGATCTTCCTCCCCTGAATCTACCGATGATGGCCCTGCAAGCTCAGCTTCCCTTTGGAAAAAATCATCATCATACAAATCAACATTAGAGAAAACATAATTATAAACAATGTTATCCATCAAACCAATTGGATTCTCAGCAAGTCTTTCTTCAAAATAATCTGCACGTTCATTTTCTGATTCAACATCTTGTTCATCATACATGCTTGGCATGCTGCTTATTTCTTGCAAAGGTCTGGTTTTTTCTTTCCGAGGAAAAGGTGTAGGTATTTTCCAATCATCATTTTTGGTTTCAACCTCATATTCTTCCTCTTTTATGTTTAGCAAGGTGTCGGTTGTCTCTATCAATCTTTCTAGCGTGTTTTCTAAAGAGATCTACCTTTCTTTCTCTGCTTGGTCCTTCTTTATTGCTTTCAATCTTTCCTCCCTACACCACAAGTTATATTCGACAGTAACTTCTATGTCTTGCATTTCCTCCAGGCTCGAAGGTTCTCTTTCTCTTATATGGAATTCCACCTCAGGGTCAAAATAACTGGATAGTGCAATAGGGCCCATCCCAAAGGCGGTTTTATGTTAGCAGGTATCGCATTGTATACCTTATTGAACCTAGCTGAAAATTTCTGTATTGTCTCTCATGGTTGTCTTCTCAAATTATGTTATTCTTCTAGGATGAGGAAGACATTTACTGGGACTACCCATCTATCAAGGAAAACTTGAGCAAACTGCTGAAAATTTATGATGCTTGTAGCTGAAAGGCTTTTAAACCAAATCTTAACATTTCCTTGTAATGACAAGGCAAAAATTCTCATATTCACATCTTCTTCTTCTATTTCATACAATTCAAGTAGATCCTCAATATTTTGAACATGTTGCTCAACATTGATCTTTGTATTCTCTCCATCAAACAGGGGCAGCTTATTGGTAAGTCCTGCAGGAAGGGGTTGGAAGATAAGAGGCAAAACCAGGGGCTTATATCTTTCTATGACCTTTGTGGGTGTAGGTAGTGCAACAAGAGGCTTCTGACTGCTTAAAGTTTCATCAGGGGTAGGAGATACAGCATGAGGCTCTTGTCCCACTAGGCTTTTCACAGGTGTATGGGTCTGTTCAGGGTCTGAAAAATTAGGCTTGAGATTTGTCCCATACTCAATGTGGATCTCATCTTTGTACACTTCATTAGGCTTAAAGTAGGACAGAACATAGTGATAGATAAAAACAATGAATTATTTAAACCAAATCCAACCCAAATGTTCTATGAAAACAATGAATTATTTAAACCAAATCATCAATTGAATACCAATATAACAAGAGATATTGGGTCTTCTGAGTGCCTAAGGGTGTCTAAGATAAAATGCACTCAGTTCCCCAGCGAGGTTGCCATATGTTGGGGTTCCTGTGTTTTGGCTAGATTGGCAAGACCAAAAGACAAGACAACATCAGAACCACTTTGGGATCCTAGGATCTAGCCCTCCTGGATCCAAAGAGGGATCTCTCTATAAATGCAAAGAATGATATATCTTTGAATGCTCAAAATGAGGTATTAGGCTAGGTATGAAGCACAAGGGGTTTTTAAGTGATTTGGTTGTTGGGTTGGAGACCATTAACTGAGAAGGTTAAATGGAATGAAAGGAACAAAGTAGCAAGATGTTTCAGGAAAAGAAGATAGGTCAAGAAATTGTCAATCCATTGGGCTATGGAGTCATGAAAGGGGATTACTTTCATAAAAACTAACCAAGGCTTTCCATAGGGCAAGTCATCTATACTAAAGGATCTCTTATATAGATGGTGGAATGGAACATTAAGGAGTGAAAAGGAAAGACAAAAAGGGTAGCTTAAGATCAGGTCAAAGGTCGTTTAACTCCAGGCTTGCTTTCGGCATACTCCAAAAGAAAAACACTTGAGTTTTAAACACAGAACTAGGCCTAAGATTAGAGAAGGACTTTAAACTTCAATGCTTTGGACACCATCTCAAAGGGATCTCAGAAAGGCCAATCTGTTGGAAAAGGACCCCAGTGGACAGGGCTTACACTAAATCCCCAGTATCCCAATTCTTCTAGCTTAAACCCAACAAGAACATCTAAGCAACAAACCCTGAATTCGAACATCAGTAAGCATGGGTAATACCAACATCTTTGACTGGTTAAATTACATGAATTTGCTGCTAGATTCACAAATTAGTAGAAAACATCAAAGATAAGAAGAGCAGGAAAGCATTAGGGTACCATGCAGGGGTATATCCTAAGCCAAATTTACGGATTCTTACAGATAATAATGGACAGTGTGATTAAAATGAAATAAAACAATACAGTGAGGAAAAACATCACCTGTAATATAGACCAGGATCATGTGAAATTTGTTTGTTCAATTGATGTGCAAAACCAGTCACATACTTTGAGCTCAATGGTTGTTACAATCCAAACTTTCTCCTCCCAGCCTACTAAATTACAAACTACTAAGCTACTTTCCCCCAATAACTATTGTAATAGTCGAACGAATCCCTATCAACTAACAACAACCCTTTACAATGAATTTTCGATGAACACTTATAGGTGAATGAGGAGGTGAAGAGTAGAAGAGATAGTTAGCCCCATTAAATGAAGGATTTAATGTTTCTTGGCCTCTAGGAGGCTTGATGGGTAAGAAATGTCATGCTTCATGCTTCATTTAATGGTCCTTTGCTTGTATTTGTACTCCGATTGTCCGTTTTTTACCTTTGAAATAAGTAAAGGGGATAGAAAGTCTGCAGGTTGCCCATACTTCATAATTGTTGCTTCCACCCTTTGAGGCTTAATGGATGAAGATATTGACTTCTGGTTGCTTCTTATCTTTATCATAACTCTGCTAATAGTTAGAAATAACCGTTCAGCTGTCTTCAGGCAAATATCCTATGCTCTGTCAATAACCAGGTCTTCCTTGATTTCTGTGAGGCAGCATGTGTCCATTAGTAGCTGGAGAGGTTGGCTTTTGGTGCTGGAGAGGGTTCAATTGGCCTCTGTTGTGGCGGTGGAGGCTTTCTTGAATTGACAGATGTCTTTGTCTTTTCCTAAAACACTTTAATTCACTTTCAGTTCTATGTTTTAGGCTGAATTAGGCCTCGGTCTTCTTTATGGTCTTCAGACTGTGTCTTTATCCTTTGAACACGGATTACAATCATTAATATTCAATAATAAGCGGTAATCCTTTGATCTGTCTCTGTTGATACACTTTTCGCTACTGTAATGGTTATCTCTGCTCTTTGAATCACAGCGACTATTATCATGGAGACGGAGTGAATTTCTCACTCTTTAAACCCTGCACAATGCAATAAATCTGTTATAGAAATCCAAGGGAGTGAGGGAAAATTTCTGTGGAGGCCTATGGAATGGTGGTGGAAGTAGTGGATGCAGGTGAAAACGGGTGAAAAACCATGCAGAATGGTGAAAATGGAGCTGATGAAGGTTTGGTGCAACGAGGGTCGCAGACCATCCGATTAGATGAGACAATGGTGATCAACGGCCAGGATTCGTTGATGGAGGTGTTAATACTAACTTAGGTGGAGAAATAACCCTTAGTGTTAAAACATAAAGGTTTAAATTTGAGAAAATACAAATTAAATGGAGAAAAATGTATGAAAGCGGGGCCTTTTGGTGGTGGGACCTGGAGGGTGGAGGGCGATTAACTGTGGGCCATTAGATCTCAGGAGGAGATCAACGGTGGGGATTAAAGGATGGGCTCTTTGGAAGGTCTGATGGATGAATAATGGATGGGGACACGATACAGGGTGGACCGTCATATTAGCTCATCAGATGGTCGAGATTAATAATGGAGGTTGCGGGAGCAAAGGGGAGGAAGGTGGTTTTAGTGGCAAAACTGCTGGTGTCATGCGGCTACAGAACGGTTTTGAACTTTTTCCCTATTAGGGTTCCCATGTTTTGGCCAGATTGGCAAGACCAAAAGATGAGACAACATCAAAACCACTTTTAGACCTCAGGATCTAGCCCTCCTAGGTCTAGAGAGGGATGTCTCTATGATATGTCAAAGGTATATGACTGTGAGGCTCAAATGCTAAGATGTTAGGCTAGTTATAGGCACAAGGTTTGTTTGTTTGATTTGTTTTGATTTGGTTGCTGGTTATCAGGAAGGAAGGGTTTAGTGTAAGACAAGGATGAGCAAAGAGGGATAAGGCAGAGGTGAAGTATTCCAGAAAAGCATTCAAGACCATTGGGAAATGGAGTCAGGAAAGGATTTTCTTACTATCCAATGTGCAAGCTTTCAATTGGGCTAGTCATCTAAAACATAGGATCTTTAAAGATGATTGCATGATATGGAAAAATAGGAGGGGAGGAGATAACACAGATTCAGAGCACAAAATTAAAGACCAGCTAGTCGCACAAGGATCCTAGTGGACAGGGCTAACACTAATCCCCAGTGTTCCCAAATCTTCCAACTGAACCCTTAACAAGAAACATCTAAGAACTGAATTCATTTAATTCATACATCAGAGAGCAGGAAATAACATCCACTACACTGGTTAGACCAACTGAAATCAATTCTTAAATAACACATTCAGAAGATAAACATTAATGGCAAGGAGAGTAGAAACATAGGGTACCTAACAAGGGTAAATCCTATGCCAATATTCTAATGCAAGCCAGTAGAAACGAAGTGAAATCAATTAAAACACGGAGATAGGAAAACATCACCGCTGCTTCAGATCAGGATCCAAAGAAATGTGCTTGTCATATTAAATAGCAATACCAGTCAAGTAAAACATTTCCAACAGCTGAATACTCAGTCTGAAAACGTCTCCTTCAACCTATCTTACACTTTACACAGAGACTGTGTCTCAAAAGAAACTACTTGCAATTCTCTGATAACTGATCAACAACCTTTACAATATTATCTCATGAGTTTTATAGCTGAAGGGAAGCAGAGGAGATAGGTGAAGAACTAAATACAGTATTAAACTTCTGAAAAGAAAGAGGGCCGAAGCCCATTCTGTTTAAATTCTGAGCATTCAATTCCTGTCACTCTTTGGATGGAAGAGTGGTCTTCTTCGGGCCTCTATTTACTTCGGTATTTCTCTTGATGTACTTTGGCTACAGTGCTCTGTAGTACTATTGGTGAATAAACAAAAGATAAATGAATGATGCAGAAGTCTGCCATACTTATGAAACAAATGCTCTGGTAGCTTCGGACTGTTGTCAGGGTGGAAATTTATTCAGGAGCACGGTGTAGAATAAAAATTTCATGGGCGCTTTGTCCTTTATGGAGGAAAAACATTCTGCTGCTGTAGAAACCCTGATATGCATTGATTTCTGTGTGTTGTACCTTCTGCGTGATCCCTGGGTCTTCAATCTAGTACTTTGCCTCTAAATTTCTGAACATAAGGCTTATATATATTCATTTGCATTCCTTAAGCTCTCTGCCGCTTAATTTAAATCCCTGTCTGCAGAATCTGTGCTGTTAATGGCGTCGGGAGAGTTTCACAGAGTTAAACCCTGCCCTTTAAATGCAACTCCCATTGTGGTACCTCTTCGGGTGTTTTTTCATGACCTCTGCCTCTGCACACGATCTTTTCCTGCATTTTCTGTCACTGTGACAGCATGTGCAAATCATGGCGACCTTCACCACCTCAAAACCCTGAAAAACACTAAACATGTCAAGAAAAAAATGCGTGGGGTCGGATGATGTGGATGTTTGCGTGGATGATAGTGGGACTGCGGAGAAATGGCGGAAAAATGCTGTGGAATGGTGGAGAAACGCTCTGGAGAAGTTTGGTGGAATGCAGAGCAAATTATACGTGAAAACCTTATAAACATCGAACTTTGAACAAATATATGCAAATGATGGGCGGATGTACGGTGGATACACGTGGGGGTGACGTGGCACGACCGGGAGACGACGGAAAAGTCAACAGCGGGAAAAAAAATCTGGACCGTCAGATCTCAAAGGAGATCGACGGTCGAAAATGCAGCGGAGGGCGACGAACAGTGGGCCAGGAGTACAGAGACCATGGGTTAACCTTTGCGCAGCTTCGGGGAGCGATAATCGTTGGATGGGCTGCCCCAGATCTAACGGCTCACGGCGATATCGCTACGCATCCGCGGACAAACGATAACGTGCAATGAGGTAGCGGTTTTGGAACAGTGTCGGAACCACATGTCGATTGTTGTATGGAATCGTTGGGGAAAGGGAAAATACCACCCAACCCCCATAAGCAGTGCGATGAAAACCGGGTTGTTTCCGAATAGTGCGCGGCGGGGACCACTGGGACGGATGCTTTCCAGACCGTCAGATCAATGACCAAATGGACTGCGATGGCGCGATCGGAGAAATGAACTGTGAACGTGGGAGGTTGCGGGGGCCACGATCGCCGTCCGATCTGTACAGATCAACGATTGAAAATGCTCCCGATAAACATATGGGACAAGCGCCTTCGGGGCTAGCGCTCAGTCAAAGCACTGGGTTCTGTGGGGGGAAATGTACAGGGGACTAGGCCGAAAGGGGCTAGGCCCTATTATAATGTTTAAAAGTGGGTTTTTGAGCCCTTTCAATGGATTTTAAAGCCATAAGAGGGTAACGATAGGAGGACTAAGGGGGGATTTGGTAAAACAAAGGGTAAGGGTGGGATCTCAGGGGGATTTTCTGAAGTTTTAGGAGAGAAAGGGGAAATTTAGTGGGAACAAAGGGGACTTTTGACAAAAGGAAAAAATGGGTGAAAATGAAGCATTTTGCAAGGGTACAAAGGGTAGAATAAAGCCTTTTTGGAGCATAATTCTTTATTAGCAAGGCCTATTGACTCAGAACAGCAGAGGGAAACAGTCACAAGGCAGGGAACCTGAAAAGGCTGCAAGGATGATGTGTTTTCAAGGCAAATGCATTCCTTGCAGGCTTATAAAAAAAATTAGCCTCTTGCTTACTTGTCAAGGAATTTATAAGGGGCTAACATGCCCAAAAAAACGGGATATATGTCGCTGCATGACACGTGTCCTCTACAAAACCGCTTTCATCGCATGATTTAGAAACATTAAAGCCCGGATGAAGAAAAAACACGATATGCATGTTGACCGTTGGATATGGAGTGAAGAGATCGGACGGTGGAGGAGGCAACGTAATATGGAAAGATGCGCTGGCGGTTAGGTGGGGGAAAATTCAAAGGCGGGTTAGATCCCAGCCGTCAAATCTATAGGTCAGGATTGAAGGAGGGCGCGGGGAGGCAAAGGGTCAAGTGGACGGGCGAGATGAATGAGAGTCAATGGATCAATCAGGATAGATGGCTGTGATTCAATTGGAGAGATATCTTCACGCCTGGTGAACAGACGGAAAATGGGCGGTGCGATTGGATCTCAGCTGTTGGATCGGCGGAAGGATCAATGGTGGATATTGATCGGAAGGGGAAAGACAGGGAAGGAATGAGTGGAGCACGGTGCGATCTAGACCATTGGATCTGAATGGATGAAATGTTAGGATCCAATCGGGGCTCGCTAATCCGCGGGGGTCAAATGCAATGGGATTGGGCCTTGCGATGGGGCGATTATGCGAGAGCCTTCGGATATAGCGGGAATATCGACGGTCCACATTCAGTTGGAGGGGTGAATGGAGAGAGGCGATGGGCGCACATCAGAATTAGTGCTGACCGTCAGATCTTAAAAGATCAACAGTCGATATGTAATCGGGGGCCGATAGAACAAATACATCTCGCATCGAAAAATTCTCAAGTAACAAAGGAAAAGCACTCAACCCAAATTCTCGATTGTGATTGGCACCCGTAGGCTTAGAGCCTAGTTCTGGCGCCCAGTTCTATGCGGTGAAAGGGGCTAGGGGCTGGCCAAAAGGGGGTTAAGCTCTTAATGAAAAAATGAGTGTTTTAAGCCAAAATGGGTGTTTTTCAAGGGATTTTTGGCTTTCGGTAGAGGGGGGAAAGGGTGTTTTAAACCAGATAAAGGGTATTATAAGGCTGAAAAAGGGTTTTAGGACAAGATGGATGGTTAAAGAGGGGATTTTGTGGGGGAAAATGTGATGAAAACAGAGGCTTTGTGGGAATGAAATAAGGGGAAATGGAGGCCTTTTTGAAGCATTCTTCTTCTCAAAACAGCAGGGCTTTTTAAGGGGAACAACAGTGAAGATTGTTTAAAGGAAAAAAGACACATGGAGGCTTCAAGAATGATATATTTTTAGAGGATATGTATTTCTTGAAGGCTCAAAAACATTTTAGCCACCTGTTTGCTTGTCAAAACATTCATAGGTGGCTAACACACCCCTTTGAAACTCTTTCATTTTTAGGACTTTCCACTCAATTAAAAATCATGCTCAACCATCCAAACAAACAAAAAACCCTTGTTCTTAATAAATAGCCTAATATCATACAAAAAACCTTAAAGATAAATCAATCTTTGCACTTATAGAGAGATCCCTCTCTGGATTCAGGAGGGCTAGATCCTAGAATCCCAAAGTGGTTCATAATGTTGTCTCTACAGCTTTAGTCTTACCAATCTACTAAAATTACAGAGGCCTAACATTTCTGGCAACTCCACTGGGGAATTCTGAGTGAATTTCATCTTAGATACCCTTAACACCTCAAGAAAAACCCTTGATTCAAGAACATTGTTCAATGCAGTATAAGTAGCCCTCTTCAAGCACTACCAAGCAAATGGTTATCATGGTAAAACTTATTTGAATCAGTGACAAACTAAGGAACCCTTAGGATTCTCATAAGAGCTTATCAAACCTTGAAGGAATCAGCTAGCTTAGCCATAGGAGTAAACTTTATTTGTCTCATCACCGTAGCTAAGTGTTGAAATAGATTTAGGACACTCTTAGAACCCATAGGACTAAAAAAACTCAGAAAACCCAAAAATATTTCAGATTGGTATTCAAATAAACATGGTGGTGGACCATAAAACATTTTACCTCCAAAAGAGCTAAAGAGTTCCACCTGGTGACTCCAAAATCCTAAACAGACCTTAAGACTCCACTGGGAAACCCATTATCATAATAACATCATTTAAACTCAGTTAATAAGACTTTAAGGTTTAAAGTTTTCTTGTTTAAAGATTAGTTAGCCTCCTAAAGATTGTCATATTTGGTTAAACTTTTCTTGTAAGTTGGGTCTGAAAAACATAGCATAGTGGCTCTTAGAAGAGTTCATACTAGAGCCTATCCCTACCCAAATCCTTCTGAGATAGTTGATAACCCTGAAAGAATACTTAGGAAGTCTCCTAAGGCCAAATCTTCAACTATTGTCAGGCCACTCCATAGAGGTAATTTTGTCCCTTAAAACCTTACAGCTCTACAAAATCCACAAGCTAACTTAAGAAATCCATTTAGAAATAGGTTAGTTGAGGATTTAGATCAGATAGATTTTGAGCCTTCACCTTCATCCCAAGATAGAGGTGAACATACTGGTAGTAGAGAAACTACTCCACCTGATTTACATTTCCTTCATAATTTTGGTTTCTCTCATCCAAGATCAGCTCAACAGTCTCTTGCTAGTCCATCCACTTTTGTTCCTCATACATCCATTGTCCAAAACATTCCATTTCAGCCCACTTTCCCTCTTGTTAATCCACCCCTTGTAAATCCACCTCTACCTCCTATCATGGCAACATGGTATGCTCCCCTAGTCCTTCCTTTACCTCTAGTAAATCTACCATAGGACTATCAGTCCAAAATACCATTATATGATGCCAGTGGTGATACTACTGCTTCACAACATGTGGACAAGATGAATGACTACTTTGACAGAAATGAGATTGATGATGAATCTGTCAAACTTAGATTATTTGCTCAAAGTTTAGGGGGAGAAGCAAGAAAATGGTTTAAAGGCTTAACCCCTCACAGTATTAATGATCTCCAAGCCTTCCATCAGTTATTTTTAAACAAATGGGAAGTTAAGAAAAACCCTCTCCAAATACTTTCGGACTACAAGAATCTCCAAAGAAACGCTAGGGAAAGTGTTCAAGCTTATTGAACTAGGTTCAATAATGTGTATAATTCACTTCCCCCAGATCTAAAACCTCCACAAGGCTCAGCTTTAAAAAGGTTTCCTGAAGGATTTGATCCTGAAATGGCCTATCAGCTGAGAGAGAGAGATCCTTTGACTCTTGAAGATATGCAAAAAGGAGCTCTTGCTGTGGAAGTTAATTTAATGGAGAAAAGAGCAAGAATGAGGAATGAGAAGAAAGTGTCATTTAGAGAGGAATATTCACCTTCCATGTCTAACTCAAAAATGAAGAGAATGATGGAATAAATGATGAAAAAGATGAGCATACTTGAGAGAGCACAAGCTATTCAAAACCAATCAGCTCCTCAAAACAGCAATCAAAACCAAAATCAGAATTTTAGGAGAAACCAACCTCAAAATAGACCAAGGGAGGATGACCAACAGATTACACCTCCGTTTCACCAAAAATATGTGAGTGAGGTTGAAGAAACAATTGAACAAACAGAGGAAGATGGCATAAACATGTTGGGAGTAGACAATGATAATTTTTGGGTTCATTACAATAGAAAACAAGGTCTTTACACACCATATGATGATAAAAGAGCAGAGGATGAATATTACTATCAAGAGCTGGAAAATGTCATCATAGAAACTCCAAAAGAGTATTATATTAGGAGTAAAAGGAATCTAGAAACTCCCAAAATTAAAACCTCTGAAAATCCTGCAAGAAACAGCCCTGTAAACAAAACCAAAGTTGCAAAACAGAAAGATAAAATAGTGGCTGTAAATTTTGATAAAAACAAAGAGAAAGGCACTCAAATGAATGAAAAACAGAGTATAGACCTTAGCAGCATTAGCACCTTAGCTAGTGCTCCTACTAAAACAATTTTGACCAATGTAAATAGAGAAAATCAGCAAGTTGATTTTGTTGAGAAAATTGTGGTTAATAAGGCTGAAACAAGCATTGTAAAAAATCAAATCCCTTTTAGTTTAGAGCAGGAAATTTCCAAAATAAAAATATATGTTCCTCTTATTGAATTAGCCACCCAAGATGTATATAGATCACAAATTTTGAAGGCTTTTAACATAACAGAAAATAATGACACTGTCAATCTTAATGATGACCAACCAGAGCTTTTATTTGGTCCTAAGATTGAGGGAAGATACCAAGAAGGACCAGTTCCTCCTTTTTATGTTAGTTTGAAGATTCATGAAAAAATTTTACACAACGCTATGCATGACTCAGGTGCCTCTCATAACTTAATGCCAAAATCAGTGATGGAGAGCCTAGGACTTGAAATTACCAGACCATAAAAATATCTATACTCCTTTGACTCGAGTAGAGTGAAATGCCTAGGTTTGATCAAAGACCTTTGTGTAAACTTAGCAAAAATTCCAGACAAGTGTTTAGTAATGGATATTGTAGTGGCTGATGTACCCCCAAAGTATGGTATGTTGTTATCAAGATCTTGGGGAGCTAAGTTACAAAGGACAATGCAAATGGATATGACATATGCTACCATCCCTGTTTTTAATCAAACAAGAAGACTTTATAGGGAAACTCATATGCAATACATGGTTAATAGCCAAGATAGACCACAAAACTCTCCTCTTTATTCTATACATAAAGGCCTTGACTCATTCATTCCTTTTAATGATGAAATATTTAATGAGCAGGAAACCTTAACTGATTTAGTGGCCACTCCTCACTGTAATGTAGTGGCCAACATAGAAAAGGAAGAAGGCATAACAGAAGGGTCAAAACAATGTGTCAAAACAGAAAATCACTGTAAACTAATCACAGGTCTTGAGCTACAAAATAGTTATCCATTTCTTGTTAACTTTGAGAACCAACAGAAGAATCCTCAACTTAATGAAGAACATGAGGAACTAGAACAATTTCAAAACAATATTGACTGTCAAGAACAAGCTGAAAGCACACAAGATAAAGAGGATAGTAGCCAAACTAGTAATTCTGAAGCTAGTCCTCTTTGGAGTATGAATTTTGATAGGTCTTGCACTAAGAACAATGCAGGTGCAGGCATTTGGATACATAACACTGAAAATAATCACACTGAAGGTCATTCCTACAGATTAAATTTTGAATGTTCAAATAACATAGTTGGGTATGAATCCCTCCTTTTGGGCCTACACTTGTTGAAGAAATTAGGAGCCAAAAGGATAAAATTTCATGGGGATTCAGAGTTGATTGTTAGGCAAGTGAATGGGGAATATACTGCCAAACACCCCAGACTTAGAGCCTATAGAAACGATGTCATGGACTTATTAAGAACATTTGAGGAATCCCAACTTATCTTTGTCCCAAGAGACCAAAATATCTTTGCCCATAGTTTAGCTTTTGCTGCTATAACATGTTGAACACCGTATGAAACCAAACAATGCACCGCCCAAATCAAATTTAGACCAGTTGTCCCTAATAATGAGAAATATTGGCAAGTGTTTGATGGAGACAAACAAATAGAAGACTTCCTATAGTCTAGAAATGAATTTGAACTACCAAGTTCAGATTCAGATTATGAAGATGACTGTTCTACTGAAGAAAATTTACTTGATGAAGAAGTAAAATCTCCAGAGATTGCTGTTATAAATCTGTTAGCTAATAAATATGAACATAACACAGAAATTAGTGCAGATTTAGGAAAAGAAGACTTAGAAACGCTCCAATCTAACACCCAAAGTTTGCCAAAAGGTTTGGTCCCCTTAGAAGAGTTGTTTGATTTCAATGATGTTGCCAAGAAACCAAAGCTAGAGCCTATTGAAACAGAAGTGGAAGAGTGTAACATAGGCAGTGAACTAAAACAAAAAATAATCAAACTATCTAAAACTTTGCCAGCTCACATCAAGTTGAAATACATTGAGCTGTTTAAAGAATTTTCTGATGTTTTTTCATGGATTTATGAGGATCTGAAGTCCTATGACACATAAATAATTTAGCACAAGATACCCCTCAAAGAAAAACAAAAGCCCTTTAAACAAAAATTGCGTAGAATTAACCCTGTTCAATTACCTTTGGTTGAGAAAGAAATCAAGAAAATGTACGAAGCTGGAATTATTGTCCCTATTAGATATTCAGAGTGGGTGTCTAATCTAGTGTCAGTTAGGAAGAAAACAGGAGATATTAGGCTTTGTATTGACTTTAGAAACTTAGACAAAGCCTCATTAAAGGACAACTACCCTTTACCCAAGATGGATCATATTTTACAAAGGGTAGTTGGTTCTAAAAGAATTTATTTGCTAGATGGCTTCTCAGGATACAATCAGATTTTAGTACATCCTGATGATCAATTAAAGACAACTTTTACTACACCTTGGGGCACTTTCATGTATGTGAAAATGCCCTTTGGTTTAATGAATGGTGGTGCTACATTTCAGAGAGCCATGGATATTGCATTTTCGGAAGAATTAGGCTACTTCATCATTATTTATCTTGACGATATCACTGTTTTTTCCAAAAAAGATAAAGAACAGCTAGAACACTTGAGAATAGTCTTTGAGAAATGCAGAAAATTTGGGTTATCTTTAAATCTGAAGAAAAAAATGTTTAGTCTCCAAGAGGGTAAACTACTTGGACACATCATATCAAAAGAAGGGATAAAGATAGACCCAAAAAGGGTTGAGGGTATATTGCAAATAACTCATCCTAGAAACATCAAGGAACTTCAATCTTTCATTGGAAAGATTAATTTCTTGAGAAGGTTCATACCCAACTTAGTTGAACTCCTTAGAAACATTACAAACATGTTGAAAAAGGAACAAGGAGTTAAATGGACCTTGGAAGCAAATAAATCTTTTGAGCTGGTGAAAAAAGCATTAAACAAAACACCAGTTCTCATTATCCTGATTTTTCAAAAGATTTTTTCATTTTTTCATTTGCATCAGAACATACAGTGGTTGTTGTCCTATTGCAGAAAAATCCACAGGGACAAGAGAAGCCAATTGCATTCTTTAGCAAGGCATTGAGAGATGCTCCTATGAAGTACAACATCATGGAAAAACAAGCCTTTGCCTTAGTCAAAGCCTTAAAAGACTTCAGAGTTTACATTTTTCACTCCCACATAATTGCATTTGTGCCAAACTCAGTGGTAAAAGACATTCTAACACAGGACCCAGATGGCAAGAGAGGAAAGTGGATAGCTGTGATACTTGAATATGATTTAGAAATCAAGCCCACTAAATGCATAAAAGGCTAAGGAGTAGCAAGATTAATGCCTGAGTCCAATTTTGAAGCTCTTGATATAAACATGATAAATGCATTAGATGAACAGGAGGAATTGTCAACTCTCATTGTTGAAGATTATTTTATGAATTCCTCCTGGTATGTTGATATTTTATATGTTTTTCTCAATTTGAATACACCTCCTAGTTTTGCTAAGACAAAGGCAAGATTTTTAAAGTTGAAAGATGTAAATTACTGCATTTTAGATAAATGTCTATATTGGAAAAATGCTAGTGGGTTATTTCTTAAATTTTTACCTGAGAATGATGCAGAGAAAATCAAACATGAGTTCCACGAAGAGAATGTGGAGGCCACCTCTATTGGAAGACAACTGCCAACAAAATCCTTAGAGCTTGTTACTATTGGCCCGCCCTCTTTCAAGTTGTCCATAAAATGATTATTTCCTGTCATAAATGTCAACTCTTTGAAGGCAAAATAAAATTGCTTCCTTTACCCTTGCATCCAATCACTGTTGAAGCCCCTTTTCAACAGTGGGGTCTAGACTTCATAGGGGAATCCATCCACCCTCATCTACCCAACATAGATGGATTCTCACTGCAACAGACTACTTTACCAAATGGATAGAAGCCATCCCTTCTAGGCAAGCCAATGACTCTGTCATCATAAAATTACTTGAAACTCATATCCTATCTAGATTTGGCTGCCCTAGAAAGATTATCACTGACAATGCTGCTGCATTTGGATCCAAAAAGATGGTTGAATTTTGTCACAAATATCAGATTACTTTGAGCCATTCTACTTCTTATTACCCTCAAAGTAATGGGCTGGAAGAATCCTAAAACAAAATTTGGGTGAACATAATCAAGAAATTGTTGGAGGACAATAAGAAATCATGGCACACAATATTGGTACATGCACTTTGGGCTGACAGATTAACACTTAAAAAATCAATTGGAATGTCATCCTACCAGCTTGTTTATGGAGTAGATGCAATTTTTCCAACCAGCCTAGGAGTGCCAGTCATTAAGCTGATCCAAGAAATACAGTCTGAAGACAATGACATGATCAGAATAATTAATTAGACCATACATCTTCAGCAAACCAGAGAGGAAGTCTACAACAGAGCATTACAAAAGAAAGAAAGCATCAAGAAGCTTTTTGATAGAAGAACAAAGGCCAGTAATTTAAACATTGGTGACAAAGTTTTAAAGTGGGATTCAAGGAGAGAAGATAAGGGCAAGCATGGGAAATTTGATAACTTATGGCTTGGTCCTTATCTCATTCATTCTATTGCTGGTAACAATGCTTACTTTTTAGAGGAATTCAATGGAGTTGAACTGTTTGGGGGTCCTGTCAATGGCAGGATGCTCAAACATTATTTCTCTTGACCATATCAATTTGGAAGCCTTTTTATTTTTTCTCATTGTAAATACCATACTCATCATTGCATTCAAAGTTAGAAAATGAAAAAATACAAAAAAAATAGAAAGATAAAAGAGGGCAGATTGTAAAAACAAGAAAGGTACAGCCCCATACCAAAAAAGAGAAACAAAATCTAAAAGTGTGCAAGCTCAAATGCCACTCCTAAAAAAACACACTCCTAGTTAGTCATACAGCCTAATCATAACTAATAAGTTTTCAATTTACTGCTGATAGGTTAGTGAAATATATTTTCCAAATAGCTTAATCTTGGCTTATCAGTTAGGTATATTAGGATAGAAGAAAAAAGGTTCAAACAAGCTCAAAATCTGAACCTATGAATTCCAAAAAGAAAGAATGGCTTTAACTAGATCAAATCTTGAGCCAAGGATAGAAGAAAACTGGTTCTAATATGCCCAAAACTTGAACCAGAGAACCAAGAGAGAACAACTTAAACAAATTCAAAAACAGAGCTGAAGAAAAGAGAAGGATGTTCTTAAACTTTCAGATCTTAAGCCTTCACCATTTTGCTTTAATTTTCTGCAAATTTTAGTCTATGTGCAGCTTGTTTTTATGCCATAGATATGCATCAAGTCAAACTGCTTAATCTTGGCTTGACCACTTTTAATTTTATGTTTTACAATTTAGAGAATAAAATCTGTCAAACAATCTAATCCTGACAGAGTGTAGTTAGGCAGAGAAGCATATGAACTCAACTGCTTAATCTGAGTTCATGGAGAAATAAGGGTAGAAATAGACTATTTTAATGCTTTCAAAAGAATAAAATGTTTGTAAAAGGAGTTTTCCAATCCAAATGCACTCTGAAAGAAGAAGAAATGTTATATCATTAGGATTGGATAGGTAGAAGCCTTGTTTTGATAGAATTCCATTTTTTTTAATGGCGGCTAACACTGTCAGAGCAAAAGAAGATCAGAAAAGGAAAGAAAGTTGCAGCCCAATGGATGAGGCATTGATTAGCTTCCAGAGAAGACAGGTCTGAAGTTCTTGACACCTTCAAGAAGGTGCCATCCCCATGTGGAGCCACTGTTAGCCACCTATAAAAATTTGTCATATCAAATGGTGGCTAGATATTTTTTAGACTTCAAGAAACAATTTCATGGCCAAATTGTGAGTTCTTAAAGTCTTATGAAGATAACTAATCTTTTAGTTAATCTTCACTATTGTTTCCCTCATAAACCTGAAAAATTTGTTGTTTTCCTAAAGAAGACTGCTGAAAAAACCCATTTTCCCCTTCATTTTTACCCCTCCTTCCATTCATTAATAACACCATTTTCGTCCCCTTATTCTTCATAAAATTCCTCCATTTCCCTCATTTTCCTTCATTCCCTTCATAAATTCCCTTTGATAAGGTTTAAAACTCCTTTTTTAACCTTATCGGAACTCCGAAAATCCTCAAAAAATCCTTCAAAAATCCCAAAAAACATTCTTTTTGCACTAAGGCCTTAAGCCCCTTTGGCCTTAGCCCTAGATCCTTTTTTCCGCATAAAACTAGAGTTGTAGCCCGCAGTTAAGCCCCTATCGCGCAATCGCAATCGGGGTTTTCTATTTTCCTTATTACCTTTTACTTTTGAAAACTCCGATTGCGATAGGCCCTTTTCTTTTTAACCCCCAATCCCTTCGCCTTCTTCACATAACCTAGAGCCCCACAATCGGGCGCTAAAACACTAAAAAAACATATCCAAACCCTTTTTCCTTTGTTTTTTGTGAAACCCGACGACATGTTTTAAAACAAATCTGGGTCGTCGATCTCTGCAAGATCAACGGCCATCGGCTCATCGCATCGCTCCTATTCTTTATACTGCCTCCCGTTGACACGATCTATGATTTAAGTTGGACTGTCGATCATCCTTTGATCTGACGGAAGATACTCCATCGCATCGCAAAAATTATTTTTTTCGTTCCATTTCCCTCCTCCGATTGCGATCCCGCGATTTAATCTGAACCGTCGAATCCACAAGAACCGATGGCTCAGATTTAATCGCGCTCTGCTCGAAAGCCCTTACCATTGCACCTATTGATTGAATCCCCACTGTTTATCTCTCCTAGATCTAACGGCCTGTGCTTAATCGCACCGATGCATTTCATTGTTGCTTTACCCCTTGCCATCGCCGATTTGCGATCCTGCGATCAAATATGGGCCGTCCATTTCATAGATCCTACGGTCCAGATCAAACCTGACCTTTATTTGTTATTTCACAAAGCCCGATAGTGTAATTCTTTTGTGAAGATCCACTGTTGATCTTTGCTGATCAACAGTCCTTATTGCATTCGATCTCTTCCCAACCCCCATCTCACATTGCTTTCGTTTCCTCGAGAAGTAATCTGGACCATCCATCATTCAAATCCCATGGTCTAGATTTAACCCGATAGGCCCAACTCCTTTGGGACCTATCTTCCCCATCGACATATCTCCACCGTCCATTCCCGAGATCCAACAGTCGAGATCTAAACTGCCCTTGACCCTGCCCACCATTTCTACCTGCGCATCTTACCCCATAACACTCTTATTCCCACCGTCGGATCTCTCTGCCTTTCATCCGACGACTGAAACTCCATATCACGTGATTTCGAGCCTGAAAGTTACTGCCAAAAAATTACGCGATATGGGCAGTTTTAAAAGGACACGTGTCAAGTGCAGACCCATATTGCGTTGTTTTGGCAAATTCTAAAACCGCCTCAGAGTTGTGCGAAAACCATTCTGGTTTTCCGCTAAATAACTTTCTCCACTGCATTAACCTTTTTTATCTTTTAATCTCTATTTTCCATTGTTTAAATCCAACGACCCAGATTGCATCTAACCCCCAAGTCTTTTCCCCTTTGTTTTCTCTCCCGGGCGTTTTATTGAGTCTTCTCCACCGTCGATCTCTGTAGATCGATGGTCCCAATTTAACCTTCCCCCCATTTTATCTACCTTCCGTCTGTTTTCCAAGGGATTTCACCAAAGGATCTCAATCATTCATTTTTCTTATCCGACGGCCTAGACTAAATCCTGCCACCGTGTATCCAACCGCCCCCCCATTGGCCCATCAAATGATCTGGACCATTGGATGTTTTCATCCAATGACCATGATTTAATCTCACGCCCAGAGCAGCCACTAACCTATTTTCACCGGATTTTTCTCATTTTTGTTCGTTTGTGCAGGTTTTAAAGTTTTTTCCATTGTTTTAAGAAGAAATGAATGGTCGGGGATGACGATCTCCCAGGCCATTATCCATGAAAACAAAGATCTGTAGGGTTTAAATTACTATTTTACCTGTGCCTCATGAGCACTGGTGACATTATAAAACCTCTGCGCACCTGCCCAGAAACAAAAACATAGTGAACCTCAATCAAACAAAGAGTATCAGTGTCAAAGGATAAAATCAAAGAAGAAATGAAGAATTAAAGGTTTTAACACAATTCTGAGGGATTGAGGCATAAATTCGACTATCAAAGACCTAATCCACACAGTTAAAGACAGTATGAAGACCTGAAGACAAAGATTAAACTTAATTAGGCCTAAAACACAGGATCAAGACAAATTAATAGTGTTTTAGGATAAAACAAATAAATCTATTAGTCCGACAAACCTCCACTGCCACATCAGAGGCTAATTGAATCCTCTCCAGCTACCAAAGTGCCACCTACAGTATCAATAAATCAAACGAAGGCATAGTTATTTCCTTAATCAGTGATATTTTGCTTAAAGCATCCAGAGTTATTGCAAACCTTCTTAAAGAGTTTTTAAGTCAACAAAAACTACCTAGCGGCTAAAAATACTCAATGAAAATGAATTAATACAGAGAAATATTAGAGAATTTTTCCATTAAGCCCCTCAAAGGCCGAGAAGCATTTAACTCGTATTAATTGAACTAGAGATCTTTTATTTTATTCCACCTCCTCATTTCTTCTATAAATACATCTAAAGAAGACAAGATATAGGTTGGCTGTTGAACTTTGATGTAATACTTGTGCTCGAAACTTTCTACATGTAAATAGTTTTCAGAGGCCCATGAAGCTCTACTTGTGATCAAAGAAGTTAGGCCAAGAAGAGAAAATGATTGTTGTACTGAAACATTGGACTTGAAGTATGTAACTGGATTGACATCTATATACAAGCTGATTTTGGAATCCTGTTCTATATCATTGGTGAAGTACTTCTTATTGTGTTATTGTTTTCCTTTCATGTATGCCATTTTGTTCACTTTTCTCTGATAAATAACAACAAGCATAGAGTTAGGATTTACTGTTTACAATACACTTCTCTGACTGATAAGATTTATCTTTATTTTTTCCTCCAATTTTGTTTTTAAGAATGACTTAAGTTAAGTGTAAACATTATCAAGGAATGTTGGTTTGTCACTGTCTTGATGTGAAAAACTTGAAAGGAAGTTCTTGAATGATATTTTCATTATATGCTGAGTAGAGTTAGACTGGAAAAGTTTATGGTTTTCCCTGTCTTCTAGTTTCTTTCTCCAAAGGTTGTTTTGAAGGTTTCCCTAAGAGTATGCTGAAGGAGGTTTAGATTTTAATGTATCTTGCTTGATCTTAAGCTGCACTTTGTTTTCTTATCTATTTTCATCCTTTCTGAAAGTAGTCATGTGGATTGCTGGATTGTTTGTTTGATAAGTTAGTTTTAATACAAGCTTGTCCAAAGAAGTTTAAGGTTAGCCCTGTCTTTGGTTGGTTTCAAACAGTTGCTTAAAAGGCTTTTCTTGTTTGGAAACTTGATAAATCCTTGTTGAAATTATTGACTTTTTCCACCTTCTCAACACTTTTAATGTTCCATTCATCATTTAATCTAAAGGATCTTTTGATATAGATGACTTTCCCCTTGGATCACTCTTGAAATTTTTGTGCAATTAAACCCTTTTGTGACTCCATATCCCAATGGATTAAGTGTTGCTTCATATCTATCCTATCAGCTAAATCTTGTTCTGATTGTTCATACCTTCACCCCTTTGAAATTCTTTCATTTTTAGGACTTTTTTACTCAATTAAAAATCATTCTCAACCATCCAAACAAACAAAAAACCCTTGTTCTTAATAACTAGCCTAATATCATACAAAAAACCTTAAAGATAAATCAATATTTGCACTTATAGAGAGATCCCTCTCTGGATTCAGGAGGGCTAGATCCTAGAATCCCAAAGTGGTTCATAATGTTGTCTCTGCAACTTTAGTCTTACAAATCTGCTAAAATTACAGAGGCCTAACAGTTGGAAATATAGTTCTAAAGTGGGATTCTAGAAGGGAAGAAAAGGGAAAACATGGAAAATTTGAGAATTTGTGGAAAGGGCCTTACATTATTCATTCTATCAGGGGTCGTAATACATTCTTTCTGCAAGAGCTGAATGGAGAAGTTTTTTGGAGGTCCTGACAATGGCAGGATGCTCAAGCACTACTTCTATCAAGAATCCTAAGTTCAAAAGTTTTCATTCATTGTTCATAACGTAATTGAAAGGAGATCATAGGAAAATAAAAAAAAAACAATAAAAGAAAAGAAAAAAGAGGGCAGATTCAAAAGAGGTACAACCCCATACCCAAAAATAGAGTTGTTGAGAGTGTGCAAGTCCAAATGCCATTGCTGATACAAAAATGATATATTGCTCAGTCATCTAGCCTAATCATGGTTGAACATACTTTAAATTTATGTTGATAAGTTAGTAGAAACATTGATTGATGAAATTATTTCAGACTGAACTTATTCAGAAAAATATAGATTAGGAGATTGAAGGATACTGGTTCCACATGCTCAAAATAGAACCAAAGAGATAGATAAGGATGCCTTACAATGGACAAATCATGGCCTTGTCCTTCCATTTTACTTTTTATGCAAAATAATTTTTGTATGCAGCGTGTTTAAAATGGCACAACCATGGTTAATCAGACAACTTAATCCTGATTTGGTTGTGTTTTCAATTTCTGTTTTAGAATATAGAGAATGAAATCTATCAGATAGCTTAATCCTGACAAATATTAGTTAGGTAGAGAAGCTTAAGAGTTCAATAGTTTAATCTGGACTCTTGGAAGAGATAAGGATAGGATAGTTAGTTTATTTTCAGTCTTCAAAAATAAAATGTCAAAGAGTTTGCTAGTTCAAATGCACTCAAAAGAAGAAAAAATGCTAGGACAAATAGGTTTGGGTAGGAAGAGATGTTGTTTGAAGAAATTACACATTGCAGATTGGTTAAAGTTGTCAAAAATAAAGAAATATCAGAAAGAAAAGAGGAAATCTGCCTAATGGATTAAGACACTGGTTTGCTGAAAGCTAGATATTGATAAACTAAGGTTCTAGACACCTAAAGGGCAAGTTGTCCTCCCCAAGTGGAGCCACTGTTAGCCATCTATAATTTTTTTTATATCTCATGATGGCTAAAAAGGTTCTTAAGCTTTCAAGAAACGATTTTTTATGAAAACTTTGTGAGTTCTTGAAAGCCCATTGCGTTCTTTATCCTAAATCTACCAATCCACTGAAAATATTTGCCCAAAACCTTCAATATTATCCTACTGATACAAAGGAACTATGATAAAAGGTTATGTTCATCATCTCATAATTCTCCCCTCCATTACACCCATTTTTCACTCATTTTAACAGTCATTTTCCTCTTCGAAAAGGGTTTCATACTCTTCATTTACCCTTCATTACCCTTGAAAAATCCATTCAAATCATGAAAAACCCAATTCATATGGTTTAAATTCACCCTTTTTATCCTATTGGAACCTCAAAAAGGCTCAAAAACTCACTTTTTAGGCCTATTTTCCAACCTTTTATTAAAAGAAGGCCTTAAGCCCATTTTGGCTTAAGTCCTCAGCCCCTCTTCTTCATGTAACCCGGCCCTGTGACCAAACACCCATCGCTCATCAGTGCATCACACTTCCCAAATTTCTCACTCCCCTGTCTCCGAGTCTCCCGCCAATCGTTGATTCCCCGATTTGATCCCAGCCGTTAATCGTCCACCAGATCCAATGGCCATCGGCGAATCGCCCATCACAAATTGCTCTTTCCCCGATTTCGCTTCCCTTTTCCTCTTTCTTCCAATGGCTGATCCTCTGATGAGATCTGGACCATCCATTCCCCAATATTCAACGGCCACCGCCTTCCGTGCTCTGCTCTATCGGCCATCGCATCAGCCATCGCACATCAGCGATCCCCGTTTCCTTGTTCCCAAGCCCCTTCTGCCTGCCATTCTCTGATTTAATCTCCATCGTTGATCCTCAAGATCTAACGGCCCTCGCTTCCTCGCAACTTCGCCATCCCCTTGACCCCTCATCCACCATCTTTAATCTCCGATCTCCCAATTCAATCTGGATTGTCCATTCCTCCCAGATCAACTGCACAGGTTCACTACAGGGGCATCGACCAAAGTGGCCCATACTCCCGAGTCCCCCCGCAGTTAATCTCCACCGTTAATTTTCTCCCAATCCGACGACCAATTTTTCCCCATTCACTACAGAGGCACCCGGTCCACAAATCCCTCTGTACCCCCCAGTCCCCCTGTAGTTAATCTCCATTATTGATCTATTCAGATCTAATGGCCACCATTTCACCCTGCTGATTAGACCTTCCGCTCCAAGACATAATTGTTGACGTTACCGTCAGGCCCCACCATCCTTCACCCGCGCATCTATTCAACTATCGCGCACAATCATAACTGTTGATCTGGATTTCCCAGATCTAATGGTTCTAGCTTCCTTTCGCTCCCATCCTCGCCAAACCTCTCGATTGCATTATTTGCACATGAAAATGGTGGTTTTTAAGGGACACACATCAACCCCTAAACCTTATCGCATTCCCCCTGCCAATACCGCTTACCACCTTCTGGCCACGCGAAAACCATAGTTGGTTTCCGCAAAACCACTCTTCCTCTCTCCATGCCCAAATTCAAAATATTGCCACGGTTTCTCCTAGTTCCACTTATGGAACCCTTCCATCCATGAATTTTCCTCTTCTACAATCGCTTGAGCCCTCCACATAGCCTCTAAAAGCAGTTTTAACCACAATCCACAGGTTTTCGATTTAATGTTTTTTTAATTTTTGCAGGTTTAATGGCGTCCAAAACATTACATTCCATCCCACAGTCAAATTGAGTGACTAAGGTTTATGGATGACTAACCATGAGGCCAGATAGACAAAGAATGGGTTTAAGGTTTTGATTCAAAGGTTTAATCAGTGTCTCATGATCATTGGTTGAATTATAAAACCTTCCAGCACACCAAAAGGAAACCCCTGTACACAATAAAACAAGAATAAAAGATTAGTGAACAAGAAAGGAGAAGACAGAAGATTAAAGGCTTAAAAAGAAGAATTAGGCCAAAAACACAGTTTAAAGGGATAAATTAAGGAAAGACGGGCTAAAATGCCTCGAATACATCAAAGGGGAGCAGTCATTTACTTAGAAATATCTAACTGACACATTGGGCCTAATTTCTATCCATAAATCCAATCAGCGATTATTACCCAGCTAAAGATATTTTAAGTTGTCAGACAGTTAGATAAAAGCTATTTTAAGCTATCAAATAGTTATTGTAAAAGATAGAAATAGGTTGCAAAGTCAAAACTTTCCACCTATCTTTCCTTAAATAGTTAAGATAGAGTTATTAAACAGAGAAGTAGCTGCACACCTATTTCTGCCTTATGCCTTGCATGGCTTTCAAGGCTAGAAATACATTTACTCTATAATTAATAACCCTCAAACCCTAGATAATTTCCACCTCCGCATTTGCAACATAAATACTGCATTCAAACTCAATGTAGTGTGGGAATTTTGATGACTCTTTGAAGTAATACATAGCTCTGCTGAAGTTGAAAGGAAATTGATGTTCTGGAACCTGTGGATGTTTTAACCTGTTTTTTGATGGAGAAAGGTCTGTCATTAGATCCCTGAGCTTGGATGTTGGTGAAGTACTCTAAATATGTTATTGTTATTTCCTATTTCATTATGTTTCACCATTCTCTGTTGTAGTAGAGTAAAAAGTTTAGGCTAAGAAATGTCTTTTGAAAGCACCTTAGTTCTGTTTACTCTTCACTGTCTTTATGTTTTCTTCTGCTAAGATATTCTAGAGAATTCTTAATTTCTCTCTAGAACCCTTAATCTTGTTTATTTCTTAAATAGTTCAATACAGTTGGCCTCAAGAATGATTAATGGTTTTCCCTGCTTACTTGCTGCCACTTAAAAACTATTAAAGTATCCCTTCAAAGTACCATTGTTTACAGTCTGCCAAAGAGGTCTATTTTGATCATACCCTTTGTTCTTGCTTAAATAATTATTTTGAAGGTCTTTATAGATATAATCAAAGATGTCTAGGAGTTCCCTCTTCTATGAATACAGTTATTTTTTAATCTTGAATGTTTTCTTATCCTTGAAGGTGAAATTACTATAAGTTAAATGAGTTTCTCGCCTTCTATATTTCATTGGAGAAGTTTGTCTTGGAATTATTATTTACTGAAGTCTGGTTTCTAGAATTTATGATTAGCCCTGTCTATGGAATGCCTTTTCATGTTCAAATGATTTTTTAATTCCCTTGGTTGAAAATTACATACAATTAAGGATTATTAGTTGCCCTTAGATCTACTTTTCATTCTAAACCATTGATGTCCATTTCATTTCACCTAAAAGACCTTGTAGATCCACTAGCAAAGTTTGATTTGCCCTTTGATACCCCTGATCCCTTTACAAACTTGTTACAACTCCCACTTGACTCCATTGCCCAATGACTTAGATATTTCCCTTTTCTATCTATGCTACCTAGATCACTATGTCCAACCAAACAATCAAACAAACTCATGCTTAATAACTAGCCTAAAATCAACCTTTTACAAGCAAACAAGTCATATCCTTGCAAACAATTGATAGATCCCTCTCTGAGACTAGGGAGGCTAGGTCCTAGAACTCTAAAGACTGGTTTTGATGTTGCCTTGTCACTTGGTATACCAATTTTCCAAATCACAGGACTCCAACATAGAGAAATACTTCCACTTCCTCATCCCTTCTCGAGAGTGCATCTACAACAACATTTTTATTCCCTTTTTTGTAGATGATTTCAAAATAATAACCTAACATCTTAGTGACCCATTTTTTATTCTATTTTGAATATAATATTTGTTTGAAGAACTATTTTAGAATATCATGATTCATTCTTACCTTGAAGTGTCTTAACATTAGGTAAGGGAAAAATTGTTTCAGGGAATGTAGTATTGAGAACATTTCCTTCTCATTAATAGGTTTGTGTAAATACTTTCCCTTGATTAGATGAATTTAAAAAGTAATGGGTCTTCCTTATTGCATTAAAATATCACCAATTACATTTCGTGAGGCATCCCATTCTACCATAAATTTTTTCATGAAGTCTGGAGTAGCTAAAACTGAAGCTTGGCACATTGCCTCTTTAAGAGTTTCAAAGGACTTAGTTGCTTATGGAGTCCAAAAAGATGCATATTTCTTGAGTATTGTTGTTAGAGGTGCTGCTATTTTCCCATAATTATTAACAAAATTGCAATAATACCCTGTCAACCCAAAAAAACCTTGAAGATTCTTTAGGGTTTTAGGGTTTTTCCAGTCCTTGATGGCTTTCATTTTGTTAGGATCTACCTTAACACCCTCATGATATACAATATGATCCCAAAATTCCACCTCCTATACCCCAAAGAAACATTTGGAGGTTTTTGTTGACATTTGTTTCTCCTCCAATAGTTTGAACGTCCTATCAACATGTTGAAAATGATCCTTTTAAGACTTGTTGTAGATTAGCATATCATCAAAAAATACTAATACAAATATTCCGAGGAAGGGTTTGAAAATTTAATTCATAAAACCTTGAAATGTGGAAAATGCAATAGTAAGGTCAAAAGGCATGACCAAAAATTCGCAACGACCTTCATGAGTTATGAATGTTGTTTTCAAAATGTATTTAGTCTTCATTCTAATTTAATGATATCCTGAATGAAGATCCAATTTGGTGAAGTAAATTGTTGAGCCCTGAAATTGTCTTCTCTTTTGCCAAACTTCACTTCATTTCATCATTCCTTTATCATTTTATAGACCTAAATATCAATAAGAATGATTAAGATTGCTTAAATGATACATACAATGGTTAACTTAGAATACTTTTGTGATTTTTGTTGTCTTAATGATTTTTGAACAGTTTAGCTATAGAATACAGTCATTTTGTAGCTAGTCAAGCATTCCGTAGTTGTTTTGGTGTTTGAGTATGTTACATGTGTCATCTGGAGAAAAGGCACACATGGGTGGATTCGAAATCTTCCCTACATCATTCCTTTTCCTCCACGAAGACTGAATTGATAGCTGGAGGTGCTTAAGCACGTGGTTAAAGCAAAATTCCAAGAAGTTGATTTCTATAGGAATAAGGACTCCTGATTTGCTTCACAGCAAATCACGAGTCCTAAAAGAGTTTCAATTTGATTTTGACTTTAAAACTACACCTGTACCTACTTTTGTTCAATTTTAGTTATGTAATTTCATATAAATTCAGCTCGGTAGTTCCGAGATAGACAGTTGATACATATTTTATCATTACGGTGATACTTTGTTTTCAAACATTTTGATAATAAAAGGAGTATAACTTTGATGATGTTCTGAATACAACCTTGAGGAGTTAAAGATTTAATGTCGAATTGATAGCAGAGGGCCCGCGCTATTCGAGGAGGCTTTACATGCTTTCTAGATAAGTAGTTTTCAATTCTGTTTTGTCATATTTCCTTACTTAGACTACTTTCTAAAATCATATCTTTTAGCATTATGTTTCATGTCATTTGCTTAGATAAAATATCCTCATGATATTACAGTTAGTCTTTTTCTCAAGCTCTTCCAATATATCTCTATTAAATGAATGGGATTTAATTGTAATATTATGAGTTACTAGCATTCCAGTTTCTGTTATTTAGATTAAGAAGATCCTCATTATCTTACATCTATTCTCTTTCTCAAGCTCTTCCAATATATCACTACTATATGAATGAGATTTATTTGTACTAGTTTATGTTATTAGCATTTTCCGTTCTTCAATTAGATAGAAGATCCTCATCTTATTGCAAACAATATTTTTCAAAAGCACTTCCAATAAACCTATAACTCATGAATAAGACTTAGTAGTAATACTATGGGTTACTGATTGTTTGTTTTATAGAATATCCTTATCACATTATGCTCAATCTCTTTCAAAAATCTCTTCCAATAAACCTCTAACTCATGAATGAGATCTATTTGTAATGTCATAAGTTGTTTCAGCATTTCATATTATAGTAATATTTTTCTCAAGATATTCCAATAAACCTCTAACAAATGAATGAGATTCCACTGTAATGTTCTGAGTTACTATTTGTTTCAATTTTAGGAGATCCTCATTGCATTAGAATTAATATTTTTCACAAGCTCTTCCAAAAAATCTCTAACTAAATGAATCAGATTAAGCTATAGTGTTTTGAGTCACTTTTCATTTCATGAATGTTAATTTAGCAGTTGTAATATCCATGGATTAGGATTCTTTGTTTTATCATTTCCTAGTTAGGAATAGATCATGCAATCAAACTCTGTTTTAATGCATTTATTAAAATTTCCTTTTCTTCCTCTTTGACATAGATTTAATTTCATTTTCTTAGCATAGAGTAACATATTAGAAATCAAACATAAAAAAAAAACCCAAAACATCAATAAAACATTGAAAACAACGAAGTAAGAAAAAGGTTACTTAGGCACATATAGTGCATTACCTTTCATCAGTTTACTAGCCCTGGTCGATAATTTATGCTATCAATTTAGGACACTAAATTGACTAAACATAAATTTCTCCATGTAATTCATCCAACAATTCATCAATGAAAAGAATGGAAATTTTATCTTTAATAGTGAGCTTATTGAGCTCCCTATAATCCATAAATGTACACCTTGATCCATCCTTCTTCTATACCAATACTACTGGAGCAAAGAAATAATTTTGGATAGGTTTAATTGTACCCGCCTCTAGCATTTCTACAACCATACATTCAATTTCACTCTTTTGGATATAGGGATATCTTTAAGGTTTGATTTTTGGAGAAAAAAATTCCTGGAATTAAGTGAATAGCATGATCATGACCACAAATATTTGGGAGACCCGTGGGAGTCTCAAATACCATGAAATGATTGTCTCATATTCTTTTGAGAATTGGAGAAATATATGATTTCGATGTTTGAACATATAGTGAGCATAATTGTGTAATTATGCCTCATTTTTGTTTTTAAAAAATATTTTTCATGCCATTAGATATGATTATATACCTTGGTTTCCATGTAATGCCCCTTAATTCAATTTTCTTCCTTCCCAAAAAAAATTCAAGAAATGTTCTTGAAAATTAAAATCTATCGTCCCGGGGATCAAAACACATTTTGCATGTGAATATTAGGTGTCCCACTCTAAATCATTTTCAATCATTCCATTAGGTCATGATATAAAATTGTTCCACTAGTGGTTGTCCTTGTCAAGTGTCCCATTTTTCTTCACAAGTATATGCCTGCTGACCCTCTTCCATGTCTTCATCATGTTGAAAACAAGTTTGCTCTCATTCCATTTTTAGTCAAAGTCACTCATTGAGTCAATTTCTTTCATTTCTCATAGGGTCACTAATGTTTCATTAGGTCAAATAATTTCACTGTCTCATTTTTAATAAAGGGCAACAGAAGATGTGAAGGTGACCTAGAATAAATTCATTTAATTTTATGTCAATTCAAATGTAATAAGTATTTAGTCTCCCAAAGGCTGCCAACTCAAATTTCCACATGCTAACACATAAAATGCCAAAGTGAAATAGTTTCTAGTTCAGCAATTGATCAAATGTAAATGGGAGTTGTCTTTTTCCAAGGGTGCCTAAGTCATCATTTTCCACAAGCACTAAACCCTAATTTCCTCTCCCATTGAGCTAGGGTTTGCTATGGAATCAGATACATATGAGAAAAAGAGGAATAAGGTAGGTCATATCTATAAGTATGAGGTCATTTCATCTCATAAACATCATGTCTCCATCATTTTTTGATAATTCATTCCAAGAGTCAAGTCATTTGCCACTCATAGGGCCAGTTTCGCTTCAAACTATGTTTCTGAACAAACAAAGATGAATTTGACAAACATGAGAGAGTTTTTTTTCCATCATAGGTCCAAGAATAAAAAACCTCCTTTAGTGTTTACACATGTGTCATGGTTTTATATAAATGTCAAAAATACAGGTGCTACAAGAGGTTTGCTACACTTCTAGAGTAACCATGGGAAAATCAAGTTCTCTCATAGCTGGAGTGTCAAAAACAATTTCTTGATGAGTCAAATGATAACTGGACATAGATATCTTTCCAATGAGCTATCATGAGCTCAATTTTGAGTTGAGGAAGGCCTCCAAAAGTTTCCTACAATAGCGCTTTGCATTTCTGCACCTTCATTCAGCACGTTTTGAGCAGTCTTGGGAAAATCAATTTTGGTAAGGAAAATCAACTCCAAACAGAAAACCAAAGGTATATTTGGAAATTAGACAGGATAATATTTCCAACGAGCTATCCTAGGCCCAATTTGGACACCAGGAAGGCCTCCAAATGTGGTCTGCAAAATGGGGCGTTGCACGTTCAAGAATGGTGTTGCGCGTTTGAGAGGGCTCGCTACGCATTTGCAAGGGTCGCTGCACATTTACTCAGAAAGTAAAAAACTATATTTCATCCTCCCACTCCATCAACAAATTCCAAATATTTGCATGGGTGTTATTCAAGGCTCCATTGATCAGTGAGTAATCCTAGCATCATCTCATTGAATATATTTTATGCTTTGTAATCATTTGGAGTGTTTTTCTAAGGAAGAAACCCTAGTTTTAGTTTCAAAAATATATTCCCTAAACTTTTATATATTTCCCATATATATTTTCCATATCCCTATTTCCTAAAGCAACACCATTTCTAATGCATCTAAATCCTAGGCTTTTAACTAGCCTAGGCTCCCTTACATATTCCCATTTCCTTCATTTCCCCACACGTCCATTCACTTCACACTCCTTCATTTCATTCATCATCTTCCTGGGGTTTTGACACCAAATACATCATGGAAACCTAGAAGAGGTGAAATTAGCAAGCCTAAGAGGGCTGATTTGGGCACATTGGCACATACCTATCATAGAGGTCGTAAGCATGTGTTTTCTTCACTTGGAATGAAAGTGGCCATGCCTTATTCATCAACATAGTAGGTAGAAAAAGGTAAGGAAATAGTAATGGAGCCAAACATTGATGATGAGGAGGGGCAAACATGAGACACAACATGAATTTCAGTTGATTGACCTAGGTGAGGAAGATGAGGACAAAATTACCAATGTAGTTCTTAAAGGAGAAGAAGCATTGCTTGAGAGGGTCAACCAACACTTGGAGCAGCTCTTGGCCAAGGATTAAAAGGATAATGAAATTCAGAGGAAAATGGAAAAGCACTATGCCATTAGGAACAAAATTGCAAAGGCCAAGCTCAAACAAGCCCATGAAAAAATTCAAAAATTGACCAAGAATGGAGAGAAACAAAAGTTGGATATACTTGTTGAGGTGTCACTCCCTACCTCAAGCACTCAATGAGCAAGTACCCTCATAATTTTGGCACATTTTTTCACTTATGTTCATTTCAGTAATTTTTTGTGTTGAAATTTTTTTGTAATTTTCAACACAAAAATTTTTCCAAAGGCACAGTGACCTAGACGCTACGCTCTTTTTTGGGACCTCCAAATGCCAAATGGCCACCATCAGTAGGTTTATAATGATTAGGACATCAACCCTAGCAATTTTTAGAAGATTTGGAGGAGAACTGGTCCCTCAAACATGCAAAAAACCACCTAAAAATCATGTTTCTGCCTCCTTTTTGACCTGGTCGCTGCGCATTTACCAGTCCTGGGAGATTGGATTTTTGATAGGGAAAATCAAAAACATTTTCAAAATTAAGATAGATATAGAAACTATACTCAGAGATATTTCCAATGAGATATCATGGAGCGGATTTGGACACCGGGAAGGCACTCAAAACTAGCTTGCAAAACAGGCTATTTTTCCTTCTTGGACATTGCGCGTTTGCCAGCAAATTGCAAATTTTTACAACCTTCAACAAATCTTCTCTAGTTTGACTTTTCACTTTGGGAAATGTAATTTTACTGATGTAAATGTTCAAGATGAATGTAAAAGTCATGTTTTTACTTTTATCTAAGGTAGATACATTAGGTAAGTCATCAGTTGAGGTCAAATGAATCAGTTTCCTCTCTTTTAGAGGCAAGTTGTTGGGTCTTCCTAGTCTTCATATTCTTGTTCAACATTTGTTGGAACAACTCCTCCTCTCATGGATTCGACCCCATAAAGCTAGGATGAGTTGGTTTGAGGTCTATATGATGTATTTTCTCAGTCATTGTAATGCTTGGACTCAATTGGATGTTTTTCTTTTGAAGAGACACACTTTTGTATCAGTTATGAGCAGGAATATTAATCAAATTTGCAGCTATTTTTATGGTATCCTTGTGGTATGGTGTTTAGTTTAATTTCTCATTTTGTTTAATGTATTTTTAAGTTTATTCATCATTTCATAAATTCTGAGTGAATGTATGCAAGTTAGATAAGCAGAATCCATTCTGATATGCTCTGTTTTGGGTAGACATTCACAGTCTGTAATTTCTTCAGTTTAGAAGGAACCCATGATTTCACCATGCTCTTTCTAGCTCCTCACTTGTCTTTATAATCTCACCATCGAAATCGTAAAGTGCTAAACCACTGTACCTACCTTTCCCCACAGAACACCCTCCAAATTTTGACCTAATTTCCCTTGCCCTGACTGTTTTTCTCCTTCTGATCCAACACAACCCTATACAATCAAAATAAAAACCCTGAGCTACTATACCTAGCCTAATATCTTCTTTCCTTAGTCATCTTGGCTGTGATCTATACAAAGAGAGCCCTCTCCTTGCCTAGTAGGGCTAGCTACTTGGCTAAGCGTGGTTTGTGGTTACCTCGGAATTTCCTTCTTTAGCCTAAGGTTCAATCCGAGTGATAACATTTTGGCGACAATACTGGGAAAGCAAAAGATCATATCTTCCCTACAAATTTTAGATCTAATTGCTGATGGTGGACAACAATCAAATGCTTATGAAGGTTGAACTCTTCATATGGCAACTCCAACTTTATGTAAAGACTCCACTGGAGGATTGACCTTGCCAGCAAGAAAATGGAAGGAACTTACACAAAGGTCGGGTATTCAAAGTGGAATTGTATTCAAGATCTAATATGCTTTCTTGTAAACTACTTATTTTCTTTTCCTGAAACTATCCTGAAAGTTTTCCAAAGTTTTTTTTATGATAAAGATGACCAAAATATTGATTCTACCTATTTGAAAAGTGTAAATACCGAGTTTTCCTTTGATCTTGGTCCACATCCTTTTTCTGAATCTTATGATGACCATATTAAAATTGATGAGCCTAAAGAGATCAATACTAATCCTACAACTTCTGTGCATACTCCTACACCTTGTAAAATTCCAAATCGATACAAACCACTCATCTTACCTCCTATACTCCATGCTTTCCCTGAAAATCATTACCTATATATGTTGAGGTTTGATGGTGAAAATGAAAACATCACTGTTGAGAGACATATGCATAATTTGAGACTTTCCTTGACCTTTTTGAAGTTGAAAAAGAGGATCTCAGTATCAGGCTATTTGCTCTTTCTTTGCAAGGAAAAGTCAAGAGTTGGTTCAAAAACTTTCTTGCCACGAGCATCTCAGATTTCCCACAGTTTGTCAAATTTTTCCTCGACAAGTGGGTGGTCATATAAAACCCTTTCCTATTTCTAAAAGAGTATGACCAGATGAAAAGACAGCTAGGGGAGACAGTACAACAATTTTCTTCCAGATTTAATCAAGTCTATTATTCAATACCTGGTGATATAATACCCCCTCCTGGCTCAGCTCTTTTACATTACTCGGATGCCTTTGATTCGGAAATGGAGTTCCATCTGAGAGAAAGGAACCTTACAACACTTGAAGAGATGCAGAACATTGCAGTAAATGTAGAGGCTAATCTGTTGATGAGAAGGGCAAAGTTGAAGGAAGAAGAGAAGAATAACATTGCAGATCACCTAACATTTTCAGAGGTAAAGCTCGACATTTTGGTAAGTACAATAGAGGAAATGATGCAAATGATCACCATGAGAGATGTATTTTCTGTTCAAAATCATCATGATCCACTTATCCCAAAAAAAAGAAAAGATTGCAAGCCCTAAATATTTTCCTGCTAATACCAGCTACCATAGATAAGAAAATGGATTTGTAGATCAATCCGTGGAGAAAAAATCTGATAATATAACATGTATGATTAGTGACATTACTTATATTGATGATTTTCCAAATTTTGATCAATATGATGATGATTATGTTCTCAAAATAGAAACTAATCTTGCAGAGCAATCAATAGTTAGTTTGTGGGAGGAATTTTAGTTTCAGCAGCTCGAAAACAATGATCAGCCGATGCATATTAGCTATGACAGTGATGAGGAAAGTCTAGAAAATTTGGAAGTAAGTGAAGGATATTTGCCTCTTTGATTTACTTCATTTCAGTTCATCAGAGATAACTTTCATGCGATCATAAATCAACACTCATTGAGTTTTGATCTTGACAATCAAGAGGATAATCAAATTTTTTATCAGAGCTCCTTACCCTTGTGTTTCTCCTCATTTGCAAAAATAAGAGAAAACTATAAGAAAGCAGATAAGCGAGTGGTGAATACTATAAATGATAAAAATTATCCTAAATTGGTTGAGGAAATCATTTGCGACATAGAATCCTCTTTACCTTGAGATTGTGGCTGTCGAATGCCATTGAATGTCAAGTTGCAGATGAAGGCTTGGAAGTTGAAACACATGATAAAATGATGCAAGATGATTCTGTACCACTATGTTTTGAAGCATTTCAATTTTTAAAGAAAAATTTTCATAATATCTCTAAAGAAATGGATGAGAAACCTATAGAAAGTCATGCATTCTCATTAGAACCAATGGAAAATAGGTTGCAGCAGTATTTTCAAGTTTTTCATGACCCAATAGCTGCTGTGTTGGATGATATCTGCTGTAAAATTCCTTCTACATTAGCTAACTGTGAACCTAAAAATATTGTTGATATAAACTTGATCTGACAACCGACTTCATTGTCTTGTTCAGCAAGTGTTTCATTACAAAGCTCATACCAAGATTTGCAGTCATATCAGGAGAGTAATGAAGAAGATTCTTGTTTTTTTGTTGATCATCAGGAAAAAATAGTTATTCACGAGTTTCGGGATCCTTTTTTCAACTTGCTGTAGTCATCAAAGAAAGAAAGCACATATGTTAGGAAAATTTTAAAACCAAGGTACGAAGACTACCTAGAGCAGAGCATTAATGTATTAGATGGGTTGGAAATCAATATGTATTCCTATGAAGATCCTTTCACAGCATTCTTGAGGTCAGTCGGTGGGCTCGTGCTTCGCCATTTCATCAAGATTCAATCTGTTGACAAGTTTTCATGGGAGTTGCCTTTTAATAGTTCTTTCTTCTTGCTCATAAGAAAGTAGTTGCGGAGAATTCAAACAACAGCTAGAATGCTTACATGGCTGCATTGGTTGTTCCATTTCACTTGATCAAGTGATGAATGGATCATTTAGAGTAGGTTTGGTTGAATAAGCTCAATTCTGAGCATCTTTTTCAGTATGTCAGTTGTGTTTTAGTCTGAGTCAGTTCAGTTTATTGAGTCAAGTTTCTTTCAGTATTCAATTTGGTTTTTAGCTATTAACTCCATGCCCAATGAATAGGCACTTGGTCTACGATGTTATAGCATCATTTATCACCATCATATACTTGATGACTTATGCATTGGCCTTGGGCAACCCTTCCATTCAGACTTGGACATATTTCTCAAAAAAAGTTTCTTAAAACCTTACACGACTCTGCTCAGTATTTTTCGTGTATACACGTGATTCCATACATAGAGAACCATGTATGCCATTTTAAACATTAAAAATATATATAATTTCCCTATTTAAGAGGTGGGGTTTATGGTTGTTCTAGTAACTTAACCACCTCAGCCCTTGGCCTAACTGTTCCCAACTACAAAAACTAATTTGAGGGAGTATAAAAGCCCCTCAAGGGAATGGCCTAAGGGAGGAAGAGAAAGATATATATAGATATTATACGCTGTCAGAGCCTTATCCAAGTCTAATATATTCCCCGTGCCTCCTGCACTTCCCAGGTATTTTCAGGAAACCCTTGCTTCCTTGAGATGTTCACACACCCTATGTGACATCCATTGTGCACGATTCTTGGAAGAAATCTTGAGAGGCTAGGGTTGGACAGATCCAGAGGACGGTATGCTTGAAGACCGTGGCAGATTTTGGGTGATATCTCCACATTTGTTTACTATACATGTCATTAATAACAGAAGTGCCATCTTGTTCCTGATGTTTATGTGTCAATAATATTTTATACATGTGTAATGATCGTAAATTGTTTATTTAATATTGTTTTTATGAGATTATACATGCTTTTCACTAACATCTAGAAAATATTTATGTTGTACAACTAGGATTTTGTGTTCGTTCTTTGTTAATTTATAGCTTACGGAGCACAAAGAGTTGCAGGGAGTTTGCACCCCCCGGGATCTACTACAACCGAAGGATATCCGGGTAAGGTCTGCAACCTGTAGATTCTAGTTTAATGCATAGAATTTGGTTAAGTGAGTTCTTATTGTAATGACATGCCCTTGATTTGTGAAGGTTTATCAACCCAAGACCTTTAGGGTAACATTTCCCGAAACAAAAATGACGTCTCCACTGGGGACCACATTCTTTTGATTCCCGTTTGGTTTGCTTTACCTAAATTGTAGGTTCTTGGCAGGCTTTATCACTTTTTACAGTCTAGTAAGTCTTTTTTTCAATCAGACAGAAGACCTGGTCCCTTGATTAGGCTTGAATTTTTTCTTTTTCCTTATCTTTATTTCCATATGCAACATAGTTTCTGCACAGTCACGTATACCTCCTGTATTTTCCAAAGAGACCCGTGTATATGTGAGTTTCATTGGTTACAGTCGCATATACACGCTAGTTGCACACTGCAAAACTGTGTATGTCTGGAAAAATTTGAAAATTTGGGTTTTCAACATCTGTAGTCTTTTCTATCTATGGTAAATCATTCCTATGGTATCTTTAAGATGTCCGGACTGTGTTTATGGTGATTGCATATCTTTTTCTCTCTTGTTTTTGTAAAAACCTAGCCATTTGGTGAATTTCCTGTTTTGTGTGTCTGCGATTGTGGTTGAAGCACCAAGATATTTTCCTGAAGTTCTTGGTTGTTCTGACCATTCAGGACAGTGAGCCTCTGCTTGTTTTCTCTTCTTGGCCCTATGCATTGCTCCACTTGTGGTTTTTGCCTTCTTGGTCTATCTTGGTTTTCTTGACTTCTTGGACTTGCCTTTTTTGCGAATCTTGAAGAATATCTTTTTGGTTTTTTGATTTGTTGTTCGCCGAAAGATTGTGCTACTGCGCTGAATCAATTATTTGAGATTTATGTTTTTTTTTGCTCATTTGAGTCCCGCTACGAAAGTAGCATAGTTTCCTTGAGCACTTTGAAGCCTTTTTGAGACTCATTTTGTTTGATTCCAGTTCTTGGGTAGTTTATGCTTGTCTTCTTGAAATATTTTTTCTTCCATTATATGTAAAAAGCCCAAAAAACATTTGTGTTTTCCATAGCTTTTTCTTTGAATTTGTTTTTACGGTTTCATCATCTCTTTTGAAGCTTTTTCATTTGTTTCTAATCTTTGGTTCTTGGCTTGATTTTGAAGGGAGTCTTTTCTTGATTTCTCTCTTTTATATCAAGTGCATTTTGGTGTTCTTATGCATAGAAGTTCTATTTGGAACTAGCCTTGTTTTTCTGTCAAAAAATGATTGAACCATTTTAGTTTCTAGAGACTCTTTTTCACTTCTTTAGAATTAGCATCTTAGAATTTGTATATCATTGGTAGTTTGCATTAAGTGCGTTTGAGCATTTTTAGTCTTTTTCATAGCTTTTTGGATCGTGTGAAGTGTGAGTGTCTGAAAAGAAAAAACAAATTTTTTTCTTTATTAGTTTCATAGAACCCATGTAGAAATCACTTTTCATCGAAAGGAAATTGTTGCATTTGCATGTAACTAGATTTTCATTGATTTCTTGTGCCTCATAAAAACACCATTAGTTTCACTTCCATGTACCCTTGACTTAAGTAACAACCAATTTAAAACAAGCGATATAATTAAAAGAAACTAGATTTTTTTGTATTATTGTCATTAATCATACACCAATTAGCTAAGTTGTAGGGCCTTGGATTAGGTGAGTGGAGAGTTAACTCTCCAAGGCCACTCAAATTGTTAAACATAGAAAGTTTATTAAAGAGCGAAATCCAACACCATTAAGTGGACCGAGAAAGCTCTCCTCCAGAGAGTCAAGCGCGAGGGATAGTGCAGGCAGAGAAGAGAGATACCCCCTCTCCTATTTGTTGAATCTTGACCTAAGACCGTTTCTCCTGGTTGCTGATACGGATTGGTGCCCTTAGTTGCCTAACCTAGGGACCACACAGGTGACTGCAGGGGGAAATACCCATGGTACCTAAGACAAAAATTGCATCACTTCCATCAATATTTCTATAGGGTGCCCTTAATAAGCTTGGGGACTTGCATCAACAAAGGTTGTTTTTAGGAGGTCAGCGTAACTATTTTTGTTACCTTCGCTGGTAGGCCTGGGGCGTAATTACCTCAAACTATTTTTGGAAGGTCCTATTATTTCACTTTCTTGTATTTTGGTGTCTAGTCCTAATCACCCGGAGTGGAAATACCTGAGAGCTTCTTGTCTGGCTGTATCTTAGGAGATTTTTATAGTGTTCTCTTTGCTCCTAGATTGCTTAGATTCTTATATTTTTTTAGTCTAAAATTAATCTCTTAAGGTGGCTGATCGATTGCCTCGTTGATCGAGGAGGCTTCGTGGGTTATCTATAGCGAGTGCCAAGCCTTCTTCAAGAAGGTGTAGGAGTAATTCGGTGGGTGATTTTCACCCAGTGGTTTCGAACGCAGTGGAGATTGATCCTCTGTTGGGGCTTGTTATTTCTGTGGGTGGTTCTGGTGTCATTGTCAGTGTAGAGAGGAGTGTTGCACTCATCTCTAGAGTTTTATTTCTAGAAGAAGAAGTTGAAGTAAAGGAAGTCCCTCAGCCTGTTGAGTCCCTTCCATCTCCTCTTCCTGCTCGTTGTCCTGGCCTTCTTCGATACATTGGGGCCGATTCTCAGAGACCGAGTAGTCCTTTTCCGTCGTATCCCTTTCTTTCGATAGCCACGACTGGTAACACAACCTCGGCTGTGAACACTGCAAGTTTTCAGACTCCTCTTTTAGTTGAAGGAGGAGGAACTATTTCCATATTGACAATCACTTCTAGTGCTATTGTGTTTGGCTCTAGAAACACCCAAGCACATGCTTCTCAATTTGGTCCCTTTTCTTATGGAATGCCCACTAGTGGAATTCCTACTTTCTCCTTTTATACTGCTTCAGCTGTCTCCACACCCATACCTTCTATGGCAAGTGGATCAGCTTCATTTCAAGGGTTCCCCTTTGGAAGTGGGCATATCCTTCATTCAACCCCTTCCTTAGGATCTTTACCTTTTACCTCTTAGACTCAAGTTTTCAATCCTTTTTCAGGAGGTCAAAGTTCTAATGTCTTTTCAGGATGAAACCCTGTTTTTACAACATTAGGAGTGGGGAGTTATTTATTTGTTGTTCAGCAAGGGAATGTTCCTTTCCCTTAATCGAGTACTTCTCAAGCTTTTTCTTTGTTTGCAAATGCGTGGAACCCTTACCAAGGGGTTTCTTCTCCATTCAATACCTCGGTTGGATGGAATGTTCCTGTGTATAGTAAATCTATGTTGGGAGGGGGTCCTTCTCTGAATGTTGGGTCACAAGGATTTTCTTATGGCCCGGAATTTTCTACGAACAACATCTAGCAACTTGGTGCCTCAACAAATCCAGGTTATTCTTTTCAGAATGTGGGGAATCCTTCCTATGGGGGATGGAATTCCCAGGCTCCTTTGCACCTACCATTTCTGGCAATGTTAAACTTTCCAGATCTATCGAAATTGACTAACGATCCTATTCGATATAGTCTGAGCTGGCCTCCGGTCCCCATCAAGCTCCCCTTAGACATTCCAAAGTTTGAAGGGAAGACTGGCGAGGATCCAGCAGATCATATCACCACTTTTCATTTATGGTGTTCATCGAACTCCCTGATCGATGACTCGATTAGGTTGAGATTATTTCAACGAACCTTAACTGGAAATGCTGCCAAATGGTACATATAGTTAACTGGGGGAATTTTTGCTACTTTTGGAGAGTTGGCTACCATTTTCTTAAATCATTTTCAGTTACCTGTCTGTTATGACGTCGGGACTGATCTCCTGACCAATTTTTAGCAGGACAAGGCAACTCACATTTCTGATCATATTCAAGAATGGCGAAGAAGGAAGAGGCTCATTAAAGCCCAAATCCCGAATGAATTCCTTCTTGAATGGTTTTTGAAATACTTGCAGCCAGAAATTTCTAAGGATGTATCCATTTCAGGGGTATTCTCTGAAGAGCAAGCTATTTGTAGTGCTCAGTAGATAGAACTGATTTATTCTTAGTCTGGAGTCCTTAATAAAAAATTTCTGGATGCTCCTCACTCCAAATTGGACTTAGCCAAAACTAAACCTGGTCCTCATGGTGACAGGCTTATCGATTCGATTGATAGCGGTACGGCTAACCTACTAAGTCAATTGCAACAATTTTCTATATAATCTGCTTCTTCTGTTAAGGTTGTGCCTTCAGTGTCAACTCCTTCCCAGTCCTTGGCAATTAATGTTGTTCAAAATTCTAACCCCAAAGGAAATCAACAATGTGATGGGAAGAAGAAAGGATGGAATAATAAGAAAAAGGATAAGGATGGGAAGGAGAATGCGAAAAAATCCAACGATCATGTTGGAGAGGGTAAAAAGGATAATAAAAATAAAGTGAAGTTTCCATGCAAATTGTGCACTTGAGACCATCTTACACACCTTTGCCCTAAAATTCAAGATGTGCAACGCTTGTTAACTCAAAAGGGTTCTTCTAGCTCCTAGGTTGTGCTGACAAACCCTTTTCCCAAGTGCAACAATTACTTACTGGCGAAAATCCAAATACTGGAGCTCCCTCTAGGGGCAACCAGGAAGGGGAAAATACATCAAACATATAAATAATGAGTGCTCATAGAGATATCACTACAAGATCTTGTGACTATGGTGAAGCTGAGTCTTTGAAAGCTAAGGGTGCTCCTGATAGTACTGAGCCACTTCGTATTATGAGGCCAACTATTGAGCCTATACATCGGATCTCGAAAGGGTATTCGAAGCGTATGACGATTAATCTTAATGCCAAGGCTACCCAAAAATACTCGATTGTAGAAGATCTGGCTCAAATTCCTTCTGCCAAGTCTACTTTAGAGGTGCTCCAGTCTTGTCCTGCTTAGTGGAGTGCTTTTCTCACTGCTATTGGGGTTGTCGATCCAAAGAATTATCTGATGATTACATTTGACATGTTGAATTTTAAAAAGAGACTTCCTCATCATATGGCTTTCCATATTAGGTCAACTTATTGAAAATTCAATATCTTTCGTACAGTTGTTGATGAGGGTGCTTCCATGTGTGTAATTTCTCTTGCATGCTGGAAGGGTATTGGATCTCCCGCAGTTGTTCCTTCAGCCACTCTTCCTGACTGTATTTGATGGTCATTATCACAGGCCTCATGGTATTTCCAGCCTTGACCATCTATGTTGGGGGAAATATTGTTAATATCGAAGTGGAGATAGTCGATACACGCTTAGAATATAACATTTTGTTGGGGAAAAACTGGATTTATGATATGGATGCCATTGCATCCTCATTATTTCATACTTTTTGTTTCCCTCACGAAGGGAGAATTGTCACAGTGGACCAACTGGATTGTTCTCCTAGAGATCCGAATGCGTCTTCTAACTCAAACATTCCCTTGGTGAAGTATACCAAGCCACCTGTTGAGAATCTGGGGGTCGGAATTTACACTTCCCTGATGGGTACTTTTGATCTTCCACCTCCTTCAGTTCATATCAATGCTATTTCATCCTCCAAGGTTCCTATTCAGAGAGAGTTCTTCAGAACTTATTATTTTTTGGACCCTTGGACCTTACCTTCTCCTACCTCCACATTAGAAGAAGGTCAAGTGGGTTGAATGGCATTTCCTATGTCTGCAATTGAGATTGCTTATAGCTCTATCATTGACTCTGCAGGTTCCATTCCATTTTCTCTTTCACCAGAGGAATTGGATGGAGATGTGGCTCCGGCTTGGACTCTCAGTTCATCTTCAACTCATGATTGCCTTGATACCACTCTTCCATCTGAAGAGGCCATCCTTGAAGCAATGACTGGTGTAGAGAGATAGTGGGATGATTTGCATCATTGGTCTTAATTTCTACCAGACTTGCACGAAGTTGAATCAAGTTTTCCTAGCCCTCAGAGTTCTGGTGTTTTTCACCCATCCCTGAACCCTTTAGCACCAGCACATGTTTTTGCTAAAGGGAACATGGCTGTGATTTCTCCTACTATCCTAGTGAACATCTCCAGAGATCCCAACATTATAGAGAATGTCTTCATTGGAGTCGAGTGTTCCCCTGAAGAGATTCAAACATACACCAATCTCTTTCGAGAGTTTAGAGAGGTGTTCGCTTGGTCATATGAGGAAATGCTAGGTATATATCCATCTATTGTCCATCATGAGATCAAGGTATATGAAAATGCTAAGCCTATCAGGAAAAAACTTCATCTGGTGAACCCTACGAAGGCAACAACTATCAAAGCTGAGGTAGAGAAGCTACTTAAGGCATGGTTCATTTATCCCGTTCCTTTAACTGAGTGAGTTTCAAATCCAGTTCCTATGGACAAGAAACAAGGAACGATTCGAGTTTGCATTGATTTTCGAGACCTAAATAAAGAATGTCATAAAGATAACTACCCCACACCGTTTATAGATCAGATTATCGATGAGTGTGTGGGGAATGAGATTTTCTCCTTCATTTTAGGTTTCTCTGGATATAATCAAATTACTATCCATCCTGAAGATCAACATAAGACTGCATTATTTTGTCCCTTGGCTACCCTTTCTTACAATAATATGCCTTTTGGCCTCAAAAATGCTGGAGCTAATTTTCAGCGGGCCATGTCTTATGCCTTCCATGACATCAAACATATTATCGAGGCATATTTGGATGATCTAGCTGCTCGTTCTCGTAAGAGAATTGATCATCATTCTCACCTACGTCAATTTTTTGAACAACGTCAGTATTACAAAATCCGTTTGAACCCAAACAAGTGTGTTTTCGCTGTCACATCCAGTCAGTTGTTTTGATTCATTATGTCTACGGAAGGGATTCGGGTTGATCCCTTCAAGGTTGAGGCAATACTTCAATTTCCTCCCCCATCTTCAATTCATCAACTTCAAAGTCTGCAAGGAAAAGCTAATTTCCTGCAGAGATTCATCGTAAATTATGCCGAGATTACAAAAGGATTTATGAGATTATTAAAGAAATGAGTTCCATTCTTTTGGGATGACTTTTCTTAATGCTCATTCGATGCTTTGAAAAAAGCATTAACCTCTGCTCCTTTACTGATTCCACCTGATTATAGCAGGGATTTTCTCCAGAATCTACCATTAGTATGGTTCTAGTTCATGAAGACGATGCTCTTTCCAAGCATGTTATATAATACCTTAGTCAAGGCTTGGTAGGTCCTGAACTCCGGTATTCTCCGATAGAGAAACTTGCTTTAGCAGCTATCCATGTTGTGCAGCGGCTCAGAAATTATATTCTCCTTCGCAAAACTTATATTTTGGCAGCATCCAATACATTTCAGTTTTTTCTCAGTAGGCGAGTGATTGGGGGAAAATACAATCGATGGATTGTGATTTTGGAGGAATTTGATCTTGATTTTATCTCTGCCAAGTCCAAGAAATCATTAATTTTTTGTGGAATTAATTTCTGAGTTGCCCTGTGGAGAAGAGATTTTTTATGACGAATCATTTCCTGATGAACATCTTTTTCTCATTTCTTCACAAGATCCTTGGTATGGATATGTCATAGTTTATCTCCAGATTGCGAAGTTTCCCTCAATTTTTTTCGAAAGATGAGCGTCGGAAGTTACGTCACTTAGCCAAAATTTATTTGATTATTAGTGAAGCGTTATATCGTCGCATGGTCGACTCGATCCTTAGACGTTGCTTATCTCTCGAAGAAGCTGAGGTTGTTGTTAGTATGAATTCTTTGTCGAAGTGTACGAAAAAGGACCACTTTAGCTACGCATAACTAATAGCCCTAACAACAAAAGTGGCTGCCAATATCTTCAGATCTGCGGTTAGTTAAACAGAAAAGAGCTGCAAAAAACCAGATCTATGCATGGAAAGAGATTAAGCAGAAAAATAAGGGTTTGCTCCATATACCAATAGACAAGACAAGAACGATTTTTTGAAAGAATTTTTATATTAATGGGGCACCTGGGAGGAAAACAAGAAGGCGTATCCAATTCTCCTCAGTGGGATGGGTTCTTGGAAGTCCTCGGCACTTCAGATCTAAGATTTCTCTCTCTTGTTGGTGTAGAAAACCCACACAAAGAATGGAACTCAAAGGGAGCTCACACAGCAAATGGCAGAAAATGGTGACCAAGTGTATAGATCCAGAGTGATCTAATAGGCAACAAAGGTGAAGAATGGTAGGAAAAACCCTCCTATTTATAACAAAATATTGGGTCATTCTAGATCTTGGTGCATGATTAAAATAATGTTAACCAAATCTAGATCCACCTTTTATGGAATATTTTGTTATATTTGTTGGAGGGAAAAAGTATTTGACTTGGGTCAGATCCCTTTATTTGTTAATAATAAATAAATAAATGATTTATATATCTTTTTAAGGAAGTGGTTGAAGGATAATTAAATAAATAATGATTTATTTAATTATTTGTGGGTGATTTGGTCATATTTAACAAGGAATATTATCTAAATAAGATTAAATAATTATTCCTAGAAAAAAATAAGATAAATAAAGATTTATCTAATTAATTTCTTTGTTTTTGGGTTAAACATGACTAGGAATAATAATTAAATTATGGTTTAATTAATTATTCCATGAGGAAAATTAAACAAAATGGGTTTGTTTAATATTTCCTTTTGGGGTTTCTTGTTTTGACCATAAACAACCTAATAAATGTGGTTTATTAAGTTATTTTACATAGTGAAAGCAATTTTACTTAGGGTAAAATTGGTCTTACATGGTGTACTTGGGTCCATCTAATGATAATGGGTTGGCTCATCTAACGTGTGTAGCAGGTTGTGCTGAATGATTTCCACAGTGGATCTTGTGGTGGTCATTTATCTGGGCTTTCTACAGCCCAAAAAATCTTGCGTGCAAGATAATTTTGGCCTTCAATTTTCAAAGATTGTATGGAATCGGTCAAAAAGTGTCATCCTTGTCAGGTTTATACTCGAAATATGCGCACTCCTCCAGCTCCGCTCTTTCTTGTCGTTACTCTCAGACCCTTTACAAAGTGGGGTATAGATTATACTACTTGTAACCCACCTTCGGCTAAAGGTCACAAGCACATTATCATAGTTGTAGACTACTTCACTAAGTGGGTTGAGGCTATGCCTACTTTTGGGAATGACAGTGAGCCAACAACTATTTTCCTCTTCAATCAAGTCATTTATCGTTTCGGTATCCCCAAAGAGATTGTCACTGACCATGGCAGTCACTTTCAAAACAGCATGATGGCTAAATTGGCTCTGAAATTAGGTTTCTGGTAGGAGCATTTGTCTCCTTATTATCCTCTAGCTAATGGGCAAGTTGAAGCCATGAACAAATCCTTGAAGAAAATTCTTCAACGGAAAATTGATAAAGCCAGATCCAATTGGTATATTATGTTTTATCCTGCACTTTGGGCATACCTAATGTTAGTCAAAACTGCAACCAATTTTACTTCGTTTCAACTGGCTTATGGCTTGGAATCTATATTTCCTATTGAATGTGAAATCCCCTCCCTTAAGTTAGTTGTTGAACTTCTTCCGGACACTTCCAGTCTCAAAGAACACCTTCTTCATCTAGAACATCTCGATGAGCAACATCGAGATGCAGCTACGACGAATGAGGCAAATAAGAAACGAGTAAAGGTTCAGTATGATAAGGCGGTCAAACCTAGGGTTTTCTTTGAAGGTGGCTTTGTCTTGGTTTATGCCCAGGAGAAGGATGCCTTGGGGGCAAGCAAGTTCAAATCTATGTGGTATGGCCCCTTTATCGTTAAAAAGGTCCTGAAGAAAGGAGCCTATGCCTTGATTGATTTTGATGGAAATGAGTTGGCGGAGCCTAGAAATGGGCTCTATTTGAAAAATTATTATGCCTAAGCTTTGGCCTAGCATCTTGATTTGTTGTAGATATTTTATTTTTGTACATATCTAGGTATCGATTTTTGGTGTGATTTTGATTAATTTAATCTGCTTTGGCAGGTGATATTGGATGACATGAGCCACTTTGGTTTCACCGATGGTGCTAGTAGACATACCTGGAACTTGGCTTCCGCGGATTGGGTACTCCATTATCCATTCGATCAGTTGTTAGTTTCAAGAGGTGTTTGTATTGGTCCTGCTTCGAATAACGTAGCAAAATACACTGCAGTGGTCAATCTACTCTCAGAGGCAATATCTTTGGGTGTTGATTCGTTAGTAGTTTTCTTGGATTCACAGCTGGTGGTTTCGCAGTTGAACAACACATATCGTGTCTGAGACCAATTTTTACATCGATTTTTTTTTAGGGTACGTTTTTTACAACGATCATTTCAATTTATAGCACTCATTCATATTTCTCGAGGGGACAATTGGATGGCAGACTTATTGGCTAATCAAGAAATTGATTGGCATATTAATCATTCAATACGTTAAAAATATATATCAAATACATCATTCGTTTATCATACATTTGGGTCATAACATCATATAAATTTTTGTATGTATATATATAGATCAGAGTGTTCAAAAATATACAAAATATGGACCATCATTTCCTACAAAATTATGGCTTATGCCCGATCATGTCTATCATCAAAAAATATTACAGTCATCCGATCATATCTATAAATCTACTCCTGAGGTCCATGCCCAACATTTTTGTTCCTATAGAACATAATGGCACTCGCTACACGGCAGATTGACTACACCCAATCTCGTGGTACTCCTACCACCTGTCTATGGATAGCCTCTGGTAGGTCCTCGATAGTGGCCATAGGCACTTAGCGACTCAAACTCTCCAAGTTCCTCTATACTACATGGAGTGTCCTGCCAGGGTCTTCAGCATCTACCTCACCCCTACGGCACTTGTGCCTTGGGTACCCTTCCGGTCTGACTGGTCTTGTGTCTGCATCATGATCATCATAATTTTGTAAGTCATTTAGTCCAATAAAAATATATATATATATATATATTTTCATACTTAAAAAAAATCATAAAAATCACATAATCAAAAATAAAAAATGCAATCTCACCGACTGCGCCCCATGCTGCACTGAGTGGCAGGACTAGATCTGGATCTGCACGAAAGTCCATCCCAGCATATGGATAATCTTCCACTACAATGACTTGTTCTTCCCACCATTGGAAGAACTCATCATCCCAAGTGGTCTGGGTAACTTCACTTCCCTCTAATCTCTTCATCAAATCTTCCCATCGGGCTATTCTTGGATGTCTCAGGCTACTGATAGTTGAGATGACCTTGGGCCGAAGCCTTGGGACCCTCTCGAAGAAGAATGCTAGCAAGATTGTACCATACCCAAAGTGTTTAGTCTTTTATTTTAGAATTGAAGTCACTTGTTTATTCATACTGGTCAGTAAGATTGTGCATCAATCAAAGAGATGAATCAGGCATTCCACTGTTATGCTCATTTGTGTCTGTGAAGCCTGATGCAGAGAAGCTGATCCTGCTACTCTACTAATGGCAAAGAGAATGATCTTCATGTATAAATACTTCAGATCTCTGATAGGAATCTGTGTTCCTACCTTTTTTGCATCTTCTATGCAATATAATTGGATATAATCCTCTACGATAAGCCCTCTAATAGGCTTTCCATGCAAGTCTACTGGGTCTCCCCTTCAAGAGAGTCCAGTAATGAAGTATATATCTTCCACTTCTATGCGTAGTGGCATCTGATCAATCATGAAACAATATTTTTCCGATACCCAATGATCAATCAAAATTTGAAGCAAACGAACATTGATTTTCATATTGGGCATTTTGAAAAATTTGAGCAATCTACAATTCTGGAGAATATCTAAGGAATTTTGATCTTCCATCACTTCATTGTCAATTTCGCTATGCTCACGCTCTCTCCAACTGATGGACATCCTGGGAAAAATCATTAAATGATTGATTAGATTCAAGTTTTAAATTTTCGCTCTGCGCATATGCGACCTCGCTTGTACACAATTGTGTATGATACGCAGGTCCGTCCACACGAACCCGCATATGCACAAAGGGTTTCAACAAAAAATATATTTTCTACTGTCAAATTTCCAAAATTTTGCCTTAAACAGCAACAAAATTGATGAAAAATATGAGTTTAGAGCTTATTTGATTGATTTGGCGCGATTTGATGGTTGATTGCTCCGTATTTGAGAAGAGGAATTTTTTCCCCAAAGCTCTTTCTCCACTTCTGCAATGTGAAAATGATCAAAATGTGAGTCAAATTGTGTATTTATGCCCAAAATTTGAAATTTTTTTACAAATTTTACTTGTGCTTATTTTTTGAATTTGCCTAAGGCTATATAACCATTTGGCTTATAAGCGTTGGGCAAGGTATTTTTTAGGTACATTTTGTTGAATTCGAGATTTTCCTAGTTTTTCTTCGGATCCATGACCGCTAACCTGTCATGGAAGGTATTTGATTTCGAACTGGCATATAGGTTAAGGAATCCACTATTCCATTGCATATTTTCATACTAGCCTCCATTCTGATCACTTTCCATAGGATTGATCCCATCATGTCATGAGTACTTAACCCATTTCACTCGCCGATTTTTTAATCATGACTTGGTTGTAGAGCCTTCCTTTACATGGACTTCCTAGTTAGTCCCTCACTAGCATTTTTCGCCCATGCTACAATTTATGTAGGCTCGGGAGTCGTCTTTAGTCCCGCCATGTCTTATGCGTTGAAGCTTCATTATTCTCCTTCTTTGCTATCATTTTTCTGGCCATTTTCCCTAGAGGCTCCCTTATGTTGTCGAGTCATATTACTGCATTGCATATTGACTACTTGTTTATCTTGGCCTTTAGCTGGCTTCATTTGGACTCATGTTTAAGCCATCTTTTGACCATGTCTTTCTGTACAAGTTAACCATGCAATCACTTAGCTTCTGCGACTCAATACCTTTACCCATGGATGGAACATTCCTCTGAGTGTCACTTACCAGTTTTTGCCACCTTGCATTGAGCATAGGATTGTTCCTATCCCAGGAACTAGTGCATATGTTTCATGACACTCATTCTATCCATTGTACTATAGCATTATTTTATTAATTTTCATGCTTTGAATATGAAAAAGAGAAAAAAATTAAATATTTTGAAAAAGAGCGGGAACGGGATATTACCATGGAAAATTTTAGGGACTAATATTCACAGGTGGGCTAATTTTCCATGGTTTTTCCAAAAAAAACATTCGCCAATTTCCACTTTTTTTAAAAAGTGATTCGCCCAAATTTTACAATATAAAATTATTTTACCTTAAAAATCACCAAAATTATATAGACAATATATATAATATCATTATAAATTTGAGTAATTTTACAAATACATCAATAAACATTTTATATTTTTCACGTTAGGGACTAGTGAGATTTGCCAATTTTTTAAACTTCAAAATAATTTTCCATCCTTAAAATTTTCCCTGGATATTACTTCCATACTTTATGGCAGCTACAGTCAGTTGTGTCACCCTTGAACAAAGCACAAAAAAAGCTAAGTCTTTTCTCCATTTTGGATGGTTTTATTTTTTGGCTTAGGAGAAGCCATAACCTTGTTTCATGAGTCAGTTATCCCCCGGTTGGTTATCTCTTCCAATCATATGGAGGCTTTGATCATGCCTCCTGCATGCCAAACTTATACAAAGTTATCATTTACTTCCATAGTCAACATGAGTCGTTCTTTTGTTCAAGGGAAGTTAACCTGAGTCAGCCATTCGGCGGTGTCTCTTGACTCATTTTTCAGTGGGCCTTCCCGGTCTTATCAATATCTTGTTCTATCACATCAGATATTTGGTCGTTTGCTCGTGCTGGTTTGAGAAGATCTCCATTGACTTCTTGCTGGCGGGTTTGTCTCTTATCGACTATGACATATTGCTCTAAGAGTAAACCTAGAGCCGCACCCTTGCCCTATTTACATCATTGATATGTGACCTTGTGCTCAGCATTTGATCATCATCATGGGTCTTTGACTGAGTGGTTTCCCTTGTGTTCCACTTCAGCTTACATTATCACACCTGGGATTCATGCAGTACCTTGATTTCCATCTGACCCTATTGGTGGGTATCTCACCTCTTTGTCAGCTTTAATTATTGGTTGGTTCAGAGGGTTTCTGTTGTGTGCTAGCTTCATCTTATGCATGCCGTAAACGTACTTCAGGTTGGTTACTTTACTTTACTTCATCTGATTCCTTCCAAATCTTTGCCTGCAGGTTACACTTGCGCTGGATTGATGTGGGATGCCTTAATGCCTTCCTTCCAGCAGATCTTTTCCCATCAACTCTGACTCATTGCTTTGGGAATAAGGTATAGGGTCCTTTTGTCAATACCTTAGGGTTTGTAGTCATCAATGGCAGACTCTTCACTATCAACAGTGAGGATACATCATTGCCTCATGATTGGTAGATTCTTTCAAGTGTTCGACTTCAACTCATTCATTTTCACTTGCTAGATTGTACTGGGGCACCTTGACACTCATTATCATTATTGGTGGGCTGTCTCACGTTTGTTAATGATATACATCAATGACTGGTAATAAAACGATTTCTCACACGGTCGACTTCAGCTCATTTATTCCCATTGTGTAGAATTGTGCCATGGCGATTGGTGAAGACCTCGGGTTTGCATCAGCATGATTTGGTTCAATTTGACAGCTCCTTCAGTTTTCTGCCAGTGACACCATCCACCCTTATATGTTGCAGTTTCATCACAGCATAATTTTATATGTTGCCTCCAGAGTTGCGTGTTGTACCATTTGTTCCACCACTTATGATTTGGTACTTGGAGATTTAGTTGTGACTTTATGATCAGATATCTATTTCAACATCATTGATCAGTATTCTCTATGTGATACTTGGACCTAATTTGACTTGTACTTCTGGGAAATGATCCAATGATTCACTATGTACTCTACATTTCAGCTATAATTGTATACATATTGGATCCTCTCTATACTTCATATGCGGTGATGCTTTTCTTTCACTGATCATGGGTATGCCCGCCTCAGACATGAGCTATCTTTTTTATCTCTCTCACTCATTTTTTGGCAGGCTGAAATCAATTGAAGTCCTCTCTAGTCCTCGCAAGGTTCTTTCTATGCACATAATAAATTTCGGCCATCATGTACCTCTTCTGACCTCATATATTAGGGGGCATATGTTATAGCATCATCTATCACCATCATATACTTGATGACTTATGCATTGGCCTTAAGCAACCCTTCCCTTCAGACTTAGACATATTTCTCAAAAAATAGTTTCTTAAAACCCATACGCGACTATGCCCAAACGTTTCCGCGTATACATGCGAGTCCATACATAGAGAACCGTGTATGTCATTTTAAACATTAAAAAATATATAATTTCCCTATTTTAGAGGTGGGGTTTACGGTTGTTCCAGTAGCTTAACCACCCCAGCTTGTGGTCTAACTGTTCCCAACTGCAAAAATTAATTTGAGGGAGTATAAAAGCCCCTCAAGGGAATGACCGAAGGGAGGAAGAGAGAGAGAAATATAGATAGTATACGTGATCAAAGCCCTATCAGTACGATGCCTCCCTGTGCGTCACGCACTTCCCAGATATTTTCAGGAAACCCTTGTTTCCTTGAGATGTTCACGCACCCTATGTGACATCCATTGTGCACGATTCTTGGAAGAAATCTTGAGAGGCTGTGGCTGGATGGATCTAAAGGACGGTATGCTCAAAGACAGTGGCAAATTTCAAGCGATCTCTCCACGTTTGTGTACTGTACATGTCATTAACAACAAAAGTGCCATCTTGTTCCTGATGTTTACGTGTCAATAATCTTTTATACATGTGTAATGATCGTAAATTGTTTATTTAATATTGTTTTTATGAGATTATACATGTTTTTCACTAACATCTAGAACATATATATGTTGTACAACTAGGATTTTGTGTTCATTCTTTGTTAATTTACAGATTACGGAGCACAAAGAGTTGCAGAGGGTTTGCACCTCGCAGGATCTACTACAACCGAAGGATATCCGGGTAAGGTCTGCAACCTGTAGATTCTAGTTTAATGCATAGAAGTTGGTTAAGTGAGTCCTTCTTGTAATGACATGCCCCTGATTTGTGAAGGTTTATCAACCCAAGACCTTTAGGGTAACATTTCCCGAAATAATGTTGTGTGTGGATAGATATGTGAGATATGGTTTGCAAAGTATGTTGAAAAGATTTGAATTATACTTAGTGTAGTAGAGGAAATCTTGGATTTCTTAAGATAAAAAAGTTGAAACATATAGAAATTTAGAAAATCTTCATAAACTAACTGAACTAACAATATACAGTAGCAAAAAAATAATAGAACCAACAACATTCTCATGTCACTCTGTCATAATGTTCCATTATAATAGACTATATATGTTCCTTCTAAGATCTATTTTGGTTATAATGCCGCATAAAGTATGGAATAAATCAACCTTCATGTGACAAGAAAAATAGACAGTCCATCCAAAATCCATATCATAATGTGGTTACAACCAAAAACATATACCACCCCTATTCTTTATGGCCTTGAGAATATTTAGTGCTAAACCTTGAGTTTCCTGATTGAGCCAAGTAGGCTGGCCTTACTAAGAAGGGTTTATTAGGTTGTGGTTGATTGTTGCCATATAATTGAGACCAATTTATCTCTTCCAACCATGGAGGAATTGAGTACCCATACCTCACACTTGTGCCAAGTGGAGGTGTGTGATGAGCATACATTGAATTCACACCTCCTGTGGTAGGAATAAGGCAAGTGGGTAAACCCACATTTTTATAGTGAGGCACTTGAATGTTTATGAGGTCTTGGAATAATGATGTATTATTTGCAATATTGTCCAATGTGTTGGACATTTCCCTAGTTTCATCAACTCTGCTTGCATTTATGTCAATCATATCAGTCATCCCTTGTTCCAACTCTTGCCTTCTTCTCCTTGGCTTGATCCTTTTTTTCCTGTTTTAATTCATGAATTTCAACTTTTTTTCTTTTCAGACTCAACTAAGAGTTTTATATATTTTTCCAAGGTGAGTAACTATGAACTTCAGCCCAAATGAAGACTACCAGGTGTTCCTTGATTCTTTTTCATTGACACTCTTTCTACTGGTAGCTTTCGAAACCACCCAAGTAACTTCTCCACACCCCCCCCCACCTGCATGTCATTGCTTGGCACTTGCCTTTCAGTATCCGTGAAAATTTATTGAAATATATTGTTATCTTCATCTGGTGCCTCGTTATGTGCTTCATCTTCTTCCATTGATCTATTGTCCACAAAAAAATGAACAATTTCACTGTTCAATTCAGCCAGTTGTGAAGGCATGTTCATGCTTTGTTCATTGGTTCTTGAGACACTGTGTTCGTTCAAATTAATCATGGCTTCTGCCAACCATGATGGTGGGTTTACTTGGCTTGGCAATGTCAATTGGTAATTTTCAATGTCATTAACAATATCAACAATTTCATTTTCAACTACATCTACATTGTCAACTGCATGTTCAACAATGTCATTAACAATATCAGCATCAAAAGTTCCATGTGCTTGAGTTGGTAGAACAACCTCCATGTTGATATCAATTTGTTCATTAATATATTGTGTTTCATATATCTACTCATCATCATCGGCATATAATTGTCTTTGAGAGAGGGAAATTAAATTAGGAGTTGCAACCACATCAATATGTTCATGCACTTCTTCTTTCACTTCAACATCTGTTTGGACATGCTCTTCTTCCTAACCATCCACATGAAATGATTGGCTATTGCCAGTGTTAACACCCAAAAATTTTCAAAACATCATTGTGTCATGCTTGTTTTTGGTCATGGTTCAAATTAGGTTTAGAAGTCAATTTAGGATTCGGTTAAGGGTAGGTTAGATTTTTATAGGTTCAAAGGTCATCATTAAGTTCAAATAAAGTGTTTTAAAGGTCCATTCATTGTCAAAATATCCATAATTTCCATTTGGGAGTCATTCCATAAAGTTTTGGGTCAAAACTGTGTAATTAGCCAAGAATCCACGTTTTCGTAGTGCCACTAGTTCAAAAACGTTGATTTGCACTATGAAAGAGCTAATAGTTTCGTAGCGCAAATTGAGAAAAATACACTGTGGGCGCTACGAAAGCACAGCTTCTTAACCGTCTTGTCATTTGAGCTGGAAATTGTCAGAATTCATTGGGAAATGGTAGGTTAGTGGTATGATAGGCCAGTTAATGATGAGATTCAATGTACTTACCCATGCTGCAGTCATCATTGTCATGATAGGGCATGAATGAGGCATAATTTAGTTATGAGATGACATTTCAAATTCAAAATCTTGCTTAATTGGTCATACACATTTCTCTTGTCTCCATTCAAATGTCTAAGCTCTGAAGTGTCAAGCCAAACTTGTGGATGTTCAATACAAGTTTTTCTTCATCCTAATAAAGCGAGGTTGTTTCATATAATCAAGCAAGGATGTTTCATATAATCAAGTGAGGCTGATTCAATTTGTAAAGCGAGGCTGACAAGTTTTCTGTGAAGCATGGCAGAGGAAAACAAAGTCCACAGAGGGGGACACTGCTTAAGATATGAGCCTAAAAATATGAGGACCATAGTTGAAGACCCAGCAGTGATGGAGGCATTCAGCGGAGTAGGTTGTCTTCCGTTTTGTGAAAAGCTGCAGGGTTGCCACACACAAGTGTCTAAAGAATTTTCCTTGCACTTCAATGGAACAACTACCAAGGTTTGGATGCTAAGTGTATGTTGACGGGAAAATCTATCCGGCCAACAGCAGGGGATCTCCCTGGTAAAAATTCCCAATTAGACCTTGAACCGTTTGGAATAGGGATCACGTCTAGGGTGCGGGTCCAACTACCGCTGATTTCTCCTTTCTCTGGGTCTTGCTTAAACTCTATAAACCTGTGGATACACACTTAATCAAATGATACAAGACATATGATTGATGCATTAAATGTACATATAACACTATGCGTAGCAAGATGAAATAATAAAGCATAAGCGCCGAAGGAAGTGTTGTTAACAACACATCATTGGGGTCATGCTTATAGGCTGTTTTGACCACAAAAGAAACAATTCTTTATGGAAAAATTCCCTTCACTTCCTGAAAGGTTTAAATGGTAATACAAGTGCTAATAAAAAAATTCATTAACATTCATTAAGAAAGCGAAATGAACTCAACCATCATTAACATGTATTCAGCAAACTGTCATGCAAATGTGATATGAATTAAAGATGCAGTCCCTTTAATCTAAAGATGTTTAGGAACTGATATATATAATACTCATAGTGCTCATACATATGTCAACACCAGGTCCACAAAGGGATTTTTCAAAATTCTTGTATTCACACGCAAAATTATATAATCCTGATAATACAATGCTCTCAACTCGAGTCCCAAAGAAAAGCCCTTTTGTTTGTTCCTGAAGGGAGTATTTATAGGGAAAACTTGCCCTTTGGGCTTCCTTGACTTTTCATCTTCCTGACCGTTGGGTTCCCTTGCGATTTAGTAGATTTTGCGACCCACGACCTCGAACAATCTGTTACCTGTGACCTCGAACAATCTGCGACCTGTGACATCAAGCAGATCTGTGACTTGCGACCTCTAACGATCGACGACATACGACCTCAAGCAGATCTGCGACCTACGGCCTTCTTTTGGTGATCTTCAGATTTTATAGCAGTATTCCTCAACTCACATTCCTTGCTTTGAAACAGGACCTCTTGCTTGTTGGGAAAAACTTTGGCTCATTGCGCAGACCAACAGCTTCCACCTGTAGTCACATAGCTTACGTTACATGTCTTCATTGACGAATAATAATGTTAGGGGCATATTTAATTAATTGCAAGAATGAAAATAATAACTTAGACCCCTGTGTGGTCAGGTATTGTGCCGTGGTGTGGTCTTCACTAAACTCTGAATGTTTGCAGTGGAAACCATTGATAAGATCAAAGATCTTCTGTTTGTGCCATCTCCCACTGAATGTGATGCGTTTCTGGTTCCCATTTTGTATTTTGGTAGAAGGCTAGAACTGTACCATATAGCTCTCATGAGGGAGGTATGCGCAGAATGATTGAGAGGAGACCAGGTTCGGTGAGACTATACATACCACGTGGCATGGACATAAAATTCACGTTCTTACAAGCACGACAAGCTTTGTTGAAGCCCCAGACAGTTTGATCCCATAGCAGATATGTCGGATGAAAAAGAGGGGTATAGGTTTTTATGCTTTTTACCCAACCCGAATTTGTATACTCCTTCCTGACCAAAACACCTTCTGAACGTTCATCATGGAGCCACTCTTCCATGAATGTCCTCACCCTTTTTTTTATATAAGGAGGTGATTCTTTATATATGATGTTCTCTCCTTTTACAAGTTATAGATTTATAAGCGTTATATTTGGATCTTCAAACGAAGCCGAGCCACTTTATCAGATATAGCTGGCCTTATTCACTGGATGAAGACACATAGCCAAAGGCAGAGGAAATTATGAAATGAATTTATTTCATTGGCTATTGAAAAATTCTGGTTATGGCCCTTTCTTTACTTAAGGGTCATGCTTCTCCATTAGTTGCATTACATATCCATACCTCGATTAGATTATTGAAGCATCATGTGCATCTTTTATTACAAGTCACAGCTTTTATTTTCCCCATAGATCAGTGACTCAGCGACCTGGAGGAGTTGCACGACTTTGTCTTCACTTGGGCTGAGACCTCAAAAGGTCACAGGGTCGCTACTACCACCAAGTCGCACTTTGCATTGGTCTCATAGATCTGCGACTCAGTGACCCGGGCTGAACTTGTGACCTCACAGGGTCGCATAGTCACAAATGTTGGCAGGTCGCACTTCATTGGTTTCTAGGTATGCTCCGACTCAGCGACCTAGGCTAAACTGCGACCTCCCCATGGTCACATAGTCGCACTTTGTCTGAGATGCACAGACACATGGGAGGTTGATCTGCGATCTGATGACCAACAACATTCAATGATTTGACCATCTTCATCTGTGCTTGCCCTCCGACCCCAAGTTGCCACTACAACCAAGTCGACTACCCTCTGTTGTGTCTACATCATGCGTTGCAGCATTCATGTTTTTCTCGTCATGATGGGAATTGTATATCTGATACACACACATATATTACTTGCATGCATGCCTTTTCCATCAGCATTGATATGAACACGTCGTGCCATGCAAACGAGCCTCCCCATCGTTCTCATTTATGCTTCTTTCCTAATCCACTGAAAGCTATCCTAGCGGGTCGGGCAAATGGCAACAGCCTGCAACACATTTTCAGAGCCACTCTAACCGCACTGATATTTTTTCACTGCAATACACTTATAAGATTCTAGTACAACCACTTTCATACAATCCAAATGATCAGCGGAATTGCTACTTGTAATGTGAATCTTTATTGCAAGATCATCTTCGTGGCTACACCAGCTTTTATGATTGCCCATCAAAACCTTTAGGTAAATATCACAAAGGCAACACGTTATTGTCGACAAGTGTCTATGGTGCAATATCCTCTGGTCTGCCGGGCGTTACACAAATTGTGGTTCAGGCGTTTTTGTGCGACCAAGTGAAATGATATTTTTACGTTACAATCATTGCACAAAATCTGGATCTTCTTGTTCTGGTAGGACTGACTTAGAACACACTAGACAAAAGAGTTGTAGGTGTTGTTAAATTTATTTGAAACAGTCCATATGAATAGCGTGCCCATAACGTAGTACATTATTATCCCTTGTGGACTTGAACGAAACTCAAAACAAACGGGACAGTTGTGGTGTATTACTCCTTCCACACAAGGATGACAATCCTTCACCATAATCGAATAGCGACAACCATATTTTAACCAGTGGAAGAAATTATCCCCGCCCCCAGTTCTACATATACTGCATCGATCACGATGGTAGTGTTGTTTTTAAATATCATCATCAAAACTTGCAATTTTCGCAAAAGGCGTGCGAGTTTTATAAAAGTACTTCCCCATGCAGACCCCACAGTTAATATGCACTTGATGAAAATCTTGCTCAGCGTCACAAAGTGAACAAACAACCCCTTGGACTTTGTGTCGAGAGAACATCATGTCTCTGCTGGAGCCTAACATTAACAAAATTCTTTGCTTCATTGTGACAGTGTCTACAATAATAGAAAAAACCTCATTGCAACATGGCGCTCTAATACGGCATCTCCGTTTATCATGTGAGAAACTTTTGTCTTTTGATATTAATGGCACTATCATAAAATGTTTTCTGATGCCCAGTGCCTTCCTATTTCATTGGGTGATGGATGTGCTCTTTTGTTAACCTGTGTGAATAATCTTCATTTGATATGGTTTGAAACCACAACTCTGTACCATTTAAAACATAGGTTACAACTTGTCGTCATACTTTTTTCAACTCTTCTCTACTTTTGACTATCATCGCACCATAGTTATTATAACGTTGCCACTATAGTTCCGCTCCATTTTTTAATCATAACATTTGACCACTATATATATATGCTCCAAATTTTTTACCATGGATTAAAACTCCGGCATAGAAGTATTTGAGCCCATTTGTAATGTTCTTCGTATAGTTTTGCTCCGCCATCTTATATGGTTTTGAAACCATATTGTGTTTTGCGCCTTGGTTTAATTATATAATGTCTAAAACCATAACCTTGGTCCATAGATTTTCACCCACCGTGGAGCTTAGGTTTAACAAATATTTCTTCCCAAATGTGTGATTGATATTTGAAACTGTGCCATTGCCTTGCCAACATCAACGTGTGTGCTTTCGCGCTACTTCTCAGCACGAGAACGCTTTTGAATGAGATTGTCTTTCTTTAGGGAAATCTTCTGAGTCTACTTTGTTCACCCGGGTTATACTTCAGGTTAGACTTGTCGAATTGGTGAAATGTGCTCCTTTCTATGTACACATCGACATTGAGCTGGTATTGTGTAGGATGTTCAAAACTTCCTTTAAGGTGAGATACCTGCCATCTCGGAATATAAATACCACGTTCGGTCCCTATGTAAGCTTAGATTTGATAAATCACAGCAAATTCTTCTGGTTCATGCGAGATGGCATCCGGTGCAAACATTTCAAAATGGAGTGATTCTAAGAATCCGATGTACATAGTGAAGAATGTTTTGTTGCATCGGTCACCCATGAACAATTCTTTCCTTGATCTTCTATCTGAATGAACATACACCACCCCGTCCTCCATCTGAAAATAATGTTAACTTGCTCCTCCTTCTCACTTGTGGGCGTATCCTTGTCATCTGCCTTAACAATGGTCTTCAATGGTAGTCTTAAGTCTCATCCCCACCTGGGCAGGGGCATGCGGATGAAAATTTCCTGTTTCACAGCTGTGTCCTTGTTTTTTAGCTCAATTTTATTTCCCTCGGTATCGTGATGACATTGATGAGTGTATCACCCGTGGGATTGACCTGTATGAAACATTGTAACACCAATTATTTCACAGTTACTCTTTGAGAATGGTGCCCCTAGATAAATCATATGAGACCAATGAGCTTAAGAGAAGTACTCAAACAACATGCTTAATGACCCATGGCGAGAGGGCTGCTAATATACATCCTCAATGCGTAGAATAGTTCCTATTCGAGAATGTGCTTGGTGATCCCACCCACACATGGCATGATTGCAGCAGAAGCATCTGGTCACGATGGTGAGAAAGCTCATGAGGGGTTTGGGACAGGTTACGAGGATGTCATTATCTATAGGCCAGGTTTAAGCCTTAAAGGCTAAGAAAGTAAGGGTAAAGGAGGGACTCGAAATTTTAAATATACCCCAACATTTTGGGTGCTGTTGTAGCAGCTACAACAGTGTACCAATTACACCAGAGATTATTTTTGTTGTGACAGAAATACCAAGGGGTCAAGAAACTTGGTCCAAAAGTTTCAAATTTGATATGGAGCCATGCAAAGAATTCATGAAACCTGAGTATGCAGATATGGACCTCAATAACGCTATCCCTAGAAGCTGCATCAAAGACACTTATGCAAAGCTACTGCTCAGCATCTAGAGATATTTTACATGTGAAGGAAAATATCATAAGGTCTACACATATCATTTCAAGCTGCTTCTGCATTTCACAGGTAAGATTTCACTTGATTTTCCCTTTTTCCTGCATAGGAGTCTTGTGAAAATGGTTGATAAAGTACAAGCCAAATCTTAAGGTTGTGAAACATCTTTGTTTCATCATGGTTTGATGAACTTATTGATTTTGAATGAGCTTCAGAAGATAGGCAAGGATTGGTCATCCTTTTTGTTTATAAGTGGTTTTGAGTTGGAAACACTAACTCCTGCTAGAAACCCTAAAACTAAAGGAACTCCATCACCACCAGTAGCAGAGTCTCATCAACCTGTGGTTGCAAAACCAAAGGAATTTGTAAAACTGAAGCCAAGGAAACAAGTTGAGAAAAGGACAGAGCATACACAAGTGCTTGATACACCAACTCAATTACCTACAAAACAAAGGTCAAAGATTTTCAAAGAGGCAAAACAGAAACAAGATGTCAGCAGGCAGGAAATCAAAAGAGTAACAAGAAGCCAAGTAGTGGCATTAAAGGGAAAAATAGTTGCTATAGATACAGAGGACAACCCAGTGATAAAGGGAAACTTAGATGACATACTGCATGCAATTGACATAGAAGATACACCCATTGTGCAAGCTGACTTCATTGGAGAAGATGAGCACAAACAGAAAAAAGCTAAGTCTATAAAGAAGCTTGAGTTTGAGGGTGAAAATGCAGTTTTTATCTTCCAAGCTAGAAAGCCTTTAACTAGGCATGCTAAGAAACTTAAGGAAGTTGAAGAAACTATTCAAACAACTAAAGCTCCTGAAGAAGTGGTTTATCTCTCAACACCTGCTGAGAAGCATACAACCAGCAGAACAAAAGAGGGAAAAGAAGAAGCGACAAGGAAAATAGAGTTTCAACATCTTGAAGAGAAGTTGAGGTTAGCAAACCAAGAAATTATTGTGATGAGAAAGAGGGCTAGAAAGCATAGTATTGAGAAAGAAGAGTTCAAAATAATGAAGGCACTGTGGGAAGGTAAAACTGGTTCTATGTCCGAAACCCCAAGCAGTGTAGAGCAGTTTTTCACATGGACTGTCGCAGCAATAAAGGAAGCCAAATTTTTCAGAGTAATAAATACTCACTTGAGAGCTAGTAACAGGAAACTTAAAGGACAAGTGGAAGACTTGGAGCAGCAGCTGAAAGTGATTTAGGATGAGTTAAAGAACAAAGGTGCAAAATGACAATCATTAAAAATTCAAAAGCTAAATCAAGTGAAAATTAAGAAGGAACCTCATGAAAAATGTGTTTTTTAGTTCATATGGATTTTTGATTTGATGAAATCAGTGTTATTTTGAGTTTTGGCACATTTATAGTTTTAATTTTAAAAAATTTGGACAAAACTGCTCACTCAACAGTTTCATAGCGCAAACAGTGTAAAAAGAGTGAAAAGTGCTACGAAACTGATGTATCAGTTTTTTTCACTCTTTCTCATAAATTTTTGAAGGGAAAAAGTATGAATTATGACCTGAAAATGCTAGGGAGGATGTATTAAATGATAATGAAGAAAATACTGGAGGAAAGAAATCAAAATTTTGAAGAAGAAAGGGTAAAAGAGTTGTGCTGCGAAAAGCACTACGAAACTGAGTTGTTTTCATAGCACAGTCTATTACAGCTCATTTGAATAGTGAAAGATGGTTTGGGACAGCTGGAGCTTAGGGAGGATTTTGGCAGGTGTTACTTCAGTTCCTAGTAGCAAAGAACCTCAAAATGATGAACTCATGATGGTCAGAACATTTCAAACTGCAAAGGGCCCTATGCCTAAGAATCAGGGGATTGTTTCCTACTTTGATGGAGGTCAGCATTATGGTCATCAAGATTTAAAGACAATCATATAGATTCGACCAGGTGTTAATACATTTGGCAAAGGATGTAATTTAATTAAGATAAGGTTGTTATAGATAGGTGATTAAGAGTTTGAATCCTATTTGTAATAGGATTGTTTAGTATATTAGTTGTCCTTTTGTAATAAATATCATGTCATATGGTTAGGCAAGGTGTCAAGAGTCAAGAGTTCGATGTATCTAGCATCAGATAAGGTTATCTTATGTTGTAAATGATCTATAAAAGATCAAGAAGTCGAATATGCTAAGGGTTGGACATTTTTAGCAAAGGAGTGTGTTTATTGTAAGTGACTGGTTTTTAGCTTAATACAGAGATTTCTACTTAGCCAACTTGAGATTCATAAAGAGTTCTAGTGCGTTCTTGTTCTAATTGCCTCTTTTTACTATCCTATGGAAGTGGTGTTTGTTTATGTTACTCAGAATTCATCTTTGATGCTCTGACTTCCTATATAGACAAATTGGTTGTGTTTTTTACAGTTTCACATGTGTATCTCTTGACTAAACTATGTAGTATATCACAGTTTCAAGCTAAGTAGATTGATTGGTTTTACTGAAACTATTTTGACTCCATAAGCCCAATGTGCACTTGCTGATGTGATTTACAACCAATATCTGTCATTTATCTGCTTATTAACCCACATAGAGTTAGCCATCTATACTTTTAGTATGAATTCTTCGTCGAGGTGTACGAAAAAGAACCACTTTAGCTACGCATAACTAATACCCCTAACAACAATAGAGGCTGCCAAACATCTTCAGATCTGCGATTAGTAATTAAAATGCTGCAACAAACAGATCTATAAATGGAAAGACATTAAGCAGTAAAATAAAGGGTTTGCTCCATGCATCCAACAGACAAGACAAGAACACGATTTTTTTGAAAGAATTTTATATTACAGGGCACCTGGGAGGAAAACAAGAAGGTGTATCCAGCTCTCCTCAATGGGATGGGTTCTTTGTAGTCCTCAGCACTTCAGATCTAAGCTTTCTCTCTCTTGTAGGTGTAGAAAACCCAATGCAGAAAATAGAGCTCAATGGGAGCAAATGGAAAAATGAGACCAAGTGTATAGATCCAGAGTGATCTAATAGGCAACAAAAGGTGAGGAATGATGGGGAAGAACCCTCCTATTTATAACAAAATATTGGGTCATTCTAGATCTTGGTGCATGATTAAAATAATGTTAACCAAATCTAGATCCACCTCTATGGAATATTTTATTATATTTGTTTGAGGGAAAGGGTGTTTGACTTGGGTCAAATCCCTTGATTAGTGAAAAATAAATAAATAAATGATTTATTTATCTTTTTAAGGAAGTGGTTGGAAGATAATCAAATAAATAATGATTTATTTGATTAATAGTGGGTGATTTGGTCATATTTAACAAGGAGTATTATCTAAATAAGATTTAAATAATTATTCCTAGAAAATAATAAGATAACTAAGGGTTTATCTCATTAATTTCTTTGTTTTTGGGTTAAACATGACTAGGAATAATAATTAAATTATGGTTTAATTAATTATTCCATGAGGAAAATCGAACAAATATAGGTTTTTTTAATATTTCCTTTTGGGGTTTCCTGTTTGGACCATAAACAACCTAATAAATGTGATTTATTAAGTTATTTAACATAGTGAAGGCAATTTTACCGAGGGTAAAAGTGGTCTTACATGGTGTACTTGGGTCCATCTAATGATGATAGGTTAGATGACCAAAAAATGGTGTAACAGATTGCCCCCCAGCGTGCGAGTGTCAGGAGCAAATCGTATGACCGAAGTACGTTGTAAGAACACAATCACTAGACAACAAAAGGGATGTTAGAGAGAGAAATGTGAGGTAGATAGTGTGCTGAAGGACTAGACCCTAAGGAGACGAGACTCGTAGGTGCAACAAGTCTCTTTTTATGAGAGGGTACCTGTGCTGAAGGCGGCGGGGGAGGCATACCTATGCCCGCCGAGACAAAGTACAAAAGAATAGTGTGTCCAGTAAACAAGGGACCGAACCATAGAGTACAGCTGGCATAATTAGGAGCCAGATAAAAATACAATGAGAAATCTCACATACATGCTGTGCCTGGGATAACATCCAGGACTAGTACAATAATATCTGAGTACATGAGATAAATACAACCCAAATGCCCCCTGTAAATGGGGAAGGGCTCACAAAATCTGACTGATACATGCAAATCGAAGAGGTGATGCAAGTGGCTAAGGCCAACATCATCAAAATCTGGAGCTGCATCGAAGGCTGCGAAGAATATGTCATCCGGGCATGTGGGGGGCTACCTGCAGGGCCACCCCCTCATGAGGGTTGAGACATCTCACACACACCCGGGAATCATCAAGAGCTGCTGCTGGATCACTGGACCGTCAAGTATACGAATCTCGATCATGCTGAAAAGGAGCTGGAGAGACAATTAAGTCAAGGGGAAATGAGAGATCCCCTTGCCTAATCTGAGGCACCGAACAAGAGTGGAAGCTGGAACCAAGGTATACTGCCCTCTAGACCTGTCTTCTGGAATGAATATGTTGATGTCGACAGAAGGAGGTCCGCCATAGGTGAGGCAATGAGAGATCCTCAACTAAGGCACGAGAGAAAACAGTGGAGCGACGGACAGACTGACACTAATGACGAGAGTGGAAATGGGAAGGACTGAGTAGCGAATGGATGACTTCCCTTGTTAGAGCATAAAGAGCATGGATGACACGGCAGCGACTGACACAAGATCGTAAGGGATAGGGGACAGTGAGACTGAAGGTCATAATGTGCGACACAAGAGAGAGACCAAGCAATGAAGGATGGAGGGCGATAATGGGGTGCAAAGGGACGTGGTATAGACTCCATGGATGCAATGATGACTCAACTTGGATGCTCTGAACAAGGGTGACTCGATGGTGCTGCCACACAGTAAAGGCCCCAATGGGGGACCATGGAAGCATGAGTACAAGATGGGAACTCATGACGAAAATCGACACGAACATGGACAAGTAAGGGAGCAATATGGTGCCCCAAGTACAAGTGTCGTAAGTGAGGAAATTCGATTTTAAGGAGGTGAGTTGGCCCCTCTTGGACAAAATGGGTCGGGGGAAGGAGAAAAAAAGAAAGAACAAATGCTGGCTATCTAAAAATAAAACATGCATTTCAGAAGGGAAATGCTAAGGGTAATATTTCTTAAGATAGAGTGCGTTGCGAGGACTAGGAAGGGGATGGCCTTCGAAATCCTCTAAGAGGTATGCCCCTTTACCGAGCGCCTTACTGATGATGTAAGGGCCTAGCCATAATGAGTCGAACTTCCCATGACCAAGGACATCGTGGGCTTGGTCATATACTAGAACAAGGTCGCCTTCGTGAAAGGTACGAGGCTGGACTTTTCGGTCATGCTGAGGTTTGGTGTGTTTGTTGGCCGCTTCCATGGTTTGCAAGGCAACACGACGGTCTTCAGAAGCACGCTCAAGCATGATAAGTCGTTGTTCTAGAGGTTGGGTGTCAGGGAGAAGTTCAACAGCCAGATGAAGGGAAGGGATTTTACACTCGATTGGTAAGACAGCCTCCTCTCCAAAAACGAGGTGAGGAGGGTTATGGGTGCCCCCGAGCATGGTGTGGTCATGCCAAAATGTATTTAGAAAAAGGGGAATCTAAACAAATTTTAATGATGTGGTGTGCCATTTGTTCTCGTTATGGTTATGCAGTTTGAGAAAGGAAATGGAGGATTACCAATCTCTTTTGGTACTGCATATGGGGATCAAATGGACTTTAAGTTTCCGAGTTGGCATACCTGGTGTCACTATCCCAAAAAGAGGATTTGGAGATAATGAACTGATGCTCTTGTAGAAAAGTTATAGGTTGGTCAACAATAATGTCTAAGAGACTGGGTTGTTGACGGAAGAGGAGGGAACGATAAGAGGTATCATCCCTAGAGTGATCGGAAGTGATATGGGACTTTAGAGGTTCTTCTAAATGTGGAAGAATAATGGTACTAAAGTCAACACGACTAGATACACTAGGAGAGTTATGGAGAATTGCTTCTCTTGGTCTCTCAAATGTGGGTGCCCCCTTACCCAAACATTGGGTTTCGATGTAATGGCCACAAGGTGGATGTGGTGTGAACACATGGGTTCGATGTAAGGGGGAATATATAAAGTCAGAGGTGGGAAGTTCTTCCATAATGTCGTCATCGTGATAAAAGATGGGGTGACTGGTGGAAGAAGGACCACCGGACGTGGTGAAGCGACCTGAATCATCATCATGAGAAGAGAGGTTCACATGCGCATCGTCACAAGGGGTGACCGAAGAGTAAGTAGACAAAGGATCTACCGATGTTGAGCCCAAGATGATCGCTGAAGGAAGGTCAAGCGAAACAACAGGGGAGGATTCAGATGGAATGTTCCCCGAGGGTCTCATGGATGATGATAGGTAAAAAATACTGGACGAAGGCTCCATCATCTCGACATCAGGAGGGGGAATGTCAATGGGAGCAGTTGTATCTGGTAGTTCTGCTGAAGCAGAATGTGCAAATAGGGGAGAGGTGGACTCATTGCGCTTGGCCTCGAATTGGTGGACCGCGGCGATAGAGGTGCGGAAGTCCTCGAGGCGGGGACAAAGATGGGTGTAATGGCCATGGAGATCACACAAAGCACAGGGGTGGTTGGTGTGAATAGTCTTGGGGTTCTTGGCCGCAGTCGCGGAAGGAACAGAGGCTTCTGGGACCGCGGACGCAGGGAATGTGACATTAACCATGGGCTTGAGATGAAGCAATGCAGGACAGGTATGGGAGGCGTGACCGACAACATCACACAAAGCACACCGGATGGTATGCTTTGGAGGATGAGAAGGAGCAGGTTTTGTCGGGGGAGCCTTGTCCTTTGATGCCCCCTTGCGAGCTTTGCCCTTCTTACCCGAAGCAGTTGCAACAGGAGGTGGTTCCTGTTGAGGTGACTGAGGCACTGATGCCGCGGGAGAAGGCATGGGGGCCGGTTGAACCGGGGTCAAAGCAATATAAGGTTTGGGTCGACCAGGCAAGGTGGGGGCTGGAGGATCAAGGTACCAAACGGGAATCCCAAGTGTCAAGTTAGGAAGAGAGGGTGGCCATGACTGGTACCGTGTACACTCCTGGTGGGGGAGCTAGGAACGGTATCTGACCAGAGGGGGGATGGCCAGGTGGGACGGCTCCTAAATGGCTAAGGCCTGGAGGAACCGTGCCAGGGGGATAAAGGGGCTCATGACTACCAACTGCAGGTGAAGGGCTAAGAGCAGGTTGCGGAGGGCAAGGTTGCTGACTAGCCGAAGCAGGTTGCTTGAGAGCAGCCCGAGACGACTGCATCATGCAAACATTCGATGAGCTGGGGTCAAAGATAGGAGGAGGGGGGAGACTAGGAAAAGTTCCAAGCAGGGAGGAATCCTTGTAAACGCCGGGGGAGACACTGGTCAAGGAGTCGACGATTTTCTCGTTGGCTACAAGAGATGGTTGTCTCGTGAGTGACCGAGATTTTGGCTCATGATATGTCAACCGGTCAATGGTGACTATCTTTCCATTATGGGGGAAAGACATTCGGCGGGAACGCTTGATGAGACAGACATAAGATAGGTGTAGCTTCGCCCTCAATAGAATGTCAGAGTCTAGCTGCTTTCCATGACTTCGACGTCAATGCAAACAAATCTTACCGCGAGGGTGACAGGATACCTGACAACAGCGTAATGGCTGGGAGAAGGACCTGGATCCTAACACTAATGATCGGTGGGGTGTCACGCAGATCCGGTGCCGTCTCTAAAAAGCAGACATCACGCAGGTGGATGCCCCCTCATCAATTATACACCGGGAAACGTTGGCGTTCCAGATTTTGACTGGGATTTGGAAGGCGACGGAAGGAGGAAGAGGAGGGTGGTCCGATTGAGTGGCGTCGAAAATAATCATTTGGTTATCAGCAAGATCTACAGTGCCCACGGCAGATAGTAGAGCCTTCTTTTGGGAAGGGCATGACTGGAGGAGTTCCAGTGTGGAAATGGCAGCAGGAGATCAAGGCGAAATCATCTACTATAAGAGACGAATGAGTACCGATCGACAACAAAGGCTTGACGGACAACTCAGGAGCCTGAAAGAACCTCAACTTTGGGTTGAGGGATATGTAAGTGACCACTTATGTCGAAAGAGGCTCGAGAGAAAGAAGGAGGCTCTGTGGGAAGGCATCGAGCGAGAGGTCAGTACCGTGGGACCGAGTTTGAAGGTTAAGGTCGACTTCGGGTGAGGTGGGATCGCAGTTCATCATGAGGATCCGGGTAATGGGAGGAACCCGTGGCGTAAGGTGAAGCAGTCACCCGTCCGTCGGTGGCTGGCAGCCATGAATTCCCGCGTGCTTCCACCGCTTCGAGGGGGCGGGGTGGATCGGCCGGGCAGTGGCCGGGGAGGCAAGGGAGGCGAAAGTGCATATGTTGGAGGAGTTGGCGCGCCAGGCTGTGGATAAGAGTAATGGTTAGGTTGGGCAACATTGAGGTAAGCAGGAGGTTGGGCAAAAGGATGAGGCATGCCGTATCCTGGATGCATGCTACCGGGAGGGGGAGAAGTGCAGGAAGTGGTGCCCCCTCCCCCAGGAAAACCATAGCTCATGAGAGGTTGAGCGGATGGATGAGAGATAGATCCAATGATACTGTCGGCGGCATGAGGTGCCCCCGGTGTATGGGCATCACCGGGTCTGGGGAGATCAGGGAGGACAGTATGATCATAACCTGTCTGAGCGTAGATCAGGTCATATTTTAACGCCATTTGGAGGGCATCTTCTTCGGTTTGAGGAAAATGTGATGCGACATCTTTCCCGATAGGGGACAAGAGAGATCTAAGGAACCAGTCCATGTAGACACGGTCTTCGAAGGGAGGAGATTGGCATAAGCTCCGTCGTCTTCGCCATTCCTGGACATGGGTAGAAAGGTGGGTCGAAGAGGTTTGCTTGAAGGAAGTCAAAAGTTCGATACCAGTGTCATAACGAAGGGGAAGCTGGAAGTAAGATAAAAAAGCCCGGGCAAGAGTTGCAAAGGTGGTATGGGAGGAAGTGGGTTGATCAACATACCACTTAGAAGCTTCGCCTGTAAGCATGCGTTGGAACAATCGAAGACGAACAGAGTCATCGGTAATGGAGGTAGATGAACACCACATGTGGAAAGATCGAACATGATTTGAAGGATCTTCTCCAGCACGACCTTCAAACTTTGGGATGTCAGAAGGGAGCTTTGTCGGCATAGCAGGCCAACTAGCGTCATGATGTATAGGGTCGTTTATCAACCGGTCCAAATCTGGGAGGCTGAGGCCTGCCAAGAAGGGGAGCAAGGGTGTAGGCGAGGTAGTTCCCGTGGTGGTTCCGCTAGTAGTAGTTCCGGCATTAGGGCCGAGAGCTCCACTAGCGTTAGGCCCTGGACCAGACATAGTGAAGGTGACAGGGGGAGAACCTAGAACGAAAAGGAGAACCCAAAGAATCAGAAGAGGAGTCGGAGGAGGACTGGCTCGATGACGGCGGGGCGGAGCAGGTCGATCAACCGGAAACGGAGGGTGAAGGCCAAGAAGTCTCCGGGAAAGGTGCCGTGGGGGCGCAATGATGACAGGAAGAAGGAAACCGGCAAGGGCAGAAAGGGACAGAATCGAGTAATGTCAAGGGCAGATAAGGTGCAGTGACAATTGATTTTAGAGTCTTTGCCAGGCGGTGTTAACCAGGCGCTTCTTCACTTAGGGTCAGTGTGTGATGTGCATTAATTTTAATTTTTAAACCCTTTTCGTTTTGAGAGCAAGAAAAAGTGTGTTGCGTAACTGAAAAGAAATCTGCAGAGAACAATATAGATTGCTGAAATAACAGAACATTTAACAGCTAACCATGCATCAATTGAACCCAAAAAGGCGGGTCTCTCAAAACTACTCTAAAAGAGGGCAAAAATCTATTCAAAACACACTAAAAAGAGGCCAATAGATCTAGGGTCAAAAGGGACAGGGATCTAAAGGAGAAAGCTGCTGAAAATAGGTGCAGATCACAGCCAAGAGGCAGAGGCAAGGTGGCTGGAAAAAAGGAGGAAATCAGCAAAAATCGGAAGGGACAGGGATGAGATCCTAAAGGGAGGTCCAAAAAAAACTACAAGAGGTGATTTGGAAAGGAAAAGAGGGGGTGATTTCAATAGATGCGAAAGGGAGGTAACGAGATACGGAAAGAAGAAGTTAAGCCTAAACCGACAGGTTAAGCTTAGAAGCTAAAACTCTTCCACAAAAAGTGGAAGTACTAAAGCCCTAAGGGGTGGAGTTCCCACACTGAATGAGTAAAAGCAGGAGATCAAATCTTGGTCAAAGTGGGGAATTTGGGAGCAGTGGAAGACCCGGGAAGGCTGCCCGAGCGAGGAACCCGAGAAAAATTGCGGAAAAAATCTTTGGAAAAAGGCGAGGTCGCGATTTCCCAGGGCTGATCGCAGTGCGGTCGCAAACCGGTGAAAGTGCGACTGGAGGTCCGGGTCGCGGAGTTTGGGGCCAAAAGAGTGCGACCCCCCACATTCGTTGTCTCGGCAGATTTTGAGAGGAAGTTTCCGTCTCTCGATTCTGCGGTGATGTCGCTTACTGCTTATGATAGGGCCGAAACACACGGAAGTTAGAAATTACAAGTTTTTAGGGTTTTATGTGAGAAAAATGACATAAAAAGAGGAAAACTAAGCGACTGAAAAGAAAGCCCTAGGGCACGAAGTAGTGGATATGCGGGAATATATGAAGCAGCGGCGGTGCGTATTTGAAACTTTGTGTGGAGTCGCCATTTGTTAGTATGAATTCTTCGTGAAGTGTACGAAAAAGAACCACTGGCTACGCATAACTAATAGCCCTAACAACAATAGAGGCACAGCAAACATCTTGAGATCTGCGATTAGTAGTTAAATCTTTGCCAACAAACGGATCTATAAATGGAAAGACATTAGCGGTAAAGTAAAGGAGTTTGCTCCATGCCATCAATAGACAGAACAAGAACACGATTTTTTTGAATGAATTTTTATATTACGGGGCACAGGGAGAGGGAAACAAGAAGGTGTATCCAGATCTCCTCAATGGGATGGGTTCTTTGTAGTCCTCGGCACTTTAGATCTAAGCTTTCTCTCTCTTGTAGATGTAGAAAACCCAATGCTAGAAGATAGAGCTCAATGGGAGCAAATAATAGAGATGGAGACCAAGTGTATAGATCCCGAGTGATCTAATAGGCAACAAAGGTGAGGAAGAATGATGGGGAAAACCCTCCTATTTATAACAAAATATTGGGTCATTCTAGATCTTGGTGCATGATTAAATACATATTAGCAAATCTGATCACCTCTATGGAATATTTTATTATATTTGTTGGAGGAAAGGGTGTTTGACTTGGGTCAAATCCCTTGATTAGTGAAAAATAAATAAATAAATGATTTATTTATCTTTTTTAAGGAAGTGGTTGGGAGATAATCAAATAAATAATGATTTATTTGATTAATGAATGGGTGATTTGGTCATATTTAACAAGGGAATATTATCTAAATAAGATTTAAATAATTATTCCTAGAAAATACAGAATATTTAAGGGTTTATCTCATTAATTTCTTTGTTTTTTAGGTTAAACATATTTGGGAATAATAATTAAATTATGGTTTAATTAATTATTCCAGCGAGGAAAATCAAACAAACATAGGTTTTACAGCTAATATTTCCTTTTGTGGTTTCCTATTTTTATGGTAAAGCGGAGTTTTTCTTAGATAAAGCGGTCTTACATGGTGTACTTGGGTCCATCTAATGATAAAAGGTTAGATGACCAAAAAATGGTGTAACAATCTAATTTTAAACAGTGTACATTTATAACAATTTTATTATCTTTGATTTTATTTTGATATCATATTTACATTCTTCTTTGAATTTTCCATATAAAGGTTTTTTTGGCATATTGAGATCGAAGATGTAGATAGATCAATTGGAAATGATGTTGAAACAATAAAAGGGACTCGAAAATTGCATTCAATTAAAACAAAGATGTCCCGAGAAATGTGTTTGCATTGGATAAAGAAAATATTCTTGTTTTTGTCATGTTTGCATAGACAACATAGAATCGATGATGTTTGCAGAACTAAAATGTATGTAAAATATTGGAAACATACGGAGCTAAATACAAAGAGAAAAATGTCTATTGCGATGTTTGAAGAAATACAATTAGAGGAGACTACAATATCATCTGATCGTGATTGAGTTTCTATAGTCTTGTTAGAGAAGGTCACATTTGAATTTATTTCAAATGATAAAGATCTAGAAATAAATTTAAATACATAAGTTTGTTTTATTGTGCGGGAGATGTTTTTGTTGTAATTGCACCTCTGACAACAATGAAAATTGGAAGTATCATTAAGATGCATTACCTTTGAACGAAAAATGAAATTATTAGAAAACTATAATGATCTGGTTTCCATATGAAAGAGGATCTATTATCTTTGAAGAGTTATTTTTAGACAAACTAATCAAAGTGGGGATTTTTTGTTTACTTTGAAGACTATGAACCTAATGTCATAAATTGTCAATAAGTCACTTGAGTACACATGTATGTACGCATAAAGTTGATAGAGGTTCAATAAAAAGAAAAAAAAGAAAAAAATTAAGAAATGGAAAATGTCAAAATACGGTCATGAACGGATCATTGAAGATGGCATTCCATTAGAATTTTTGATTAGGCTACTTAACAATTTCTTCTCTTTGGATTATGTTTTAGAACTTCCATAACTCAACTAAAAATTGAGTTGTCTTGTTATGTTATCTGTGCAAGTGTTTGCACATGTAAAAATTGTTTTGGTACATGCACACTAGTATCAACTGAAAGTAGCTTTTCTATACATTCATTGATAAAAAATGTTGCATGTATTGGAGATATATATATATATATATATATATATATATATATATGTTCTAGAATGAAATTAACTGTTCAAGTAGTTTTACTATGTGCATTGATGAAAAACGTTTCACGTACTCAATATATATGTTCTAGAATGAAATTAACTTAAAGTAGTTTTTCTATGTGCATTGATGAAAAATGTTGCATGTACTGGATATATACACGAGAATGGCAATGAGTTTTTCTAAGTAGGTTTTTAAGTAAAAGTATCCACAATGTAAATAAATCATCCATGGTATAGTTTTGTACGAAGATTCCTTTCGGATAAAGATTTCCGGAGAACTTTCTCCAACTTTTTGTGTGATTTGACCCACATCTCTATTCCTGATAGAAAATATAGTACAAAATTTGTTTTTCCAATGGTCGGATATGTTCTAGGCAATTAACTAAAAGTAGTTTTTCTATGTGCATTGATGAAAAATGTTGCACGTATTGGATAATATATATATTCTAGAATGGAATTAATTATTCAAGTAGCTATCCCATGTGCATTGATGAAAAGTAGCTTAATTCTATTGACATTGATGAAAAATGTTGAAGTACTGGATATATATGTTCTAGAAAGCAATTAACTATTCAAATAGATATTCTATGTGCATTGATGAAAAATGTTGCACGTACTGGATATATATATTCTAGAATGGAATTAACTGAAAGTATCTTTTCTATACATGTGCATTGATGAAAAATACTGGATATATATACATTATAGATTGTGTTTCTAAAATTTTATGATTGTTTTTAACACATCTAACAAGACCTAGAATCTTATGATTGTGTGTGTGTGTGTATATATATATATATATATATATATATATATATATATCTGTTTGTGTGTGTGTGTATTGTACTCCAATAGTTTTAACATATATATTCAAACATGTGTAAAATCATTTCTACATGTACATGTATATTCATGTGATTTTTTATTTTTTTGTTTGGAAAACAACTTGAATTTAAAAAAATAAAAAAAACATAATGTCATAATCACATGCCAAATGTAGCTCAACCATCCAAAACTTGAGTTTTAAAAACTTTTTGATTATATCACAACATTACTTCACATGCCATGCTAATTGTAGTTCAAATATCCAATAAAAACATTTAACATTATATCACATGCCAAATTTACTTCAACCATCCAAAACTTAAGTTTTAAAAACAAAACAAATTATAACACAACATTACTTCACATGCCAAATGGTAGTTCAAAAGCAAAACATTAATATAGATCACAGCATTACTTCACATGCCAAATGTAGTTCAACCATCCAAAACTTAAGTTTTAAAAACCAAACAAATTATAACACAACATTACTTCACATGCCAAATGTAATTAAACCATCCAAAAACTTAAGTTTTAAAAACATTATATATCACATTCACATGTACCAAATGTAGTTCACATAAAATATGTCCAAAATTTGTAGATCTCACAAGTATCAAGTATCAAGTTATATATGACCACATCTAGATAATATATAAAAAAAGTAAATTTAAGACTAGAAACCTCAATCAAATCTAGAAATCATCCGTCAAATACAGATGGATGTAGGTCTTTCCCAGCAAAGTCTCAATCTGCGAGCTATCCCGCGAAGTATGGGGAACCTGTACACAATGCACGTACAAACATTAAAATTTGATGTTTTAAAATTGAGTGAGAATATATAGAACTTCATGTAAAAAACAAAATATAAAAAAAATCATGCAATACCTCATGAGGTTTCCTCTCCATTTGTTGCTCCTCTGCTACAACTTCCCCCATGGGAACATCTCCAACAGTAAACTGTACAATATACATGTACAGTTATATATATATATATATATATATATATATATATATATATTTAAAAAATTCAAATGAAAATGCATATATATAAACTTATTTTCAATAATATTAAAAATAAAGTTAGACAACTTGTTCAAATGGTTGAAATGGTGTGGATGTTCCTATCTCCATCACTAGAGTGCGTGGAGAAAAGAAATCCTCTATACAAACCTAAAATTCAAAAACTTTAAAAGTATAAAACAACTCAAGATCGAGATCTCAATTTTAAATAAAACTTTTAAACTTCAATTTATAAATTATAACTTAAAGCATATATATTTAAGTGAAAAAATGAATACTTATGCATGTGGATTTGGTACATCTCCTAAGAGAGGCTCCAAAAGAAAATCTCCAAAAACCTAAAATTCAAAAAATTTAAAATAACTCAAGATGTAGATATATCTCATTTTTTAATGGAACTTTTTGAGGTGGAATATATAACTTAAAAACATAAATTTTAAAAGTGAAAAATTGTCCATACTTGTTGTGAATTTGGCACATATTCTAACGAAGTATAAGGTACATCTCCCAAGGAAGAAGAAGGTACTGCCATCCCAAAAACATCGAACGAAATTGGAATCTGTTAAAACATTTTATTATATATATACATGAAAATGTACATGTGTGCACAATTATTTATTTTAAAAATATCAAGTTTACAAAACACTAACATTTGCTAACATATCTTGATGGTGGGATCGATCTTGATTATTTGAACTGGAAGCTCCGAACATGATATTGACATTTCCGTCATTCATCAAGCATGACAACTGGAAATGGTGTTAACATATAATGATACTTTTTTGTTAGATTAATGTATACAAATAAATGTATGTATATATGTGTTTATTAAAATTGTATGTATGTGTTAAAATAATTTAACCCTAACCATTAACACATACCATTCCCATGCTCTCTTCCTCATGAACAATTAGGTAATTCCAACCATTGCGATAATTCTTTGCATATGTTTTGATATCTTCAACACTCATGTTGTCAATCTCTTCATTTGTATAATACATAAAATTAGCGCGTGCATTCTCACGTGCTCTTTGTCGATTTAGACAAACATCGACTCCACCCAATCCACTGTGAACATTTTCGATGATGGCATCCCTTGCTTCTCGACTAATTTGAGAAGTGGCTTCCATCTTTGACCACAAAGTTTCGACACGAAAAGGTCGACTAACCAATGGTGGCTCGGGACAAGGCAACTCAGCATCACGCCTAGTGCCCCTATGGTCACACAATCGACCTTTCCCAGGACAAAAAAATTCAGAGGGAAGGTCATTGTAATTGGGTTTCATTTCCAAAAATAATTTTGCATAAAATAATTTTGCAAAATAAAGTGGAACCTCGTCGTTCCATGGGAGTCTTCCATAGGCTGCAAGGTGTCTATCATACAAATAGTGAGCTATATCAGGGTGCTTGAAATATTGCACCTTCAACATCTTTCTTTTCAGCCCTTCTCTGAAATTAAACATAGACTTTTCCATTGTTGTTGTAACTCTTTTTTTAACAACCTCCCATTTATCGGGTCCCATCATTGTTTCCTTTATTTTTCTCATGACTTCCGCAAAAGTATCAATGGTTGGCCTAAGCTTTTGGTACACATCTACTAGTTAGTCTAACGAGTGTGTAACTATTTCCAAGCTTTGTCGACTCTCAGAAGGTAGAGTCAAAGCCACAAGATCTCTCTGCAATTTTGCATGAAGATGTTGACACCTTTTTAAGGTGCATTGTTGCATGTTTCCTTCCCAAGGTATATCAGAAATGTCAGCCGGATAAGTCATGTTGGGTGGACAACCTTCTTCTTGAATTACGCGTTCTGCCCTACGTCTTTTTTTACCAACATTTGGATCATTTTCAGCCTCTGCATCAATATACAAAATTTTGTATATTACAAAAAACACATGTCAACAAATTTGTACAAATTGAATAAAAAAAATATTCAAATTGATGGCCACCTCGATGTGCTTGGCTAGCATCTTGCCCACCCTGAGACTATGGTGAACCAGAAAAACCTTGCTGAGAACCAAAATGACCACTCGTTTATTGGCCTGGGGAATAAATATCACCACCTTCACGCAACCTGCTAGCACCTATTGATGGCCCTCTAAGGGGATTTGAACCACCACTAACCTCTCGAGACGAGAGAGAACCTTCATAAACAAATATGAATTTATAATAAATTGAAAAATACATTCATACATATAAATACATGTACATATTCATTGACTAAATTCTGTGAACCATACTACGACTAGGTGAACCATGGGCATGCTCCATTGATGGAGTAGATACCCTTCTCCTCTTAGCTCCTAAAAAATAAAAAATGAAACTTATTAACAACTAATTTAACTCACAAAGTTGATAAAAAAATCAATTCCATATGTACATACATGTATGTATATGTATAGAGATTTAAGATTATATTTAAATACCATGAACATCCCTCGATCCCCGATCCCCCTTTCTCGTAGATATATGGGATTCTTTTGATCCTTGTCGTTCATCCTCCCTGATATATATATCTACGGTGGAAATTTACAATTATTTTTTTAAATGACTAATTTAAAATAAATTTCAGAAAATTAATGTAATTTAGTGTACACAAATTATGAAAAACACAACTTTCAAAGCACTAATTGAACATGTGTGAAACTCAATTTAAGCAAAAAAATTTATAAAAATGTTAAGTTCACCAAATTACGCTTTACATGGTGGGAGCACACTTGGTATAAAATTGAAAAAAACACATTTTCATTAAAAAAGATGTGAAACTCCATTTAAACAAAAATTTGTTGAAATCCCCGCATTTTAATTTTATAAAAATGTGAAGTTCACCACTTGTTGCAAATGTGAAGTTCACCAAGTTGAGCTTTACATGGTGTGATGGGAGAACACTTGCTATGTAATTGAAAAAAGCACATGGTTATTAAAAAAGACGTATTTAAAAGTACAAAACACACACATATCCAAGATATGTTACAATGTCCATCAATAAATTTTGAAGGAGAGCGTCTCAACACTAATTCATCTTTGAGAGATGAATCTTGAATTTTTGAAGAATCTAGCATCTCAAAACTAATTCATCTTTGAGAGATTAATCTTGAATTTTTGAAGAAGAGCATTCAAAAACTAATTCATCTTTGAGAGATGAATCTTGTATCAAGTATTGACCCGTATAATTTAATGTATAAATTTATTAATACTAATGTATTACTGGATCCTCCTGATCTAAAAATATTTATCTTCTTGCTAAATACAAAATCCTTCCACTGTTAAACTTGTGGAAATTTAAAACTCAATTGCAAACACGTGAATAAATTCAATCGCACATAACATAGTTGTTTAATGGGAAAGCTTAAAGCTAAAAAACCCAACTATCATATATTATGTATATCAATGGAATCATGTAATAATCTCATACAAAGCATAGTACATCAAGCTCTCATTACAATGTAGATTCATTACACACTATCATGCATAAATTTGCATCTCCATGCACCAATTTCTTGCCTCCTGACAGCCTACCTCCACTATGAAATCCCTGCTAAAGAAGACCCCTGAATGAATTCGAATTGGCCTTGCCTTGACTGCACAATCCTCATTGGAAACTCCAATGTGTGTCAGATGCATTGAATGCATCACTATAGTCACAACGGATAGTCCATCTCACCCTTTCACCTATCTCTCCATTAGGTCTCCACTGGAACTGACATGAAAGTAGTTAACCGTTGTATTTTTTAGCCGTTAGTGAGTTATTAGTTGTAAATTAATTAACCAATTAATTCACTTAACTCTCACTATCGTATCTTTCATGTATCTTTCAGCTAAACTAGATACACATATTAGGTCAACCTGAAATTTAACTCACTTGACCGAGTTAAACTACCGAGTTAAACTAAATAACAACTCCATAAACTACTCGTCCAACTCTGTCATAACTTTTCCACTTCAGTTCTAACTGAGTCCTCATGCATGAGCCACCAATAAACCCTAGGAATTGAATAATTCCTTTAGCCCACTAATTTTCCAAATTTGTATACTAAAATAAAGTGCTCCAAGAGAATAAGTTTATGTTTATTATCGAATTATTATTAAGAGCTAATAATAATCGACATGCATCTATTTTTAGAATGAAGATCTATAAATAGACTTCACCCAATATTATAAAAATATAATTTCATATGTTTTCCACATTTGACCAACCATCTACAAATAGCATCCTGCAACTTATAGAATATGCTCACCATGTCTAAAAATAGACATACACCTAAAAATATCTGGTGGGCCCCACTTAGTGAAGGTGCTTACTTTTCACTAAGCTCATCATCTTCTTGAATGTCAACACTACCTCTCAACAAGATAGGGATTATCCTTCACCTCGATCCTGCCTCTATGGTATTCGAATTTTCTCCTACCGAGCGCCTTCGTCAGAATGTCTGCATCCTGATCTTTCGTAGGAATGTACTGAAGCAACATGATCTTTCGTTGCACAAAATCTCTGATATGATGATACCAGATATCAATATGTTTAGATCATAGAATATGCTCACCATGTCTAAAAATATACATACACCTAAAAATAGCCTACGGCCCCCACTTAGTGAAGGTGCTTACTTTTCACTAAGCTCATCATCTTGTTGAATCTCAACACTCCCTCTCAATAAGATAGGGTTTATCCTTCAACCCGATCCTACCTCTATGGTATTCGAATTTGCTCCTGCCAAGCGCCTTCGTCAAAATATCTGCATCCTGATCTTCCGTAGGAATGTACTGAAGCAACATGATCTTCTGTTGCACACAATCTCTGATATGATGATACTGGATATCAATATGTTTAGATCTATCATGAAACATGGGATTAATCGAGAGTTTAATGCAACTCTGATTATCACAATGTATCACTGTAGGATCTAAAAGTGAACCGAACAAACCGACCAGGATCTTCCTCATCCAGATAGCCTCACATGCAGCTTGACTTGCTGCCATGTATTCTGCTTCCACTGAACTGAGTACCATGGATCTTTTTTTCCTGCTATACCAAGAAATTGTTGTAGATCCGATACTGAAAACCCCTCCTGATGTGTTCTTTTTGTCTATTGGGCTTCCTACCCAATATGCATCCGTGAAGCCATGCAACTTCACCTCATCCATCTGTCTATACCATAATCCATACTCAGAAGTGCCCCTGAGATACCTCAGGACATGCTTTCCTGCCTTCCAAAAGAGCTTGGTAGGCTTAACCATCGCTTGACTAAGTTGGTTCACCGCATAGCATATGTCCGGTCTTGTATTAACTAAATACATGAGCGAACCCACCAACTGTCGATAAACAGTGGCATCCACTACCTTTGCCAATGTAGAATCCTCTTTCCTCCAATTTCCTGGAAGAGGAGTATCCATGGGCTTGCATTCCTCCATGTGAAACTTACCAAGTATCTCCCGAGCATACTTGCCTTGAGATACAAACAGTTCACCTTCTCGCTGCCATATTTCCAATCCAAGGAAATAATGAAGGAAGCCCAAATCCTTCTTCTCGAACTCCTTTTCAAGATCTTCCTTTCATGAGTGTATCAACTACTCATCACCCGTTAGTATTAAATCATCAAAAGCTTACCCTCCACCACAATTTGGTACAGGTTTGCATTCGCCTCACTCTTGGTGAAGCCAAGTCCAGTGAAATAGCTGTAGATCTGTGTGTACCAAGCACGTGGTGCTTGCTTCAGCCCATACAGAGCTATTTTTAGTTTGCACACATGTGACTCGCTGCTGAAGATCTTAAATCCTTCAGGCTGCTCAATGTACACCTCTTCCTCAATGATCCCATTAAGGAACGCAGTCTTCACATCCATCTGTCGAATGTGCCAACCCATCTGCACTGAGAGAGAAAGGATGGTCCTTATGGAATAACACCATGTGACAGGTTCAAAGGTTTCTTCATAATCAATCCCCTCAATCTGTGAGAAGCCTCATGCAACAAATATTGCCTTATACTTCTCGTCACTCCCATCAGTAGCTTGTTTTACCTTGTAGATCCATTTCGAATCTACCACTGATTTACCCACTGGCCTTGGAACAATCTCCCAAGCATTGTTTCTGACAATGGAGTCATACTCCTCCACCATGGCATCTACCCATGTGGGCTCCTGCGCTGCTTCTTCAAAAGAATATGCCTCTGTCATGATACACTTGCTCATAAGAGCCATGTATCCAGTAAATCAGTCAGGTGACTGTCTTTGTCTGTGTTGTGATGTAGGGATTCCTACATTCTCTAACGCATCAAGCTTCAGACTCTCAGCTTCTGTGGTACACTTTCTGCTTATTCTGATGTTTGGTTCTGCATGAGTGGACTCCTCCACTCCATGAATCTCCTCCTGTGGTTGATCCATATCTAGAGGCTCATCTTTGGGAACAAGAAGTTCCTCCTCTGCATGCAAGTGTAGCTCCCTCTCAAGCAACAACTTCATGGCTTTCACCTCATTGAATTTTATATCTCATAGCACCATAGTCATTCGACTTTTTGGAAAATACACATGATAATTATGGGGTGTTTCTTTGTACCCCACAAATATCCCAACTTCTGCAGTCGGCTGCAGCTTCTTCCTGGCTTCCTTTGTCACGTGAATGTAAACAGATGAGCCAAAAATCATCAAATGAGAAATGTCAGGCTTCTTACCAGTAAAAGGTTCTTTAGGTGTACTCATGCCAAGTACTCTATGAGGACAACGTTTTTGCACATAAACCGCAGTGTTGCATGCTTCCGCAAACAAGTGCATCGGTAGGCCCTGGTCATGCAGCATAGCTCGTGCAACACCCACGATCATTCTGTTCTTCCTCTCTGTGACCCCATTTTGTTGTGGGTTATGAGGTGTTATGAGTTCTCTTTGAATTCCTTCTTTGCTACAAAATTATTTGAATTCATTCAAGATATATTCACCACCATTATCTCTCCATAGAGCCTTCACTGAATTCCCCGACTCCTTCTCCACCAATGCTTTAAACTCACAGAAATTTGAGAATGTTTCGCTCTTCTTCTGCATGAAGAAGATATAGCATCTACGAGAATAGTCATCAAAAAATATAACATAATACCTGTGTTTTGCTGTTGAAGCAACTGAGAAAGGTCCACACGCGTCTATGTGAATTCTCTCCAGGACCACCAAAGCACGGTTCTCCTTCTCATCAAAGGTGGTCTTCACAAACTTAGCCATAGTAAATCCCTTGCACTAATCTGACTGCGCAAGAGTACCCATGGGAAGTCCAGTAGAAATATGCTGCAAAATATTCAAGGCGCCATGGTGAAGATGGCCTAATCTCATGTGCCATAATTTGCCCTCATCCCGGCTCACCACTTCTTCTGATTTGCCCATCATTGCAGCGCAGCCATCTACCTCTAGCTTGTAGAGATTCTTAACTCGAATCCCTATCCTCTTGGTTTGACCTATTGTTTTATGTCACAGGAAAGCTTTTCCCTCACTGAAAACAACGTCATAACCTTTGTCTTCCAACATTGTGACCGAGACCAAGTTCTTCTTCAGACCTGGGACATACATAACATCTTTCAACAGAAATGGTTAACCTGAATCCCTCTCAAAGGTAATGGTTCCAATGCTAGTTGCATTATATCTACCATCATCGCCCATCTCTATATGCATTTGGAGATCCTTCTCCTCCAAGTCACTAAACAACTCCGTGTCTCCCGTCATATGGAAAGACACACCACTATTAAGATACCACACCGATCCCATTGAGCTTGAAACCAAGCATGGGATTAAAGAGAAATAAATTTCAAATTTCGAGGCTAAGGCCTCTCTAGCTACAGCTCCAGCAACCTTATTTTTCTTCTTTTTATATGGGCAGTTAGTGGTGAGATGCCCATGTTCGTGACAGTGAAAACACTTCACTTTGGACAAATCCATCTTCTTTCCTTTAGCCTCGGGTTTTGGATGGGATTTCTTCCCCTTTCCTTTCCTTACTTTGGCAGCCAAAGCACAATTCTCTTCATCATCATTCTTCGATGAAGAGCCATCCTTGGTACTTCACCTTATCTCCTCTTGCACAAGATCTAACCAAAGTCGCTCCCAACACGGCAGTTTCTCTTGTCCATTGGTAGAGTCTTTGTAGCTATGCCAACTCCTCGGAAGCCCAAGGAGAGCCAAGCTCACCAATTCATCATCATCAACTGTAATCCCCACACTTCCCAGTTCATCCCTTCAATGGACAAACGTCGTGAGATGTTTTGGAATACTGTCGCCCTTCTCCATTTTATTTTTCTGAGCTTATCTTTCAGTACCAACTTCCTCTGGTCACTGCTGCTTTGGAAAAGATTTGTCAGATCCTTCCACATTGAAAATGGAGTGGCTTTCTCGTGAAGGCTTGACACAATATGGTCCTTCACACCTTCCAACAGAATTCTTCTTGTCTTTGCTACCTTCTTTTTCCATGCGTAAAGTCCTGCAGCAGCGCTAGAAGTAGGCTTAGGAACATCGTTATCGATGAACTCCTTCAGTCCATTATCTTCAAGCACCACCTCCATCTTATCCTTCCAGGATATGTAATTCGAGCTACCCTCAAGGGCATACTCCAATCACAGCCCATTGAAATACATTTCAAGAAATACTCAACTGTCGCACCAAGAAATTTCTGCAGCAAATTCGAGTTGTCCACCAGCACAAAACTCAGCACTTATTCACAATTGCAATCTCCAGTGATCAATACTGCTCTTATACCATGTATAAATTTATTAATACTAATGTATTACTAGATTATCCTGATCTAACAATATTTATCTTCTTGCTAAATACAAAATCCTTCCACTGTTAAACTTGCAGAAATTTAAAACTCAATTGCAAACACATGTGAATAAATTCAATCGCACATAACACAATTGTTTAACAGGAAAGCTTAAAGATAAACCCCCAACTATAATATATTATTTATATCAATGGAATCATGTAATAATCTCATACAAATCTTAGTACATCAAGCTCTCAGTACAATCAACAATCATTACACACTCTCATGCAGAAATTTGCATATCTATGCACCAATTTCTTGCCTGCTAACAGCTTGCTTCCACTGCGCAATCCCTGCTGAAGAAGACCCCTGAATGAATTCGAATTGGCCTTGCCTTTACTGCACAATCCTCATTGAAAACTCCAATGTGTGTCAGATGCATTGAATGCATCACTATAGTCACAACGGATAGTCCATCTCACCCTTTCACCTATCTCTCCACTGGGTCTCCACTAGAACTGACATGCAAGTAGTTAACTGTTGTATTTGTTCAATTATTAGTGAGTTATTAGTTGTGAATTAATTAACTAATTAATTCACTTAACTCTCACTAGTGTATCTTTCATTTAAACTAAATACAACTAGCTCTACTGAGTTTAACTCACTTGACTGAGTTAAACTGAATAATAACTCCATAAAATACTCTTCCAACTCTGTCATAACTTTTCCACTTCAGTTCTAACTGAGTCCTCCATGCATGAGCCACCAATAACCCTAGGAATTTTGTAATTCCTTCAGCCCACTGATTTTCCAAATCTGTTCACTGAAATAAAGTGCTCCAAGAGAATAAGTTGATGTTATTTTCGGATTATTATTAAGGGTTAATAATAATCGACATGCACCTATTTTTAGATCGATAAACTATAAATAGACTTCGCCCAATATTCTAAAAATATAATTTTATCTATTTTCCACATTTGACCAACCATCTACAAATAGCATCCTGCAACTTATAGAATATGCTCACCATGTCTAAAAATAGACATACACCTAAAAATAGCCTGCGGGCCCCACTTAGTGAAAGTGCTTACTTTTCACTAAGCTCATCATCTTGTTGAATCTCAACATCTAATTCATCTATTAATTCATCTTTGATATATGAATCCTAAATTGGCATTTCCCCACGCAATATATCAACGGACATCTTATTCACATTTGTACAATGTCTTATACTAAAAATTTGAAATTGGTTAACAGTATTGTTTGCTATTCCATGCAATTATTTTAGCCTCTCCTTCTTAACTTGGTACACGCCATTCATCTGGTTGCACACAAGTTTAGAATTGGTGAAAACTACAATTCCATTTGATCCATATTCCATAGTTTTTCTCAAGCCTTCTATCAATCCAATATAATATGCCTCGTTGTTTGTTGTTCTTCTCGGTATATTCATTTTCCTTTGGACGACTTTGCTAGTCGCAATATTGGAAAGCACATATGTAATCACTGCTTTCCCTGGATTGGGATAGCAAGAAACATCTATGCATAGTTTCCATTTTTCAACCATATTTAATGGTTTTTTTATCCCTGAAAAAAAAAACAAATTCAATAAAAATATATATTAAATTGACATTTATTGCAAATGCATGGGAGAAATGACACATGATCATGAGATAAATGACATGTGCATGGTTTATCTTAAAGTTTGACTTAAAAATTTTATGGTATAATTCACATCTAGAATTAATGGGAGGAAGCCTTTAGTTTGTGGGAGAAATGAATTTTATGCACTTACTAAAACAACTAGTTATGTCAAAAGTCACAACTTTATGAGTTTGTGGGAGAAATGAAATAGAAATGACATATGCCTTAAAGTTGGACTAAAATTTTATGGAAGAAGGGAGAAATGACACATGTACACAGTTTTCCTTAGAGTGGTTGAGGTTTATGGATATGAAAATGAAGAACTTCTATTTAGATCTGTTACAGAGACTGACTGTAGGGGCATTTACTAGATATGTCATCTTTGAGAAAATATGGGATCCAGAGGCTACCTGGCCCTTTACAGACTCTGCTTTTAGAACTTGTAGAAGTTAACACTCAATAGACATACTAAAATCCTGTGGAAGTTCAAAATCCTATGAGAGTTCAGCCACTTTAGGTTCAATTTTTAGGCCTTAAAGTTTGAGAGAAATGACATTGACATGGTTTACAAAATTATTTTATGCACTTACAAAAAACATGCTTTAAAGTTAATGGGAGAAAGCCAACATGACATGTACATGCTTTAAAAACTTTGCCTAAGAATTTATGGGAGAAATGACACATGTACACAATTTGCCTTAAAGTGGTTGAGGTTTATGGATATTAAAATGAAGAACTTCTATTTAGATCTATTACAAAGATTGACTATAGGGGAATTTACTAGATATGTCACATTTGAGAAAATATGAGATCCATAGGCTACCTGGCCCTTTACAGACTTTGCCTTTAGAACTTGTAGAAGTTAACACTCAACAGACAGACTAAAATCCTATGGAAGTTCAAAATTCTATGAGAGTTCAGCCACTTTAGGTTCAATTTTTAGGCCTTAAAGCTTGAGAGAAATGACATTTACATGGTTTGCAAAATTATTTTATGCACTTACAAAAAACATGCTTTAAAGTTAATGGGAGAAAGCCAACATGACATGTATGCTTTAAAAATTTTTCTTAAGAATTTATGGGAGAAATGACACATGTACACAGTTTTCCTTAAAGTGGTTGTGTTTTATGGATATTAAAATGAAGAACTTCTATTTAGATCTATTCCAGAGATTGACTGTAGGGGCATTTACTAGATATGTCACATTAGAGAAAAGATGAGATCCAGAGGCTACCCAGCCCTTTACAGACTCTGCCTATAGAACTTGTGGAAGATAACACTACCTGTCCCAATTATACCCTATGGAGTGTGTAGAGGACCCGTGGAATCACTCACACTACTTTACGTAGACATAAGGGTGTATAAGAGTGTACTAAGTTCAAAAATATGGTCATATTATTGGATATCTTTCCCAAGAGCCCAAATGTACTCCTTAAGTATATGTGGGGTCTATATAACCATCTACAAAAATAAGTGATTCTTTCGAAGCTAAGGATAATGTATTCCATGTGTATACACATATTATCTACAAACCATCTAGGCCAAAATAAATGGTACTTTAGTGGTTTGAATAAAAAATAGCACCAAGAAGATTTGAAGGAGGGGAATAAGAACTCGAAATAAAAGGATAAGAATAAAATAGCCACTACACATCCATGCAAGGGTATTAGAAATAATTCTAACCATTGCAACATTGATGGTCACATTAAGGATAATTATTGGATGTTTGGTGCATGTGTTATATTCTTTATGTGAATACCCCCATGCACTATATATTTTTCTAAGCATAGTGGTGGGAATAAAATGGGCAGAAAGGACCCCCACTTTAGGGTTTCATATCGACGAAAAATTCCCCACACACAGGTGTTCAGTGGTAGTGCCCAAAAAAAATGTTTTTGGGAAAAAATGAGCATAGTTTTGAGATATATAAGTCCAAAATGGAATAGTTGTTGGTGAAAAAATATCAGTGGATCACTATGGATATATCTGCTTCATTAAAAGGAATTTTTCTAGAAGGATGTCCAGTAAGTTGGAAAGAAGGGAAAATATCACAATTATATACATTAATGCATGTGTTTTACATTGAATATTTTTCATTTTATTAAGAATCTATTTGAAACAATTAACTATATAAGGTTAAAACCTATTTTTTGTATCAAATCACTTTTGGTTTCAATGGAAAACTTTTATGGCTAATGTGTTTTTCTTGAAATGTGATAGACCCCATTAAAATGGGAGATATATCGAAATGATTCCTCTGGTGAATTAAAATAGTTGAGTAGTTTAAAGATATAGATGCATAAATTCAATGAGCATAGTTTTGAGATATATAAGTCCAAAATGAAATAGTTGTTGGTAAACAAATATCAGTGGATCACTATGGATATATCTGCTTCATTAAAAGGGATTTTTCTAGAGGGATGTTCACTAAGTTGGAAAGAAGGGAAAATATCACAATTATATGTTAATGTGCATGTGTTTTACATTGAATATTTTTCATTTTATTAAAAATCTATTTGAAACAATTACCTATATAAGGTTAAAACCTATGTTCTGTATCAAATTACTTTTGGTTTCAATGGGAAACTTTTATGGCTAATGTGTTTTTCTCGAAATGTGATAGACCCCATTGAAATTGGAGATATATCGAAATGATTCCTATGGTGTAATAAAATAGTTGAGTAGTTTAAAGATATAGATGCATAACTTCAATGAGCATAGCTTTGAGATATATAAGTCCAAAATGAAATAGTTGTTGGTGAACAAATATCAGTGGATCACTATGGATATATCTGCTTCATTAAAAGGGATTTTTCTAGAAATATGTCCACTAAGTTGGAAAGAAGGGAAAATATCACAGTTATATATTAATGTGCATGTGTTTTACATTGAATATTTCTCATTTGATTAAAAATCTATTTGAAACAATTAACTATATAAGGTTAAAACCTATGTTTTGTATCAAATTACTTTTGGTTTCAATGGGAAACTTTTATGGCTAATGTGTTTTTCTCGAAATGTGATAAACCCCATTGAAATGGGAGATATATCGAAATGATTCCTATGGTGTAATAAAATGGTTTCAAGTAGTTTAAAAATATAGGTGCATAAATTCAATGAGCATAGTTTTCAGATATAAAAGTTCAAAATGGAAGAGTTGTTTGTGAACAAATATCAATGGATCACTATGGATATATCTGCTTCATTAAAAGGGATTTTTCTAGAGGGATGTCCACTAAGTTGGAAAAAATGGAAAATATCACAATTATATGTTAATGTGCATGTGTTTTACATTGAATATTTTTCATTTTATTAAAAATCTATTTGAAACAATTAACTATATATAAGGTTAAAAACTATGTTTTGTATCAAAATAATTTTGGTTTCAATGGGAAAATTTTATGGCTAATGTGTTTTTCTCGAAATGTGATAGACCCCATTAAAATGGTAGATATATCAAAATGATTCCTATGGTGTAATAAAATAGTTTCAAGTAGTTTAAAAATATAGATGCATAAATTCAATGAGCATAGTTTGAGATATAAAAGTCGAAAATGGAAGAGTTGTTTGTGAACAAATATTAGTGGATCACTATGGATATATTTGCTTCATTAAAAGGGATTTTTCTAGAAGGATGTCCACTAAGTTGGAAAGAAGGGAAAATATCACAATTATGTGTTAATGTGCATGTGTTTTACATTGAATATTTTTCATTTTATTAAAAATCTATTTGAAACAATTAACTATATAAGGTTAAAACCTATGTTTTTTATCAAATTAATTTTGGTTCCAATGGGAAACTTTTATGGCTAATGTGTTTTTCTCGAAATGTGATAGACCCCATTAAAATGGGAGATATATCGAAATGATTCCTATGGTGTAATAAAATAGTTTCAAGTAGTTTAAAAATATAGATGCATAAATTCAATGAGCATAGTTTTGATATATAAAAGTCCAAAATGGAATAGTTGTTTGTGAACAAATATCAATGGATCACTATGGATATATCTGCTTCATTAGAAGGGATTTTTCTAAAAGGATGTCCACTAAGTTTGGAAGAAGGGAAAGTATCACAATTATATGTTAATACATGTGTTTTACATTGAATATTTTTCATTTTAAATTAAGAATCTATTTGAAATAATTACCTATATAAAGTTAAAACCTATGTTTTGTATCAAAACACTTTTGGTTTCAATGGGAAATTTTTATGGTTAATGTGTTTTTTCTCGAAATGTGATAGACCCCATTAAAATGGGAGATATATCGGAATGATTCCTATGGTGAAATAAAATAGTTTCAAATAGTTTAAAGATATAGATGCATAAATTCAATGAGCATATTTTTGAGATATATAAGTCCAAATTGGAGTAGTTGTTGGTGAACAAATATCAGTGGATCACTATGGATACATTTGCTTCATTAAAAGGGATATTTCTAGAAGAGTGGACTAAGTTGGAAAGAAGGGAAAATATCACAATTATATGTTAATGTGCGTGCGTTTTACATTGAATATTTTTCATTTTATTAAGAATCTATTTTCAAAACAATCAACTATATAAGGTTAAAACCTATGTTTGGTATCAAATTACTTTTTGTTTCAATGGGAAACTTTTATGGCTAATGTGTTTTTATCTACATGTGATAGACCCCATTAAAATGGGAGATATATCGAAAGTATGTGTTTTTCTGGATATTTTGATGGGCTTCACAACACTCCAGGTGTGGGTGTGGTGCTTGGCTTATGTTATCCCCTAGCTACTACTATAAGATTTATTGGCATGGAGGATCTGGAACAAACCTAAGGGGTGAAGTCCTAGCTCTGTGGGGCTTGCTATGGTTTTCCAATCAACTCTGTATCAAGAAAATGTGGGTTTACAGAGATTCAAAAGTACTGATTGATCACCTCAACAAGGGAAACACACTAAACCTGGGAAATCTACAATCATGGTTGGATCGCATCAACAAATTAAGGTCCAATTTCACCTCCTTACATTTCAAACATATCTTTCGTGAAAAAAACTGCCAAGCGGACAATTTATCTAAGAAGGGTCTGCGTGGAGTTTTTGGGGTTATGCAATACAAGCTCTCTGACTCAAATGGTATGGGAGATCGAATTGGTAAGTTTTAACTGAAGAGACATTTGTTGTCAAATTTCAGATAGAACTGACAAGTGAATCAGGAATGGTATGGGAGCTCGGATTGGTAAGTTTTAACTGAAGAGACATATGTTGTCATACAGTACCATAGTTTTTGGAATTTTTGGGCGCTTGGAATCGATTTTATGTTATATTTATGTTATATTTTTGCAAATTTTTTATCCCATGTTTACAAAGTCTTTTAATGAAATATCTGTAACTAGTAGGAATAGAGTGACTCTTGGAGGTAGCATGAAGACAGCCTATGTTCCTGGATTCCTCTAGGAAAGATGTCAATATGTTTTTCCATACAGTAAATAGTTTACTTGGTGTCTAGTTATATAATTTATGCAGTCAGAAGAAGTTTCTGTAGGGAAGGCAGAATCTAATATTCTGTTTTTACAAGGATTGTATGACATTAAAGGTATAACTATATGATCTGGTACATTTATATAAACCAGAGTATTTAAAAAAAAAAATCGAGGCATAGTTGACAATATATCAAGGGATTTTACTATATGTTCAAAAATAACAAAATCATCTATTTTTCCACACAATAAACAATTTACTTGGTGTCTAGTTATATAATTTATGCAGTCAGAAGAAGTTTCTGTAGGGAAGGTGGAATCTGATATTCTGTTTTTACAAGGATTGTATGACATTAAAAGTATAAGAGTTGTAAATACTATGTACATATATATCAATACAGACAGTAGCTGTAAATTGAATTTATATTGTGCAATTACAGAATACAGGAAATTCACATGCCTATGATACATACCTGGAAAGTCGCAGAAATTTGCAGAAGAACCCAGGCGATCCCTGAAGACGCCGTGGAAGACAACCAAATTCCTGCGAACAAAAAAAAATCAAATTAAAAAAAAAGAAACAACAAAAACAATTACAAAAAATAAAAACAACTACAACTGCAAAATAAAAAAAATCAACAAAATTTACCTCAGCATTGCGGCGCAACTGCAAATCAACAAAACTCCCCTCCTTGTCATGGTGCAACTGCAAATCAACAAAACTCCCCTCCTTGTCATGGTGCAACTCCAAATGAACAAAAATCAACGAACAAGACAGAGACGCGCGAGACAGAAAAACAACAGTAAGCAACGAACAAGACACAGATGCTCAACTGCAAATCAACAAAACTTCCCTCCTCCTCGTGGTGCAACAGAAAAACAACAGCAAGCAAGGAACAAAACACAAATATGTGAGACAGATGTGAACAAGAAACCTGCAACCGTTTGCGAGCGATATATTTATAAAATAAGAGTTTGGACGAATTATTTTAAACGTCCGGCCGAAATTTTAGTTCGACCGAATTTTTGTTGTCGATTTTCCAATCTCCAGCCAAAAATCTGTTTTCCATTGTCGTCAGTACGCCATCAATGTAAACGGCCGAATGAGTTCAGCCGAACTAATTTCGAAAGTTCAGCCGAACTATTGAGGAAAAAAGTTTTATGCCCCTGATTTTCACAAAAGTGTTACCCATCTTTGCATTTTTACCCAATAATCAATATATTTAAAGTTTATATAAAAAATTAATGTAAAATACAAGTTATTAAAAAAATTTCCAATTCATTAAGATGACAACAAATAAACAAGTCTGTAAAAACAGTCCATACATTTAACCCAACACAACCTCAATCTAATTCTTAAAAAAAATCCATTGATTTAACCCAACACAACCGGAACTTAAAATCTTAAGAATCAATTAAATTGAAAAGTTCTACAGCAAGAAGGGCAAGCAGATTCTGAATGATTACGTGTTTGTGGCCAAAGACGCGATAAAAAGAGTTGTGGTGAAAATTTGGCGACATGTTGATGAGGCAACCCTTGACCTGAGTTATGGAGCTTTAGATAATGATGAGAATATAATGTTATTTATAAAAATAATGGACATAGTTATCCATCTACAGTATTATTTATTTGTGGTGTTTATAGATTTCGTGTATGAATTTTATTTTTAATATTTTGGTATTTTTATGTGATATTTAATGGTTTTATAAATTATAATTCATGGCCATATGTAATATGGCATTAGGAAGTCCATGTTTGTTTTTTTTGTTTTTTTAATTAGTCAATGCAAATTGATTACAATGGATTTGACTGCTTTCAAATAATTTGACACAATTAGACAATAAAGTAAGATGCAATAACTATTATTAATATTTATGAATTAAACTAAAAAGTGGAGTCTCTGAATTAAAAATCAGATAAAGAGAAACTTCTCACAATTATATTAAATTTTTGGTAAATGTTTTTTTAAATATCACAAAAAAACATGTACATATATTTAGTTTTATTAAAAATGTGTTCATAGTTCACAAGAATCTAGCCTTAGTAATAATTATGAAAAAACTTTTATTATCCATTTATTATTTCAAAAATGCAAAATTAATACTTAATTTTCATTTTCTATTTATTCATGACTTAAACCTGAAGACATTTGATACACGCAACTCTGGTTTGTAATGCATTACTTTTAATTAAAATATATATATTATAGATAAACATCTCAATTCTGTTGGAAAGGAATTTCATCTTGAGAAATCTTAATTAAACTATGCATAAATGAGAAGTAAACATAAGTTAGTTGTGAGAATTAGTTGAATGGTGAAGCTAAATGAGGTTAAAATTTTGTTTTTTCTCCAATATATAGCACAATTTTTTTATTCCTTCTTGCTTTCACATGTAGCTTATCAAGATTTTTGGGTTGGTCTAGTTTTGCGCTTGCTCTGATTTAAATTTGAATTTGAAATATTTTAATTTTCATGGTTAAATTTTAATATTGTATTTGTATGAATATTTTTAATTTTCATGGTCAAATTTTAATATTGTATTTGTATGAATAGTTTTGGGATCTTTAGTTTGATTATTAATTTTGTTTCTTATTGCATTATGGATTTTTCTTTTAATTTTTAGTCATGGTGGTTAGTTTATGATTTTTTTATATAATTAATATTTTTGAAATTTCCATTTTTTTGTTTTTGTTTAGTTTGTTAGCCATGAAAAATTTTGTAGGAAATTATTGATTTTAGGCAAATGACATTGGTAACGCCTAGATTATGCTTTAATTCCTATTAACAACCAAAAGTATCATAATTGATTGTTTTTAAATAATTTCCTTTTCTATGTTAAGATTTCATTGTTTGTGGTGGAACAACTATCTTTCCAAGCAATCATATCTATGACATTATCACATCATGCCTTATATTTTTTACAATAGTTTTTTTAGAGTTTCATCCACTTCACATTAAATAGACGATACCTAGGATGATTGGTGATAGGAATAACCTTGGGCTAACCCTTCCAAGTGAGTAATTTTCCAAGAACATCAAAACAACTCTAGTATCACCTTACTTCCTATACACCCATTGCAGATGCAATATCAATATACAAATCAAAAGGGTGATTACATGACAAGGAAGTTGATAGCACTAAGGTTGGTGTGAGAAGTATCAGTAAACTCATAAGGAATATGTATTCTCATTGGCAGGGGGCATGCTTGTATGATACCACGGAAAATTAAATAGGGTTAAAGGCTGTTGTTGGAAGTAATGTCAATGAAAAGGGAGATGAGGGACACACATAGGAAACTATTTTAATCACATAAAGTGAAAGTCCCTAATTATTTCTAAATTCAACTGTCCGTGGTTTAGAATATAAAGAATAAATAACCCCATAAAATGGCTCAAAGAGGTGATCTATTAGTTACCTAATGTTTATTTCTTAGTGAGAGTATCTTTCAAATTCAAAGACACATGGTAGTACACATAATTGAGAAATATGTTCTAAAGGTCATATGGGCTTAACTTTAACATTAAGCATGAATAAGTATTTTAGGGGTTTTCGTTTAGGGAACGGGTGGGGATAATTAACAATGATATTTTCTTTATCTAATATGTTGGTAATTATTGACACCTTCAACAGCAACCCCCCCCCCCCCCCCCCAATATTTTGCAAAACATGAAGGGTTCGCCATTAAATTTTGAATTTTCTTGCCTAACCTACTAATTTGAGGTACTAAATTCATTTTTATTCATTATTGTTTCATTTTGTATATGTTCACTACTTGATTTTAATCTCATTCTTTTATCTTTTTCTAGTTCTTTAGAAAATCTAGTGGGTTGACCTTTAAGTGGATTTAAAGTTCATTCATTGGATTGTTTAATGTTACCGCTTCGTTATACATCTTTTCATTTGTCATATTTAGGGATGCATGAGAACTCATCCTATGGAACTTGTCCTTTCGCAAGTACTTTTATGCTATAAATCCCAAATTTTTCCCTTTATATTTGAATGTAATGGTATTTGGATTTTGGATTTTTAATAATTTATTTGGATGATCTTGATTACCCTCATACTTTAAACCTTGGTTTGCAAGTGGTTTAACCCTATTTAGTCAATTCAGTGTCCTAAATTGATAGCATAAATTATCGACCAGGGCTTGTAAACTGATGAGGTATACTTGCACTATATGTGCCTAAATATCCTTATTCTTATTTCATTGTTTTCAGTATTTTGTTGATGTTTTTGAGTTTTGTTATGTTTGAGTTTTAGTATGCTACTCTATGTTCAAAAGATGACATCAAATCTATGTCAAAAAGAAAAGAAAAGGGAACCTTAGACTCAAAACAGAGTTTAGTTGTAAATTTTGTCCCTAATTAGGAAAATGATGAAAAACAGAGTATTCTAATCCATGGATGTTGTAGCTTGCAAATGAACATGAAATGTAATTCAAGACATTATATTTCAACCTAATCCTTTTAGTTAGAGGTTTGTTGGAATAATTTGTGAAAGAGATTGAACTCCAATGTGATGAGGATATTCCTAAAAACATATAGAAACTTAGAATATTATAGTGCAATCTTATTCATATGATAGAGATATTTTGGAATATCTTGAGAAGAAAATTTCTATAATATGCTAAGGATCTCCTATGAATATTTAAAACTACTTATGACATTACAACTAGATCTCGTTCATTAGCTAGAGATTTATTGGAAGAGTTTACTGAAGGAGATTAGATATAATGTAATAAGGATCTTCTAAACAACAAGTAACCCACAGTATTACAATTAAGTCTTTTCTGTGATTTAGAGATTTATTGGAACAGTTTTGAGAAAAAGACTGTTTGTAACAATATGAGGATCTTCTATCTAATTGCAGAACAAGAAATGCTAATTAACTCAACATAGTACAACCAAATCTCATTCATATAATAGTGATATGTTGGAAAATTTTAAGAAAAAGAATGGCTGTAGGATAATAAGGACCTTTCAATCTAAATGACAAAAACTAAAGTGCTGGTAACTCAGGATGTCACAATTAAATCCATTCATTGAATAGAGATATATTGGAAAAACTTTGAGAAAAGACTCACTATAACATCATGAGGATCTGTTAGTTAAATAAACAATGTAAGACATGATACTAAAATATATGAACTCAAAAAACTGTCTAAGTAAGAAATATAAAAAAAACATAATTGAAAGCTACTTATCTAGAAAGCATGTGGAAGCCTCCTTGGATAGCAGGGGCCCTCTGCTATCAATTTGGCATAAAAATATTTAACTCCTCAAGTTTGTCTTCAATAAAACATCAGAGTTATGCTTCTTCTTATTATCAAAAATACTTCGAAACAGAGTATCACAGTATTGGTAAAATAAGAGTTAACTGTCTTTCTCGGTCTCACCGAGCTAAATTTATAGGCAATTATATAACTGATATTGAATGAAAGTAGGCACAGGTGTATTCTAAAGTCAAAATCAAACTAAAACTCCTTTTTAGGACTCATTATTTGCTGAAAGAAAATCAAGAGTCCTTATCCTTATAGAAACCAGCTTCTCGAACTTTTGGTTTGACCACGTGCATAAGCATATCCAGTTATTGACTCAGCCTTCGTGGATGACAAGGAATGATGTAGGAAAGATTTAGAATCTAACCATATACGCCTTTTCTTCAGATGACACCTGTAACATGTTCAAACACCAAAATGGCTACGGAACGTGTGACTGGCTGCAGAATAACTGCATTCTGTAGCTAAAACTGCTTAGAAATCATTAAGACAACAAAATCACAAAAGTACAAGAAGTTAGTCATTGCATGTATTTCTTAAGTGATTTTAGTCATTCTTATTGATCTGTAGGTCTATAAAATGACAAAAGGAATGATGAGATGAAGTGGAATTTGGCAAAGGAGAAGACACTTTTAGGGCTCAACAAACCCTATAATAGGGCTGAAGCATCTGTCTAAGTTGTCCTTATTAAGCATTATGAAAGAACCTCCATTTGGATATCGATAGCTTTTCCACTTACATTTTTTGTCATCCAGTATTCAAACTTTTGGCTCATCCCCTTCTTCACATTTCATCAAGTATCCAGATGTTGGATGTTGAACTTGGAGCTTTGTAGTAGAGTCATGAACCTATTTGGAACCATGGCCTCTAGGAACCATGTGATATTTAGCTTTCTACATGTATTCTATTGATTCACACCTCTCTCTATTTGCATAAATGTGCCTCACTTACCTGACATCTAGAATTGGGATATCTAGATTTTTATTAGTAATTTATTTTCCTCACTAGCCTTATTATATAGATTCTAAATATCCACACTCGGATCGAGATCACCTCATGCACCAGGTCATATTTTGGTATCCTTATATTTTACATGGGATCCTACATGAAAATCTAATGTGACATATTTTTGTGGCATTCTGACATAGTATGCTAATGTGTTCTTACTAACTTAGCATGCAGGCCTTAGGACGACCTCCCACTCACCATCCACTCAACTTCCTTTCTACCTCAATGCTTACAAGATAGATAGATTTATTTTCATTTAAAATGGAGTCTTATGTGTATGGTCCTATGTTATATCTAGAATCTAGAAGTTTCTTTTATTTAAATTTATAATTTCTTCTTAGTTTTAGATATCCAGATCCATGGAATTTGTGATGTATGAATATTAGGCCTTTACTATATATGATCTTATCTATTTGCACTACCCTGACCATACACTAGCTTAGAACCACTTGTCACCTTTGCTGCTTTACACCATACATGTCATCAAAATCTATTTTAAGTTATGGCCATGTGGCATTGATTTCGTCATTCTACATGGCATCTAACATCAAGATGTATGGCCTTTCACTTAGTCACATTTTTTTTCATATTTCGAATTTGAAATATCTAGATCCATAATTAGTGAAATTCATAAACAACCAAACTTTCTTACTCGGCTAGATCATCATGCCACATGAACGTACAATTCTCATGCAACCTCAGCACCTTCATGCCAATGGGGTTTTCCTTTATCTAATTTGGAATCATATGTGGCTATTTTTTGTGCCATCCAAAATTAGATATTTCTTTTACCTTGATTTTTATATTATTTTTAGAAGAAATTTCCACTCCTATATGGGTCAAGGTAAAATAAATTGATCAAGGAAGAATCATAGCATCCCATGGCACTTTATCCAAGGACCAACGACTAGCCCCTATTTGGAAACAAAGACAAGAAGTAACCATATCTCATTTTGAAGACATGTATAGGATATTAGAAGATGAGGCTACCCAAACTTGCCAAAGGAGGTGGAAAGCCCCACCTTACAAGTTCCAAATCAGGGAGCCTCATGATCCCATCACCCTAGAAAATGTTATTTATAGGACATCCCTCTACAAACATTTCTTTCCAATAGTTGAAACAAAATGTGTTGGCTTGAGGTTCAACCCTCCACTCCTATTTAGACCTTCATAAAATATCATCCATGAAAGTGAAGCTAGAGAGTGGAAGGAGATAGAGGATTCAAAAGGTTTCTACCAACATAGGGAACTGACCAAGTACATTGCATGGGATGAAAGGTAGGATTTCAAAGAACAATAAGATGATATTTAACAATAGTGGAATTGCATATTGGTTAAACAAAGGTGTGAAACATTTCAAGTTGGGGGGTGATTATGGGCCCACATAACTGACATCTTATACACCCATCCTTCATGAAATTTGATCGATTTTGCATGTTTTTTCCTTTTCTTGAAAAACATTATGATAGTTGCGTGATTATTATGTGTAACTTAGGATTGTTTAAAAATTGAATATACCTTTGGAATATTTTTGAGCTTTCTGTGCAGATAAAGTGATCATTTGACAGAACTTTTGAAGATGCTCTTATCTAATAGTAGGGAGAGATTTCAAATATATTTTTCCCTCCTATAGAAAAATTCTACCCAAGGCCTCTTGTGCTCCATTTAAAATAGCTTGAGCTAATGGGAGCACCTTTCTATGTCACTAAGAGATACCTTATAAATCAAGCCCTAATTTTGGGATTTTAAAGGAAACAAGTCCTCCTATCAAGGAGGTTGTTCCCTTCTCTTTTTATAAGAATAAATTGAGGCTTAGCCTTAAAGGCTACCTGGTATTATAATTATTGTCCCTCTCTATATGTTTTTACCTCTATGATCAAGTAATCAATTTTTTGTATGTCTTATTTCAATAAGTTAATGCAACATTTATGTTACCCATCTATCTAGTGTTGATTTCTTGAAGGTCTCGAGGAATATTGAGAAGGCCCCACCCACAGGAGCTCTAGGAACCCTTGTGTACTTATTTCATTTAATTTAAACTATTTCTTAGTTAAAAATGTTTTCAACATTCCTTCTTTGTTACAACAGATTAGTGAATGGTATAATTTCACATTCCTGTAGAAGATAGGTTTATTAATGCATTTAATTTCTTAAGTGAGTTTTATGTTTTTTACATGAATATTTTAGGCTCTTTTATGAGTAACTACAATTAGAAAGGAAGATTGTCCCTTTAATTAGAAATCTAGAATTTCCAACAGAAGTTTCCTATACTTCCATGGTTCTTCCTGCAAAACAACACAATTTTAATATCTTCTCTACAATAATGCACATTTTGTCTATAATACTAGGTAGAAATAAGGTTTAGGAGAAGGGAAATATGGAATGGATAGTATTTATTTGAATTTGGTTTTTGAGTGTTTATTCTTTATTATTACTTTAATTCCTATAACTTAGATTGATAACATTCTTCATTTTCTGCAATTTAGAATTAGCAACACTTTCCTTGGACCTTTACATGTAGTTTTCCTTTCAAGTTGAATTAGGTGTCACTGATTAAGTAGGATATTCTTTGATTAAAATTACCAACAATTAGACTTCGAGCAGAGACCATGAATTCATCTCCGTTTTGTTTGGGCCATTAGAGTAATACATAGGGTGACAATTGGCCTTCATTATGTAGGATCATTACCACAAGTAGATGCACAATAAGGACAAGAAATTGTGGCTTGCACATATAATATGCAACACCTCTTAAGTTTGTGTGAACATTAGGATGATGATTAAAGTTGGCAGAGACAATATGATAACATTCTTGCTATAATTCTAGATATGATCATGTACTTGAGCCAACAATAGGTAGTATGGAAAGATGTTCCTAGAAAATCACATATTTGTTGTTCAATATGGATCTACAATTGGTACCAAACTTCCCTTAGTCACAAAGAAGTGTCAGAAAATAGATGTAATCTATACAACAACTATTGGAATCATAACATAGGAATCGTAGGGGATAATCAACATTGATTAAAACTTTAGTTTTTTTACCATATCATAGTATTTTAGTATATAGTATCATGCTAGTAGAAAAATGATGGAGGAGGGAATTATTTTAGGTCAAGGATAATTTTTTTCATAGTCTATTGATATAGAGTATGTGTTTGTAGAAGCATGATGAAGGAGGGAATTATTTTGGGTCAAAGAGAACATGTTTCAGTGTTGATGTAGCCATGTACAAATAGGGCCATGGAATATTTTCCATTATGCATTTTATTAAATTGTTTTAATGGAATGAAAAATTAAAAGTACATTTATTAATACATATGTCATGTTTTTTTTTGCATTAAATGACATAATAAATTGTAGAGAGAGGATTAAAAATTTCTTGGTAAAGAAATAATATGTTCATATAACTGCATTTTGAGAAAAAAGAAATGCTAAGAATAGAAGCAAGTATATGCTTCAAGCATCATTTTCTGTGTGTTGAAGTTTGCAACAAGAAACAGTGAAATTGGCATCCAGAAACAACATCCTTGATCCTAGTTAAAATTAAGCACCTACACTAGGTGGGGCCCACACAGGCTATTTTTAGGTGGAAGTCTATTTATAGATGCATGAGAAAATTCTATTTATAGATGATGTCTATTTATATATTGTTGAGCAATTTCTATTTATAGATGATGGTCTATTTATAGATGTGTGTGCGAGTTCTATTTATAGATCGCATGTCTATTTATAGATGCATGTTGACTATTATCATCCCTTAATATTAGTTGGAAAATGAATAATAATATATTCTCAATGAGCACTTGGAAATAGTTAACTAAATTGGAAAATCAGTTTGCTATAGGAAATTTGATTTCAAAATTTGGTTGGTGGGACATGCAATTGGACTTAGTTGTAACTGAGTGATTCGAAGTTGTAACAAAGTTGGATGTGTAGTTATGTAAGTTGTAAAGTAGTTAAACTCAGTTGTGCTAGTTGTAACTGAAGATACACTAGTGAGAGATTAGTGAAATAATTATTAATTAATTCACAATCAGTGGTCTCACATGCAATTGAACATTTACTATTGTTAACTACATGCATGTCAAATCCAGTGGAGACCCAGTTGAGATATAGGTGAAAGGGACAATTTGACTATCAGTTGTGACATTAGTGGGTGCACACATGCAACCACACACACATTGGGTGTGCCTATGAGTATTGCGCAGTCAAGGCAGTCAAGCATAATTCATTCAGAGGTTCTTGACCATCAAGGATTGCGCAGTGGATGCAGGTTGTTTGGAGGTAGTAAATTGGCACATGAATTTACCAATTTTTGTACGACAGTGTGAGATGACTATATATTGTACTGAGAGCTCTTGGATTAGATTTTTGTATGATATTGTTTCATGATCCATGATATATACATAATATATGATAGTCGGGTTTTCATCTTTATGCTTTCCTAGTAAAAACCTCTGTGTTATGTGTGATTGATCTTTCTTCTTGATATTGCAATTAGAGATCGTGTTTTTAAATTCCGCAAGAATTTTTGTAGAAGTGATTCTATATTTAACAGTGGCATATAATTGTTAGATCAGGAGAATCCACGAAATACATATTTTGTATTAAATTTCTACATGGTATCAGATCTGTGTTATAAATTTTCTACATGGTATCAGAGCACAGAAGATTGCAATTTTGAAGCAGGAGCTGAGTTTGTTGGTGGAAAGAATTCGAATTTGCAAAAATATTTTCTTGGTGCTACAGTTGAGTAAACATCGAAATGGCTTTCAATGGCTTGCGGCTAGAGTATGCACTCGAGGGAAACTCAAACTACATTTCTTAGAAGGATAGGATGGAGGCGGTGCTCGAAGATAATGGCTTGAAGGAATTCATTGACAATGATGTTCCTAAGCCTACTTCGACAGATGCTCCATTACTTGATGCATGGAAAAAGAAAGTGGTAGGGCGAGGAGGATTATGTTGGAAGGAGTATGAGACCACATTGTCTCAAGCCTTCATGGAAAAGCCACACCATATGCTATGTGGAAGGCTTTGACGGATCTATTCCAAAGCAGCAGCGACCATAGGAAATTGGTGCTCAAAGATAAACTCAGGAAGATCAAGATGGAAAAGAACGACACTATTCCGGAATACTTAACAAATTTTGTCCAATGTAGGGATGGGCTTGGGAGTGTAGGAATAAGTGTTGCTAATGATGATTTGGTGATTTTGACTCTCTTAGGACCTCCTAAGAGTTGGCACAGTTATGAAGACTTTGTTAACAGACAGGAAAAACAGCCAGATTGGGAACGACTGTGGTCAGATTTAGTGTAGGAGGAGTTCACGCGGAACACTAGAGATGGCTCTTCATAAAAGCATGATGATGAAGAGGATTGTGCTTTGGCTACCAAGGAGAAGAAGGGGAAGGGGAAGAAATTCCATTCTAAATATGAGGTCGGTGAATATGGCAAGGATCACAACATGTCCAAAGTGAAGTGTTTTCATTTTCATGAGCATGGACATATTGCCACAAATTGTCCACAAAAGAAGAAGAAGAAGATGGATGCTGGAGCTGCAGCTGGAGAGGCCCTTTCCTCACAATTTGAGCTTGAATTCTCATTGATCGCATGCATGGTGTCAAGTGCATTGGGATCAGGGTGGTACTTGGATAGTGGTGCTTCCTTTCACATGACAGGAGATAAGAAACTTTTCAGTGACTTGGAGGAGAAATATCTCCAAACGCATATTGGGTTGGGCGACGATGGACGATACAGTGTGACTGGAATTGGTACCATTACCTTTCAGAGGGTGTCAAGTAAACTCTTTCATTTAAAATATGTAATGCATGTTCCAGATTTGAAGAAAAATTTAGTCTCAGTCGCAATGTTAGAGGATAGAGGCTATGATGTTGTCTTTAGTGAAGGAAAATTTTTCCTGTGACACAAAGAAATAGGGCAAGCCAAGAAGGTTTGGATTCGAGTTAAGAATCTCTATAGACTTGATGTAGATGTGATTTATACAGAGCTTCCTAATTTTGGGAAGTGTGAGAAATTCATGCAATTGAACCTTGAGAGGGAGTTGTGTTTGCATGCAGGTAAGAGTGAACCTCGGGATGTGGGGCACCCACAACATGAGGATCATGGAGTGGGAGCAACCACTCTTGTAGAGAAATTTCGTGCCAAATGAGTAGAGGGAGTGCATGTGGCTATACCACCAGGTGAGAGGTGGGGCGACATGCATGAATAATCTCAAGAAGAAATTTTTGGGCAGGATTCATTGAGATGATGTGGATCTCATGAATCAAACCTGGCTATGAGGAGCCCACAGAGTAGCAATAGCAAGATCAGTTGGATTGATGCAGTCAGATGTCATGAGGACATGAAATCAAAGTGACAGTGTTGGATACTAGAGCACAGATTAGAGTTGACAGAAAGTGCATAGTGCATGGATGCAGAGGTCAACAATGCAATGGATCCAGAAGACATGTGCAGTTGGTACCAGTAGAAGTCAGAAGACTTTGATGACAGATGCATTATATTGATTCAGTTGTTTAGAGGCTATTATGTTTCGGAAGTGTTTCATGCAAGAGTTTCATGTGCGAGAAACACTAGAGAAGTGTGGAATTCAAAGGTTGCAGGGCACATGCATGGAGTTGCATGACGCATGCAAGGACATTCCTTTCTTGTTGAGAGTGAGTGTTGAAGTTTGCAACAAGAAACAGTGAAATTGGCATCCGGAAACAACATCCTTGATCCTAGTGAAAATTAAGCACCTACACTAGTTGGGGCCCACAAGGGCTATTTTTAGGTGGAATTCTATTTATAGATGCATGAGAAAATTCTATTTATAGATGATGTCTATTTATAGATGGTTGAGCAATTTCTATTTATAGATGATGGTCTATTTATAGATGTATGTGTGAGTTTTATTTATAGATCACATGTGTATTTATAGATGCATGTCGACTATTATTATCCCTTAATATTAGTTGGACAATAAATAATAATCTATTCTCAATGAGCAAATGGAAATAGTTAACTGAAGTGGAAAATCAGTTAGCTATAGGAAATTCGAGTTCAAAGGTTGGTTGGTGGGACATGCAAGTGGACTTAGTTGTAACTGAGTGATTCAAAGTTGTAACAGAGTTGGATGTGTAGTTATGTGAGTTGTAAAGTAGTTAAACTCAGTTATGCTAGTTGTAATTGAAGATACACTAGTGATAGATTAGTGAATTAATTATTAATTAATTCACAATCAGTGGTCTCACATGCAACTGAATATTTACGACTGTTAACTACATGCATGTCAGATCTAGTGGAGACCCAGTTGAGATATAGGTGAAAGGGACAGTTTGACTATCAGTTGTGACATTAGTGGGTGCACGCATGCAACCGCACACACATTGGATGTGCCTATGAGTAATGCACAGTCAAGGCAGGCAAGCATGATTCATTTAGAGGTTCTTGACCATCAAGGATTGCGCACTGGAGGCAAGATGTCTGGAGGTAGTAAATTGGCACATGAATTTGCCAATTTTTGTATGACAGTGTGAGACGATTATATATTGTACTGAGAGCTCTTCGATTAGAGTTTTGTATGAGATTGTTTCATGATCCATGATATATACATAATATATGATAGGGGGGTTTTTAGCTTTATGCTTTACCGATAAAAACATTTGTGTTATGTGTGATTGATCTTTCTTCTTGATATTGCAATTGGAGATCATGTTTTTAAATTCCGCAAGAATTTTTTGTAGAAGCGATTATGTATTTAACAGTGGAATATAATTGTTAGATTAGGAGAATCCAGGAAATACATATTTTGTATTAAATTTCTACATGGTATCAGAGCCTTGTTATAATTTCTACACTGTGGAGTCAAAATAATTCTTATGGAGTTGGATTCTATCACATGTAAATACGTATATGGTTGTAAGACCTATTTAGACATCGGTACCCCTAGATTAATGGTCCATTAATATAATGATATGAGGTAATGTTATATTACTAGATATCAAATTTATTAACTTTGAGTGGGGTAGGTGCTTATTCCAAGTTAAGTTTAAAGGGGGGAATGTTGGGTTAATATTGAAATGGTCATAAAGTAGTTAACATAACATTGATTCAATCATTGATGGGTTTAATAATGGTATTTTAAATCCCAAAATTTTGGTATTGCATGGTATTTGATATAATGAAAACTATTTAAAGGCTTGAAGAACTCAATTGTAATATATTGCAATTGGTTGGTGTTGGCAATATGGCTTGGTTGTTTTGGCCAAGGATGATAGATATCTATTAGGTGTTGGTTTTCTCAATTAAGGGTTTTGAGGTTAAAATAATCTCTAATGTCTTTATGTGCATGCATTTTGTGTTGTTTTTTATATTTCTCTCTCCATGAATTAACATTGTGTAATAAATGTTCTTAGGTACTATAACTCCATCCAAGATCACTAAGAAGAGATAACAGTTTTTTTGGCCCACTTAATAAAAAAAGATAATGTGGTTGTGAGTTACATTTAGGAAAAGTGAAAGCACAATTTAAAAAGGTTGGATGAGTTCATGTAGAGAAGAAAAGCATGAATGAGTAGTTCGAGTTATCTCCTTAAAGAAAAAAATGTGGGATGCACATCCAATTTAGTGAAACATTCTATTCCTCACAACATTGGTATGGAAATTTCGTATTATGTTTTATGTTAATTGAAATTTAATATATTTTTAGAGTCAACGTAATAGTATAAATATTTGGTTTTTTATTTTTTATAATTGATGGATTTACACCCTGTAATGTTGCTTTTTTTTGTGAGTGGCCATTTCCTATTATGCACATTTAGACACAAAAATCTAGGCCAAAGTGATACAAAGGTTTTCCTGACTCAGGAAACCAAATCCTTGTTATTAGTTAGCCTGAAGTACATAACCGATAAGCTATAGTATCACTAGGGAGACTCTTGGTAAATAAGACATCAATCAAAACTAAATATTGCTCTCAATTTAATGTTGGGACAGAAACTATAACTGAAAAAAAAAACATATTGACAATAAAAATTGGCATAGAAAAATTCTTGACATAAATATCCATCTAATGACTAGAGGAGGTAGATAGTTCTATGTGTTCCTAATCTTCCCAAAGATGTTCTTTGGACTGACCCAAATCTTGATTTCTACAATTTTCTACGTCACCCCCCATCATATATAACATTTTGTTGCTAAAATGGATGTGACACCAACTTCCCCTTTCCTGGACACCATGCACTCCATCACTCACCCCCATCGGAGAGGTGATGTCTGATTGAAGAAGAGATTCAATCCGTGATTTCCATTCATCCCAATCTTATCTTCACAATAAGCCATGGTAATTCCTTATTTAATTAATATCCAATATTCGCCAAGGGGTTCCATACCTTGCTACTTTCTTTGTGAACATGGGAAGATATAAAGACCATTGTCTCATTCAATGACTTGTGAGTTATGGAAATGTAGCTTTCCAGTCTTTAGCTACAGCTAATTGTTTCTACATTTGAGCCATGAATGAGTTTTTGTATAGTGTTTATAACCAGTTGTGAATCCCCTTCCACAATTAATGAGCTAATATTTAATTATTTTTCTTATTTTATACGTAATTCCATGGCTTTGAATTTTTTCACATTATTACAATCAATTCCACAATTTCCCATTATTAAATACTTAGCTTCACCATAAATGTCTCTGAAAATGCTTCCATAACCTACCAAACCAAGGTTTCCCTTCGAGGCTCCATTAAAACTTGATTCCAGAAATCCTAACAGAGGGGGAGAGAAGCAATATGGGATATTAGTTGGTTGGATGATGAAGCTAGGAGGAGAATCATTCTTGGGATTTAAGAGCCACATAGATTGCAGAATGATGGATTCATTATCAACCACATCCCAATCCTACGAGTCCCATTGGGAAATTAGAACTATTTCTTGGATTGGAGCTTAAATTTTCTCTCAGATTATGTCCAATGAAAAATAATTCTTATTGAAAATTCTATCATTGTGCTATTTCTAAATCGTCCATAAAATGAATCCTAGGGTGATTACCAATGCTCTATTAACTATGGGTTTTATGAATGCCATTGTTCTCTAAAATAATACGATTTTCCTAATATCTTTTTCATTCCTATTTGATTGACCAAAGAGGAGTAAATCCTTCTTCTATATTCCATTTGTAAAGTTGCAAGAGTTTAGGAGGTGTTCCATGTCCTCCTCCTAATTTATACAAAGAAATAAAATTGAAGGCCCCTCAAAACCTCTCTCTTGGATTCTATCCTAGGTTATACAACACCCTCTCGCTCTCAACTAGAGGAGATTGAGACCTTTAGCCAAATGTTATGGTTCCAAATATGATTCCAAATCATTTTCTTTGGGAGATTGACATGTTTTTTTAGTATATGTTTACCTTCTTTAACTATGAAAGTTCCCCATGGGTGATATCACCAACAAAATTATTTGGCTCACTTTCAATTCAAATTTTGCATAGCTACATTTAATTTTGAAGTTCTTTTCATCCCTCATAAGCAGGGGAAAACCTCCAGTGCTGATGTGATTTCCATTCCCTACATCGAGTGGTGATATGTTTGTTTCTCCATTATTGGTTGAATCTAATGATACCTCTTTTTTTTAATTCCTCAACTAGATCCTATAAATTATCCCTCTCCCCTAGCTTTGGAAATTGTTTCCATGCATCCTCCCAACATAATGTCAAATTCCCATTTCATATTTTCCAAAAAATGTGTTGTTGGATCAAGAATCTATTCCCTTTGGTTATATTCCATATTGATGATCCTTGAGGGAAGTCAACAACTCTTAGTTTTTCCTATTATGAAACAAGCCCACTATATTTTTTGTTCCATATTTTTTTCCAAACCTCATTTCCTTCCTACAAACATCTCCATCAGAGTTTTTCCTCTAAAAAATTATTGAGGATTTCCATATCTCTCAGACCTAGCCAACCTACTTATTTTAGCAAACTCAATTATCACATCTGAATAAGGCCCATTTTCTTCCCTTTTTTGTTCCTCCCCAAAGGAAATATTTGTATATACCTCTCAAACTACTGAAGAAGACTTTAAGAGTAGTCATTGCTAATAGTCTGTAGAATGGGAGCATCATCACCGCCTATTTTAATGATGTTAATATTTCTGCTATACTGAGAGCACGAAATTTCTATTTTTTTTATTTGGGGGATATTTTCTAAAGTACGCCCTACCAATGTGTCAAGCCCAAGGATCTAGAAACCAAGGGAACTCCAATATATTGTAATGCCAGTAGATCACTTCATTGGAGACCTAGTATTCTGTACAAGTGGACTTGAACCGCTAATTGGTATTGAAGAAGTAAACTTGATATTTAGATGGGTTTATTTGTGTACCTAATGCTTCACGGAAAGAGTTCATAATTTGTTTGAGAGTCATCGCTTCCTTGATTGTTGCTAGACCCGTTAGGATAATGTTATCAATAAATCGTTGGTGCGTGAGGGCCATATTTTATCCATACAATTCCATGACCTTAATTTTTGTTTATGTTATTGCAGCTTGCAGTGATCCACCTAGGCCTTCTGAAGCAAGCACAAATAAGAAGGGAGAGAGAGGATCTCCATGTATTATCCCTCTGTATGATCAAAATATATTTTAGGGTGATCCATTAATTAGAATGGATAAGGATGGATATTTTATCATGGATTCCACCCATTCAATCCATTCATATTCAAAATTGAATGCGTGCAAATCATGCAAGATGTAGGACTAGTTGAGCTTATAAAATGCTTTGGAGAGGTCCAGCTTGATTAGCATCCCTAGTTTTTTTCTATTTTTTAAGGAGTGAATAGCCTCATGCACTACCACAATACCATCCAAGATTTTTCTACCTTCTACATACCATGTCTACTCCTGAGGGATGAGAAGGGAAAGAAGAGGTTTGAGCCTATTTTCCAAAATTTTGGAAATGATTTTGTATATGAAGTTGCTCAGTGAAATTGGTTAGAAGTCACTCACCACCATAGCATTATATGATTTTGAAGCTAAATCCTTGAAGGATTGAGTTTAAATATGGGTGAATATATCTCAACCTTTCAGATTCTTCGACCAGAGCGTGAATTTACTTACCCAAAAATGATCAACGAACTTGGAAGAATTCAATCATGAACCCATTTGGCCCTAAGGCCTTATTAGTTGGCATTGATTTGACCACATTTTCTACCTTTTCTTTATTGATATCTCGCATTAGGGCCGCATTGTGATGATGTATTACTGGTTTGGGAATGTTTCTTCTAATGTGTTGGATGGTTGGAAACTTGTTTGGCTCATGCTCTAAAAGTAGGGATTTTTAGTATAAGCCCAATTCATTTTCTAGATCCTTATGGTCTAGTAGTTTAGTGTCTTCATCACTTTTGATACAAAATATTATGTTTTGATGGTTGTGTTTTATCATGGATTTATGTAAGAAGGAGGTATTTTTCTTCCCTTATTTTAACCAACGAACCTGTGTTTTTTTCTTCCATAAGATCTCTTCCTATTTTCTCTGGTTTTCCATTTTTTTTAGCACAATGCATTCCTATTTGATGAGGTACTCTGTACACCCTTTAGTGATGATTTTTTGTTGTATCATCTACATTTAAACTTATATTTTTTTGTGTTCTTGAAAAATATTTCCAACTTCATTCTTATTCCATTCCTTGATCTTAAGTTTGAGACTTTTTTATTTCAATTAGAATGACTTCATGATTGAAGACTCGTTAAAACTTAATTCCTCCCACCACTCCCAAAACCTTTACAAAGTTCCTGAATCCAAAAACCTTTGAACTAGAAGGGATGGTTATGTGGAGTGATTTTGAAATCTATATGAAGGAAAATGAGCCAATGATGTTATCCCAAGCTAGGAATGATGGTGGCCTCCAGAAAAATGTATTTTTCAAAACTATTCTCAGAAATAAAAAAGCGATCAAGCTTAGAGGTGATCTGATGCTTACCCCCCCATATTTTTTCCCAAGTGAATGTGTTGTTAATATTTTGTAGGTATGTAAGCTCCAACTACCTAATTGTGCTAAGAAATTGTGAGGCTTCTACATATAGTCTTTTTATTCCCCCCTTATTTTCTTCTAGAGATGTTATCATATTGAAATCACCAACTGAGATCTATATTTTTACCCCTCTGAGTGGTCCCACAACTCTGAGGTCTTTGAGGAAGTATTCTTTTATTTTTTTGTCAATAGGGGGACCATAGACTATTGTTAAGCCCCCCTTTTCCTTTCATCCCAAATAGTGGAAAGTATTTTTTCTTGTGTTTTTCATGGCCAACCAATTGTCAAATTGGATTTCCTGCAAGTTCCATAGAATTTCTAGACCTCCCAGCAAACCTTTGGCATCTAGCGCAATTTCTCGACACCTTTTCCAAAATTTTCTAGCTATTGATCTAAGAGATTCTTCAGGGATTTTTATTTCTTGAATGAGCATTGTAAATGGTATTTCTCTTTTGATTTTTCTCACAAAATCCTATGCTTTCCTTTTTTATTTATGCCTCTCGTGTTTCACGAGATTAGCTTCATTTGGGTTTCGGTTGAGAGGAGGATAACACCTCCGTTATTGTTGGGACTTGGCCTGTGTTTATCAATATTTCCCATATTTCACTGAGTTTTTATTTTTTTCTCATACACCCCCCTACTTATCTTCTTTGGGAATATTGGATCCCTCACCTTGAGAGGCTTTCTAGATCCCTAATTTAGATAATGCAATGTTGGCACTGTGTAAATTCTGTGAATTCTAACTAGATGAAGTATTTTATTTCGATGGAGGGGGGTTGGTTTAATTATTTGTGTTATCCGTCATGCTCCCTTCATATTTTTCCTTCATCACCATATCCCCTATGACATCATTTATCTCCCCATTTGGTGAACTTCCCTTATGAGTTGCATTCCCTACAAAAAATAGGCAAATAACGTCAAATTTTATTTTATTTATTTATTTATTTATTTATTTTTTCTTTTCTTTTCTTTTTTTCAGTTCATGAATTGGACATCATTCCTGGCACAAAAATGGGTGTGACGAGATATGTTTATCCTAGTGCTATATTTTTCATTGTAAATTGCTCCAAAAATAACATCATAAATTGCGCCTGGAATAGCATCGCAAAAATAGCGTCATAAATAGCACCCAAAAAATCGCCCAAAATATTTCTTGGGTTTGCGCCGAAAATAAGGTTGTAAGTAGCACCAAGAATAACAACGTAAATAGCACGTGACATAGCATCATAAATAGTGCCCAAAATATTTCCTGGAGTTGCATCAGAAATAATGTCATAAGTAGTACCATGAATAATGTTATAAATAGTGTCTGGAATAGCGTCATTTTAGCACTAGAAATAGGGTTAGGATTTTCTTCCAATTTGGATCCTTGTTTGGCTTCCATTTTAACGTCCAATTTTTATTTTCATATTTCTTCCAGTTTGGCCTCTAGTGTGGCTTCCAATTCTTCTTATAGTTTTTCTTCTAGTGTGGCTTCCAAGTTTGTTTCCAGTTTTGCTTCTAGTGCGGCTTCCAATTTTGCTTCTAGTTTTTCTTCTAGTGTGGCTTCCAATTTTGCTTCTAGTTTTGCTTCTAGGTGGCTTCAAATTTTGCTTCTAGTTTTGCTTCTAGTGTGGCTTCCAATTTTCTTCTAGTGTGGCTTCCAATTTTTCTGCCAATGTGGCTTCCAATTTTGCTTCCAGCTTTGCCTCTAGTGTGGCTTCCATTTTTTCTTCTAGTGTGGCTTCCAATTTTTCTTCCAGTGTGGCTTCCAATTTTGCGTCCAGTTTTTCTTCTGGTGTGGCTTACAATTTGGCATCCATGGTTGTCTCTATTTTTGCTTCCAAAAATCAGAAATAGCGCCAGATAGACGTCCAATTTGGATTCTAATTTGGCTTCCAGTTTTTCTTCCCACTTTGCTTCTAGTGTGGCTTCCAAATTTTCTTCTAATTATGCTTCCATTGTTGAGTCTTCTTTTTATTCCAAAAAAATATTATTGTTTTTCATACAACTAAATTTATATGTTTCATTTAAATTTAATTAGATAAATATATCATGTCTCGTAAATAAGTTTTATGATTATACATAATATGAATTCATTCGAAATATTTTATAGGATAACATTTATAAATAATTTTTAGGGAAAGGAACATCCATACAAATTAACAACATCATTATACTTATTAAATCGCCATCAAAATAGAATCCACAACATCTAATATATATAAAATAACAAGATCATTATTGTAACATGATCATCATCTATAATTAAAAAAAGTGAGTCATATATATATATATATATATATATATATATATATATATATATATATATAATTTAAGTGAGTTTAACAACATCATGAGCAGTAAATAAAAACCATCATACATAATAAATATGCATCCAAATCATCAACCACTTTCAACATATAAAAATTGACAAGTCAATACTGACAAGATCATCATCATATATGTCTTTGGAGACTCTCTCATTACAATTAAAAAATGTATCAAATTGAATTGTTGCAAGGACTCAAATACAATACCAACTCTACAAAGAATCCAATTGATCATGGATAAATTTGAATTTTGGATTTTTATCATATCAAGAGAGAGAACAACACTTTGGTAGATGATCAAGCCAACAAAGGTGTTAATTTGGTTCAAGGAGATTTGATGGAGGAGGGTGGCATAACAACTATATATCACATACCATGATTGCTCATAACATAATAATCTCGATATTCTTAAGTGTAATTAAGGAGGATAATCTGGCTGAAAGGTTGCATAAATTTGGTAGTCATTTCACGGTATAAAATCTTATCGGTGATCACTCCAGCAGAATGACAGGCCATTCATCCAACAGATGGTTAAATGCGAGGATTAATGCTAATCATGTGTCTAGGTGGGATGTTTTTCAGCAAAGAATTAAGGATTAAAAGTGAAGGATTTTATATTTCAATGGTCGAGGAAGAAAATTTTAGTTCCACCATGTGTGTTTATGGTCCAGACCAAGAAGTAATCAATTCAAAATTTTTTGTAGGGTGTGCAATGAATGCAAACAACATTAAACTCAAAGGGACTCCCCTTGTTGACATTTTGGATTTAATTCTAGCTATAAGAGGATGGTTGTGCATAATTCATGCATAGTGGCTCTCCATACATTCTTTCTGAACCGAAGAGATGCTCTCCTCGTCAAGAAATGGAGTTGGTGGCTCCCCATATGATATTGATCGGGTGTTCAAGGAGGAAATCAAGGAGATGATCTCCAAGATAGGTGGGAAAATAATTTATGAGGGTCGCTCTCATTTCACCTTGGTAAGGAGTCAGTTGGAAGGTCTGAAAAAAGATGTTGAAATTTTACAAGCGGCAATGGAGGTAATCATATCCAAGATAGAAAATCTTGATTACAAGGTGGAGGACTTTGAGTTCAATGTGGGTAATGTAGTTGTTTCAGTGTTAAAATAAATATTTGACTTTAGTGACAATGGTGAACAAGAGATGTTCATTGGTGAGGAAGGGGCTCTCCCTCTGGTGTTTCCTGATGAGCAGGAGTTGCGGAAGGAGGAGGGGGAAGCAAGGAGCAGCTAAACCATTCCAACATGAGGAAGCAGACAAGGTTTCTACGAAGGAACTCAAGCAGGTCAATGTTGATGGAACCGAGTAGTTAATTTCATAGTAATAGGTAGATTATGATATGTAGGTATGTAAGTATTAATGGGGTATTTTGGATAAATTACAAGAAGAATGATGTAGTAAATCTGGAAAAAAAATAATAATATTGCATACCCAAATATATTGGTGAGAGAAATTTTGGAGGACTCTGAAAATTTTGATGTTTTTGAAGGTAACAGAATCAGCCAGATTCCAGTTTGATTAAAAAATATACTTGTTCCTTTAAAAAAAGATAACATGTGAAAATGATGCATGTCCAATAATCGACATAAATCAAAATGATACATCCTGTACCATTTATATAAATAAAAATGATGAATTATGTAAGACAAAATGATACAAGTCAATATGATATGTCATGTCCAAATGATATAAGTCGAAATGATACACGTCAAAAAGATACAACTCAATAATATGGTACAAGAGGTCATGAAAATGATACATATGATAGTAACCATGAAATCGACATCATAACAATATATCAAAATTGATCCATGATGGAGTCTATATGATCATGAATGTCACTAGCTTCTACCAACAATTGCCTCATGGTCATCATTGCCATTGTGATCATGATCATGATCATCTTATGTATCGACATCGGCCTCATTGTCATATTTATTTGTGTCATCGTGAGCATCAACTGCCATCTCAGCATCAGACCCAACATGATCTACATCTACGTGATGAGGATCATTCGTATCTTTTGGAAGATCCTTGTTCTGTTAAAAAAAAAATATTTAGAATGAAAAGTTATTATTTATTTCACACAATAATTAATTTCTATGTTATATGTATAATATTAAAACATATGAAATGAAACAATAATCATATTAAAACATATCAAAGTGCACACACGATAATAAAATTTCAAATAAGTTACAATTTAGATGTTGTAACAACAAGCCATTTCATCTTTCTTATCGGGGCTTGAAAGTGGGCAACCAAAAAGGTTTTTCTACCACCAAACACTACATCAACACTTCTGGGATCAAAAATGAATTGAGAAGCACAAAAATAGGTTACAATGGATTAAGAAGTAGATGTTGTAAAAAGGGATTTTCTAATAGTATATGTTGTAACAACAGATGCCACAACAACATGTCAATGTTAAATATATTGAAAATGATGTAACACTCATTACTGTTGAAAATCTTGAAACTGTTGTAAAACTATTGAAACTACCGAAACAATGACCATTACAGTGAATGTTGTCACAATTGATGTTGTAACAACGAATGTTGTAACAATAGGGGGTAGAGAGTCATTTCATCTTGTTTTTCAAAGCTTGAAAGTGGGCAGCCAAAGAGGTGTTTTTGCCACCCAACACTACACCGGCACTTGCGGGATCAAGAAAACAAATTGAGAAGCACAAACATAGGTAACATTGGATTCAGAAGTAGATGTTGTAACAGTGGATGTTGTAACAACATATTTTGTAATAAAATATTTCATAAAATATGTTGTAATAAAGGATTTTGTAACAATAAGCCATTTCATCTCGCTTGTTAAAGGTTGAAAGTGGGCAGCCAAAGAGGTGTTTCTACTACCCAACACTACACGAGCACTTGGGGGATCAAGAAAACAAATTGAGAAGCACAAACATATGTAACAGCGGATTGAGAAGCAGATGTTGTAACAAAATATGTTGTAAGAATAGATTCCATAAAAGGATTTCATCAATCCTCGATAATGGATACTTGTTCTTGATGGTCACCTTGTTCAACTGCATGTAATCAATGCATAACCTAAGAGTGCCATCCTTCTTCTTCACAAACAATACTAGTGCACCTCAAGGTGATACACTTGGCCTAATGTGTCTCTTTTCAATCATTTCCTTTAACTACAAATTCAGCTCTACCAACTCTATAGTGCTCATCATGTATAGTGCTTTTGATGTTGGTGTTGCTCATGGTACCAACTCAATAGAAAAGTATACTTCCCTGTGAGGTGGAAATTTTGATATCTTTGCGAGAAACACATCCTAAAACTGTTGTAGAACTAGGTACCTACTCAAAACATCTGCATCCTCAAATTCCTTACCTTTGTCACTAGAAATATGCACTACAAATAACACACACCCTTTCTTGTGACTATGCTTGTATTGCATAGTTGTAACCATTATCACCGATGTTTCTTTCTTCTTGCCCTGTAAGACTCATTATTCCCCTTTCATCCAAGCACTCAATGGCTTTGTCATAAAAATCCACTTTAATCCTGTGAAGATATAGCCAATCCATACCCAAGATCATATTTTACGATCCCAATGGTACCACATTCAAATGTGTGGATGTAGGCACACCATTTAGTTCAAATGCACAAGCTCTTACCCAATGATGAACTTGCTTCTTGGTACCTATAGCCAACTATACTAACCAAGACTCATCATGCACTTCTCTATTCAAACCACACTTAACCACCAAATCAAGACTAACATAACTATAATTAGATCCAGGGTCAATAAAAATATAAACAACTTGATCACAAATCTTACCGTCCATTTCAATGATAAATTCCTGATGGTCTACCTACCTATTATCCATTGCTGCATAGATACGAGGAACGCTCTGAAAAACATTCCCAACATTCTGTGCTTCATGTGAACTATATATCTAAGGCCTACCACCATGATTTTGTAGAAAATCTCTATTAAAATGCTCCTTACCACATATCCAACACTCCAACCACCCAGTACCATCACTTCTATGTTGTTGACGTGACCCATGTCCCTATCTAGATGCATTAAACTTCTTTTGTGGTGCCACATTTCCTTTCTCTTTTGCATTTTGAGGCATTTCTCTTTTTCATTTTCCATTTACCTTTACCTTTATATTTCCCTTTCCATCCTTGGTGAGATTAATTCTTACACTTTGACTGCTCATAGAAATGCTTCAATTTCTCAATAACTTCCTCAGGTGGCCGAGGCTCATCATACTCAATCCAATCTCTAAATGATATCGACAAACCACTGAAAAACCTATGAACTTTAGCCTTTTCATCTTTAGGATACAATACATGCCCCAATAGCTCCAAGAACTTAGTTGTGCACCTTCATTTGTCATTTATCCTATATTTAGCTCATAAAATTGTGTGTTCCTACCGGCGTAGTACCTTTCTAACAACTAATTCTTCCTGAAAATCCTCTTGAACTCATTCCAACTCAAGTCCTATGTCCTGATGTCTCTAACTTGCTTCACATTTTCCCACGAGATATCTACCTTAACTTTCAGGCTGAAGATAGCTACTCTGGCCTTCATATTATCTATGTAATTATGCAACTCAACGAACTTCTTCATCCAAAGTATCCAAGCCTCTGTATCATCTGGATTCTTCAAATATCCATCAAAATTAGGTGGCTTTGTTTTCTTAAAATCATCCAACAAGTATCCTCTATCACTCCTCTAGTAAGGATGATAACTATGACGATCATAATGCCTATCAAAACTAGAACTAATAGTACCTGTTTCCATCACCTCTCCTATCTAGAGTATCCAACAACCTTACATCTCTCACTGTGTCATCTCTATCTGACTTGTGACCACCATGCAACTTGCTTCCAAATTCCCCAATAGTTTTTTCCTCCTGCCCATGGTTGATCTGAAGTGGCCCCTACCGCTATAATTCTTACAAGCTTTGAAGGAGTATTGCATTAACCTTTTCTTGTTTCTCTTGTGCCTATATGATTCCGACATTGTTCACCTTACAAGTCCTTATTTCTTCCTTCAAGCTTCTCAATGTGTTTGATAAATCAGAAGAGCGCCAAACACCATGTTTCTCATCTGACTCATAGGGAGAATCTATGTAGTCTACCATCTTGCTAGCCATATTTTATTTCTTCCTGCAAGGCATCTCATGTCAGCTAAACCAAATCACAATAAACCAACATACCTTAGCATAATTAGGGGAGGATACCTCATCTGCAATATCAACCAAACCAGCATAATACATGTATAGACATAATCATAAAAACATTTAGACATATAACAAATGAGTTATCAACACATAAACATCATTCTAGCTAGATTCCAGTCATCAATGATTGACCATATCACTACACATACCATGACCTCATGCATGGCAACAATAACCATACGAATGTATACTGATAACATGCAAGCATAAACAACATGTAACCAATCATACACTCATGATGACACCTTCCATGATGACACCCTCTCTTTCACATGGAAACATCACTAAAACCATGACTAACACCATACATATGCAACAAGTATATAGACCACAAGGATGACTAACACATGAGCAACCGACATGAATGCATAACTAACACACACCGCCCATTCAATACAAGGGGAAAACCATGCTCTGATACCACTTTGTAACACCCTCCTCCCATATATACCCAAGAACTAGCCAACCAGGGTAAACATGTGATGAAAGGCTATTATGATTTGATTCAACCTCTCAGGTCACCTTAAGGAAGTGTAGCAAACACCACACCACTATACAGACCTTCTGCACTTAATACAAGACATCCAGGAGCCATCCCAACCTTCTAGGAGGCTAGCACCTGAATCAAACTGAATGTTTAATGCATTAATCCCCCAATCGCTCCCTTGATATGGAAACAATGTGAGTAGAACCTCCTAGTCACATGCATAAGCCTACATCAATGCGACTATGGACTTTTTCACCCAGTATTGTGCTAGGGACTATGGATTTTAAGGCTAGACATCTGCCTAGAAATCCATGTAACTCTCATAATTCATAAATTTCACAAATACAGTTCTTGAAAACTAAAAACTGACACCGGGACTAGGCCTGATTATCCCCAACTAGGACTGACATTTCATTAAACATGTCACAAATATGTAATCTACAATTCTAAATAACATATCAAAGCACAGGGGTCTCATACTTATCTGAGAATAGCTAAGAAGCATTGTTACCTTATATCATTAGTTGCATTATCCTCTATTACATCATAGATACATTGTTCATTCATTTATAAATCAAAACATGAGGAGAGCCATACATCATCACTATCATAATACATGCTTATAACCAACATAATAACAACAGAAATACCAAGGATACTTCATCCATAGAATCCACATATACACCAGTACATTTACACATAAGATACCAAGGAAAGACCCTCTCATTAGTGAGTGCAAAAACCAACCTAGTATGGGGCTACCACATTCCACCCGATAATAGATTGATTGAGACAAATATCTTTTCAACTAATCACCTTTGTGCCATATTCCAATCATGAATGTGGGACTCAAACTGAAAGAACCAACCAGGGCTTCCCAAGGCTAAACCACCTCACCCTCATCAATATAAACCAAGCTTTACCCTAATCCTCACCATAATACTAAGAAAAAATAATAAACAAGTAATAACAATATTACCATGATCTCCACCAGATCAATGGGCCAAAACAAGCATGGATTCCACCGGATTTATCCACCTACACTGTGAGGAATTGTCCTGTCTCCTAGTCTCTGGGCTTTACTGTAATCCATAGTTTGATCCAGAGATCACTAGGCCTTAATTGAGGCTCCACTATCCAATATTTACCGTATATCCCATCTCGGGATTCCTAGGCCTGATGGAGATCACCTACCTCTAAGATTTACCATATATACTACCATCCACTCGTTGAGTATTCCTAGGCCCACCAAGGCAACACGCTATCCAGATTTACCGTAACCAATAGTCTGGTTCAGGGGTTACTAGGCCATGTGTTTTTTCATTCAGAGATCCACCTCACTCAACTTCGAACTCATTCGACAATCCATCTCAACTAAAACATGAGAACCCCATCACACCATGGCTATTTGGAAATGGCAAGGCTAGGTTGAATAACACTGTCACATCTGGACAAACCCATGCCAATGATAGGAAGATAACCAAGAACACACATGCAACACCATGCATTCTGAATCTAGCAAGGAAACCACACATGCAAATCGATATCTGCAAAGAACCATGTTGTAGTTGTTTGATCTTGATCTTACTTGCTTGATCTTTGCTTCCTCTTTACCTTCTTTGCCTTTCTTGATCCAATGCTGAAATGCTACAAGAAAACTCTAAGTGTCCAAGAGTGTGAGAGAGAGAGAGAGAAATTCAAAACTAAACTGAAAAAAGGTACCAATTGATCCTCATAATCCTTTTTATTAATGAGGCCTCTAATTTCTTCAATTTCTCATTATTTTCCTTCAATTTCGTCCTCACATGCAACCTAAGACGTTTCAACTTCCTTTTTTCCTAATTTACATTATTTTCATAAATAAAATGCCAATTAATGCCACTTTTCCTTTCCAAATCCTTTCCATTTCCTTTGCCAATTTCCTTAGCCATAATAACCGAAATGAACACCCACACTAGGATGTTTTTCCCAACATTCAGCTTGGAATAAGTGTCCCATAATTCATGGTTATTATTTTTTCCTTTATTAACTTTTATTACATGGAATTTTCACTAGTGTTGTTACAAATTATTTCTATACACGAATTTATAACTGACAAGTTTTCTTCCTTTTGGAAGAGGTACAAGTTCCCAAGTATGTTTTTATATCAAGGAACAATACTCGTCATGCATAGTTTTTTCCCAACCTAGATGGCCTGAAGCTTCCACAATTTTTTTTGGATTGTGAATCTCTGAAATTTGATCCAAAAGAGAGGAGGCTGACTCTAACTATGAACAAGTATGAGGTCAATCTATATGATCACTGGTAAGATCACCGGTAAGATCACCAACTGCTTCTCATGTTGAACATACCCATCTAGGAAGTTGTGGTGCTAGCGTAGTTTCATATTTGATGGACTCATCTTGAGGAAGGTGAACAGGAATAGGTGGATTTTCATCCTCATTGTCATAATTTGAAAAATAAAATAGAAATAGGAATAAAAGGTGGCACAAACACTAGAGATTTATCAAAGGCCGAAGAGGGCACACCCATCAAATTAGGCTCACATGCTAAGATATTTTCATCAAATTCAACATCTCTTATAATGATTATTTAATTGGTGTGAGTTTGAAGAAGTCTATAACCCTTTATATCTTTATAATATCCATTAAAAATAAACTTCTCACTTTTAGGATATAAATATTTTCCTTTTTTCAATGGGAATGTTAGCTCATGTTACACTACCAAATATATGGAAGTGTCTTACATCTAACTTAATGCTAGCCCATGCTTCTTTTGATGTTATATTTTTTAAAGCCTTTGTGCGATTTTGATTTAATATGTAATTTTCATAGTTGATTACTTTCACCCAATAATAAAGACTTAATCCCCTAAATTGAATCATACAATTAGTCAATTCCTTTAATCTATGATTATTTGTTTTAGCAACACAATTATGCTATGGTGTATGTGAAATAGTATGTGTGATTGTATTCCCTATGGAATGCAATAAGTTGTGAATTTTTTCTTGACCGATTAACCTCCACTATCTATTCTTAATATTTGCAGTTGATGTCAAAATTGTTTCTCTACAAGGGTCATGTAGGCTAAGAACATGACAAAATCTTCAATCTTAAGTTTTAAGAAGTAAAGCCAGGTGCATCTGGAGAAGTCGCCAATGAAATTTAAGAATTAATTGAACCCAAAGAAAGAAGGAGAAGAAAGTGGACCACACAAACCATTGTGAACAAATTGCAAGGGGTTGAGGCACGCTTTTTAAAATTGTCTTGATGATGTTTACCGAGAACACAACTAGCACGAGCACCATTTTTGCAAGAAATGAGAATAATACCAGTCACCATATTTTGAATACATAGTTATTGCAATGAGTGATAGTTTAAATGGCTAAATAACTCATGGTAAAGTTTTCTCAAGTCATTGCTATGAGAAATAACAAAATGAGGGAAACGGTGATGGCCCAAAGTTGTCAAACTTGTGCCATGGACAAGGACGTGCTTAGGATCTTTTAAATCCTTAATAACAACTTGGTGAAGTGAAAAATCTATTGTTTTTCCTTCACCTGAATGAGTGATCTAATAAAATGATAAAAGGTTGTAGGAAATTCTTGGAACACATAATAAATCATTGAAATGACCATTATCTACTTTAACTTTTCTAGAACACATAATAGTAGGAAATCTATCATCACCAACAAAAAATGGGTTTATACTTAGCCATATGATAATATGCTCCATAATAAATAAGAAATTCATTAGAAGAAGTAGTAGAGATTGCATTGAAGGAGAAACCAAACGTAGAAAGTGCATGTCCAAGAGAAGAAGTATTAGGAGAAGAATCAAGATTGATGTTGTGCTTCTTCATTGTTGCTTCTATAGCCTCCATCTTAAAAACAAAACAAAAAAACAAATAGACTCCAAATGTCCATATTTTACACAATAATTGTAATTTTTCTCAATCTTCTTACTCTTTGATTTCGGTTTTTGTCACAATTAGGAGTGGAATTTTTCTGAGAGGGTTTGGGACCCTTGCTTTGCTTGTTGTTGCAATAATGTTGCTTCTTTGGATGCTTTGTTTTGTCTTTATATTGGGACACTAGGGACTTGTTATATGTACCTACAATGTTAATCACTCCAATATGCAAGACTCTCTCTTTCTCTCTAATAAGAGTCATAAAAATATTCAAGAGAAATTTTTTGATATGAAACCCCTAGAGCTTCTCTAGTGGTATACAATGTAGATATGAAAATATAATATGTAGAACCAAGATTAAAAAGAAGAATATATACGGAATTCTCATCATTTAGATAAACTTGAAAACCTTTAGGTAAATGTTTAAGTGTTTGAAATTAGATAAATAATCTTCAATGGAAGATAAATCATTAGGATTTGAAGTTATGATATGATTTTCAAGTTGATGAGATCTGATCACATTAGGTTCACCAAATAATTTTTTTAATTTTTCCAAACCCCATTTGGGTCAACGATTCCTTGAATGTGAAATCACAAATAAGGAGAAATGGACATTTTGATTAATACATGTGCTTCATCATTCTTATTATCCCATTTGCTCTCTTATTAGCATTAGTGGGGGATTTTAATTTTCCCAAGGTAATATGATACAAGGGCCTTTACTTCTTAGTACATCCTTCGTGTGGGATTTCCATGAGAATTTTTCAGTATTGGTAAACAAAATTTCATTTGGAGTGGCCATATTAAAATATGTATATAATATGGTTATAAAAGATGAAAATGATTTTCTAGATGGAAATGTCTATAAATAATAGGATGTTTCAAGAAATAATGCCACTAAAAATGAACTTCAAATGTGAAAGTTATGTCCTTCTTAAAAAAAGGAATCGATGGTAACAAAGAGCTACGTGGCAGGTAGAACTTAACCCACATGGTGATTGATGTTGCTGAAAAATTAAAAAATTATTTTCCCTAACTAGCTTTGCCTATGAACTCACTTTTAAAAATAAGTTACTTTATAAAGTGACCCACTTTTATAAAACAATTGTGAATCACTTTTATAATGAAGCTACTTTTTTTTTTCATGCAATGGAAAAACCTATCATAATTCAATTGTCAAAATAACAGTGACGAAAACCATCATTGGTTTTTATATGAAAATGCACTTTGAATCATCACTATTATCAAGGAAAACCGCGCCACATGAAATTACCCACTGGTGGTCGTAAGGGGTCAAGCTTTCACTCCTGCTAGATGCCTTTGGATCTTGGGCCATTAAATTGTTGCCTTACATCCAAGGAATATGCGGTCTTAGCCAAGAAGAATCCTTTTTAGGGCATACTCCAAGCCCAAAATAAGAGTTACATGCAAAAAAAACTAAAAAAAATTATTACATGTTTTTAGTGTGATTCACTTTTATAACACAGTGAAATACATTATATAATAAGTTATGAAACAACTTAATTTTGCATGAATTTTCAAATAGTAATTTAAAAAAATAGGCTTGAACTCAAGACCTCTTTCTAAGTAAAGTCACTTTTAACCAAGTGAGCTAGTGCAGGACACTTAACAATAATAGTGGAGAATGGATGTGTTCATGTTATCAAAGCTCCGTTTTGAGGTACATGCTTACCAAAAAAAAGTGCTCATCCAAAAGCAAACAATAGCTTGGAAAAAAATCTAGAACTCAACAACAATGTGCTCAGATCTAGTCATCTTACCAGAAAAATGCCAGTTTTCTCTCTATTTTTTATTTGTTGAGTTGTGATAAATGTAATGTTTTATCACAACTACATTTGGATTTGAAAACATTGATAGGGCTAGAATAGTTTATTGGCCACATTAATGCATATGTTAAGGGAGGTGGTCGTATTAGATAAATAGAGTTAACCCTAAGGTTAAAAAATCGAAATTATAACAGTTCATAGGATGTGATATGGGTGTGACCGGTTCTTGTCCACCTTGATCACATTTTGTCCACGTGGGTGGGGCCGGTCCTTATGGAGGTCCACGTCAAGTGTGGATGTCTTACACCGCTCCTATGTGTTCTAAAGTGCCGATGTTTTACACCGCCTCAGCAACTGCATTATTTGTGAATGTTGTATGTTATTTTTCATTTGATAGGAAGAGAAAGTTCATACTATGTTTCTGAAAATCATTATCTAGATTTTCTTCATCACTGGAACTATATACAAAGGGAGCCTCCTATACAAAGAAATATTCAACATCTGGATCAGAATCATAAGTAAGTTCCCATTCTTCTGGTTCATATGACGATTTGAATAGATTAAACATCTTTATCCGGAGAAAGGTTGGCATCATGTGTTTCTGCATTCTTTCTATCTGAATCCATCTATTTTTTATATGCTTGGTCCTCATATCTCTTATTAATACAATGGCACTGGTGTTATAAATTTTAGTCACACTGAACTTATCAAACCCCAATCCTACATTTACGTTGTCCTGCTTCTGTTTGGGAATAGGAACTTTGCCTTCCATCCACCTTGTAGTCTCTTCCTTGTGCATGCTTCCTAAATCAACCTTTCATTAAACTCTAGCCCTCGGGATTTATAGTTTTGGGAGATTTCCAAGGATTCATTTTTGAAGTTGATTTGAGATTGGTTGGATCTCTTTTTTAATGCAATAACATAACCTTGTCTTTCTTATGACAACTTTCATACCCATTTTCATGCAAAAACTCTCCAAAGCTACTAGATGTTCCTGTAGGCCGTGTAATGTTCTGGTTGTTAAATGCCATCATTTGCATATAGTAGGATCTATTTGTCACATGTTTACTCCATGACCTCCTTTCTCATAAATCCAGTCTTCTAGTTTATCTAGATAAAGTTTGAACAATATGGGAGAAAGGGGCAACTCTGTTTCACTCCTCTGTTTCATTCATACAATGGCACTGGTGTTATAAATGTTAGTAACACTCCTTTGTTTCATTCTATTTTCTAGTTTGTGAGGGTTGTATCTTTTTTCCTTTTTTTTCCCTTTATATTTTCCTAAAATGTATATTTTCCTAAATAGGGGCATGGAAATCTGTATATAAAAAAAATCTATAAGGAATATGTTTCAAAAGATTTTATAATGTGATCAAGGTTTCTTTTGAGGCATATTGCTTCATTGGTTGATTGTAAAGCTAATAACAGAGTTTCTATTCAAAAGTTTTAAATTAAATATTCAATGACGCAATAATTATGTCAATCCCCATCAAGAAAATCTGTTATCTTCAAAGTTGCGGATTCAAAGGTGAAAGACTAAACCTTGACGTAGGAGTTAGTTTCCAATATACTTGAACTAATCTTTCTAATATTGAACTGCATCATTGCTTGAATACAACATATCTAGATAAAAAGATCAATGAAAACAAGATAGTTTACAACTGAGGATGGTTACTAAATTAACCTTAACAAAACCTTGACAACTAGTAAGCTGACCACTACATGGGTGAGACCTACCTCTTCTTATGAACTAGCAGAGGCGATATAATGTATATTTTATTATTCACGTATTCTTCATTTGAGAAAGGTGTTTTAAACTGTATTATTATATATTTTCAAACTTAATTCTATTTCTCCCTGCAAAATTATGCAACTCCCATCCCTTGCAAAAATCGACCCAATCAATACCTTAGGGCCACACACCAGAGGGAGTATGTATCGTTCGTCCATTTTTATCTTCGAAGGTCGAATTGGCTCACCACATCTTATCACTGGATCCCTTAAGATGGTTTTCCCACTTGCTCAAATCATTATCAATCACCTCATACTAAAATGTGGTACACTAATCACCACCATGTTTATTACCAAGCAATATCCTACAAAATATTTTAGGGTCAACAATATCTTAACTTGATGGCCCTACTAACAAATGCCGCACCCTACACTCAGTTAAACATAGCTCCTACAATTATAACATTTTTTTGTTGTCCCATTGACTTGGGAGGCCTATGGTAGAAGTCACATAGCTCTTTGGAGTACCCAGTTCGAATGGACTATACTATGCACCTGTAGAGTCTATAAATCACCATTGCAAGACTATAGTCTAATCATTATAGGAGTACTTTTAAATTAAAACTCACTGTTCATATAAGTACCCTACAATTGTTGTATAACCATACTTTCAACACCATTTGATATACTCTTCATGATAACCACCACAACCACAGGGAATACAAAGAGAGTGCATTTTTCCTCTTCTTACTAATACTTCCAAAAATTTCAATCATGAGTTCATCAACAGAATCAAACAAACTTTTACCTTGTAGGAGCCAAGACATTCATTGGAATTCTCTAGTTATCTCATTGCACTTATTATATTGAAATAAGAACTATATTTTCATATTTAGATTGATTCTACACTTAGAACGTTTGCTTTGTTGTTCCATTAACTTGGGAGGCCTATAGTAGAAGTCATATAACTCCCTAGAGCACCCCTTTTGAAAGGAATCTGATATGCACTTGTAAATTCCAAAAACTATCATTGCACTGGTAATTTAAAATCAAAACTTACTATTTGGATCAATAACCTATAATTATTCTATAACCATGCTTAGAGCACGATTAGATATGCTCACGATAACCATCACAATTTCACTGGATACAAAGAGGGTGGCTATTGTTCCTCCTCTTACTGACACGTACAAAATTATCAATCATGAGTTCATTAAAAGAATGAGACAAACTTTTATTTTCAGAAAGAAAGGCATTCATTTCAAGGCTCATGTCATCTCATTGCACCTATTAATTGAAATAAAAAATATATATTCATATTTAGACAACAACTAAGCTTAAAATATTTTTTAGGTGTTTATTTGTTTTAGTTTGTTTGTTTGGAATGTAACATCATCGGGTAGAGTTCATGCACATTATGACTATCTTGTTGCATTATTTAAACTATATTTTTGATAACTACTCATGTTTTTGTGACAAATGGACAAGAGTGGGCACCTATATCGTTATGAGCCGGAAGGATCTTGTGCATTCGAAATTTATGGTGCTGATGAATTTCCATATTTCAGCGAAGCAGGCTGGTTGCTGATCATTAAGTTGTTCAATGGGCATAAAATGGAACATTCTTCTAATTTTGTTGATACTTTTGATGGTAAAAATGCCAATATTGAGGGGCTATTCTTTCCTGTAACAAAGGAAAGCATTGCAGAAGCAACAAACACAGCAGCTGAGGGAGAAAGGTGGTTCAAAAGGAAACCAATACAAGGGGTAAACCTGAATTTCTTCCTAAAAGACAATTTTCATGACCCTTGCTGGAGCATTAGGGTCCACTCTCACATTTTAAAACCAGATTGGGAAAAACCAATGCGGCAAACTCAGATTTATTTCACATGTGATGGCCATTTCTCTAAGGTCTTCCTTTATCACATGAGATTTCTGGTACACATGGCTGGGTTCAATAAGATGAATCTCCCTTATTTCTTGCATCAGAGCTTAATAAAAATGGTTTCCTGTGCAAGAAAAAGGAATATTTTATATCCCCATGATGTTTACCACCATGGCCTCATTCAAATCCTGTACCTTCATGCTTTAAAGAAGCAAGCACAACAATTGAGTGAGAGGGTAATGAGACAACCACTTCCTAGAAAACATAAGAAGGAAAGGGCTTTACCTACAGAGGCCGAAAGCAGTCATCAAGCTGATGCAAAAGCCACTGACAAACCTAGCAGGAGGCGTAGACGGCATCAAACAGAAGTCAAAGACAACAACAAAGATGAAACAATTGCAGAAATTCAACATGCAACAGAATACTGTAAGAGGCCATGAATAAGGCCTACAAACAAATTGAGGTTGGGGTTGAAAGCCAAGTTAAATCCAAAACTGAAGGATCAAATTTTGATTATTGATGAGCTTCCAGTAGAAAGTGAAAAACAATCGGAAACAATTCAGAAAAAGGGTAAAAGAGTGAGGAGGGCAGTGGCCAACAACAACCCCCTCAAAATCCTTGCAGAAGTAGCACAGCTTGCTGAAATCTGAAAGATGTGAAGATTGGAGTTTTATAACCTTTATTAATGTTAATGTTATGGTTCTTCTAATGTTATGTTTTGGTATACCAACTTCCCAAAACAATCTAATATATTGGAAGCTTCTGTATGTTTGTTTTATATGCTCTTGGTTCATGTTTTTCATAATGTATCAAATTTCATGCCCTTGCCACTTAGATTGGTCATTTCCACAAAAGTGCTACTGCCACTAACTTCAATTATTTCTTGTTTCTGTGAATTAAATGCATGGGCCAATTATTTCTTGTTTCTGTGAATTACATGGATGGGTGTTTGTTGAATGTATACTTCAGAGCCATAATTGAGAGACCATTGATGGAACTACATTCTGTTGGGAACCCTAATATGGTTTGTAATAGTTCAGACACTATAATCTTTGGAAGAGTTGTTTAAAAGTAGTGTCACCATAGTGCCAACTAAAGCCTAAAAAGCATAAAGTGATTGAAATGAGCTCTAAATGTTTACCTGGAATAACAAGCATAACGCACTGCACATATCCCATAAACGAGTACACACAAGATGATGGCAGCAAACTAACTCAAATGATGTGTGGGAATCAAGAAGTAGGATTGTCATAATCAATAGCAGTGAGAATCAATTGCTATGATATTTGGATATTTGATTTGTATTACCTCTTTTATTACATTGTGGATTCCCTTTATCCAATTTTTCCAAATTTATGATCCAAAGTTTTCTCTTACAGGTTTGAATTTTAACACACCCATGATTCTTCATTTCATGGTTTTCTATTGATGAGTAGTATGACACATAGTTATATCCTTTACATTTTGAAGTCCTTGTTCAACGCATTGTACCAAACCAGTCCTAAACCCACCACACCTGCACGCTCTTGTGACTTAGAATAACTTGCAAAGCATAACCTATTTTTTTCACAGTTGTAATTCATAATGAAAAAAAGTTTCTGCAGAACCTATGTTAATAATCTTTGAAATGTCCAAAGATTATTAACAGAGGTTCTCCAGAAACTTATTATTCATTGAGCATAACCTTCTTCAAAAAACGAAAAACGAAAAGCAACTTTTCCTTATTTATATTAAACCAAAATACTTCTATTGTATGGATATTTCAACCCACAAATTTGACCAAACCAATTTCGTTGGCATTTCTTAATATGTTGGACCAAGACCTTTTTTATCATTTGTGCGAAAAAACACTACCACATGGTCCTAATTGTGAAACTTTATCTAATAAAAAAATGGCTTCCTATTCTTCCTTCACAACTTACAGGGAGACTAACAAATCTTCACATATCTGCTACAATTTCATATTTTGGTGTTTCACATTCACATTCATCAAAAATATGATAACTGCTCCAAAAACATCTTGAAATCCTCACTTGAGTCAGCCAAAACTTTTCTGCACTTCCTCTTGTATTTCATTCACGAAAGCTCATTCCACCTCACCATAGAATGATGAAGATCCTTTTTCAAAACCTACTGTATTCAATCCTCGTCATTCAATCATACTTCAATAGTGATTTATTCATCTCTTCCTCCACTTAAGGACTCTTGCATTCTATGCTTGACCACTCTTTGTTTCCATCTTTCCTCTTAACTTGCAACTCCACAACTATATCTCTATTTAGACCTTTATGTCTTACCATAGCCATCAAAATTGAAATATGGTTGTACCAAGAGAAACAATGTACACTATCCAGCGAAGTGAAATAGAGGTGTCACATAAAATAGAAAAACAAATTGACCACTCATTTCTTATTAAAAAGAAAAATAACATAAAATGAATAAGTTGTTGGAGGTACAAAGAAAACATCCAATTATGCATCCAAACTTTTTCAGTATTGGACTTGCATTTTCATTACCAAACTCAAACAACGAAAAATTTAAGGCTTTGTCATTGGTTTGGTTTCTCAAGTGGAAAACCAAGGAAAACTGAAACCATCAAGCCTATAAATTTTTAATAGATCAATAAGAATTTTAATTTCACCAAAGAAAAAACAACAAATCTCCAAATGAATATTTTGGAGATTGACTTATGTATGTTTAATTTGTAGATCATAAAAAGCTATTGAGATTACACATGAAATGAATAAAATAGGTCTTGGGTGTAAGGAGTTGAAGATCAAAGAAGTCTCAATCTTAAAGTTTAAAGAGATCAATTAAGTCGTAATTAACTAGTCTTGTCCTCAAACTTTGATTATGGTCCTTATTAGTGTTCCAACCACTACATGGGCACAAAAACAATATATGGATCCAATTCAAGTTGGAATGGAATTTATATTCAAAGGTGTAAATTCAATAACAGAAAATATTATGCCTTCCTTTTAAATAATTGGATATGGATGTTCCATCATTGTTGGGTAAAGATTGAATATTTGAAGTATCAACCTACTTCTATTTTCCTCCATAGTTGTCCCTATTTGGTTAATGAAAAAAGAGAAGAGATGGGGATGACTTATGCATTAGATTATGATGATCCAGCGAAGTGAAATAGAGGTGTCACATAAAATAGAAAAACAAATTGACCACTCATTTCTTATTAAAAAGAAAAATCATTTAAGGTAATTAAGAAGGTAAAATAATTACATAGATTGAAAAAAAAAAAAATCAAAATATCACAGAGATCCATATGGAAAGTAACTGATTCAATTTAGTTGTGTGGGTGGATAAAATAGATCCATGTTCTGTATGAAGTCAAAGAACCCACATCTTATACTTTAATGGAAGCATGAAATGTATTTCCTATAGGTGTTGGAAAATGATTTTCCAACGCCTACAGGAAAAAAAATTACACTGTGTTTTCAGCATTTTACACTGTAGGCACTGTAAATTAGGTTGTATGTTACATTGACAGAGGATAGTACTCTCACAAGATTCCCCTGCCATTACCCTTGTCATGTCTGAGACATCACCGCTGACTTCTAATATATGTATTTTTCTTGCCCCAGAGTTCCTTCCCTACAGAGCTCCAATATTAATGGCAATATCATTTGGCATGCTCATGTGGTTGTAGCAAAGGGAATGTGGAACCCTGGGAAATTAGAAATACTGCAGGGTAGGTGTCTGTGAGCCTTGGTCAACAATTTCATTTAAGAGCTCCTTGTGCTGCAAGTTTCAGAATGGGATATTGCCTCAATGTGGGAGGCTATTCTCCTCACTGTGATGAACCTCCATCATCTGACAGAGATCTTGGATCTATGAATACCCATGGCAACAAAGAACTGTGGCAATGGTGGTGGTGTTGGATCAGAACCAAGAAGGGTTTCCTGTGGGTAGATATGGGTAAGGAAGAGTTGGACATGGGTTGTGGCCATAATAGAGATATTCAAATATGATGTTGGAAGCTATGCTCTGAAATTTGATAATGGGTGCTGGCAGGAACTGCATGAGCATTGCTTGCCCTGCAAATATCATGCAAATGCAGGGCATCGAGTAGTACTTGAGACATGCAAACGCAACTCTTAGTTATAATAATTTGGCGGGAAATACTGTGAAATTACAGTTGGTGGATGTCTGGAACAAAATAGCAATGGAGTAGGATTATTTTATAGAGTCTTGGAATAGTTTCGTACTATTTAGAAACATTTTTTTCATTCGAATATTTATGAAGTCTGGCCACTTCTCATATGGAAATTGTAAACTTTATGAATATGCATTGGTCGATAGTTTTATTTCATCAATAGAATATATGTATATCATCCTCTTTAACTCTATTTGCATTTCTGTAAATACATATCAATGGTATTGATAATATTGAGCATTGGTAGATGCAGTGTGATTTCATCTTTTGAGTTTTTATTCTATATATATTATTCCCAACGTGTAAGTTAGCTTTTCAGGGATTTGCAGACAGAATTTGAATTTCAGATTTATATGATACTTCATAACGAGGAACTCACATGAACTCACATGAATTACAACTTCGACACAGTTTTTACTCATATGGTAAAAGGGTAGATGAACAAGGGTTTTAACAAAACCAAAACTTCATACAACAATTAAAAATAGCTCGAATTGATAGATTTAAGGGTTCCTGCCTGGTTTTTATGCTCGAATCAAATGGATAATTCCGCGCTGCTCCTTGATGCTCCTCCCTTGCAACTGAGCTTGATGCTCCTCCCTCGTGACTGAGAAACTGAAAACAAATTTGGAAATTCATCGTGCGCGGAAAAAAACTCTATATGTTCGGTGCAGCGTTGATGGAGGTAGGTGGCCGGTGGTGTCGTGGGGGTGGCCGGTGGTGGAGGAGCGACGCGAGGGAGGGAGGTGGTAGAGGGTGGGGTCCACGGTGCCGTTTCCGTCGCGTCCGCCGGGAGCTGGAATGTCGTCGCCGTCTGCTGCCATCTAGAACTAGAGTACCATCGATGCAGGGTCCACCATCGCACCGGAGCTGGGAGGGAGTCGCCAGAAGGGACTGATCAGGAGCTATGACATCAGCTCCCGATTTGTCAAACGAAAGACTCCTTCATTAATATTCAAATTTTATGAAAGAAAATTTTTGCAGATGGTTGTTGATGTCGTTCGGTGGGGGCTCTGACAGGGTGGGGGTGGCCTCGGGAGACTCTCTAGATGCCAATGCGTCTCTCCAAGAGGCTTTCATTTGTTCCACTTTGGTTGTGGAACAAACTTACTCCTATCGTTCTGATGCTGAGGTGGCAGGTGCACGTGTCATTGATCCTCCTTTGGGCGATGTTGTCGGGACACATGGCACACATGTGGTTTTTAGTCTACATTTGGGTTTTCTGAAGGACACTACGCACTTTCATGGTCGTCAGAACAAACCTATTCGATGCATGGGAGAGTTTTGACTTTCGCAGTTGGGGCTTTCTTGGGTTTCTCAATGGACTCCCCTTTTGGGATATACTCCCAAGTATCCCAAGTTTAGTAGGCTTCTTAATAATTGGTTTTCTTTTAATTTTTTTACACCGGGAAGATGCTGCGCAAATACTAGTATGACCCTGGGTTCACGGTTGGGGCTTTCTTCAACTCTGCAAATGGTATGTTGGTTTTAACCCACTATTGGATACCCCTAGAAATAAACTGGTTTAGGTGAAATTTCCTGGTCTCCTCATGGAATACTGGAATCCAGATGTCCTAATGGCTATTGAGGATTCAGTCGGCCGTTTTTGTTATAAGGATCCTCATATTTTGGGGGATCGTGAAAAACGAGTGGCTTGAATTTTGGTCGAAGTAAATTTCTCCGATGGACTTCCTGATGATATCATCCTGGAATGGGACTTTCAACGCATCTGTCAACAGATTGAATATTGGGGGATCCCATTTCGGTGTCTACTCTATCACTACACAGGGCATTTGCTGGAACAATTCCTGCATTTCTTTCTTTTTTTTTCAGAAAGAAAAAAACGTTGTTTTATATTATGATAAATAAAAACAGTGCATAATATAGCATAAGAAAGTGAAGGGAGTAATCACCTCCAAAAAATGCAACATTGCTCCTAAAACAAAAAGTAATGTGATCTGGCAAAACATACCCATCACATGAGACTCATAATCAAGCCGAGAGTCGTTGATAATGTCTAAAAAGACCCCCCAAATGCCAATTGGAAAAGTAGCATGGAAAGAAAAGAGAAACATATACATATCATGGGGACAGTCCCGCACCGTAGAAATGAACCCCTATCCATCAAATCGAAGAAACAGAGATGGAGGATCAACCAATCCGAAGATGTGAACCCACAACATTCGCGACAACAGGAACCATTTCATCGATAAGCCAGATGACCCCCGGCATATACCGTAGCAACATATGAATTGGGGCATATAGATGAACCATAAAAAACATGATAGAAACATATAAAGCCATCTGCAAAAAACCATACGCCCATGCCACATGAGCTGAAGGAGAGGGCGAAAATCATTTGGAGACCCAAGGAAGGTCACAAGCTCCATCCACCCTGGGATCATCAGCTGAAAAAATAGGGACCTCCCGGAGGTCAAGAAGTTCATCCCGGAACTTGAGGGATTTTGTTTTCGGCCTCCCTCTGAAGTGTCTGGATGCAGACTTCGTTTTTTTCCTCACCGTAATATTGCAACCCGAAGCCAGCGAGATGACAATATCAGGATTCCTAGGGATATTCTCAAATATAGTGAGGGCATCCAAGTGAAGGTTCGGGTTGTTTAAAAGGGATTCCTGTGTTTCTTTCATTATCGCCACTAGACAAAGGATAAAGAAAAATTGCATGTTGCTGGAATGCAATCGACAAAGGACATAGGTAATTCCAATTCCTCTGATGACTATTTTTTGAAGAAATTATTTTTTATCGTCTGAACATCCCTCCTCCACCCCCGAGTCGCCGCACCAACTAGTTATGGTCTCCTTTTAATGTTATGATGTATATACAATGTTCTAATTGTGTAGAACAAAATTTTTGAAGTGAATATTGATTTATTTAATGTTATGATGTATATACAATGGCTAATTGAGTAGAACAAAACTTTTGAAGTGAATATTGATTTATCCTTTCGTTTTCTTTCGTTACATACCTTTCAATGGCATTTTGGAAAAAATTATTTTATACAAAATTTGAATTAAAATATATATTTTTTATTATATTATTTGTAAAATTTTAAATAGGTGGCTTATTTATTATTTTAAAGTTGAAGATTTTTGATATTATTAGATTATTAATCATGGTGATATGATTATTCATTATATTCGGTTTTTAAGTATAAAATGACTTTCGTATTTTGAAAAAAATTGATGTATTTGAATGATATAGATTTTAAAAACTTAAAATTATAATTTTACAAGATTGATTTCAACAAATTCAATAAAAAAAATGCCTTTCCATATGAACCTTTTATAATATGCGTTTGATAATTTCAAACCATATGCATAACTTTGAGTCTGTCCTGTCGTGCTTATACAGATCCGGTCGTCGATGCAACCACGTTATGTCGTGACTTATACGTGCCAATTTTATTATTGACTTTTTTTATTTTTATGTAATTTTATGTTCCCCACATTTTGTTGAATTATTGTTTAACTTATGATAATTGGAGTTGTCTAACAAGATGGAGGAATTGTTTGTACGGTTAAAATGGGTTGGAATCTGGGTCAAAAAAATTTAAGAAATCTTATAATAACAGTGTTTGAATCATGATTTGGATAGTGGAAATGGATTCAGCATCATCAAAAACTTTTAGGGCACCCCAAATATTAAAGTTTAATAGTTATAAAGTAGATTTACAAAAGTCCCTGTCAAATTTTCTTAAAATCTTACCGGAATTTCCATGATTTTCAAAGCAAAAAAAGACTTTTTTTAATTGATTGGTTTCCACTATCTGAGTGAAATTTAATAATTATTTTTTAATTAGTTAATTTCGTTGGTCAGAGTGAATTTTAATTTCTCTTAGGGTTAGTTTCAATTTTTTTAGGAGGATTTGAGAATGTAAATTAGTAGAAGAATTAAATTATTTAAATGAACATTCAAGTGAGACAAAATTTCACACCATTTTAGTGATAACATTTCATTAATAAAAATATCATTTTATACAAGAGATAAACTAACTACCTAAACTTAGTTTTTATATATATAAATAAATTATATTTATAAACTGTGATTTTCATGTTTTGCTTTTTTTAATGAAATGGATGTTTATCTTATATTTTTTAAAATGTGATTTCTATGCTTTATTTTTTAATTTAATTTATTTACATTATAAATTTTAATTTTAAACTCTTTTTGTGTTTAGATCGAGAGAAAATTGTCATTACACTCAATCTTCTGATCCACGCAATCTTCCAATTACATTTTAAGCTAATTTCGTATTTCAACAATTAGACAAAGTTTAATGCGAACGAGTTAAAAATGTTACGTCACTTCACGAAAGTCAGTGCCCCATTTGGTAGTGAGTACGGCGGTGATAGGATAAATACCTACAAGATATAGCAATCAGCTTATTTGTGTTTGACATATCTACAAGATATTGCAATTGATAACAAATGACAGCAATTTTGGTCCGTGAAGCGGGGGAAAATGGTGAAAGCACTTGACTTTCAGTAGATCCACCCAGGATCAAACCCCCATGGAGACATACGCCTGTTGTGTCTTGGCTAGAAGAATAGGCGACCCCATAGTGGACGTCTCGGTTCTTGTTGAGGCATAAGTTAATTGCTATTGTGTGCGGCTTGCAGGTTGTTGCACCTAGCCTAGGTTTATAGTGGCAGCTAGTTGGATTTGAACCCGGGCCTTGCTCAGGCAACTCTCGCCAGTTACCGATTGTCCTAGATTAAAAAAAAAAACAAATGACAGCAATTTTGGAATTTTTTTTAAGGAATATGCGAAATTAGTAATATTTATTATTTTTAGGAATTTGCATTCAATGGAGATAAAGATAATCAATTAAGAAAGATCAATCACAACATAGATGGTTAATCATGAATATTTCTCTATCTTGCTTTAAAATTTATGATGTTGGTTATTATTTTGACTGGTTAGTTTAATTTGTTTAGTTTTGTGATTAATGCATTTTGTTATTGAAAGGTTAAGCGTCACTTCATCTAGAGACTCTTAAGTGTTAGGTGATCTCCATGAAACAATATTTATTTATTTAATTGTTTATTAACTTCAAATCTTTGACTAAGACTTTATTGTTATGTTGATTTTCTGTGAAGTATATGTTCGACATAGCTTTTTCATATGAGGGTGTGTTACTTCAAGCATATTCTCGTTACCTATTATTCTTTGAGAAACGATAATCATGTAAATGCACAATATTGCATCCCTGCTTTATACTCTTCTACGTTATCATCGAGGCACTCTCAATTTTTTCGACTTCCTTCATATTTTTTGTAAGAAGGAAAAAACAATTTTCTTTTATTATAAAAGTAGCTTCATTTACATATGTTTTAAGTTGTTCCAACCATGTCACTAACATTTCATAACACAAATACTATATCTCACCCACATATAATTATGTTAATATTTGATTGCAGACTTATTCCTATCACTTTCCAGTACTTCAAAAAACCATAAACATATAGATGCATATCATTAAAGTACTGACTCTACCTACCTATAGAGACTTCAGAAAAAAGAAATATACATATACCAAAATGCCAAACTAATAATGGGACCTTCATATCTAAATATGTCTTGAGAGGGAACAAATCATTTCATATGTACAATACTCTATCACACTTGGAACATAAGAGCACCCTTTTTTGAAAGATATGTAGAATAATCTGTCACACTTGGAACATAAGAGAAACCTTGTTTTGAAAGATGATTCACTCCTTGAATTTGTTCACGATAAATATGGAAGAAAGATATCCTTGAGAATGACCTCATCATCGATTTTATCCTATTCATCCAATTGTAAAGCTCAGGAATCTCAAGAATGTATGCCATGTTAACCTAATCATTGAAAGTTTAAAGTCCCCAAAGACTACCATTTCATCAAGGTAAGCCACTTAGCACAAAAGAGTACGCCCCATAAAGCTAAGATCTCTACTTTATTTGCTTTTTTTCTCGAGGTAAAACTAATTCTATTATGAAACAATATAGTACAAAATTGTGCCGGGTCTCGGCTATGTAAGCCTGAGAACTGGGCTTGATGTTCATGTTTTTACAGTGACAACTGAACTGCCCTGAGTGGGAAACCAGTTCTTGAGAGACAAAAATTACCACCCTTAACGGGGAAACCGGTAGACAATGCAAACATATGAAATTACACAAAGACTAAAAACTAGTGGAGCCTACAGCTGGGTCAGCTGTTAATAGCAACAAAAACCAAAAATTTCTAACTGAGATGTGAACCTGGACCATGATGGGCTGAAGAAGAGCAAAATTATTGTTCCGAAGTTGAGGATTCCGGTTCTTCCACAATTCTGCAACCGAACTCATCAGCGTCCTCCTTCTTCGCATTGCTAGGGGCGTTGTCTTCGCCAAGGAAGCCCTCCTGTGTTAAATCGACATCACGGTTGGAGAGCCCAATATCAATAGGAATAGTAGGACTAGGCACATCAGTTTGAGGTTGAGTCTGGTGAGGACACAGGGTGGTAGCGGAACCGGGGGTAGGAACATAACTAGGTCGAGCTGAGCTTTCACAGACAGAGATGGTAACAAACGCCGTGAGGACCGGCTTGTCAAACGTACAGTTGAAGCGGAATTTCGCATGCTGAGAGGACTGGCGATGAGTTGGGCTGGTAGGAGCATGGAGAACAGGGGACAAGGATGGAGGAGGAATAGGCGGAGGGCAATGCTCAGGCGGAATAGATTGAGAGCATCCGATATGCAGAGGGCGATCTCTCTGCTCTCTAGAGCCCAAACAAAGAACCCAATCGTCGTCCTCCACAGAAGCCAGACGTAGGACTGGGGGAAGGGCGAGGGCGGGAAGGGCGGCCTCTGTTAGTTCCTCTCTGACATCTTAGTCGATGCCTAAGACGAGGCATTTTCCCAGGACAATGCGTGTGATTCTTGAGGCAAGGAGCGCTGGCAGACCACTGCAAATCAATAGACTGAGTAAACTGACGAGAGGAAAGACTACAATGGCTGCTCTGAGTGAAATGGTACTCAGGAAAAGTTTCAAGGCAGCCTAATATATTGCAGCATCGACCTATATGGGTGCGTGCACATGGCACAACACAGTCGATTGGGCAGGCGCCTCGAATAGGTGACGGAGGGTGGCAATGAACACAAGAACCGATCGAATTTTCTGGAATGAAAGCCATATCAACATAAACCACCAGAACAGAGTAATGAACCGGGGTGGCGGGCCAATTAATGCATTGCGGGCGGGCGAATTAGCGCGGAATAATGGCTATGCGAGAGGGCCATATGGCCGGCTTGCGTGCGAGCTCCTCGGGACTCATTTGGGGGACTAGAGTCCCATCAAATCCAAGTTATCAACCGCATTCGGTGAGAAAGTGATATTTTATTAGAATATGTTAGGTCTTTAAATGCATCACATTCATTGAAGACTAAAAAACACTAATATTGTCACGATAAGATGGTGATTGATTGATTAGTATCTATTGATTAGTATTTATGCATTAAAAAATAACAAAAAATTGAGTACAAATATGTTTTGAGTACAAATATGTTTTGAGAGCACCAACCCTTCAACCTTCTAGGCTCCAACCTCTTGCCAAGCACCAACTTGGAATTTTGGGAGGCTTCAACCTCTAGGGCTCCAACCCTATCTTTCTCAAGGATTCAACCTTGAATTTTAGAGGCTCCAACCTCTACGACACCAATCCTTCAGTCTTCTTTGATAAAAATAAGTGATGTACTTACTTGAGTTTCTTCAATAAAAATTTAGCACTTTTCAATTCTTCACATGTTCAATTAGCTCCAAAAATTGTGCCTGACTATCCAATATAGGTATTCACCACTAGTGTTCACTATAGCTATATATTCAATGTAGGTATAGGAGTATTAATGCTACAATCATACTTCAACTCTAAATCTGGGAGTGTAAAACTGGCCTTGAACCTTCTTTGAATTATTGATTGTTTACTTAAGTTCTCTGAGGTTAATACCACATGAAGTCTAAACACAAAAGATTTGTGATTAACACCAAAATAGGGATTATCACTAAATAATGATGGTCTGAGACACGGGAAGTAGTGTTACTGTGTTCACGAAGCCAAAAACTAAGTAATGTAATGAGCCATAGGATTAAGATTATTTGCACCAATTGTATGCCCAAGCCACAAAGAGATCCGATCCAAAAATTATTACACAGTCCAAAAGAGATATCTGAACCAATATCTTCACCGTCTAATGATAATACACAATCAATGGAGAGGATTCGAGCCACAAAGTCCGAGCTACTGTAATTACCCACCACAGTCACAGTTCGAGCAAAGGAGATGATGCAGAGTTCGAGCCACCAAAGTTCAATATGAAGGCCGAGGTGTATGAGATGATGCACAGTCTGAGGCCTTGTGTTGAATCCTTAATTTACAAGGATATCAATTTCGGTTGTCCATGTTGTTTAGTATATATATTAGGGCTCAATCAAATTCAAACAACTCCTGTCCTTAAGTATTATGATTTTCTCCCTTGTGTTTACGAGTTGTGAACAATGATATACTATTCTATGATGATAACCGAAGTGATGGATAAGAAATGAAGTCTGAGTTACTGAATATATAGTGTTTTTTCTATAAAACATGATGAGACACGTCTTAAGAAATATGCCGACATGAGTGAAGCGTTGGTCAGCTAGATAAAAAATAAGGATGTATAATATAAAAAATTTGTTTTCTTTTCAATCACTAGGAGTTTGAGGTCAAGTAAGGGCTTGCTAGAAAGAGGGAAAAATCTTATTTAAGATGGTCTAGGATTCATTGTGAAAGGATGCCTCCAAGGTGTCCATTTTTTTTTTCTTTGTGACTGTGCTTGAAATTTTTGGTGCATTAGGTGATTGGGACAGTGAGAGGTCATTAGGGCTTCTTCATTATCATGACTCCAAGTTCTTCATCATAGTGTGTCTCCAAGTTCTTCATCATAATTTCATCATGTGATTCAACCATGTCATCGTGATAGTGTAGCATTCGTGTCATCATGGAATAGTGCAGTGATATGTCATCAATCATATGTTATAGTGCAGCGTTCATCAAATTTCCATTAAGAGAGTTATATTTTATCAATGAAAATTATTGACCAACAATCTCCCCCTTTGTTATTGATGGAAACATTAAAAAATTCTCTCCCCCTTTGACATCAATGGAAAATGGGGTGCTCAAGTACTCCCCCTATCAAGCTGCTCCCCCTATCATGTTGCTCCTATGTCATGTTGCTTCCTCTCTTCTTGATGTGTTCTTTTAATGTGATGCAGGAAAAATGACCCCCATCTTTTGGCGAAGAAACTCAAATGCTTCTCATGGAAGGGGTTTTGTGAATATATATGCACTTTTCTCCTTTGTATTGACATAATCCAACTTAATTTTCTGTTCAACAACTTGTTCACGAAGAAAGTGATATATTTTTTTATTTTTTTTTTATTTTTTTTCTCGGTAAAACTAATTCTATTTATGAAACAATATAGTACAAAACTGTGCCAGTCTCAGCTATGTAAGCCTGAGAACTGGGCTTGATGTTCATGTTTTTACAGTGACAACTGAACTGCCCTGAGTGGGAAACCAGTTCTTGAGAGACAAAAATTACCACCCTTAACGGGGAAACCGGTAGACAGTGCAAACATATGAAATTACACAAGGACTGAAAACTAGTGGAGCCTACAGCTGGGTCAGCTGTTAATAGCAACAAAAACCAAAAATTTCTAACTGAGATGTGAACCTGGACCATGATGGGCTGAAGAAGAGCAAAATTACTGTTCCGGAGTTGAGGATTCCGGTTCTTCCACAATTTTGCAATCGAACTCATCAGCTTCCTCCTTCTTCGCATTGCTAGGGGCGCTGTCTTCGCCAAGGAAGCCCACCTGCGTTAAATCGACATCACGGTTGGAGAGCCCAATATCAATAGGAATAGTAGGACTAGGCACATCATATTGAGGCTGAGTCTGGTGAAGACGCAGGGTGGTAGCGGAGCCGGGGATAGGAACATAACTAGGGCGAGCTGAGCTTTCACAGACAGAGATGGTAACAAACGTCGTGAGGACCAGCTTGTCAAACGTACAGTTGAAGCGGAATTCCACATGCTAAGAGGACTGGCGATGAGTCGGGCTGGTAGGAGCATGGAGAACAGGGGACGAGGATGGAGGAGGAATAGGCGGAGGGCAATGCTCAGGCAGAATAGATTGAGAGCGTCCGATATGCAGAGGGCGATCTCTCTGCCCTCTAGAGCCCAAACGAAGAACCCAATCGTCGTCCTCCGCAGAAGAGCCAGAGGTAGGACTAGGGGAAGGGCGAGGGCGGGAAGGGCGGCCTCTGTTAGTTCCTCTCCGACATCTCAGCCGATGCCTAAGACGAGGCATTTTCCTAGGACAATGCGCGTGATGCTTGAGGCAAAGAGCGCTGGTAGACCACTGCAAATCAGTAGACTGAGTAAACTGACGAGAGGAAAGACTACAATGGCTGCTCTGAGTGAAATGGTACCCAGGCAAAGTTTCAAGGCAGCCTAATATATTGCAGCGTCGACCTGTATGGGTGCGTGCACATGGCACAACACAGTCGACTGGGCAGGCGCCTTGAATAGGTGACGGAGGGCGATAATGAACACAAGAACTGATCGAATTTTCTGGAATGAAAGCCATATCAACATAAACCACCAGAACAGAGTAATGAACCAGGGTGGCGGGCCGAATTAATGCATTGCAGGCAGGTGAATTAACTACTTGAATAATGGCTATGCAAAGGGCCATATGGCCGCTGCGTGCGAGCTCCCTCGAGACTCGCTGGGGGACTAGAGTCCCATCAAATCAAGTTATCAACCGCATTCGGTGAGAAAGTGATATTTTATTAGAATATGTTAGGTCTTTAAATGCATCACTGAATTCATTGAAAGACTAAAAACACTAATATTGTCACAATAAATGGTGATTGATTGATTAGTATCTATTGATTAGTATTTATGCATTAAAAAATATATTTTAAATAACAAAAACTGAAATGAAAAAATTAAATAAAAAAATGCCTTTCCATACGAACCTTTTATAATATGCCTTTGATAATTTCAAACCATATGCATAACTTTGAGTTTGTCTTGTTGTGCTTATACAGATCCGGTCGTCGATGCAACCACGTTACCTCGTGACTTATACACGCCAATTTTATTATTGACGTTTTTTATTTTTATGTAATTTTATGTTTCCCACATTTCGTTGAATCACTGTTTAATTTATGATAAATGGTTTTTTAATTGGTTGGTTTCGGCGGTTTGAGAGAAGTTTAATAATTGTTTTTTAATTCGTTGGTTTCGTCGGTCTGAGTGAAGTTTAATAATTATGTTTAATTGGTTGGTTTCGTTGATTTGAGTGAAGTTTAATTTCTCTTAGGGTTAGTTTCAAATTTTATGACAAGCATTTGAGAATGTAAATTAGTAGAAGAATTAAATTATTTAAAGGAACATTCAAGTCAGACAAAATTTCATATTATTTTGGTGATAACATTTTATTAATAAAAATATTATTTTTTATAAGATATAAACTAACTATTTAAACTTAGTTTATATATATAGATAAATTATATTTTTAGACTGTGATTTATATATTTTGGTTTTTTTTTTTTTTTTTAATGAAATGGATGTTTATCTTATATTTTAAAAAAAAAGTGATTTATATACTTTATTTTTTAATTTAATTTATTTAAATTATAAATTTTAATTTTAAACTCTTCGTATTTAGACGGAGAGAAAATTGTTATTAGACCATTCAAGTTTCTGATGCACCCAAAATTTCACATCATTTTTGTGATAATATTTTATTAATAAAAATATTATTAATATATTTTTGGCTTTTGTGATCCATCAATAAATTATGAAATCTTTCGGTAATAATCACATTATAATGAACAAAGTCGACGCGTTTTGAACCAACCAGTGTGGTTCATCATCAAGACTAAGTGAGAGATCAGATCAATCATTGAGTTTAAATAGATGTAGGAAAGACAACCAACCAGTGTGGTTCATCATCAAGACTAAGTGAGAGATCAGATCAATCATTGAGTTTAAATAGATGTAGGAAAGGCAAAGAAAACCGTTAGAATAACAACTAATTTGACTTTGAAATTCATAATGGTTAGTTTTATTAATTTAATTATTTAATTAAAAAATCATAATGGCTAGTTTGAATATTGAAATTAATAATGGTGAAGTCAATTTAATAGTTTAATTATATATAAAAATTATTTTATTTTTATTAATATCGTTAATTGATTATTCAAAATACAAATACTATTTTATTATAATTCTATCTTAAAAAATAAATAAATAAATAATAATAAAAATATAAATAAATAAATAATAATAATAATAATAAAGGAAAATTAAGAATATAAGGTAGGGATCCAACACCTTCTTATATTCCAACCGAAGGGCCTCTCTTAACTTACGATGATGAAAGTGATCAATCCTGGCTAAGACCTTAGCCTCTTCAATGCAGATATGATGGTTAGTTTTTTCCACATGTTCAGCTAGGGCAGAGGTGCAGGTTCTTCCATGTCTAATGTCAGCTGCATGTTCACATATCCTTTGGCTAATGGACCTACCCATTTCACCAATGTAAGGTGTCCCACAAGAACAAGGAATAAGGTAGACACCTTTTCCATCTCTAGGGTTCACCGGATCTTTAACCGAGTTATAATATGATTATTACCGAAAGATTTCATAATTTAAAAATATTATTTTTTTATACAAGATATAAACAAACTACCTAAACTTAGTTTATATATATATAATAAACTGTGATTTACATGTTATGTTTATCTTATATTTTAAAAATTTGTGATTTTTATGCTTTATTTTTTAATTTAATTTATTTAAATTATAATTTTTAATTTTTATTTTTTTGTGTTTAGAGAGAAAATTGATAGTTGTCTTAGTGTGATTTTTTGGAGAAACAAATTGAGATAAAATCTTGATTTATGTTATTTAAACTATTTTTTTGACTATATATATGGATTCAGCACCCTAAAAAACCCTAAAACAGTTCGATTGTGCAAGGTTATTCATCAAACTTGTATTTTCAATAAATTCCTATCAAAATTTAGATAAATTAAATAAAAAAAAAACTGCCATAAAAACTTTTAAAAAATCCTTGAAAATGTCGCGCAACAACTCGAAATTGTTATTACACCATTCAAGTTAAATTGTTATTACACCATTCAAGTTTGTGATCCACGCAATCTTCCAATTAGATTTTAAGGTATCTCCGGATTTCAAGAATCAGACAAAGTTTAATGCGAATGAGTTAAAAATGTTACGTCACTTCACAAAAGTCCGTGCCCCGCCCCGTTTTGTAGTGGAAGATAAGTACGGGCGCTATAGCTATAACTATAATTAATCATGTACAGCTAATTTATGCACATCCCATTGCCATTTCATTTGTGATGGCTCGCACCACCAATTCCTTCCACTCTCGCTCCCTGCACCCCAAGAATCTGCTGCCATCCTCACACACAACAATTCGCATGTGGTTCCTCTATTTATCGATTCTCATCCTTTCAACGTACGCTCTTCTTGATATTTATGTGAATCACATGCACAGCGTTGGCTTTCTTGGCATTGGGATTAGCGTTCCTGCGAAGGCCGATAATGAAGGGGAAGCGTGGAAGACAAACAGAGGGCACGCGAAGGCCGATAATGAAGGGGAAGCGTGGAAGAGAAACAGAAGGGAATTTTGCGGGAGGAGAGAGGCATTCTTGGATGACGATGAAGAAAAAGATGTTGATGAGAATCCATGGCGGCAGATGAAGTGGATAGGAGAGGCTGCCGCCTGTCCTGTGAAAGGTCATCTCATTGAGAAGCTCGACGATCGCAACAACTTCCGCAGAGGTTTCGCCCTCCGCTTCGCCAACGACGTGGAGGACAAGACGCACATCCTGCCGTGGCTTCTGCCTTCCAAGGCGATCGATCTCCATCACAGACAGCGACGGGTTCTGCTGGATCTGGGCGCCAGTGCATTCAGCACCAGCCTCACCTGGTTTCTTCGTATGTACCCCTGCGATTTCACAGAGATTCACGCCTTCGAAGTCGATTCCAAGCTCCTGCAAAAGCCGAGCCCGCCTGGTTTTGACGAAGAGAGTAACGTGGCAGAGGCGAATCCCTCGTCCCTCACTGTAAAGGCCATTCCCCGACCTCCCCAGTGGATGGTGGATCGAATCCAGCTGCACTACAGCTTTGTGTCAGACGGAGATGATAAAGCCAGCAATGCGATAAATATAACGAGGTTTATGAAAGAGGAGCTGCAGTTGAAAGCGAGTGATACAGTTGTTGTAAAGATGGACATCGAGGGAAGCGAGTGGCCAATTTTGCGGCGATGGCTCAGCGATCCAGAGATGCCTCTCATTGTGGACGAGCTCTTTGTTGAAATTCACTACAATCACCCATCCATGTGGACCTTCCACTGGTTCAGTTATGGGAACATCAGCAGGCAAAATGCCAAAGAACTTCTTGCAGATCTCAGATGGCATGGCTTCTACGCCCACTTTTGGCCCTAATTCAACCATCACCTTCAAGGGGTAACAGTCAACGCTTGTCCGATCATCTGCCAGTCAACGTATTTCTCTTCTCCTTCACGTTAATTTCTGTAATAAATTGGAGATGGTCCTCATACCATAAACGCCCCGCATAGTTTTGGATCCAAGTCTTTGATATAATTCTGGAGGTTGTCTCAATTTCGAGAATCATAATGTTAGTTGACCACAAGGTAGCAGCTAGTAGTTGAATATACATTTGTGAGCTCTATTGTATTATGAAGTTGGAACAGATTAAGACTTCAAAACCCGAGCTCTATTGTAGTTGAATATACATTTGTGAGCTCTATGTTGATTTTTGTGAAGTATATGTTCGACATAGCTTTGTCATATGAAGCTTTGTTATATGAGGGTGTGGTACTTTAATCATATTTTCGTTACCTATTATTGTTTCAGAAACGATAATCATGTAAATGCACAATATTGCATCCGTGCTATATAATCTTATACGTTATCATCGAGGCACTCTCGATTTCTCCGACTTCCTTCATATTTTTTTTAACCAGAAAAGTACTTTCATTTACATATGTTTTAAGTTGTTCCAACTATGTCACTAACATTTCCTAACAAAAATACTATATCTCACGCACATATAATTATGTTAATATATGTTTGCAGACTTATTCCTATCACTTTCCAGTACTTAAAAAAACCATAAACATATAGATGCATATCACTAAATTACTTATTCTACCTACCTATAGAGGCTATTCGAAAAAAAGAAATATACATATACCAAAATGCAAGATGATTCACTCCCCGATGATTCACTCCCCGATTTTGTTCACGATAAGAGAAACCTTGTTTTGAAAGATGATTCACTCCCTGATTTTGTTCACGATAAATATGGAAGAAAGATATCTTTGAGAATGACCTCATCATCGATTTTATCCTATTCATCTAATTGTAAAGCTTGGGAATCTCAAGAATGTATTCCATGTTAACCTAATCAATTGAAAGTTTAAAGTCCCCAAAGACTGCCATTTCATCAAGACGAGCCACTTCGCACAAACGAGTACACCCCATAAAGCTAAGATCTTTGCGTTATTATTAGAACCCTTACCACTCGACCATATGAAATGGTAGAAATCCCCAGGACTGATAAGAATATGCACGCCATTACCAATACCTCTAAGGAATATAAACCTACTAGAAATGAAGCCCATATTTCCTTGAGAATGCACCTTCTGTCGGGTAGCTTCTCCTTTATTGCACCAATCTCCAAAAAATAAGCCAAGATCTTATGACATGTCATACTAAAGCTTGCTCAATGTATTCAAAGGTACATGCATTTTTTGACCTCCATAATACCCACAAAAGATAAAACAAAAGGCTTTATATTCATTTTGATCCTCAAACCACTATTGGAGACATAGACCCACGGAATACCTACCCCACTCAACTCAAATGCTGAGTCTCTGGAAAGTCCCAACCAAAATAGAAAATGAAAGAGGACAAAGAGTAAATAGGTGATCAGCATCTTCTGATGATCTGCAACATAGTAAACATCTACCCAGACCATGTATACCTCTCTTATACATACTCTCCCATTTAAGAATTTTATTATGAACCACCAACCCGATGAAATATTTTAATTTAACAGGGATAATCCATTTCCAAGCCTTTTGTAGCCATATGAGGGTAAAACTATTTAACGAATATTTGACCTTTGCAGAAGTTCCCATTCCAAGTCATCAGCTACACCTTTACTGATAGAATGATGCGTGCCAAAAAAAAGTTGGAGGATGTATCCATCCCATTCAGTGCCAAGGGATTTCGAAAGACCAAAACTTGCAGCCTTCCTCCATGAACACAACACCAACAATTTATTTCTATCCACATATATATATATTTTAGAAGAAATATGCCATTATAATGAAATAAATTGAGAACCATAAATGATAATGTACGATTTCTTTCCATCCCTTTTATCGCTTCCAGGCCAATCTTGATCTTCGATCCCATGCCCACCTCCCAATGAAGATTGCCAAAAATCCCAGTGTTCAATTTACATCATACTTTTCCTTGATAACAAGGCTATCTATTTCTCCTTAGCCCTGTCTCTAATTAATTTTTTCATCTTTTAATTTTTAAGATATTTATCTTTGATAATCCTTCGCCACATTCCTGTATGTAGTAGAGCACTCCATAGGTTCGTGATTAACAATGCTCTGTTAAAGCGATCCATATCTATGATATCCCATCCAGCCAAATTTACCTCACGTGACAGGTCCCAAAATCGCACAAGATGTATCTTTCTAGATTTTCCTAAACTTATCCAAAGAAAGTTAGCGATAATATAGTTGATTTTATTTATCATCCCCAAGGAAACTTATATATATGCATCCAATGATAGTGACGAGTTGGAGAAAAATCTAATCATAACAAGTCTGCCCCTTAATTCCAACCAACTATGTGAGTAGAGAGACAATTTCTTCTCAAATTTTGATTCTACCCAATCCCAATACTGGTTCCCATAACAATTCGACTTAATGAAGAAACCCAAATATTTAAACTCTCCATTGAGTTGCACTCATTGGACATCAAATATTTTTTCTATCTCCAAAACCTACAAGTCCTCATGAGCATTCAAAATTAGAAAAAACTTCTCTTTATTCATTTATAGACTAGATGCTTCACCGAAATTTGTCAGTATCTCGTGTAAAGATTGCCACTCCAATGTAGAGGCTTTCCCATTAGTAGGACATCATCTACAAAGATCATTTGAGTAAGAATATTTCCCATTAGTAGGACATTGTCTACAAACACCCTGTGAGTAAGAATGATTCCCCTTGATATTATACACCCTGAAATGATACCTCTCTCTAGTATTCAATATACTTTTGCTTAAACCATCAATCACTATCAAGAACACCATGGGGGAAAAATAAAAACCCTATATAAGACATCGAGTATCCTTAAATAAATATGATGGAATTCCATCGATAATTACTCCAAAATTCACTATAGTAATGCATTCAATAATCCAGTTCAAAGTTAAGACACCAAACCCAATCTTATGCAGTATCAGCTTAATGAGATCCCAATCAATACAATCTTATGTTGGAAATACTAAGAGGGGCATGAATCAATATTTCGTTTCAATTTTTATAGTTACCAGTTAAGATTCTTCATAATTGTAATCAGAAAAATAAATAATAAAGATTTTATTATGAATAAGGGAGAGCTCCAATCCTCTTTTACAAAACAATGAGTACACATATGTTTTGAGGCACCAAACCTTCAACCTTCCAAGCTCCAACCTTTTTCCAAGTGCCAACTTGGACTTTTGTGAGGCTCCAACCTCTAGGGCTTAGACTCTAACATTCTCAAGGCTTTGACATTGAATTTTAGAGGCTCCAACCTCTAGGACACCCAATCCTTCACTCTTCTTGATCCAAGTGGATATTAGTGGCCACCTGCCTATTCCACTTGGGGCCCCACCATTTTTTCTTTCATTTTTTTCAGTTTCCTTAACTAAAACACACTTTACGATTTTTAGTAGTTTTTCGGGTCCTAAAATTCTGGAGCCGTTTTGAGGCCCCAAAAGACGTTTTTGGGGAAAACCAGGAGAAACATGGGTCTATTGATTGATGTTTCTCACTCAAAAGTTGTATTCCTCGGATAGATATTTCTAACGAGGTATTTAGTGCATCAAACAGATATCATATGCCAAATTTACGTATTGGGGAAGTTGATGTACCAATTTACGCAAACATGGCCCATTGTTTTGGCGCTTCATCTCCTAGGGTTAGGTTTTTGGATGTTTAGGGTTTTCTATTATTTATCAATAATAAATAGGCCATCGAGCCTCATTGTAACACAGTTTAGAGGCCTGTAGCCACCACATCTCTTCTCAAAGATAAGCTACCAATGCCCTAGCTAGTTTATTTCCATTTTGTCTGTAAACAAATTTCACTTCTTTGATATTAATGAAATGAAGTGTTATTTCCGCTACATTTTTATATTTATGTTATATATGTATTATGTTGCGTTCCTGCATAAATCCAGATCATTTCTTTGATAAAAATGAGTGATATACTTACTTCAGTTTCTTTAATAAGAGTCCTGCACTGTTCAATTCTTCACATGTTCATTTAGCTCCAAAAACTATGCTTAATTTTCCAATATAGGTCTCCACCACTAGCCTTCACTGTAGTTATATCTTCGCTGTAGGTATAGGAGTATTAATGTTACAATTATACTTCAACTCTGAATCTGGGAGTGTAAAACTAGCCTTGAACCTTCCTTGATGTGTTGACTGTTTACTTCAGTTCTCTGAGGTTAATACCACAAGAATTATAGACACAGAAGATCTGTGATTAATACCACAACAAGGAGTATCACTCAATAATGATGATCCGAGCCAAAGGAAGTAGTGCTATTGTGTTCACCCAGCCAAAAAGTAAGTAATGTAATGAGCCATAGGAGGAAGATTGTTGCACCAATTGTATGCCCTAGCCATAAAGAGATCCTATCCAAAAATCATTACACAGTCCATAAGAGATATCCAAACCAAGATCTTCACTGTCCAATGATAATACACAGTCCGTAGAGAGGATCCAATCCACTGAGTCTGAGATTTTGTAATTACCCACCATAGTAAAAATCCCAGCAAATGAGATGATGCATAGCCTGAGCCACGACAATTCAGTATGAAGGCCGAGGGGTATGAGATGATACACAGTCCGAGGCCTTGTGTTGAATGCTTAATTTACAAGGATATCAACTTCAATTGTCCATATTTAGTATATTTATTAGGGCCCAATCAAATTCAAACAACTCCTCTCCTTAAGTATTATGTTTTTCTCCCTTTTTCTCACGAGTTGTGAATAATGATATACTTTTCTATGATGATAACCAAAGTGATGGATAAGAAATGAAGTCAGAATCACTGTATTTATAATGTTTTTTCTAGAAAACATGAAGAGACGCGTCTTAAGAAACAAGATGGCATGAGTGTGAAGTGTAGGCCGACTAGATAAAAAATAATGATATATAATATTAAAAAAATGGTTTCTCTTCAACCACTAGGAGTTTTAGGGAAAGTAAGGGCTCGCTAGAAAGAGGGAAAAATACTCTTTAAGATGATTTAAGATTCATTGTGAAAGGATTCCTCCAAGATGTCAATTTTTTTTTAATTTTGACTGCTCTTGAAATTTTTAGTGCAGAAGGTGATTGGTACATCAATAGGTCATTAGGGCTTCTTCATTGTCATGACTCCAAGTTCTTCGTCATAGTGTGTCTCCAAGTTCTTCATCATAGTTTCATCATGTGAGTCATTGATGTCATCATGATAGTGTAGCATCCATGTCATCATGTAATAGTGCAATGGTATGTCATCAATCATATGTCATAGTGAAAAATTGATCAATTTTCCATCAAGAGAGCTATATTTCATCAATGAAAATTATTGACCAAAAATTTCCCCCTTTGTCATTGATGAAAATATTACAACATTCTCTCCCCCTTTGACATCAATAGCAAATGAGGTGCCCAAGTACTCCCCCTATCAAGCTGCTCCCCCTATCATGTTTCTTCTTCTCTTGTTGATGTGTTCTTTTAATGTTATATAAGAGAAATGACCCCCATCTTGTAGCCTACGTTATATATGTATGAATTTTCAAACCAAAATAGTGACCTATGATACTATAGATAGAAATAATATTTGAATCCTTAAAAATTTTCCACCAATTAATATAATATTTACATTTATTATAATTATATTTCATTTATGTAATTTTAGTTTAGAATATTGATAATTAATATTTTGTTAACATTATGGTTAAGTAAGGTTACTGAAGATTATTAATATTCAAATGTTATGAAGGAAAATTTTTGCAGACTGTTGCTGATGTCGTCCAGTGGGGGCTCTGACGGGGTGGGGGTGGCCTTGGGAGATTCTCTAGATGCCAATGTGCCTATCCAAGAGGCTTTCATTTATGCCACTTTGGTTGCATAACAAAATTACTCCTATCATTCTGTTGCTTAGGTGGTGGGTGCACGTGTCATTGATCCTCCTTCGAGTGATGTCTTGGGATACATGGCACACATGTGGTTTCTAGTCTACACTTGGGTTTTACACATGACACTATGCACTTTCATGGTCGTCGGAACAAAAATTTTTGATGCATGGGAGAGTTGTGGCTTCTAAGATCCAAGCATGACGTATTATAGGACCGTGTCACTAGTTTGCAAAACAGGGCTTTGGTCATTGGAATTGTTTTGAGGGCAGAGATTTAGACATGGTGGGTTGGGTTTCTCAATGGACTCCCCTTTTGGGATACAATCCCAAGTTCAGTTGGCCTCTTAATAATTGGTTTTCTTTTCTTTTTTTTACACGAGGAAGATCCTACACAAATACTGGTGTGCCCTTGGGTTCGCGGTCGAGGCTTTCTTCAACTCTGCAAATGGTATGTTGGTTTTGACCCACTACTGGATACCCCTAAAAATAAACTAGTTTTGGTGAAATTTCCTGGTCTCCCCATGGAATACTGGAATTTGGATGTCCTTATGGCTATTGGGGATTCGATCAGGCATTTTTGTTATATGGATCCTCATATTTTTGCGGATCGTGACAAATGAGTGGCTTGGATTTTGGTCAAAGTAAATTTCTCCGACGGACTTCCTGAAGATATCATCTTGGAATGGGACTCTTAGTGCATCTGTCAACGGATCTACTATTGGGGGATCCCCTTTCGGTGTCTACTCTATCACTACATGGGGAATTTTCTAGAACAGTGCCGGTGTTGCTTTCATTATCGCCACCAGTGAAAGGATAAAGAACAATTGCATGTTGCTATACTGCAATCGACGAAGGGCATAGGTAATTCCAATTCCTCAGATGACTATTTCCTAAAGAAATAATTTTTTATCATCTGAACATCCGTCCTCCACCCTCAAGTCACCGTACCAACTAGTGCCATCTTATATGATGGACCATCTGCCTCCTTTCTCCCTAGACTCCTCCCTCCCCGTTGCTTCTCCCCCATCCTCACTTGTTTTGCACTCTCTTCCTCCCCATCACCCCGAATCCTCAGTGAACCCATCCACCTCCCTTGGCCCAAACGACGTCTCCGCCAGATGATTCGGCTTCACTGTCCCTTGAACCTCATCATCTGCTTCTCGACCTATACCCTCATCTCCTTCAGGGGCCCCATTATCTATTTCATCTCCCCACAACTTTATGGAAAATAATGTGGAATTTCTACTTTTGAATCCTGCCCTAAAATTCACTTCCCTCATAGTCCATAAGGGGAAAATATTGAATTATTTTCCTGTTATAAGCTCGAATTTGGCCCACAATATAAAGAGTCAACAGGGTGGTGGCAAGGGTGAACGTCGGTATCGGGGTGACGGTAAAACCTTGCTTGATGATTTCACTACTCTTCATGACATTCCTATTATGGATTATACTGCAACTGGGGCCCTTAGAGAAAACTCATCCCTTGGATTGGTTAAAAAATGAATATTTTATCCCTTAATTTGTGTGGACTAGGGGATGCCTCCAAAAAATTATCTCTGTGCCATTGGATTTCTTCTTCCCGCCCGAATATGATACTTATTCAGAAGACTATGTGTGATGCGCGTAGGGCTATATCTTATTTTTATTCTATTGTTCCTACTTGGTCTATTGTTTTTGTGGATTATCTGGTGGTCTTGCTACTCTATGGGACTCTTTCTGGGCTGACTTTAAAGCTCCATTAGGGGAATTTTGAGGTCTAAAATGGGCCTCCTAAGAAAATTTACAACTAAAATAAACTTTATAAGAACCAATATGATTCAATATGATGATGTCAATAATGGGGGATGGTTCACCATTTTTGGAGTAAAAAAGTAAAAAGATTAAAAAATAATAAAATAATAAAACTACTTTTTCAACACGTATTTCAACTTATCTCCCTAAGGTTTTACTCAAATTTCGAGTGGGAATACTTTTTGGATGAAAAATTTAATTCCTCATCCAAGGAGTATCGATGTTGCATACTTTTGATGGACCCTGCTACACGAAAAATGAGAAATACATAAAAAAACGTGATTGCAATCACATTTTTTATGTATTTCTCATTTTTCGTGTAGAAAAGTCATCAAAAGTGTGCCACATGGGTACTTCTTGGATGAAGAATTAAATTTTACATCTAACGATTATTCCCACTCGAAATTTGAATAAAACCTTAAGGAGATAAGTTCAAAATACGAGTTGAAAAAGTAGTTTTTTCTTTTTTTCCCTCTAAAATTTGATGATGTAATCAAATCTTATTTTATTATTTCCACTAATATTTTATAATTTCCTTAGGAGGCCCATTTTAGACCTCAAAATTCCCCTAATGACAGTTTCTTTGTTGGGATATTACTTTCTGGTCATTTCTAGGACATGGCAAATTGGGTCCATATATGTAATATATATGTACCTTATGAGAATCGACTGTCTTTTTGGGACCGAATTTAGACTTCTGATATTTTGTGGATCAACTCTCTTATTATCGGTGGGGATTTTAATGCTATTTTGAACTGCTTTGAAATTTGGGGTGTGGGCAGTCGGGCTGACCCCATCTCCTCCCATATCCAACAATTTTTTAATGACAACCACCTTTGGGGTAGAATCCATCCCTCTCTGCATAAGATTCGCATATTTGGGATTTCGACTGCAACCTAATAACTATAGTTTTTAGGATTGATCCTGACTGATCCAGAAATTTCGAAAAAACCATCAAACTAGTCTCATCGAGCCTGATATTTGGGTGGTCGCTTCACCTTGGTTCAATCTGTACTTAAACATTTGGCCACCTATTGGATGCACGTATTCCCTTTTCCTTCCTGTGCTACTTTTGAAATCTGTTCTTTTTATAGTCTAGATCTATGGGACAGGGTAAATTCCACTTGGTAAAATGGGATGTGATTGCAAAGCCTCGTGATCTTGATGGTTGGGGTGCACTTGACACAAAAATTTTCCACCCCAGCTACCACAAACACATCACATTAACCATGGGAGTTATCACATAACAAGCATGCACGGGTGTGGAAAATACCTCATTATCAAGTCTATGCGGCGAGCCCTATTCAACACTCATTTATTACAAAAAAATATCTTTCTAAATATTTAAAATATCATCGTATCTCAGACTAGATTCGCCGGGGAAAACTTGGCATCGTTGGTGGATCATATATTTGGCATAGTGTCCAGAAAGAAAAACATATGTTCCTTCAATGTTTTATGTGGTCCTTTGGGGGCAGAAATAGGATTATGACTGGACAAGATGCTATGTTGGGTGTGGAAGCGAAGTCTTATCTAGGAAACTTGTTGCCTGACAATAGTTTTATAAGGATTGACTATGAGACGTAGACAACATATTACAATAAATCGAACCAGGTATAGATAATATAGGAAAACCAATATCTTTCTTCTCATTGAGAGAAACCCAAAGACTCGTTTCATGGCAATAAAATACGGAGAATTGGATACATACCAATACGCTATAGGCTGCAAAGTTCTCCCCCATCGACTAACCTATTTACTGAAACACTTCGCACAGCTGAAGAAAAAAATGCCAAGAATGGTGAAGGGAATGTACATATCCCATTCCCACCTCACCTGATGACACACATCCCAAATCATTCCTGTCAACCCACATGTCGCGCCAGGTTGGTCTGCATTATCACTTAATGTGGTCATAACTCTCCGTAGGTGGAGTCACCCATCCCAATGTGCACATGTCATCCTCGATCGTGGTGTGACGCCCTTCGCATGCCTCCACCAGGTACCCTCATCCTATCTCTGCGACATGTCGCTTGCGTTGACATTTGGCACCCCGATCAGGGGTTTTGATTGTTATCTGGATCCTGGATATGGTTTTCATTGTGACCCCAGTCTCATTGTACAATATTCTTGAGCTCTGCGAGACCTGGTTCTAGGTTAGATTGCACCCATGGTTGATCCATAACTCTATCCTGGTTGATGCATCCCCAAGTTGCTAGAAAGCCAGCTGCTTCATTACCTAATCTTCTTACATCGAGCGAAATCATATAGCTTATTGTTGTCACTATCTCCTTGATCTCCTAAATCAGTCTTGTTGTATGCCATCTGCTGCTTATAAGCTCCCATCGTGCTCCCTTATGCATCTTCTGGAGGATATTCGTAACCATATCCGAATCTCCTTTGACATCGAGACGATTATAATGTTCTCTACTTCCAATTATCAGTCCCTGTTTTTCCGCAGTCAATTCAGCGTCATTATGCTAGCATACGCCAGATCAATGGCATAAATTCACAGAACATGGCCTACACATTCACGAAAGATCCCCCCTTCCCCTATCTAGCCTAGGTTTCCCTTCAAAGTCCCATCATAGTTTAGTTTTATGAATCCCTGTTGAGGAGGTATGAACTTATCCCGAACTTCGAAAGCCATAGGTCTGGGTTTCCAAGAGATTGAAGCCAACATCTCTGATTTAAGGTTTAACCAATTGAGTATCCTTTCCTCTGTACCTTGTGATGTCCAATCTTCCAGGTTCCATTTCTCTACTAGGATAGTCTCTCTTATATTTTGGACAACGGTCTGCCAAATATCAGTGGTTTTCTGCTTTTAATTTCTAACCGTTCTTCAATTTCGCTCCTTCTACACTGTCCAGAGCAAGAACCCAGCCGACAGTGACCAGGATCTGTTTACCACCAAATTTTCGTATCCTCCTTTTCTCCAGTTTTCGATTTTTTGTCAGATGCTTTCATTATTTCTGTCATTTTGTTGGAACAGGGTAAAAATATTGCGCCACTTCTAGTCAGCAACTGAGCAGGTATTGAGAATATGTTCCAGAGTCTCTTCATTTTCACCACACATCACGCAACTTGAGGGTCCAAACATCCCTCATTTCTGTAACTGGTCCCAAGTAAGAATTCTTTAATGCCTGACAATCCATAAAAAATGTTCAATTTTAGGCTAGTGTTTTTTTAACCAAATCCTTTTCCATAGGATATTATCTGGAGCTTGTGCATTGTTCGATTTTATCTGATAAGCTTCTTTAGTTGTGAGCATTCCTTTCATGCTATACCCCCAACGTAGGATATCATTCCCTGTGAGGATAGGTAATTTCCTAGTATGTAGCTCTTTTTCATGGTTTCCCCATTGTCTGGTGTCAGAGGCCTATTGCCAATGTTGCTTTTGCTTCCATCTCCTCCAGTACTGATAATTCTGTTCCTCCCAATAGTGGTTTACCTCTTTGGTATTTGTCTGATTTGTAAAAGGGAAAATTTCTGCTAAATCAAGCTTACTGTATAATTGTTCTCATTGTTACCAGGAGTCTTCCCAAAACCAGGATATGTTGCCACCCCTAATCTCCCAGAAGCTATGGTCTCCAATGAGATTCCTATTCTCTGAAGCCAAGTTCAATATTCCAGAGCCTTTAATAATGATTTGCGCTTGCAGTCAGTCTCTCGTGGTCTACGGAATTTCATATTTGCGTTCCCATATTGTTTTCCATTGGTCAGTGCCTCCGTGCATCCATCTCCACCACAATTTAGTCCCCAGCACTTGGTTTAGAATGTATGGATCCCGAAATCCAAAACCACCTTTATTTTTAGGAAGTGTGAGATTGTCCCATGATAGGAGAGCCCGCATGCGATTTTTTTGAGAACCTTTCCATAGAATTTTTTTAAAAATGTTAGCCATCTCAGAACAACTAGTCTTAGGGGCAGCCATCCCAGATAGTTGATAAATAGGGATAGATTGAAGAATGGATTTAAGAAGGACGACACAGCTAGGGGCATTAAGAGAATGAAAACACCAGTTCTAGAGTCGATTTTGAATTTGAGTTATGATATTTTTCTAGCAAGATGCCTTAAGGGAATTAAGAGAAAGGGGCATTCCCAGGTACTTTGTAGGTAGAGTCTCAATGATAAACCCAAGAGTGAGAGCTAAGAACCGTTGAGATTGAGGAGTGATGTTAAAGGAAAAAACATTGGACTTGCCATTATTGATCAGGGTGCCATTGGTAGCCATAAACACTTTAAGAATATCTAAAATGAGTTTATATTCTTTTAGGCTAGCTTGGCAAAAAAGCATGATATCATCAACAAATTGTTGATGAGATAGAGTAAGGCCAGGTCCCCAAATATTAAATCCTTTTCAGAGAGTCATCCATCACATGATGTTTAATATATATGCCCAAGCCATCCGAAGCAATGATAAAAAGAAACAGGGATAAGGGGTCTCCCTGTCTCAACCCTCGGGAGGTGTTGAAAGTGTCAGAAGGGATTCCATTAAACAAAATTGAGAAATCAGGGGTAGATATAAATGAAAGGATCCATTCAATCCATCTTTGATCAAAACCAAATTCTTGCAAAATATTTTTGAGGTAAGTCCAAATGAGGAGGTCATAGGCTTTGGCTAAATCCAATTTTATCAGCATGCCTTTAGCTTTAAGAGTGCGGAGAGAATGAATGGCTTCCTGAGCAGTCACAATCCCATCCAAAATTTTTCTACCTTTGAAAAACCTAGTTTGTTCATGGGAGATAAGAGAAGGAAGGATAGGTTTAAGCCTATTGACCATGATAGTCAGAAAAATATTATAGATAAAAATAGAAAGGGCGATAGGTCTGAACCCTGATGGAACATCACAATTCTCATGCTTTGGGATTAAAGCAATAAAAGTAGAATTCAAAGCAGGATATACCTGTCTTTTCCTTCACGACTCCTCAAGCAGGTATAAAATATCATTTCCCATGAAGGACCAAGTAGTCTGAAAGAATTCCGCAATGAAGCCGTCTGGTCCCGACACCTTATTTTTTGCTAAGCCCTTGACCACTTCCTCCACCTCCTAAATAGGGATTTCCCTAAGTAGGGCCAAATTATGCTCTCTATTGACCATAGTAGGGATGAATTTATTGACTCAAGTGATAGCTTCCATTCTATTCTGATCTAGTTCTGTTAAAATTTCCCCTGAAATGATTCACCAAATTCTGCTCCAAATATTGATGTTGGAAAAGTCTATTTCCATCAGGATCTTTAAGTGAGAAGATACAATTTCATTGTCGTCTTTGGATCATTGCTTTGTGGAAGAAACTAGAATTCCTATCCCCTTCTCTTAACCATTGAATTCTAGATTTTTGTTTCCATAATATTTCTTCCTGAATTCGTCTTTCTTCGTGTATCCTTCCATTCTTATAATTAACCTTAATCTCAATTAAAAAAATATCTTTTATTTAGCTTCAACTTACACCAATTTTTTTTTTTTTTTTGTAAATTTGGTAGTACCTCTTTATTCATTCATCTAATGAAAATAACAGGTTACATTATCAGATTGTATTCTTGATGGCCTCAACCTGCCTATAGGAAACCAGGTCTGTTGGCCATCTTAGAGAGTTATAAGCCAACCAAAATTGAAAAGTTTGAATCTGTCTCTAACTACCTTAATAGGTCTATTGTCTACTACGTCTAGTGAAATATAAATAAAATAAATGATATCTGCTATTTTCATATAATAAAAAAACACGTATCCACTAAACTCAATCATTTGATGATTCAATGGGTGCTAGGTCCTTCACACTTGACCCAGACATATCAACTTGGTTCATGCTCTGAAGTTTCCGTTCTATGCGACCAAGGAGGACATTCTGATGATGTTGCTGGAGGTGAATCTCCTGGATATCCCTGCGAATTTATGCTAAAATGGAGGCTGCCATCCAATCTCCTTCTATCTCTTGATCAATGACAATGGATTTAGCCATTAAACACTTCATATTCCAATAAATATGAACATATTGCTTAAATAATGACAGTCTACCTCTAGTGTTCCCCGAATCTATCACCATCAGATCCATCTCTTCATCAGGGATGTCTTCCTCCACTTTGGTTTTAAGTTCCTGTTCCCATCCAAAAATCAAATATTTTACATGGCCAGGTGTCCCTTCTCCATAGGCATGGAAAAGGTTCTACGTAATTTCCTTCCCAGATTTCCTAGGCCCCACTTTTTCATTTCCTTTGTCCTTGCCCTCTTTTTTTCGAGACCGTGATTTCACCATTTTTGTTTGAGGCTGGTCTCTGAGTAGTTAAATGTTCACCCAGATCCACATCGGGTTTCTCCCCTGACGTGCAATGGCTTGAGGGTGAGAGATGATAGGAAGACCTGTAAAAGGAAACAAAATAACAATATTGAATTCAAACAGATAGTATAGAATATTATCCTTCCGCCACCACAACCATTTTCTTAATATTTTGATCATCAGTCCAAGTTCCTTTGTCCCTGGAAGTGTTAATGTTTGGAGCCAACATCATCCTCTTGAGCTGGCCTGAGAGTAGGATACACTTCTCATTTCCAACAGTTACAAAAACAAGGCCTCACAAACATACCTCTACCTTCCGAATTTTGTTATAGATCCCCTTCTCAACATGGATATGGATTAAAGACTTGACATGAAAAAGAAACATGTTCCTACTCACCAAAAAAAATGAGACAGAGACCAAACAATGACTGACACTGACAAAATTGATCAGTTACTCCCATGCATCCCAAGATGTAACACTCCTCCTGTTTGGTAATTGAGTTAACCCCCCAAAATAACAACTTGAAATTTGGCATGCTGATCAAATTTCCCCTGACTCTATTAACATTATCAAAAGAACCTCTAACCCCCAAATTGTCATTGTAATACATGCATGCAATTTCGTAAAATTGCCTTGCAAAAATAAAACACTGGAAAACAAGGCTTCAAAATTGTCTTACAATGCTGTCAACCTGGAAAGCAGAGTTGTAGAATTGTCTAGCTGAGTTGTGAAATTTATATGTAGAACTATGAAATGGCCATACAGAACTATGAAATTGACCTTTAGAGCTGTAAAACTACCATGCAGAGCTGTGAAATTGACATGCAATGGTATGAATTTGATATATAATGTTGTAAACCTGACATTCAAATCTATGTAAATGGAATGCAGAGTTAAGAAAACAATTATAATGACAGACGAAGTCGGGGCTCAGGGTTTCCCCATTGATTTAAGCTGCCACCTCCCCTGCATTTTCCATGCCTAGGATATAGGAATTAACAGGACCAAAAAAATGATAAACACTGATGGACTCATGAAGGAGGACCAGAGCAAAGGTTGCATGCAAAATTAAAGCACAGTAACCAAACTGGCAGGAGCTGTCAGCCTTAGAAAACCATGTTAAATTCCTCTCGGACAGAGCATAATCCACGACAAACATCATAACTAAACCAGGGTGGTATGCATCCATTCCAAGCGCAAAACAAAGAATCAAAGCATACAAACCAAGGCCTTTTCTAATAGCAGAGACAATTATACTCATGGAGAAGCTAGATACATACTTGGGGAAACAACATGCAAAGTTTTCCAACTCCCTCGACTGCTCATCTACCTCTTGGCTAGCTGATTTTGTTACCTGCTAAAAAATATCCTCTTATGAAAAAATCAAGTGCTTTTACCCTGCCTTTTCTCCCTCACATGTTGGCATTTTCCCCCATATTGTTCTGACAATCCCCGTTGTTTTCCATCCATATGAAATGTCACCATTACTCAGCATGGGTGAAGCCACCTGCTCATCACCCGTTAGTATTAAATCATCAACATAAAGAACAATGATTAAAAGCTTACCCTCCACCACAATTTGGTACAGGTTTGCATCTGCCTCACTCTTGGTGAAACCAAGTCCGGTGAAATAGTTGTCGATCCATGTGTACCAAGCACGAGGTGCTTGTTTCAGCCCATACAGCGCTTTTTTGAGCCTGCAGACATGTGACTCGCTGCTGAAGATCTCAAATCCTTCAGGCCGCTCAATGTACACCTCTTCCTCAATGATCCCATTAAGGAATGAAGTCTTCACATCCATCTGATGAATGTGCCAACCCATCTGCGCTGAGAGAGCAATGATGGTCCTTATGGAAGAATACCGTGTGACATGTGCAAAGGTTTCTTCATAGTCAATCCCCTCGATCTGTGAGAAGCCCCGGGCAACAAATCTTGCCCTATACTTCTCGACGCTCCCTCAAGAGGCTTGCTTTACCTTGTAGATCCATCTTGATCCTACAATCGATTTTCCCATCCACCTACTTTGGAACAATCTCCCAAGCACTGTTTCTAACAATGGAGTCATACTCCTCCACCATGGCATCTACCCATGTGGGCTCCTGCACTGCTTCTTCAAAAGAAGATGGCTCTATCACGATACACTTGCTCATAAGAGCCATGTATCCAGTAAATCGGTTAGGTGACTGTCTCTGTCTACGTTGTGATGTAGGAACTCCTACATTCTATGCTGCATCAAGCTTCAATCTCTCAGCTTCCGTGGTACGCTTTCTGCCTTGTCTGATGTTTGGTTCTGCATGAGTGGACTCCTCCACTCCATGAATCTCCTCCTGTGGCTGATCCACATCTAGAGGCTCATCTTTGGGAACAAGAAGTTCCTCCTATGCATGCAAGTGTAGCTCCCTCTCAAGTGACAACTTCATGGCTTTCACCTCATTTAATTTTATATCCTGTCACACCATAGTCATCCGACTGTCTGGCAAATACACACGGTAATTATGGGGTGTTTCTGTGTACCCCACAAATATCCTAACTTCTGCAGTCGGCTCCAGATTCTTCCTGGTGTCCTTTGTCACATGAATGTAAACAGATGAGCCAAAAATATTCAAATGAGAAATATCACACTTCTTACCAGTAAAAGCTTCTTCAGGTGTACTCATGCCAAGTACTCTATGAGGACAACGATTTTGCACATAAACCGCAGTGTTGCATGCTTCCACCCACAAGTGCATCGGTAGGCCCTGGTCATGCAGCATCGCTCATGCAACACCCATAATCATTATGTTCTTCCTATCCACAACCCCATTCTGCTGTGGGTTATGAGGCGCTATGAGTTCTCTCTCGAATTCCTTCTTTGCTACAGAAGTCTTTGAATTCGCCCGAGATGTATTCACCACCATTATCGCTCCATAGAGCTTTCACTTGCTTCCTCGACTCCTTCTCCACCAATGCTTTAAACTCACAGAACTTCAAGAATGTTTCTCTCTTCTTCTGCATGAATAAGATCCAACATCTATGAGAATAGTCATAAAAAAATATAACATAATACCTATGTTTTGCTGTTGAAGCAACCGAGAAAGGTCCACACACGTCTGTGTGAACTCTCTCCAGGATCACCGCTACTGCCTTCCAGTGGGATAGTGTAGCATCCATGTCATCATGAATAGTGCAGTGATATGTCATCAATCATATGTCATAGTGCAACATTCATCAATTTGCCATCAAGAGGGCTATATTTCATCAATGAAAATTATTGACCAAAAATTTCCCCCTAATACCGATGAAAATATTACATTCTCTCCCCCTTTGACATCAATAGCAAATGAGGTGCCCAAGTACTCCCCCTATCAAGCTGCTCCCCCTATCATGTTTCTTCTTCTCTTGTTGATGTGTTCTTTTAATGTTATATAAGAGAAATTACCCCCATCTTGTAGCCTACGTTATATATGTATGAATTTTCAAACCAAAATAGTGACCTATGATACTATAGATAGAAATAATATTTGAATCCTTAAAACTTTTCCAACAATTAATATAATATTTACATTTATTATAACTATATTTCATTTATGTAATTGTAGTTTAGAATATTGATAATTAATATTTTGTTAACATTATGGTTAAGTAAGGTTACTGAAGATTATTAATATTCAAATGTTATGAAGGCAAATTTTTGCAGACTGTTGCTGATGTCATCCGGTGGGGGCTCTGACGGGGTGGGGGTGGCCTTGGGAGATTCTCTAGATGCCAATGTGCCTCTCCAAGAGGCTTTCATTTATGCCACTTTGGTTGCATAACAAAATTACTCCTATCATTCTGTTGCTCAGGTGGTGGGTGCACGTGTCATTGATCCTCCTTCGAGTGATGTCTTGGGATACATGGCACACATGTGGTTTCTAGTCTACACTTGGGTTTTCCACATGACACTATGCACTTTCATGGTCGTCGGAACAAAAATTTTTGATGCATGGGAGAGTTGTGGCTTCTAAGATCCAGGCATGACGTATTATAGGACCGTGTCACTAGTTTGCAAAACAGGGCTTTGGTCATTGGAATTGTTTTGAGGGCAGAGATTTAGACATGGTGGGTTGGGTTTCTCAATGGACTCCCCTTTTGGGATACAATCCCAAGTTCAGTTGGCTTCTTAATAATTGGTTTTCTTTTCATTTTTTTACACGAGGAAGATCCTACGCAAATACTGGTGTGCCCTTGGGTTCGCGGTCGAGGCTTTCTTCAACTCTGCAAATGGTATGTTGGTTTTGACCCACTACTGGATACCCCTAAAAATAAACTAGTTTTGGTGAAATTTCCTGGTCTCCCCATGGAATACTGGAATTTGGATGTCTTGGTGGCTATTGGGGATTCGGTCAGGCATTTTTGTTATATGGATCCTCATATTTTTGGGGATCGTGACAAATGAGTGGCTTGGATTTGGTCAAAGTAAATTTCTCCGACGGACTTCCTGAAGATATCATCTTGGAATGGGACTCTCAGTGCATCTGTCAACGGATCTACTATTGGGGGATCCCCTTTCGGTGTCTACTCTATCACTACATGGGGCATTTTCTAGAACAGTGCCGGCGTTGCTTTCATTATCGCCACCAGTGAAAGGATAAAGAACAATTGCATGTTTCTATACTGCAATCGACGAAGGGCATAGGTAATTCCAATTCCTCAGATGACTATTTCCTAAAGAAATCATTTTTTATCATCTGAACATCCATCCTCCACCCTCAAGTCATCGTACCAACTAGTGCCATCTTATATGATGGACCATCTGCCTCCTTTCTCCCTAGACTCCTCCCTCCCCGTTGCTTCTCCCCCATCCTCACTTGTTTTGCACTCTCTGCCTCCCCATCACCCCGAATCCTCGGTGAACCCATCCACCTCCCTTGGCCCAAATGGCGTCTCCGCCAGATGATTCGGCTTCACTGTCCCTTGAACCTCATCATCTGCTTCTCGACCTATACCCTCATCTCCTTCAGGGGCCCCATTATCTATTTCATCTCCCCACAACTTTATGGAAAATAATGTGGAATTTCTACTTTAGAATCTCGCCCTAAAATTCACTTCCCTCATAGTCCATAAGGGGAAAATATTGAATTATTTTCCTGTTATAAGCTCGAATTTGGCCCACAATATAAAGAGTCGACAGGGTGGTGGCAAGGGTGGATGTCGGTATTGGGGTGACGGTAAAACCTTGTTTGATGATTTCACTACTCTTCATGACATTCCTATTATGGATTATACTGCAACTGGGGCCCTTAGAGAAAACTCATCCCTTGGATTGGTTAAAAAATGAATATTTTATCCCTTAATTTGTGTGGACTAGGGGATGCCTCCAAAAAATTATCTCTGTGCCATTGGATTTCTTCTTCCCGCCTGAATATGATACTTATTCAAAAGACTATGTGTGATGCACGTAGGGCTATATCTTATTTTTATTCTATTGTTCCTACTTGGTCTATTGTTTTTGTGGATTATCTGGTGGTCTTGCTACTCTATGGGACTCTTTCTGGGCTGACTTTAAAGCTCCATTAGGGGAATTTTGAGGTCTAAAATGGGCCTCCTAAGAAAATGTACAACTAAAATAAAATTTATAAGAACCAATATGATTCAATATGATGATGTCAATAATGGGGGATGGTTCACCATTTTTGGAGTAAAAAAGTAAAAAGATTAAAAAATAATAAAATAATAAAACTACTTTTTCAACACGTATTTCAACTTATCTCCCTAAGGTTTTACTCAAATTTCGAGTGGGAATACTTGTTGGATGCAAAATTTAATTCCTCATCCAAGGAGTACCGATGTTGCATACTTTTGATGGACCCTGCTACATGAAAAATGAGAAATACATAAAAAAAAGTGATTGCAATCACATTTTTTATGTATTTCTCATTTTTCGTGTAGAAAAGTCATCAAAAGTGTGCCACATGGGTACTTCTTGGATGAAGAATTAAATTTTACATCTAACGATTATTCCCACTCGAAATTTGAATAAAACCTTAAGGAGATAAGTTCAAAATACGAGTTGAAAAAGTAGTTTTTTCTTTTTTTCCCTCTAAAATTTGATGATGTAATCAAATCTTATTTTATTATTTCCACTAATATTTTATAATTTCCTTAGGAGTCCCATTTTAGACCTCAAAATTCCCCTAATGATAGTTTCTTTGTTGGGATATTACTTTCTGGTCATTTCTAGGACATGGCAAATCGGGTCCATATATGTAATATATATGTACCTTATGAGAATCGACTGTCTTTTTGGGACCGAATTTAGACTTCTGATATTTTGTGGATAAACTCTCTTATTATCGGTGGGGATTTTAATGCTATTTTGAACTGCTCTGAAATTTGGGGTGTGGGCAGTCGGGCTGACCCCATCTCCTCCCATATCCAAAAAAAATTTAATGACAACCACCTTTGGGGTAGAATCCATCCCGCTCTGCATAGGATTCGCATATTTGGGATTTCGACTGAAACCTAATAACTATAGTTTTTAGGATTGATCCTGACTGATCCAGAAATTTCAAAAAAACCATCAAACTAGTCTCATCGAGCCTGATATTTGGGTGGTCGCTTCACCTTGGTTCAATCTGTACTTAAACACTTGGCCACCTATTGGATGCACATATTCCCTTTTCCTTCCTGTGCTACTTTTGAAATCTATTCTTTTTATAGTCTAGATCTATGGGACAGGGTAAATTCCACTTGGTAAAATGGGATGTGATTGCAAAGCCTCGTGATCTTGATGGTTGGGGTGCACTTGACACAAAAATTTGCCACCCCAGCTACCACAAACACATCACATTAACCATGGGAGTTATCACATAACAAGCGTACATGGGTGTGGAAAATACCTCATTATCAAGTCTATGCGGTGAGCCCTATTCAACACTCATTTATTACAAAAAAATATCTTTCTAAATATTTAAAATATCATCCTATCTTAGACTAGATTCGCCGGGGGAAAATTGGCATCGTTGGTGGATCATATATTTGGCATAGCGTCCAGAAAGAAAAACATATGTTCCTTCAATGTTTTATGTGGTCCTTTGGGGGCAGAAATAGGATTATGACTGGACAAGATGCTATGTTGGGTGTGGAAGCGAAGTCTTATCCAGGAAACTTGTTGCCTGACAATAGTTTTATAAGGATTGACTATGAGACGTAGACAACATATTACAATAAATTGAACCAGGTATAGATAATATAGGAAAACCAATATCTTTCTTCTCATTGAGCGAAACCCAAAGACTCGTTTCATGGCAATAAAATACGGAGAATTGGATACATAACAATACGTTGTAGGCTACAAAGTTCTCCCCCATCGACTAACTAATTTACTGAAACACTTCGCGCGGATGAAGAAAAACATGCCAAGAATGGTGAAGGGAATGTACATATCCCGTTCCCACCTCACCTGATGACACACATCCCAAATCATTCCTGTCAACCCACATGTCGCACCGGGTGGGTCTGCATTATCACTTAATGTGGTCATAACTCTCCGTGGGTGGATTCACCCATCCCAATGTGCACATGTCATCCTCGATCGTGGTGTGACGCCCTTCGCATGCCTCCACCAGGTACCCTCATCCTATCTCTACGACATGTCGCTTGCGTTGACATTTGGCACCCCGATCAAGGGTTTTGATTGTTATCTGGATCCTGGATATGGTTTTCATTGTGACCCCAGTCTCGTTGTACAATGTTCTTGAGCTCTGCGAGACCTGGTTCTAGGTTATATTGCACCCATGGTTGATCCATAACTCTATCCTGGTTGATGCATCCCCAAGTTGCTAGAAAGCCAGCTGCTTCATTACCTAATCTTCTTACATCGAGCAAAATCATAGAGCTTATTGTTGTCACTATCTCCTTGATCTCCTAAATCAGTCTTGTTGTATGCCATCTGCTACTTATAAGCTCCCATCGTGCTCCCTTATGCATCTTCTGGAGGATATTCGTAACCATATCTGAATCTCCTTTGACATCGAGACGATTATAATGTTCTCTACTTCTAATTATCAGTCCCTGTTTTTCCGCAGTCAATTCAGCTTCATTGTGCTAGCATACGCCAGATCAATGGCATAAATTCATAGAACATGGCCTACACATTCACGAAAGATCCCCTGTACCCCTATCTAGCCTAGGTTTCCCTTCAAAGTCCCATCATAGTTTAGTTTTATGAATCCCTGTTGAGGAGGTATGAACTTATCCCGAACTTCGAAAGCCATAGGTCTGGGTTTCCAAGAGATTTAAGCCAACATCTCTGATTTAAGGTTTAACCAATTGAGTATCCTTTCCTCTATACCCTATGATGTCCAATCTTCCAGGTTCCATTTCTCTACTAGGATAGTCTCTCTTATATTTTGGACAACGGTCTGCCAAATATCAGTGGTTTTCTGCTTTTAATTTCTAACCATTCTTCAATTTCGCTCCTTCTACACTGTCCAGAGCAGGAACCCAGCCGACAGTGACCAGGATCTGTTTACCACCAAATTTTCGTATCCTCCTTTTCTCCAGTTTTCGATTTTTTGTCAGATGCTTTCATTATTTCTGTCAGTTTGTTGGAACAGGGTAAAAATATTGTGCCACTTCTAGTCAGCAACTTAGCAGCTATTGAGAATATGTTCCAGAGTCTCTTCATTCTCACCACACATCACGCAACTTGAGGGTCCAAACATCCCTCATTTCTGTAACTGGTCCCAAGTAAGAATTCTTTAATGCCTGACAATCCATAAAAAATGTTCAATTTTAGGCTAGTGTTTTTTTAACCAAATCCTTTTCCATAGGATATTATCTGGAGCTTGTGCATTGTTCGATTTTATCTGATAAGCTTCTTTAGTTGTGAACATTCCTTTCATGCTATACCCCCAACGTAGGATATCATTCCCTGTGAGGATAGGTAATTTCCTAGTATGTAGCTCTTTTTCATGGTTTCCCCATTGTCTGGTGTCAGAGGCCTATTGCCAATGTTGCTTTTGCTTCCATCTCCTCCAGTACTGATAATTCTGTTCCTCCCAATAGTGGTTTACCTCTTTGGTATTTGTCTGATTTGTAAAAGGGAAAATTTCTGCTAAATCAAGCTTACTGTATAATTGTTCTCATTGTTACCAGGAGTCTTCCCAAAACCAGGATATGTTGCCACCCCTAATCTCCCAGAAGCTATGGTCTCCAATGAGATTCCTATTCTCTGAAGCCAAGTTCAATATTCCGGAGCCTTTAATAATGATTTGCGCTTGCATTCAGTCTCTCATGGTCTACGGAATTTCATATTTGCGTTCCCATATTGTTTTCCATTGGTCAGTGCCTTCGTGCATCCATCTCCACCACAATTTAGTCCCCAGCACTTGGTTTAGAATGTATGGATCCCGAAATCCAAAACCACCTTTATTTTTAGGAAGTGTGAGATTGTCCCATGATAGGAGAGCCCACTTGCTATTTTTTTGAGAACCTTTCCATAGAATTTTTTTAAAAATGTTAGCCATCTCAGAACAACTAGTCCTAGGGGCAGCCATCCCAGATAGTTGATAAATAGGGATAGATTGAAGAATGGATTTAAGAAGGACGACACGGCTAGGGGCATTAAGAGCACGAAAACACCAGTTCTAGAGTCGATTTTGAATTTGAGTTATGATATTTTTCCAGCAAGATGCCTTAAGGGAATTAAGAGAAAGGGGCATTCCCAGGTACTTTGTAGGCAGAGTCTCAATGATAAACCCAAGAGTGAGAGCTAAGAACCGTTGAGATTGAGGAGTGATGTTAAAGAAAAAAACATTGGACTTGCCATTATTGATCAGGGTGCCATTGGCAGCCATAAACACTTTAAGAATATCTAAAATGAGTTTATATTCCTTTAGGCTAGCTTGGCAAAAAAGCATGATATCATCAACAAATTGTTGATGAGATAGAGTAAGGCCAGGTCCCCAAATATTAAAGCCTTTCAGAGAGTCATCCATCACATGATGTTTAATATATATGCCCAAGCCATCCGAAGCAATGATAAAAAGAAACAGGGATAAGGGGTCTCCCTGTCTCAACCCTCGGGAGGTGTTGAAAGTGTCAGAAGGGATTCCATTAAACAAAATTGAGAAATCAGGGGTAGATATAAATGAAAGGATCCATTCAATCCATCTTTGATCAAAACCAAATTCTTGCAAAATATTTTTGAGGTAAGTCCAAATGAGGAGGTCATAGGCTTTGGCTAAATCCAATTTTATCAGCATGCCTTTAGCTTTAAGAGTGCGGAGAGAATGAATGGCTTCCTGAGCAGTCACAATCCCATCCAAAATTTTTCTACCTTTGACAAACCTAGTTTGTTCATGGGAGATAAGAGAAGGAAGGATAGGTTTAAGCCTATTGACCATGATAGTCAGAAAAATATTATAGATAAAAATAGAAAGGGCGATAGGTCTGAACCCTGATGGAACATCACAATTCTCATGCTTTGGGATTAAAGCAATAAAAGTAGAATTCAAAGCAGGATATACCTGTCTTTTCCTTCACGACTCCTCAAGCAGGTATAAAATATCATTTCCCATGAAGGACCAAGTAGTCTGAAAGAATTCTGCAATGAAGTCGTCTGGTCCCGACACCTTATTTTTTGCTAAGCCCTTGACCACTTCCTCCACCTCCTAAATAGGGATTTCCCTAAGTAGGGCCAAATTATGCTCTCTATTGACCATAGTAGGGATGAATTTATTGACTCAAGTGATAGCTTCCATTCTATTCTGATCTAGTTCTGTTAAAATTTCCCCTGAAATGATTCACCAAATTCTGCTCCAAATATTGATGTTGGAAAAGTCTATTTCCATCAGGATCTTTAAGTGAGAAGATACAATTTCATTGTCGTCTTTGGATCATTGCTTTGTGGAAGAAACTAGAATTCCTATCCCCTTCTCTTAACCATTGAATTCTAGATTTTTGTTTCCATAATATTTCTTCCTGAATTCGTCTTTCTTCGTGTATCCTTCCATTCTTATAATTAACCTTAATCTCAATTAAAAAAATATCTTTTATTTAGCTTCAACTTACACCAATTTTTTTTTTTTTTTTTGTAAATTTGGTAGTACCTCTTTATTCATTCATCTAATGAAAATAACAGGTTACATTATCAGATTGTATTCTTGATGGCCTCAACCTGCCTATAGGAAACCAGGTCTGTTGGCCATCTTAGAGAGTTATAAGCCAACCAAAATTGAAAATTTTGAATCTGTCTCTAACTACCTTAATAGGTCTATTGTCTACTACATCTAGTGAAATATAAATAAAATAAATGATATCCGCTATTTTCATGTAATAAAAAAACATGTATCCACTAAACTCAATCATTTGATGATTCAATGGGTGCTAGGTCCTTGGCACTTGACCCAGACATATCAACTTGGTTCATGCTCTGAAGTTTCCGTTCTATGCGACCAAGGAGGACATTCTGATGATGTTGCTAGAGGTGAATCTCCTGGATATCCCTGCGAAATTCTGCTAAAATGGAGGCTGCCATCCAGTCTCCTTCTATCTCTTGATCAATGACAATGGATTTAGCCATTAAACACTTAATATTCCAATAAATAGTAATATATTGCTTAAATAATGACAATCTACCTCTAGTGTTCCCCGAATCTATCACCATCAGATCCATCTCTTCATCAGGGATGTATTCCTCCACTTTGGTTTTAAGTTCCTGTTCCCATCCAGAAATCAAATATTTTACATGGCCAGGTGTCCCTTCTCCATAGGCATGGAAAAGGTTCTACGTAATTTCCTTCCCAGATTTCCTAGGCCCCACTTTTTCCTTTCCTTTGTCCTTGCCCTCTTTTTTTCGAGACTGTGATTTCACCATTTTTGTTTGAGGCTGGTCTCTGAGTAGTTGAATGTTCACCCAGATCCACACCGGGTTTCTCCCCTGACGTGCAATGGCTTGAGGGTGAGAGATGATAGGAATACCTGTAAAAGGAAACAAAATAACAATATTGAATTCAAACAGATAGTATAGAATATTATCCTTCCCATTGAGGGTCGCCACCACAACCATTTTCTTAATATTTTGATCATCAGTCCAAGTTCCTTTGTCCCTGGAAGTGTTTATGTTTGGAGCCAACATCATCCTCTTGAGCTGGCCTGAGAGTAGGATACAATTCTCATTTCCAACAGTTACAAAAACAAGGCCTCACAAACATGCCTCTACCTTCCGAATTTTGTTATAGATCCCCTTCTCAACATGGATATGGATTAAAGACTTGACATGCAAAAGAAACATGTTCCTACTCACCAAAAAAAACGAGACAGAGACCAAACAATGACTGACACTGACAAACTTGATCAGTTACTCCCATGCATCCCAAGATGTAACACTCCCCCTGTTTGGTAATTGAGTTAACCCCCCAAAATAACAACTTGAAATTTGGCATGCTGATCAAATTTCCCCTGACTCTATTAACATTATCAAAAGAACCTCTAACCCCCAAATTGTCATTGTAATACATGCATGCAATTTCATAAAATTTCCTTGCAGAAATAAAACACTGGCAAACAGGGCTTCAAAATTGTCTTACAATGTTGTCAACCTGGAAAGCAGAGTTGTAGAATTGTCTAGCTGAGCTGTGAAATTTATATGTAGAACTATGAAATGGCCATACAGAACTATGAAATTGACCTGTAGAGCTGTAAAACTACCATCCAGAGCTGTGAAATTGACATGCAATGGTATGAAGTTGATATATAATGTTGTAAACCTGACATTCAAATCTATGTAAATGGAATGCAGAGTTAAGAAAACAATTATAATGACAGACGAAGTCGGGGCTCAGGGTTTCCCCATCGATTTAAGCTGCCACCTCCCCTGCATTTTCCATGCCTAGGATATAGGAATTAACAGGACCAAAAAAATGATAAACACTGATGGACTCATGAAGGAGGACCAGAGCAGAGGTTCCATGCAAAATTAAAGCCCAGTAACCAAACTGGCAGGAGCTGTCAGCCTTAGAAAACCATGTTAAATTCCTCTCGGACAGAGCATAATCCATGACAAACATCATAACTAAACCAGGGTGATATGCATCCATTCCAAGCGCAAAACAAAGAATCAAAGCATACAAACCAAGGCCTTTTCTAATAGCAGAGACAATTATACTCATGGAGAAGCTAGATACATACTTGGGGAAACAACATGCAAAGTTTGCCAACTCCCTCGATTGCTCATCTACCTCTTGACTAGCTGATTTTGTTACTTTCTAAAAAATATCCTCTTATGAACAAATCGAGTGCTTTTACCCTGCCTTTTCTCCCTCACATGCTGGCATTTTCCCCCATATTGTTCTGACAATCCGCGTTGTTTTCCATCCATATATAATGTCACCATTACTCAGCACCACCTGCAAAATTCACCGCGTGTCATCACAATTACTTCATGTGGCTTGCACAGCCTATCGCCACCTCACACCTTACTCGACACACTTAGAACCCCGATCAGGGGTTTTGGCCTTCGCTGTTGTCTTTTCCCACTATCTCTTGCAGAGTTTCAAGCCCCGTCTCCTATCTAAATCTATCCCAGGTGATATCCACATGCATTCCTTGGTGGTTACACCCCCAATTCGCATGCAGATCAACTACAGCATTTCCGGCTCTGTGGACGTGAGACAGGATCATGTACCTAATTCTTTGTATGAGGTCTGTGATCTCCTATACAAGGCGAGTCGTATGGTAACTTCGGCTAGTTTGTTCCCATCCTGGTCCGTGCTACAGCCTTTGGAGTATTCCTGTGACCATAGCTGAATCTACCTTAACTATAAGTCTGTTACATTATTATCATTTTTCTATTAAGAGGCCTTGTTTGACCACATTTAGCTCAACTTCATTATTGTTAGAAAAACCCAGGTCCATAGTATAAATCCTCCTTACCTAGCCACGAAATTCTCTGAAGATTCCCCCTTCTCCTACTTGGCCTTGATTTCCTTTTGAAGCCCCATCGTAGTTAAGTTTTAGGAAACCTTGCAGGGATGCCCTGAATTTATCTCACATTAATTGATATACTATCAGTTTAAGTTTCGAGGATGTCGGGGCAAGAATTTGAGGTTTGAGGTTCAATTTTGATAAGATTCGAGCCTCGTATGCATTCAATTTCCAATCGTCCTGAAGCCATTTATATGCAAGGATGATTCTCTTATATTTTCAATAATTTTCTTCCAGTTTTCTTCTTTCTGGCGAGTCTCCTCTCTAAACATTCTCTTGTTCCTTTCTTTCCATACTGCCCACATGAGGAAGCCTATAGATAATGACCAAGCTCTATTAAAAATTGGGATTTGGTATCCCCCTCTTCTCCAATTTTCAATTGTATGTTTGATACTTGATCTGTCTCTATCCGTTTGTTGAAAAAAAGAAGAATAGGTTCTACCATAGATGATCATCGACAGGGAATTTTTTCAGCAAGTGTTCAATTGTTTCATTATGTTTGCCTCACATCTTGCAGGAAGATGGTCCCTGCATCCCACATGCAACTGATCCTAGGTTAGTATTCTTCCATGATTTACTAACCATAGGAAGTATTTTATTTTTTCCCAATGATTTTCAGACCATATTTTCTGCCAAAGGTGTGATGCTTGAGGCTGTAAATTATTAGATTTAATTTTGTATCCTTCTTGAATTGTAAACATCCCTTTTGTTCTATATCCCCATCTCAGGATGTTGTCCCCCATCACTGCAGGTAGTTTTCTATATTTTAACTTGTTTTCATAATTCTCCCATTTATGAGTATCCAAAGCATTCTGCCAATGTCCCTTTTGTTTCCATTTTCTCCATTGAGGATCTGTCTCTTCATCCCATAATTGAGCCACATTTTTTTTATTCATCTGATTGGTAAATAGAAAGATATCTGCTAGATCTATTATGTTGAACAACTTCTCCCTTTTCTACTATGAATCTTCCCAAAACCAAGCGATATTGCCTCCCCTGATTTACCAGAAGCTGTGGTCCTTGATGAAGTCTTTATTTGAAGTTGCTAAATTCCATATTTCTGATCCTTTTTGGGTGTTTTGAATCTTAAATTTTCCTTCAGTCGATTGTGGCATTGCATATTTTCATTCCCAAATATTTTTCCACAGATCTATGCCTCCCTGTATCCATCGCCACCAAATCTTTGCTCCCATCACCTTGTTAAGCATATACAGGTCCCTCAATCCAAGACCTCCCACTTTTTTTTTTTTTAATTAGTTGTTCCCAGGAGAGGAGGGCCTATTTACGAGCTTGTTGGGATCCTTGCCACACAAATTTCTTAAATATGTTAGCCATAGCAATACGACTGGTTTTGGGGGCTTCCAACCCCGATAGCTGGTAGATAGGGATAGATTGCAAGACAACTTTCAAGAGGAAAACATGATTGGGGGTATTGAGTGCAAAAAAGGACCAGTTTTGAAGCCAATATTGGATGTTGTTGAGAAGATCTTTCCAACAAGATACCCGGAGGGAGATAAGGCTAAGAGGGAAACCCAAATATTTTGTGGGAAGGGAACTTATGCTGAACCCCAAAGTTTGCGCCAAGAGTCATTGATATTGAAGATTGGTATTGAAGAAGAAGACACTATATTTGTCAGTATTTATTAACATTATGGAAGCAGCCATGAAATATTTAAGAATGGAGAGAATGGCCTTGGATTATTTAAGGGTTGCTTGGAAAAAAAACATTATGTCATCAACAAACTTTTGGTGGGATAGGTTGAGACCAACACCCCATATATTCAAGCCTTTAAGGCAACATCCCTGAACATTATTCTTAATATATCTCCCAAAACCTTCCGCAACAATAATAAAGATGAAAGGGGATAACATATCTCCTTGTATAAGACCACAGGTGGCATTAAAAGGGTAAAAGGGAGCTCCATTGACTAGAATGGAGAAATTAGGGGAAGAAATAAATGAAAGGATACAATTAATCCATCTTGGATCAAAGCCAAAAGCCTATAAAATATTTTTGAGATAATTCCAGCTAAGGCGATCATAGGCTTTAGAAAGGTTGAGTTTAATCATCATTCCTTTGGTTTTGAGGGTTCTAAAAGAATGAATGGATTCCTCAACAGTGATTATACCATCAAGGGTTTGTCATCATTTCACAAAACCAGTTTGCTAATGTAGAAATTATATACAAGATGCATGTATATATTCAGATTCTCCTGATCTAACAATATTTATCTTCTTGCTAAATACAGACTCCTTCCACTGTTAATCTTTTGTGGAAATTAAAATCAATTGCAAACACACGAAGCAATAAAAACAATCGCACATAACATAGTTGTTTAATGGGAAAGCCTGAAGTTGAAAACCCCAAATATCATATATTATGTATCATGGAGATCATGTGACAATGTCATACAAAGATTAGTACATCAAGCTCTCAGTACAATCAATATTCACCCACTAATCAGAATAAATCTGCAAATCCATGCACCGATTTCTTGCCACCTGATAGCCTATCTTCACTACGCAATCCTTGCTAAAGAATAGCTCTGAATGAATTTGAATTACCCTTGCCTTGAATATGAAATCCTCATTGGCAACTCCAATGTGTGTGTGGTGCAATCAATGCATCACTATAGTCACAACAGATAGTCCATCTTGCCCTTTCACCTATGTCTCCACTAGAACTGCCATGCACTGTGGTTAACTATTGTATTGTTTAGTTGATTCATGAGTTATTATTTTTGAATTAATTAACTAATTAATTCACTCCACTCTCACTAGTGTATCATTCAGTTAGACTAGATACAACTAGCTCAACTGAGTTTAACTCCAATAATTGAGTTAAACTGAATAACAACTCCATGAAATACTCTTCCAACTCTGTCATACCTTTGCCACTTCAGTTCTAACTGAGTCCTCCATGCATGAAACACCAGTAAACCCTAGGAATTTCGTGATTCCTTCAGCCCACTGATTTTCCAAATTTGTGCACTGAAACTAAGTGCTCCAAGAGAATAAGTTGTTGTTTATTGTTAGATTATTATTAAGAGCTAATAATAATCAACACTTCTATTTTTAGATCGACGATCTATAAATAGAATTCGCCTAATATTCTAAAAATAGAATTTCATCTATTTTTCCAGCTTGACCAACCATCCATAAATAGCATCTTGCAAGTTCTGAAATATGATCACCATGTCTAAAAATAGACATAGTCTAAAAATAGACTTGCACCAAAAATAGCCTACGGGCCCACTTAGTGAAGGCGACTCATTTAACTAAGCTCATCATCTTGTTGAATCTCAACACTCCCTCTAAACAATATAGGGATTATCTTTCACCCCGATCCTGCCTCTATGGTATTCGAATTTGCTCCTGGTGAGCGCCTTCGTCAGAATATCTGCATCCTAATATTCCGTAGGAATGTACTGAAGCAACATGATCTTCTGCTACACACAAGATCTGATATGATGATACCAGATATCAATATGTTTAGATCTATCATGAAACACAAGATTAATCGAGAGTTTAATGCAACTCTGATGATCACAATGTATCATTGTAGGATCTAAATGTGAACCGAACAAACCGACCAGGATCTTCCTCATCCAAATAGCCTCACATGCAGCATGACTTGCTGCCATGTATTCTGCTTCCGCTGAACTGAGTGCCATGGATATTTGTTTCCTGCTGTACCAAGAAAATGTCGTAAATACGATACTGAAAATCCCTCCTAATGTGCTCTTTCTGTCTATTGGGCTGCCTGCCCAATCTGCATCCGTGAATCCATGCAACTTCACCTCATCCGTCTGTCTCTACCATAAGCCATACTCAGATGTGCCCCTGAGATACCTCAGTACATGCTTGCCTACCTTCCAAAAGAGCTTGGTAGGCTTAACCATCACTTGTGAAATTTGGTTCACTGCATAGCATATGTACGATCGTCTTGTATTAACTAAATACATAAGCGAACCCACCAACTATCGATAAACAGTGGCATCCACTACCTCTTCCGATGTAGCATTCTCTTTCCTCCAATCTCCTAGAAGAGGAGTGTCGATACGCTTGCAGCCTTGCATGTGAAACTTCTCAAGTATCACCCAAGTATACTTGCCTTGAGACACAAACAATTCACCTTCCCACTGCCATATTTATAATCCAAGGAGATAATTAAGGAGGCTCAAATCCTTCATCTCAAACTCCTTTGCAAGATCTGCCTTGCATGAGTGTATCAACTTCTCATCACCCGTTAGTATTAAATCATGAACATAAAGAACAATGATTAAAATCTTACCCTCCACCACAATTTGGTACAGGTTTGCATCTGCCTCACTCTTGGTGAAACCAAGTCCGGTGAAATAGTTGTCGATCCGTGTGTACCAAGCACGAGGTGCTTGTTTCAGCCCATACAACGCTCTTTTGAGTCTGCACACATGCGACTCATTGCTAAAGATCTCAAATCCTTCAGGCTGCTCAATGTACACCTCTTCCTCAATGATCCCATTAAGGAACGCAGTCTTCACATCCATCTGATGAATGTACCAACCCATCTGTGCTGAGAGAGAAAGGATGGTCCTTATGTAATAATACCGTGCGATAGGTGCAAAGTTTTCTTCATAATCAATCCCCTCGATCTGTGAGAAGCCCTGGGCAACAAATCTTGCCTTATACTTCTCGACGCTCCCATCAGTAGCTTGCTTTACCTTGTAGATCCATCTTGATCCTACAACTGATTTTCCCACCGGCCTTGGAACAATCTCCCAAGCACTGTTTCTGACAATGGAGTCATACTCCTCCACCATGGCATCTACCCATGTGGGTCGGCCGTTTCTTCAAAAGAAGATGGTCTGGCCAGATACACTTGCTCATAAGAGCCATATCCAAAAGAATCTACCAGATCGTCTCTCGTCTACATTGTGATGTAGGAACTCCTACATTCTATGCCGCACGTTTCCACCCCAGCTTCCGTGGTACGCTTCGCCTTGTCCGATTCCGATCTCGCATGAGTGGACTCCTCCACTCCATGAATCTCCTCCTATGGCTCATCCACATCTAGAGGCTCATCTTTGGGAACAAGAATTTCCTCCTCCGCATGCAAGTGTAGCTGCCTCTCAAGCGACAACTTCATGGCTTTCACCTCATTGAATTTTACATCTCGTCGCACAACAGTCATCCGACGGTCTGGAAAATACACACGATAATTTATGGGGTGTTTCGTGTACCCCACAAATATCCCAACTTCTGCAAGAAGCTCCTATTCTTTCCGGTGTCCTTCATCACATGAATGTAAATAGGTGAGCCAAAAATCTTCAAATGAGAAATATCAGGCTTCTTACCAGTAAAAGCTTCTTCGGGTGTACTCATGCCAAGTACTCTATGAGGACAACGGTTTTTCACATAAACTGCAGTGTTGCATGCTTCCACCCACAAGTGCATCGATAGGTCCTGGTCATGCAGCATCGCTCATGCAACACCCACGATTGTTCTATTCTTTCTCTCTGTGACTCCATTCTATTGTGGGTTATGAGGCGCTATGAGTTCTCTTCAAATTCCTTCTTTGCTACAGAAGTATTTGAATTCGCCCAAGATGTATTCACCACCATTATCGCTCCATAGAGCTTTCACTTGATTGCCTGACTCCTTCTCCACCAATGCCTTGAACTCACAGAGCTTTGAGAATGTTTCACTCTTATTCTGCATGAAGAAGATCCAACATCTATGAGAATATTCATAAAAAAATATAACATAATACCTATGTTTTTGGCTGCGAAGCAACCGAGAAAGGTCCACACACGTCCGTGTGAATTCTCTCCGTGATCACCAGATCACCGAAGCACGGTTCTCCTTCTCATGAAAGGTGGTCTTCACAAACTTACCCATAGTACATCCCTTGCATTGATCTGACTACACAAGAGTACCCTTGGGAAGTCCAGTATAAATCTGCTGCAAAATCTTCAAAGCGCCATGGTGAAGATGGCCCAATCTCCTGTGCCATAATTTGCCCTCATCCTGGCTCACCACTTCTTTTGCTTTGCCCACCATTGCAGCGCAGCCATCTACCTCCAGCTTGTAGATATTCTTAACTCAAATCCCTATCCTCTTGGTTTGACCCCTTGTTTTATGTTGAAGGAAGGATTTTCCCTCACTGAAAAAAACGTCAGAACCTTTGTCTTCCAACATTGCGACCGAGACCAAGTTCTTCTTCAGACCTGGAACATGCATAACATCTTTCAACAAGAATGGATTACCAGACTCCCTCTCAAAGGTAATGGTCCCAATGCCGGTCGCACTATATCGACCATTTTCGCCCATCTCTATATGCATTTGAAGGTTCTTCTCCTCTAAGTCATTAAACAACTCCTTGTCTCTCGTCATATGGAAAGACGCACCACTATCAAGATACCACACCGATCCCATATATCTTGAAGCCAAGCATGCGATCAAAGAGAAATCAAGTTCAAATTGCGAGGCTAAGGCCTCTCCAGCTGCAGCTCTAGCAGCCTTCTTGTTCTTCTTCTTCTATGGGCAGTTAGTGGCGAAATGCCCATGTTCGTGACAGTGAAAACACTTCACCTTGGACAAATCCTGCTTGTTGCCTTTTGCTTCAGATTTTGAAGGGAATTTCTTACCCTTCCCTTTCCTTGCTTTGGCAGCCAAAGCGCAATTCCCTTCATCTTCATTCTTCGATGAAGAGCCATCCCTGGTACCTCGCCTTATCTCCTCCTGCACAAGATCCGACCAAAGTCGCTCCCATCCTGGCAGTTTCTCTCATCCATTGATAGAGTCTTCATAGCTATGCCAACTCTTCGGAAGCCCAAGGAGAGCCAAGCTCACCAAGTCTTCATCATCAACAGTAATCCCCACACTTCCCAGTTCATCCCTACAGTGGACGAACTTCATGAGATATTTTGGAATACTGTCGCCCTTCTCCATTTTTATTTTTCTGAGCTTATCTTTCAGCGCCAACTTCCTCTGGTCGCTACTGCTTTGGAACAAATATGTCAAAGCCTTCCACATTAAAAATGGAGTGGCTTTCCCGTGAAGGTTGGAAACAATATGGTCCTTCACACCTTCCAACATAATTCTTCTTGTCTTTGCTACCTTCTTTTGCCATGCGTCAAGTAATGCAGCATCGCTAGATCCCGGCTTAGGAACATTGCTATTGATGAAATCCTTCAGTCCATTATCCTCCAGCACTGCCTCCATCCTATATTTCCAGGCTATGTAATTCGAGCTCCCATCAAGGGCATACTCCAATCGCAACCCACTGAAATACATTTCAATGTATACTCAACTGTCGCACCAAGAATTTTATGCAACAAATTTGAATTGTCCACCAGCACAAACTCAACAATTCTTCACAATTGCAATCTTCAAGAATTAACACTGCTTTGATACCATGTAGAAATTATATACAAGATGCATGCATATATCTAGATTCTCCTGATCTAACAACATTTATCTTCTTGCTAAATACAAAATCCTTCCACTGTTAATCTTTTGCAGAAATTAAAATCAATTGCAAACACATGAAGCAATAAAAACAATCGCACATAACACAGTTATTTAACGGGAAAGCCTGAAGCTAAAAACCAAAACTATCATATATTATGTATCATGGAGATCATGTGACAATCTCATACAAATATTAGTGCATCAATCTCTCAGTACAATCAATCATCACACACTAATCAGAAGAAATCTGCAAATCCATGCACCGATTTCTTGCCACCTAATAGCCTGCCTCCACTGCGCAATCTATGTTGAAGAATAGCTCTGAATGAATTCGAATTACCCTTGCCTTGACTGCGCAATCCTCATTGGCAACTCCAATGTGTGTGTGGTGAAATCAATGCATCATTATAGTCACAACAGATAGTCCATCTTGCCCTTTCACCTATCTCTCCACTTGGTCTCCATTGGAACTTCCATGCACTGTAGTTAACTGTTGTATTGTTCAGTTGATTAATGAGTTATAATTTGTGAATTAATTAACTAATTAATTCAGTCCACTCTCACTAGTGTATCATTCAGTTATACTAGATACAAATAGCTCAACTGAGTTTAACTCCAATAATTGAGTTAAACTGAATAACAACTCCATGAACTACTCTTCCAACTTTGTCATAACTTTGCCACTTCAGTTCTAACTGAGTCCTCCATGCATGAACCACCAGTAAACCCTAGGAATTGTGTAATTCCTTCAGCCCACTGATTTTTCAAATCTGTGCACTGAAACTAAGTGATCCAAGAGAATAAGTTGTTGTTTATTTTCAGATTATTATTAAGAGCTAATAATAATCGACACCTCTATTTTTAGATCGAAGATCTATAAATAGACTTCGTCCAATATTCTAAAAATAGAACTTCATCTATTTTTCCAACTTGACCAACCATCCACAAACAACATCCTGCAACTTCTGAAATATGATCACCATGTCTAAAAATAGACTTGCGCCAAAAATAGGCTGCGGGCCCACTTAGTGAAGGTGACTCATTTCACTAAGCTCATCATCTTATTGAATCTAAATAGCTAAGGGGATATTAAAGCAGGAAGAATGGGCTTAAGGTGATTCATCGTAATTGTAGACACAATTTTATATATAGCATTACATAAATCTATAGGTCTAAAACCAGTAGGTTCGTTAGAATGATCATGCTTTGGAATTAACACAATAAAGGTGGAATTTAGGGCTGGATATACCTTTATAGTCTTGCACGATTCCTCCATTATTTACAATATGTCTTTGCCTATGAATGGCCATGCTGCTGGGTAGAATTCGACTGTAAAACCATCTAGTCTAGGTGCTTTGTTTTTTGCTAGGCCTTGTACAACTTCTTCCACCTCTTCAAGCGTAATCTCTCGTAATAGTGCCAAATTATGTTCTCCACTAATATTATGGGGTAAGTATCAATTTATCCTTTCAATTAATTCTATTCTTTGTTGATCTGATTCCTTCAAGATATTGCTAAAATGTTCCACCGGAAAGGCCTCCATGTCTTGATGTTGGACCAACTCGTTTCCTCCTGAATCTTTAAGGGAGAAAATTCGGTTATGTTGTCTTCTCTGAATCATTGCCTTATGAAAAAAATTGGTGTTTCTGTCCCCTTCTCTTAGCCACTATATTCTGGATTTTTGTTTCCATAGAATTTCCTCCTGCTTTCTCCATTCTTTTAGTTTACATAGAAGGTTTCCTTCCTCCATAAAAAGGATCTCCGATCTCCCTTGTAATATCATTTGTTGTTGTACTTGTTTCATATGAGCCTATAATTTTTCCTTATCTTGTTGTATGTGGATAAACTCTGTTTTATTCCATTTCTTTATTTTTTACTTTTAAGTCTTTTAATCGGAGTTGGAAGGTATGAATCCTATTTCTTCCATGTATTTGGCTTGATTCTCACTGTCCCTTGGCTTTGACAATGAAGGTAGGATCCCTTTACCAGAACGTCTCAAATCTAAACGGTCTTTTCCTGTTGCAATACTTCATGTCTACCTATAGACATATCAGCTAGTGGTCTGATCCCAAACTAGGAAGGATTGAAGCTTCATAAAAAACATCGCTACTTATAAGAGCTTCTAACGCTAAAAAACTATCAATCCTTGACATTATTTTATGAACTCCTCCTCTTCTATTGTTTCAGGTGTACTTACCATTGACTTTCGGTATGTCAACTAGGCACAAGTGTGTTAATATGTCCCTGAACATCTCCATATCTAGTTCTTCTCTTCGTATGCCTCATTTTTTCTCCTCCAAACTTTTGATCATATTAAAATCACCTCCTATAAGCTTCTCATTATGTAGATTATTTAGCATTCCTATACTCTCAAGGAATGTTTCCTTTTCTCTTGGAACATGGGGGCCATAAACAGATGAAATTAGAATCCAATCATTCATCCCAATTTTCCTAAAACGATCGGTTATAATGCAAGGTAATCTTATCCATCCCTCTACCATAATATTTGTTGTATTCCACAGAATAGGTATGTTGCCCGAATTTCCTCTCGAATCTATGGCCACTTCTTCATATTTGGGTTTCAAAAACTTCAATATTTTCTCTAATCGTTGCCTCGAGACCTTGGTTTCCTGAGGGAGTACCACATGCAACCTCTCTGTCTTCAATATTTCTTGTAGATATCTCTGCTTGCCCTTGTTGTTAAGGTCCCTCATATTCCAGTAGATAACTATCATTGGGAAAATTTGTGCAGTTGTTGGAATACCGCTAATAGCGGTATTACCCTACTCGAATTCACTAACATTTCACCAACCATTTGAATAGATTCCCACAAATTCTTTCTACCCCTCTTATTTCCTCCTTTAGATTGAGTGCTAGGTTCCTGAGAGTTTCCTTTTTGTGAGCTCAAAGTCTCTTCCATTTCTGTTTGTCTATGTTCTTGGGAGGTCATGTATTGTTCAAATGTTTCTTTTCACAACTTCTTTTGGTCTTTTGGTATGAAATTGTCACCTAGTCCATTCTTGCAGCAATTTATTTAATGCCACCTCTTCCGTGCTTAACTCATCCTTGGTTGTATCCACTTCCATCGCCGACTGTTCAACCATTTGAGATTGACCTTCCTTATCTGTCGGTTTCGATTAAGCCTTTCTTTTAGCTTTCATGGCTTTTTGGGTTATGTTTCCTTGACCTTCTTCAATAGACCGTTCAACTTCTTTCGAGCTTTCTCCCATTTCTTGCAATATTTCGTACCTTTTATTATTACTCCTCTGCTTAGTTGGGCTATTGGTCTGGTTTGTATGCGATTTATTGTTCTTTCTCCTACTGGTAACTATCTTGAACCCATCATATTTCTTGGTGGATCCTCCTCCTCCATCCGGTTGCTTCCATTCCATCTGGTCTGGATTATTGAGAGAGAAAGTTTTAAATAAGTGGCCATTCATGGCATCGCCGACAACGAAATGGAATATGTCCATAGTCATGAAGTTGCTGCTAGACTTCTCCTTCATATTCAAATTCTATCAATTCTGGTAAAGGCTCTGTTATATTCATGTAAACACAAATGCGGGAAAACAAAGTATAACTTCCTCAACGGGGTTGGAGGGGATGGGGTTCTGTTATTTTCACATTTATACCAAGAGAGTTTCCAATGTCTTCAAGTATTTCTAGGTCCCAGAAGTTGACACGCAATGCAAAGAGCCTCACCCATACTGGTGCTGCCAGAAATTGTTCTTGATCACGGTTATAGTATTCTTCCCATTACCTCAAGAATAACCCAAAATTATAGTAGAAATATGGGACTTCCTCAAAGATTCTTTCTTTATATATGAGGCTAGTGAAGATCACTGTAAAAATCCTCTTGCCCCAAATTTCAGATCTATATGGCCATTCAGTTGCCATTTTAACTGTATCCATTTGATTAAATCCTTCTTAGTCACCTAGATGCCTATAAATTTATAGGCTAAAGCATGATCCTTCATATAGCTTTGATACTGGTCCAATTTTTTTGTCGAAATGGTAAAGCGTGGCTTCTTTGTGGCTTTTGGCAGGCATTGGCCTCTGGTATTCGCATGCCATTGGGCTCCTAAAAGAGGTCCTAGGTTACAGCTGACACCTCCTTGGGATCCTGACTGCTTACCACTATACTCCTCTTCCATTACATTTCGGTACAAGGGGATCTCATCCCCCCTGACGATGCTGCCATGCTGCCGCTCAGAACTGTCACAGAGCCGTCTGCTCCTTGCCTCAAATCCAACGCTGTCATATTTTCAGTTATCTCCAAACCCTAGTCGCTCGCTCGACTCCATCACTCAAATCTACTTTTCGAAGATACCATGAATCCAACTTGCAACAACTTAATAGAGCAACAGGAAGAGAGATTATTTATCAATGAATCTCGGATCACATGTTTTAACCATATCGAAGGGAAATGGATAATAATGATGGTATTGTCGAACTGAACCAACTCGACAAATTTTTTAATTATTCATCCCAATTCAAGAAAACTTGGTAACTATGACTTATACATGTCAATTTCATTATTACAAATTTATTTTTTTTAAATTCTTTAGTATTTTATTTCATATAGGTTTTTGATAGAATTTTAAGTTTTCCACATTTTGTTTATTATTTTATTTCTAATAATTGTTTTTCAAATACATATAAATATTTATTTATGATTAATTATTTTTTAAATACATTTAAAGTGGTTGATTTGAGTGTACTTTAATTTCCATTAGATTTAGTTTCAAATTTCATAAAAAAAGATTTGAGAATGTAAAGTAATGGAAGAATTAAATTAATAAAAAACATTCAAGCTAGACAAAGTTTCATACAATCTTAATGGTATTATTTTATTTATAACTTTAATTTAAACTCAACTTATATATATATATATATATATATATATATATATATATATATATATAACTTTACAACTGTGATTCGAGGGTTTTGTTTTTTGAAATGGATATTTATTTTATATTTTAAAAAATCAATTTTTATATCTTTTTAATTTTTTAATTTAAATTATTTAAAATTAATTAAAATTATAGCTATTATTAATCATATACAGCTAATTTATGCACATCCCATTGTCATTTCATTTGTGATACCTCCCAACACCGATTCCTTCCCATCTCGGTGCCTATGCCCCAAGAATACTGAGTACAACAATTCGTATATGGTTGCTCTATATCAATTAAAATTATTGTTTTTAACGCTTAATATTTAATATTTGCAATCATATTAATTTAAAATGATTTTTTATTAAGTTTAAATAAAAAATATTATTTATTTTTAAAATATAATTTATTAAAAAAACTATATAATAAAATTTGAAAATTTTTAATAACGTGTTTACTCAAAAAAAAAAAAAAAAAAAATATCAAAAAAAAAAAAAAAACAAAAAATCAACATATTGATATTTAAAAATATTTATTAACTTATTCACTAATTAACACAAACATATAAAACAAGTTCGCGTTGCACACAACATACCTGCCTAATAAAAGCTTGTATATTAAATTGGATTTAAGTAATAAGCTAAGGGGATTGAGCAAGTTCACGTGAATCAAAGAGGGTTTCATATTGAGATTGAAACTAGCCCCGCCTCTGATTTGATTTGAGATCTACAAGCCTGCAAGAGAGACCCCTGAGGCAGATGACATGATGAATTAAACTTTTTCTTTTTGCATTTCAACCTTATAGTTGGATTTACTAAGTTACTGCTGCAATAAAAGAATAAATGAGATGTATACGTCTTACATAATGGATCCAAATTTAAAACCAAAGCATTGCTGTAATAAAGAAAAATAAACGTGATGTATGCTTCTTACCTAATGGATCTAAATTAAAAATAAAAGCATTGCCGCAATAAAAATAAATAAATGCAATGCACGCTTTTTAAATAATGTGTTAGCTTAATATCGATTCTAAAATGCGGAATAAATACTTTAAAAGAATCGAAAAAAAAATAAATATAAATTTATGCCCAATAAATCATATCTCCAGCCATTAATGCTGCTCACAGTGTATTTTGTATGCAAAATGCTGGTAGCAATCCGATGATCTTCACACAAGCAAAAGAAAAGGAAAACAGAAAATCTGTAGGGACTTCCAAGCTCTTCTCACTCTAGCTTGATGGTGTAAAATTGAAAGGGATTGAGTTAGTGAGCTTGGGGACTAAACATAAATATTTATAGCCAAGCTTCCATCAAGCTTCTGTTGGCTATGTGTCAAGTGTTCCACAAATCATGTTAGAGAACTGCAGTGGGAGTAATGGACCACTTCAAAAGCTCTCAACAAGAAATTAATTAACTGCGGTTGATTTCTGTAATTTAAGGAAATTATTGCAATTGGTTTCCATAAATTAAGGAAATCATTGCAGTTGGTTTTCCAGAAATAATTACTGCAGTTATTTCCAAAAATAACTAGGAGAGGGAGCGTAACATTCTCCCACTTGGTCCATACTTCCAAACTTAATGTCTCATCTTAAAACCCATTGATAATTTGTATTAAGTAATAGATACATGAATCATGGCGATAAGTCCTCTAATGACGAGTATTATCTTCCATGTATTACTATGTATTTATTTCTATTAAAATTTATGTGGCAACAATTTCTTAATGAATAAACCCTATGTTTATTCTTGGTCCTACACAGATGAATTCTCTCAAATCAAATTAAGGTGCACATAAATATGAGAAAAACATCACAATAATTAAGAATTTCATTAAAAATAACATTTTTCATACAATGAGAAACTACATAATGGAACCAAGTCCCATATTTATTACATGATCCTTGAATTTAAATGGTGGCATGCCCTTAGTCAAAGGATCAACGATCATAAACTTAGTGATAATGTGCTCAATGACCACTTTATTTTCTTTAACACGTTCCCTTATAGCTAAATACTTAATGTCGATGTGTTTATTTCGACTCCCACTTTTGTTGTTCTTAGCCATAAAAATAGTAGCTGAATTGTCGCAATATATTCTCAATGGCTTAGAGATAGAATCCATAATTCTAAGCCCATAAATGAAACTCTTAAGCCATACACCATGTAAAGTAGCCTCAAAACAAGAGACGAACTCGGCTTCCATAGTGGAAGTGGCAATCAAAGTTTGCTTGGCACTCCTCCATGATACAGCTCCACTGGCCATCATAAAAATGTATCCTGATGTTGATTTGTGTGAATCAACACATCCTGCAAAGTCAGAATCTGAGTAGCCAATTACTTCCAAATTTTCCGTCTGTCTATACATAAGCATGTAATTTTTGGTTCCTTGAAGGTACCTCATTACTTTCTTTGCAGCTGTCCAGTGGTCTAAACCTGGATCACTCTGATATCGTACCAACATTCCCACAAAAAATGCAATGTCAGTGCTTGTGCAGACTTGAGCATACATTAGCCTTCCAACAACAAAAGCATATGGAATGTTCTTCATTTTTTCTCTTTCAAAGTCGTTCTTCGGGCATTGGTTCAAATTGAACCTATCACCCTTCACAATGGGAGCGACACTTGGTGAACAATCCTTCATGTGAAATCTCTCTAAAATTTTATTAACATAGGTTTCCTGAGACAGACCCAAGATGCCTTGAAATCTGTCTCTATGGATCTTAATGCCAATGACATAAGATGCCCCACCCATATCCTTCATATCAAAATTTTTAGAGAGGAATTGTTTCACCTCATGCAGCAAACCCTTATCATTGGTTGCTAGCAAAATATCATCCACATATAAAACAAGAAAACAAATTTTACTCCCACTGACTTTCAGGTATATACATTCATCCATAATGTTTTCTACAAAACCGAAAGAAGAAATTACGTTATGAAATTTCAAATACCATTGGCAGGATGCTTGTTTTAAACCGTATAATGATTTCTTGAGCTTGAAAACCAATTTCTCACAATCACTAGAGGAGAATCCTTCAGGTTGTTTCATGTAAACCTCCTCCTCTAGATCTCCATTAAGAAATGTCGTTTTCACATCCATTTGGTGCAACTCTAAGTCAAAATGGGCTACTAATGCCATAATAACACGCAAGGAATTTTTCTTAGATACAGGAGAGAAAGTCTTTGTGTAATCGATTCCTTCTTTCTGAGTGAATCCCTTTGCAACAAGTCTTGCCTTGTATCTCTCAATGTTGCCCAATGAGTCTTTATTTGTCTTAAAGACCCATTTACATCCAATGGCTTTTGCACCATTAGGAAACTCAACAAGATCCCAGACTTCATTACTCTTCATAGAATTCATCTCTTCCTTCATGGCATCATACCATAATTCTGATTCTTTGCAACTCATGGCTTGTGAAAAGGACTCGGGATCATTTTCGGCTCCAATGTTGTAGTCAGATCCTTGCAGATACACAACATAATCATCAGGAATTGCTGATCTCTTTGGTCTAGTATATATTCTTAATGTTTTACCACCATCTTCCTGAGAAGTATGTGGTTCAACTCGTTGTTCAAAAATTCTTGGAAATTCTTGAACTATCTGATCTACTGGAATGTCGTCAGAAGCTTGTGGAACTTCAACAATTGGTTGTTCAACACTAGTTTGAACTTGAGGGGTGCTGTTAACAATAGCCAATCTATCACTTGAGGTGGAAGGTTGATATTTTGAATGATCCTTCTCAGAAACTATGTTCCTGGTTTGATCGCTCCCACTGATCAAGTCATTTTCAAGAAACTTTGCATTTCTTGATTCCACAATCCTAGTGCTGTGAGATGGACAGTAAAATATTTAACCTTTAGACATTTCAGCATATCCAATGAAATACCCACTAATGGTCATTGGGTCCAGCTTCTTCTCTTGTGGATTATATATTCTCACTTCAGACGGGCATCCCCAAACGCGCATATGTCGCAAACTCGGTTTCCAACCTTTCCATAATTCAAATGGCATTTTAGAAACAGCCTTGGTTCGAACTCAGTTTAATATATACACTGTCGTCTTAAGTGCTTCAGTCCACAAGAATTGAGGAAGATTGGAGCTGCTAAGCACACTCCGCACCATGTCCAATAATGTTCGGTTTCTTCTTTCTGCTACACCATTATGGACGGGTGAACTAGGCATGGTGTATTGGGCAACAATCCCATGCTCTTGAACAAATTTTGCGAATGGCCCATGTGCTTGTTCATCTTCTGTGTATCTACCATAATATTCTCCACCTCTATCTCATCTCACGATTTTAATTTTCTTCCCGCATAGTTTTTCTACTTCAGCCTTAAATATCTTAAAGGCATCTAATGCTTCGCTCTTTTTGTGAAGCATGTAGAGATACATATATTGTGAGTAATCATCTATAAAAGAGATGACGTATCTCTGACCATATGAGTCCATGTCTAGACTACATATGTCAGTATGTATGATCTCTAATATGTCTGAAGTCCTTTTGGCACCTTTCTTTGACTTGTTGGTCTGCTTTCCCTTTATGCAGTCCACACAAGTCTCAAAATCAGTAAAATCCAGAGTATTAAGTACCCCTTCAATTACCAATCATTTAATTCTTTCTATGGAGATATGACCTAGTCTCCTGTGCCATAATTTAGAGGAATTTTCATTAATAACACATCTTTTAGTGCCTGTGTGAACATGTATTGAATCATAAGTGACATTGTTTTGTAAATTAATGCAGTAAAGACCATTAGAAAAAATACCATTCCCAACATAATCAGATTTATGAAATAAACTGAAGGATGTTTCTGAAAAGTTAAAGGAATATCCAAAAGGTACAAGCCTTGAAACTGAAATCAGTTTCTAGAAAAACTTGGTACATAAAAAGTCTTTTCTAATTCTAAAACAAAGCCACTACTTAAAGTTAAATAGCATGTTCCTATAGCTTCCACATGCGAGCCCATCTTGTTTCCTGATAAGATGCTTTGCTCACTGCCCACTGGCTTCCTTAGGTTTTGCAAATCCTGCAAGGAATTCGAAATGTGAATTTTTGATCCAGAATCAATCCACCAGGTGTTAATATTGACATTAACCATATTAGATTCATAAAAAACAAACGAGATTGGATTACCTTTGTCTGCAAGCCATTTCTGAAATTTGGCGCATTCCTTCTTCATGTGTCCCTTCTTTTTACAGAAGAAACATTTGGAATCCTTCTTGATATCGGCTTGAGGAGGTATTTTACTTTTCCCTTTCCGATTGGCTTGAGATTTCCCCTTTCCTCGCATTTCCAGCATTTCAATTTCTCCCATTTCCATCACCAGTCTCTCTTCCTCTTGAACACACATGGTCATGAGTTCATTAATTGACCATTTATCCTTATGTGTGTTGTATGAGATTTTGAAGGGTCCATATTGGTACGGAAGGGTGTTCAGGATGTAGTGCACTAGGAAAGACTCTGATATTTCAACCTCGAGTTTCTTAAATTGAGCCACAGTGTCCCTCATTTGCATGATGTGCTCGTGCACACCTTTTACACTGGTGAGCCTTAGGGATGAGAACTTCATAATTAGGGTACTTGCTAGTGCCTTGTTTCAAGTGACGAGTTGATCATCAATGGCTTTCAACAAGTCTCGAACCTTTTCATGTTGTTCAACGGAACCATGAATACCAGCTTAAATTTCAGTCTTAATGAACATCACGCTTAGGCGATTAGATTGTTCCCATCGTTCATAAAGCATGATGTCCGCTGCAGTGCTGGTATTATTGAGTGTTGGTGGTTCATCTTTTCTAATAGCATAGTCTATGTCCATCCACCCCAAATGAAGGAGAACTCTCTCCTTCCAGACCTTATAGTTATCTCCCTTAATTTCAGGGATATCAGTACGAATTTCAGAGAAATTTGCAGGTAGTACAACTGCATAAAATTAAAGATCACATGCTTATGTTAAAGTTGAGGCCTAAATAAAATTTCATGCTTTACCAATGTAAATCATGCTTAAAATTGAATCTAATGACATTAAAATTGTTTGTGGACTAAATTTTCAATTCAAGCAGATTCAATTATTCTTTATGATAGAATTTATCAAATTATTCACTTAATTCATAATTCTAAGGGTATATTATGATTATAATTTGATATAAATTCTATCTTAGTTTTGAAATTTATGATAAAACTATTAATTCTTAACCCCTGTGGGTAAGTTATGAATATTTTATCCTAATTAATTATATAAATATATCAAAAATTCATGTGGGATAAAATTTATTATATTTAGTATAATTAATTACAATTGATGTCTAAATATTCTTTATGTGATCCTAATCAATCATAATATATAATTTTATTTAATTAGAGATGTTGTGGCTATTCTCTAATCAATCAAAATTATATGGGTCACTAGACATTTTTTATTTATTTTTTACATAAAAATAAATTAACTTGATATGAGAATAATGATAATTTGCATAAATAAAACTATAAAATTTATGCATAACATTTAACGATTGGTCTTGTATACTCATCCAAAATAGCATGTTTTAATTAGAACATAAATAATTAATTCATGCAAATTAAATACGAGCATATTTTCCAAATTGCATGTAATTAAACTAAATAAATATTATAAGCATAAAAATTGAGCAGAAATTAGACATATTTCCAAATAAAATCTTTAATTAAGAAAATTCTCAAAATATGAAATTTTAGCCAAAATATGTCTATAATCACCAAGGAAGAGATAAAAAATTCTATCATACCAAATGTTAGTTTAATATCGATTCTAAAATGTGGAATAAATACTTTAAAAGAATCGAAAAAAATAAAAATAAAAATAAAAATAAAAAAAATAAAAAAATTTATGCCCAATAAATCATACCTCCAGTCATTGATGCTGCTCACAATGTATTTTTTATGCAAAATGCTGGTAGCAATCCGACAGTCTTCACACAAGCAAAAGAAAAGGAATACAGAAAATCTGTAGGGACTTCCAAGCTCTTCTCACTCTAGCTTGATGGTGTAAAACTGAAAGGGATTGAGTAATTGAGCTTGGGGACCAAACAAAAATATTTATAGCCAAGCTTCCATCAAGCTTCTGTTGGCTATGTGTCAAGTGTTCCACAAATCATGGTAGAGAACTGCAGTAGGAGTAATATACCACTTTAGAAGCTCTCAACAAGAAAATAATTAACTGCAGTTGATTTCCGTAATTTAAGGAAATTACTACAGTTGGTTTCCATAAATTAAGGAAATCAATGCAATTGGTTTTCCAGAAATAATTACTGCAATTATTTCCAGAAATAACTGGGGGAGGGACCATAACATAATGAACCCAAATTAAGAACAAAACCATTCACGATATAGTGTTTTATTTTAGTTTTGTTTAGTATCTAAATACAAGCACATTGCTATAACAGTGATGTATACTTCTTATGTAATGGATCCAAAATTAAAACCAAACCATTGCTGCAATAAAGAAAAATTTATGTGATGTATGCTTCTTACCTAATAGATTTAAATTAAAAATCAAAGCATTGCCCAATAAAAATAAATAAATAAATGAGATGTATGTTTTTTAAATAATGAATCCAAATTTAGAACAAACCCATTCACGATCAGTGTTTTATTTTATTTCTGTTTAGAATTTAAATGAGGAAATACAAGCACATCACTATGACAACTTTTAATATAAATATACAGGGAAAAGCCACAATATCCATCGCGCGATCACACTTTCAATGAAATACATCCATTACCAATTGACCGAGGTATAATCAATTGGGCGAAGTAGAAAACAATGTGTTGTTGGACGATATGCTTGGAAGCACAATCTCTGAGATGTTCTAATGCTTTGAAAGTTCAGTTATGGATCCTTAATGCAGGGTATATGCCATCAAATTTTTAAAGTTCAGTTATGGGATCCTGAATGCAGGCTATATGCCATCAGATTTGAAAGTTCAGTTATGGATCCTTAATTCTGGGTATATGCCATCAAATTTTTAAAGTTCAGTTATGGGATCCTGAATTTAGGCTATATACCATCAAATTTTTAGAAATGTCACTTTTTATAGTTTTCTGCAAACACGAATTGCAATCCCATGTCAAACATATTTATTTGAATATTAGTATCATATTTATTTGAATATTAGTATTAATGTATGAATTTGGAAGTATGTGAACCATTGTCACTATACATTTTATAAACCATTGCTACTCTCTCAGATTTGAGACGAGATTAACACATATTATGTTTACTAATAGTGACTCATAAATTTTGATAGTCCCCTGGACAAGTTTCTCGATAGGATGGGAAAATCATCTATGCATCAAAACAACAAAGGCATACAAGAAATTTATAGTCTTATTTACACCTCTTTGTCTAACATGTATAGCTGAAAATATTATGTATGTACTAATAATATTATGTAATGTGAAAATTATGTGAGAGATTTTTTTGTTTTACGACTATGTAAACATAGTTCACAGGGGATGGTTGACATGCAAAAAAGACAAATTAGTTCATAACAGATGGTTTGATATGTAAAACACACCACTACTATGTCTACCCGGCTGTTGCCCACGTGTTCACACAAGATATTAATAACGTCAATGGGCATGCACATGTGGAAAAACACACCACCACACACACCGAAATAATATCTCCCTACATGTTCTCCAAACTCACTAACATTTGGTTCTTATCCCCATTCCTCATACCTCCGCTAAATGGTTCTAGTAACTGAACTGAGCTCATTGACATTCGGTCTTTCTCCCTGTCCCTGATACCTCTGCTACATGGTTCTTCTAGTAACTGAACTAATGGCTTTCTGAAGGTCTGCCAACTTATATCAAATCCATTAAGCCAGGTTCCTGCTCTATTTACTCGTCATATTATATTGAATCCATTCTACCCCTGCTCTATTTCCATATCATCTTAGATTGAATCCATTCTGCCTTGTCCCTGCTGTATTTTTTTCCATTCTCATTTATTCTTTGCATTCTCATTTAGGGCCCAAACAAGAGGGCACACTACGAAAGCTTATGAGTTTCAGTTTAATTAGGTTTCTAGTATAGTGCATTGAGCATTTCTGAGGCATTTAGTATTTTTCCAATGGCCTTTGTGGAGAGGTTCAAAGAGGTTGGGAAGCCACTGTGTGAATTCAACTGTTGAGCTCTCTATCTGCTTTAAGAAGATTAAGTCGTCCAAAAGGTGAAAATAATTTTCTTGAATCATAGGCTACAAATGTAATTTAATGGACTATACTTTGTAACTTAATGAAATATGCTTCCTTATTATTTAATTGTTGATTCTTTTCAAACAAATTATATAATGTTTAGTTATTTGACAAGTGATTTTCCTTGAGTGTAGGGTTTTTTTTGGACACATATGGTGAGTATTTTTGAAGATATGAGGGATTTCCACAACTAATAAAGCATGGAGTTATTTACTCTTTTTTCAATCACCTTTGTGGATATGATGGAATTTTTTTCATTACTTCATTGTCAATTCATTGCATTCTAGCTTGCACATTAGGTTACATCATCCAGTTCATCCCTTTACCAGTAATTATTTCTTGGAGAAAAAGCCGAAATAAAAGATGCTTATTATATTCTCAAGATCATTATGGATAATTTAATCTGTCTTTTAGATTTTTTATCTTTTTGTAGCCAATTTTTGTTTATACTTATTCATTTTAATTTGCAATATAACTTTACAGTTGCACATTGTGTATTTCAATGTTTGTTTGTGTGTGCCTTTCAATATATTTTCTGGCAAGGAGCCAGAGCTGTCTTCATGGACAGAAGCCTTTACCACTGCAACCAACCATAATTTTGTTTCAACTAATCTTCTTGCAAAGGGAGAGGGAACCAGGAATTGGACACTACAAAGGATGATGACCTACCTTCACTGGCATTGGGTTTCCGTTCATTTTTTAGTTTTTACTGTACCTTCAAATGTGAGAGTGTTTGTTTTATCTCATGCATTCTTACTGCTGGAGAACATAACAATTGTTATAACTTTTAATATGCTCTCATTTTCTAAATGAGAGCGTTACATGAGAGAGATATTGTTGCTGAGGAATTCGTTGTTCCATCTATGGACTGCCATTGTCCTACTACAAAGCTCTCAATACATGAATGGGACCAGGTTACAGAGGATGGAAATGAAAACAATTCAAATAAATGAAAACAATTATATATGGGAACATCAAGTACATCCAGTACTAGAGCTTGCACCAAAAGTTTGAGATGAGCTAATTCAGATAAATGTAAATAGTTCTATATTAAATATGGGGTCTGAGCTGAGCTAATTCAGATAAATGTAAATAGTTCTATATTAAATATGGGAACATGCAGTAAATAGTTATATATTAAATATGAAACATGAAGCAATAAGAATGATTTTTATTTACCAGATATGACAACATGAAGTAGTAAGAATGATTCTTATTTACCACACTTCTTGTGTATGTGTTTATTTTCATTGGTGTTGATTCGATTTTCTTTCAATGCTAATTTCATCTACTTTGATAAAATTCTTGCACTTCATAATAAGATAACAATATCCCAGCAGCATTTCATCTCCTCCGGGAGCATTCAAAATAAGAGAACAATATTCCGGCAGGTACACAGGTTCAAGAATGTTGCCCGGCTTCTCGGTCATATGTAAACCAGAGCACTTCTACTCAGGTATGCTTACTCTAGGTATGCCATTTTGTCTCTTGGCACCAAATGTTGATTCAATTGTCCAATCTTCAACGAGGGTAGAGCATTGGAGCTATGAAGGAAGCATTGGAGCTATGAAGGCTGAGAAGGATACAATTAGCGAGGGTGTTAAGAACCTAGCTTGGATATTAAGAACCTAGCTTACCAACAAATTGTGGAAAAGAATGTGGAGGCAGATTGTGGAAAAGAATGTGGAGGCAGGGCAAAACATGGTAGCTATGAAGTCTAAATGTCGAGGCAATGTAGCCATGAAGTCTTAGCTTACCAAAAGACTGTGGAAAATAATGTGGAAAATAATATGGAGGCAGGGCAAAGCATGGTAGTTATGAAGTCTGAAGTCTGAGCAAAGCAGGTAGCTATGAAGTTTGAGAAAGTTGCAACCAACCAGAGCAAGCTACAACCAGCGAAAGCAGAGGGTGAAGAACCTCGCTTCAAAGATATGAAGTTTGAAAAAGTTGCAAAAGTTGCAATGTAGTTTCAAGAAAAGGCTTAAAAACATAGTTTCAAGCACATATGTGGTGGAGGGTGTTAACGTGTTGGAGAACGTGTTAACGTGTTGGAGAGAAATGGTGGTGGAGGGTGTTAACGTGTTGGAGAGAAATGGTGGAAGGTGTAATTAATGGTGATAGGTGTAAGTAGGAGTTAGTCAATTTGATTAGGAGTTAATTAATTTTGATTAGGAGTAATTGGAAAATCCATATAAATGTGTAAAGTATTTTTTCAAACCATTTGTAAGACATAAAATGTCATGAATTAATGCTAACATTGAGGTAGCATTAGTCCTAACTCATGCGACTTTATTTCATGCTTATTCTAACTAGTATTTTTTCAAACCATTTGTAAGACATAAAATGTCACGAATTAATGCTAACATTGAGGTAGCATTAGTCCTAAAGTCCTAACTTTGAGACTTCCTTTCAGGTTTATTTCATGCTTATTCTAACTTTAATAGATGGCTTGGTTACAAAAACTTAGTATACTGTCAATAAGAGCTCTAATATGATACCCAATCAACACATTCGCAAATTGTTTTAAATTATTATTAAAATATAAACAAATTTAAAACTTTGATTAAGTTGTATATATAAAAATAGTTCAACTCAAATTAATACAAGTCAACGCACTAACTATAACTATATACCTGCTTGGGAAGATATAATAAAACCCAGTAATAATATTATAATTTCCTTGTTTCTCTTGAAACAATCATATTCACATATATATACTAGATTATAATATTTTAGAGATATAATTTTATGTTAAATATAATTTTTTTTAAAACTTTGGTTAAGTTGTATATAAAAATAGCTCAACTCGAAAACATTAGCAAATTGTTTTAAATTATTATTAAAATATAAAAAATTTTAAACCTTTGGTTAAGTTGTATATATAAAAATAGTTCAGCTCGAATTAATACAAGTCAACTCACTAGCGATCGCTATATACCTGCTTGGGCAGGTATAATAAAACCCAGTAATAATATTATAATTTCATTGGTTCTCTTGAAACAATTATATATATATATATATAAACATAAATATGCAGTAAAGTCGCTAATATTCTATTCTCCACATATATTTACTTACGTACGACTATATTTACAACATTATAAATATAATAAAAATATCCATATATTTATGTGATGTAACTAATTGTGCTTGGAGAGGCTGTCTCATAAAATTACATTAAAGAAAAAATAAAAAATATATGTGGCGTAATATTGAATATATAGAGTCAATCAAATTTTTAACAAAATACATACATATACCAACATCACTGGTTTCTTTGGTTTCTGTTTTATCAATTTGATAGCGAAGTATATTAGGTATTTAATTTGGTTATGTATAACGAAGTATACGAGGTATTTTCAATTTTGTTATCTAGTGCACAAATTATATGAGGTATTTCGATTGTTAATGCTGAGGTAAGCTAATTTACTTTTAAAGTTTTTAATTGCAAGCTTGGATTTACTTAACTTTTGATTTTATCATACCCGAAGAAAAATCAAATTCCTTAAAATGTAAATATTTTCCAAAAATATTAATCCAAAATTATTGAATGTAATAATATTAATATTATAAGTTTATAATAATATTATAATATTAGATTTAATAATATTATTATTATTATTATTATATTTAATAATATTTTTTATATCACATCAAACAAAATTTATAATAAAATTGCATCACGTAAATATTTTTAAAAATTAAAATTTTGATATAGAAATATTTATGTTTTTAAAGATTTTAATATATTTATAGGATATGGTTTTTCTTTTAAAAATTGATTTTACATATATTTAACTAAAAAAATATTAAAGTATTTTGGAGTCGGATTTTATATTCATTGTGTTGAATTGTTTGTAGTTTTTTTTATGTACATTGTTATTTTCATTTTTGTTTTGGGTCAATAATTTTTTATTTTATTTTATTGGAGACTTGACATACTTACACATCCCTTCCTAATGGGTTCTAGAATGCCCCTCAACCAAAGTTCAGGTTCAATTTTATATTTTAGGTTTTAATTACAAGATTTTAGGTTCCATTTAACAATTAATCAATTGAGTTTTAATTACCTAGTTTCGATTGAGTCACAAATCCCAATTATGATAATAATATACACTGGTAATAGCGATCAATTCAAATTATTATGTAGATTTATCACAAGGAATAAATCTGGAGACTTGGCCATGGGTGGTAAGAGGAGGAGTGGTATTCTATAGCCTGAAAGAAATTAAGTCAAGAAATATCCACGGGGATTGAGACAAATGACAAATAACCAAAAAAAATGCATGAATTTTTACAAGGCTTAACATTGGCTACAACAACACAAGTACCCAACATTAAGATTTTGGGGGACTCACTCATCATTATATGATACTATGCCAATGAACCTCACCCAAGGATAATCATTTAGAGAGTCTTCTAAATAGAATAAGGAAGCTTATAGATAACATTCCAAACAAAAATTATTTTCATATTCTCAAACAATGTAATGAGAATTATGATAATTGTACAAATCATGCTTGCCACCTTCGACTAGAGAAATTAAAAGTGAATGGAGAATTGGGGTGGGGAATCTGCCCTAGTGTTTTACAAGGTTGGAGTTCTATTGTAACAAAATATAAATGATAAATTTATCCTTATTAATTTTCAAACTAAGATGCTGAAATCATAGTATTCAAGAATGAAAGAAGGAACTAAGTGCTCAACTCAAGAATGCCACCTTCAATTAGGGCAATTAGAGCAATTAGAAGTAAAAGGAGAATTGGGGTGGGGAATCTACCCTAGTTTTTAACCAGGTTGGAGCTCGGTTGGAGCTCTATTGTAACAAAATATTAATGATAAATTTATCCTCATTAGTTTTCAACTAAGTGTTCAAATCATAGTACTTAGGAATGAAGGAAGGAACAACTAAGTGCTCAAATATAAATGAGAAATTAATCCTTATTAGTTTTCAAACTAAGTGCTCAAATCATAGTACTCATGAATGAAGGAAGGAACTAAGTGCTCAAAGCATAGTACTAAGGAATGAAGGAAGAAATTATAATATAAAATGGGAAGGAAGGCCAACGGTTGTCGTGGAAGCCTTATTTAGTTCATAGCATGCAAACACCATGCACATACAACCTTGACATGAGATTGAAACCATATGCAGGATGCAGTATACTTGGGACACCACAGGACAATCCCTCACAATGATGATGACTCTCATACAAGAAGCATTTCTGATTTGTAATGTCATCGTTACGAAGGAAGGAGGTGGGATAATAATGAGAGTCAGTGAAGCGGAGGTCCAACGGTGGAGACAATTGACTTTTATCTGATCCACCTAGGATCAATCCTCCGCAGAGACATATGCCTGTTGTGTCTTGGCTCGAAGAGTAGGCGACCCCATAGCGTAAATCTCGTCTCTTGTTGAGGAATAAGTTAATTGCTACTGTGCGGCTTGCAGGCTGTTGCATCTAGCCTAGGGTTTATAGTGGTAGCCAGTTGGATTTGAACCTGGCCCTCGCTCAGGAGAGCCCCACCAGTTATTGATTCCCCTAGATCTAAAAATAATAGTGAGAGTGTGTGATGTTAACTCATTGTAGCACCAAATAAATATAGATATTTCCATTCAAAACCACCAGCTCATGATATATAGCTGATAGGAATGTCCAAATAATTGGCAAGTTCCTTGGAGCATATCAGGTAGACAACCTAGTGAACCATGTCTTCATGCATGGATAACTCAAATAAAGGAACATATCTAGCCCTGTAGGCTATGAGGGGTTCCTTGTAACTAATTGGCCGAGTACTGTGCAGATTTATACGCCTTGCAAGGCCTGTGTTTGACCACCCCCTGTCCCTGTGTTTGGAGAAGTTCTCTTGCTATAGAGGTGAACACAAGTCAACATATCTCTGTGTAAAATACCCACAGGGGATTCACTCAATAAACCTCTAACATATCACGTGCAATCATAGCATATTAAACAATACCCTTAATTTTTGTACATATTGGAAAATACCCCTAAAAATCACACTTTTTAACCCCCTACCAATATAACCCAATACACCTTCCCAATTTAAAAATCCCTTACCTTTACTATATATTGTAGGTATCCATTTTTTTATTAACATTTTTTATACCCTTTATATTTTTTCATTAACTTTGAGCTGAATTTTTTATACTTGCCAATATAAAAACCCTTTATCCCCTGTATATCCCCCAATATATTATGTCATTTTTTCTTCATTATATATCCCCCAATATGAACCCACGTGATATTATATTTCTCTCACAGTTAAGCCCCTGTGAAAATACCATGATATAATTATTCCAAGACTGTCAAAAAGACCATGTCTAGACACCTCTTATTAGTACTTTGGTTCTGGGGGAGATAAAAAATTGAAGTCTCCCTCTATGTGAAATGCATTGGAATATAGTGACAAGCATAATGACAAATATAATCTTAGTATCAAACGTCTACATGGAATAGAGGCCAAAGGCATCCTTCTATTTATTATATGCAATGTTACAAATTTTTCTTTTATTACATAGTTTTTGCAAACTTTACACATAGAAATATAATGAATATTGAAGAAACCATTTGTTCCTCAGAAATGGTATTAAAAATGATCAGTCAAAGGGACATGAGGGAGAAAGAATAAAATTGTACCACACTTACTGTGTATTTGTTCTGACCAGGAAAAAATTTAATAAAATATATATACTCAGTCCTGTTAAAAAAAAATCTAGAGACTCAAACATTTTTCTTTGAAGTGAGAACGAGTTGTTTTTGTACAAGAATACATTATTTATTTTCTGATTACTACATAACCTAAGGAATTATGACTGAAATTTATAGGATGATTTACACTTATAGGCCCACCTCTACTTATATTCCTTCCTTGAATACCATTCAATTAAAACAACTTTGTTCTATTGTTGAAAACTCTAGATACAATTTACTTTTTAACAATCAGAAACGCTCTTATTGACAAAAAACACTATTACACATGGGAGAAAAATCGGTCATGTTGTTGGATTTTTTTTTTTTTAAATTATCTAACAATGTGGATATCCAACGATGTGCATAAATGTGTGGTCTATCTGACGCACTTGTCAAATTTCTAACACATATTCATACATGTCATTTATCCAAAGTCTATGCTACATGCGTCAGATTTCTGATGTGAGACCAGGTCAAACATAGTAATGTCGAAATACCAATGGTGGAGGAGGTCAATTTTTTTGGTTGTTACACAATGTCTCTCCTTAATCTTTGGATTGTGGAACTCTAACATATATACATATATATAAGGGCATTACAAGTTGCATCAGAAATAGTTAAGCTACGATTGATGATTGACTTTTGCAAATAATTAATATTGAAAGTTTGGTAAGGAAAAATAGGTTATGGAAAATGTTATTTCCCTTGGACCAAATGTAAGGGCTACAATCGTAGGAGACTCTTAATAAGAACAACTAAGCAACATTGTACAAAATTTGGATAGGTTGAAGGCGGACATGATTATCGCCCCTTGGTAAGTTACTCCTTATATGTCTTTATATTGCACATTGTGTTTGTAAATTAGGGGTTTATGGTTTAAAGGGTTTAGGGTTAGGGATTAATGGGTTTGGTTGACTTAGGGGGTAAGGGGTTATTGGTTAATGGTTTAGGGGTTAGGGCTCAAGGGCTTAAGGGTTAGGGGTTTTAGGGCTTAATAAAGAGGAATGGGGATAAGGTGTTAAGGAGTAGGGGGATAGGATCTAAGGGTTCATGGATTAAAGGGTTAGGGGTTAATATTTTAGAGGTACTTTTGGGTGGGTTAATGGTGTGTGTGTGTATACACGCACATGCACACGCACACGCACACACACATACACACAAACAACCTTCATCATTGATATGTTTCTTTTGTTTCTCATCTCACCTATGATTATTTCTCCATCAAGACTACCAACTCCCAAATACCCCTAATGTTTGGATTTTAAAATTTTAAAATTCAATAAATTTATTTAATAAAACTTACATTATAGTACACATTTTCTTAAATAATAATAAAATATTATTTTTGATATATATGTGTGTGTGTGTGTGTGTGTGTGCTTTCAACGTTTATACACACACATGTGTGTGTCTCTGCGCGCGCATGCACATCTCTATAGTTCAAGATTTTTAAACTTTATTTGTATAATTATAATTCATAAATTTTTATTAATATATATTAAATTTGAAACAATATTAATAATTTTCTTTACCTAAAATGTATCATAACATTATGTCTTTAAAAATCTTGAAATCTTAAATTTATAAAAGACTCAACTTCAAATTATAAGTTAGGGTCAGTGGTTAGTTAAGGGGTTAGGGGTTAATAGGCTAGGGTTTATGGGGTTTAAGGCCTACAGGATTTAGAGCTAATTGGGGCTTAGGGGTAAGGTGATATTGGTTAAGAGTTGGGGTTGAATGGTTTAGGTGTTAAGAGTTAAGGGATTAGCTGTTAGGGGTTTAAGGGCTTAATTAGGGGGAATGGGGTTAAGGTGTTAGGTATTAGGAGGATAGGGTCTAAGGAGTTAGGGTTTAGGAGATATTAAAGGGTGATTTTCAGTTAATCATTTAGTTGTTAGGGTGGGTTAATGACTAGGGATTAGAGGGAAACTTTTCATTAACTTAAAGGCTTGTGTGGTCACCAAGTAAAATCAAGGAAGAATATGACATGATGATGAAGGTGAAATAAGAATAGGTTATTTTTGTTGGTTGTGACTATCTATATAAAAAAGTGTATATATTTATACATATAAAATTTTTCAACATATTCCATAAACATCTTAATAAATTTCACAAGCTTCATCATTGATTTGTTGTTTTTGTTTCTTAATCTCACCTAAGTTGATTGCTCCATCTAGAATACCGAATCCTAAGTACTCATAGGGGTTTGGATAGAAATAAACTATTAACCACTAATGTGTTAACCCTTAATTCCTTAGATATGAACCCCTTATAAATTAAATCATGGTCTCCAATTAGTGGGTTAGGGAAAGTTTCCATTGGCACCAAACTTGTGGAATCTAAATGAAATAAAGGAAGAATATTACATAATGACGAATGTGAAATAAGAATAGGTTGTTTTTGCTAGTTGTGAGTACATATCTCAGAAAAGTGTCTCTCTTTCTAAATTTCAAGAAAACTAATAATTTTCCTATATTTTTTCAACATATTCATAAACATATTAATAAATTGCACAAGCTTCATCATTGATTTGATGTCATTGTTTCTCACTCTCAACTAAGTTGCCTTTTTCATTCCCTTTTCTTTCCCATAATATATTTTCAAATTTTGTATCATTTAAATATTTGTTATATAAACTAATATTAGTTGATTGTTTGTAACTATAAAGAAACAATGCCCTAGGGCACTAGCCATGGATCAGGATGATGTCACGGATGTTATACAAGCGCTTGTTCAAGAGCATGGAGTGAATATTGAAGATAAAGTTAATGATCATATGGAAGAAGATGTTGATGCTAATAATATAGTTGAAGAATAGGGGACAAATAAATTAATCCAAGAGACATTTAATAATGTTGGAATGGATGGTGATGGCGACCAACTAGATGGTGTTTTTGATAGGCCTCTAATTGAGAAGGCAACAAAACCTCTTTATGAAGGCTCCAAAACATGCTTCTCTCTGCTATATTTCTATTGGTGAACTTAAAGGTTATGAATGATTTTTTAGAAACTTGTGTCACACAGATCCTAAGGTAAGTAATATATTTTGTGAAATTTAGTACACAATGATAAATATTTTTGTTTTTCCTCTATTTTTATTTTTAGTTGATTATCTGTAAAATTTGGATACAATATGCATGATTAATATTCTTTGTATTAAGAAATATTGATTTTCTAATTATGTTGTAGATTGTTAGGTGAATTTTTGTTACCATTTTCAAATGTTTTACCTCGCACATACTAATATTTACATGCCATTATGAAAGACATTGGAAACGAGTATAGAACTATTCATGCATGTCCGAATGATGATATTTTGTATTATGGAGGACATGCATTGAAAGAAGAATGCTCAAAATTTCAAAATAGTATATATTGAACCAATCAAGTAACAAAAAATATGTCTTTCAAGGTTCTTCATTATATTCCCATAATTCCATGTTTGCGGCGACTGTTCAGGTGGAAAATCATAACACAGTATATGGATTACCATGGAAAGAACATAAGAAAAGATGGTGTTCTTTGAATGTCTGCAGATGATTCTGCATTTAAGAAGACAAAGGAAATATGACCACATTTTAAAGCTGAACCTCGTAATCTTAGGCTTTCATTGGCTGCTAACGTTGTCAATCCATTTGGCGATCCCATATATACTTAGTTGGAGTGGCCTATTTTTGTTATCAAAAATAACATTCCTATGTGGATGTCAATAAATATGGAGCACATAATGTTGGCAATGATTGTTCGAGGTATTTTGTTATAATAATTGTTTCAACCTGGTAACATCTCATTTGTATTCTTTTTTTCATAAATGATTCTTATATGTTTGATATTTTTTTATTTACTCACATATGTAGTGTTTATGTACTTTATGTTCAATCAACTAGGTAAGTACCAAGCCAAAGATATGAATATATATATATATTGAGCCTTTTATCAACAAGTTACTAGTGTTATGGAATGACATCACTATGTGTGATATGTCTAGACCAATAGGTGCACAACGGGAATTTGAATTCTATGTAGTGCTCGTATGGAAAATTTAGGATTCCCCGGGGATAAAACATTCTTGTGCTATGTTATAACGTTACATTTCACTTTAATAATGTTTCATTTTATGAAGTTCATGTCATGCATTGCTTTAAATAACATACTTCAAATAATTGGTATATATTTTAATCCATCTCTTGCAGTTCTTCAAGCAAAGGGTAAATTTATATGTCCAATTTCTCGTCCTAAGATGAAATGTTGTCATTATAGAAGTTTAGGAAAGGAGGTGTTTGATGAGTATATGTAATTTCTCTCTAATAAGAATGGGTATTGAAGTACCAGATTTTTTTTTTCAATGGGAAAGAAGAGATTGGATTAAAACCATGGACAATGACACCTCGTCTATGGAAATGGAAATATAATGGAATTAATCATCAACGTATGGATCAAAAAATCATTTATTTATCATACAGGAAATGTTTGGAATATTTTATATTTTTATTTCATTTTTTCACTGTACTAATTGACAAGCATTATCACTAATATCTTTAATTATGCTTCACATTGAAAGTCATGATCATGAAGGTAGTAATAATGTAGTGCTTCCAAGAGGAATGAAAATTTATCCCATACAATTCAATAGGCTTCCCTACTATGGGCATCTAGAAAATTTTCATTTGTTTGATACCATGCACTTTTGGAAGAATGCAATAGAAACATTATGGTGAATCTTAGATGGATGGAGTGACAAAGAAAAAATTGTTAATATTTGTAACAACATTAAGGAGGCCAATCATGCAATGAAAAGTGTGATTCATTCAAATAACTATGGAGACTCAAATATAAGAACCCTTCCATGGTTATTGACAGAGAAACAAAGCAAGGATGTAAAATAGGTCATTGAAAAAATTAAATTTCCCACTGGATTTTCTTCAAACATAAAGAATATCTTAACGAAGAAAGGTGAATTAGATGGGGTAAAAACTCATGATTGAAATACATTGATTGAGGTAATTTTTGGTGTATATATTTGTATATTTGTGAAACATATGTTCAATTTTTTTTCTATTAATCTAGGAATAAATAATAAATATTCATTTTTTTGTTACAATATGTTCTATCTCTATCTCTCCAAAACAAATTTAACAACAATGTCAAACAAGTTATATATCATCTTGGAAAATACATTAGGTAAGAAAAGATTTATATGCAAAGTGTAATTTAATTTGTTCAAATTGTCATGCAACTTATATTTGAATTCATTTGTTTTACTTATAATGTACTTATATATATACATTTTTGTTGAAACTTGTGATATATTGCATCAATTGTAGATGGTTTTCCTCTAAAGAAATCACTAAATAATAAATAAAGTATTGGAGGAGACAAATTCCTCATCTAATGTGTGAAATTAAAAAGCATATACGTCCCACATTTTTCAATGCACAAGAACATTACCACATACACCTAGTTGAGGAGATTGAAAAGTCCAGACCTGTACATAGAAGGTCAATGTGGATGGTTAAGAGGCACTTGAAATCATTTGAGGCTTTGGTTAGAAAAATAACACATCCTGAGGGTTCTATGGTAGATGGATATATGGTATATAAAATTGTGGTTTATATTACTCAATATATTTCAAAATTTTCTGCAAGTATTAATGTGGATCACATTTTGGATGTCAACTCCATCAACAAATTTGAAGGGGAACACCTATCGGGGAAAGTAGAATGAAGAAAGTGACAAGTAAGTATATAGTGGATATTTGACTTGTAAGTAGATGGTGGAGATTTATAACACATTTGACTTTCTGTTTTTATGCACATCTTACTTATTTAATATTTAGTCTTCATGCATAATCCATTATTATGAAGGTGTACCGTGGAAACTAATTATATGTGATTTTTATTTTTTTTAATACAACTAGAAGAGAGTGGGATGCAATAAATCTATACATTGCAAACAATATTGATTAGATGAAGGTATGTATCTAGTGATGTAAAAAATATAATGATGGTAACTTACCATGGGGTGGTGTGGCTACATTAGTCAAAGAAGCTGAAAAATGCGATGAAAGAATTACCAATATTACATAGAGGGAAATTGATTTAGAAAATGGTTTAAAAGATAAATATGTAAGCATATTCACCCATACTATTTAGTTTTTTTCAATATTATATTGATGTATATGGCATGCTTGTTTTCTTGATTTTCATAATTTCCACACATAAATATGTTTATCAATTGGCAATTCATTTTTGACATGCTTGATCCAAATTTATGAAAGAAGGAAATTAAATACAGATTCAAACAAAAACACAAAGCTACAGTGAAAATTGAACTTCACTTCATTAATAATAAATACTAAAAAATTGTTTACATGCAAAATGGAAATAAACTAGCTAGGGTGATGGTAGCTTATCTCTAAGAAGATATGTGACGACTACATGCCTTATGAACTGTGTTACAAGGAGGCTTGAAGGCCTTTTCATTATTTAGAAACAAGGGAAAAACTTGCACATCCAAATACCTAACCTTAGGAGATAAAGCGTCAAATGTTTGTGGGCCCCATTGGGGTTAGTTTGTAGATCAACTTCCAAGGGGGTAACTTTGGAATATGATATTCATTTGACCCGTACGATACCTCGTTAGAAATATCTATCCGAGAAATACAAATTATAATTTAAAACCCTACTGTAGGTTGTGGGTTTACCCATTTTCAAAATAATGTCGTTTATCTCCTCAAAATGGCTTTGGAAGTTTTGGACCCGAAAAAATCCCAAAAATAGTAAACTATGATACAATTAAGGAAATAGAAAGAATCAATGTTGAGGGTCCACATGGAATAGGAGGGTGGCCACCAATATCCACCTGGATCATTCCTCCCCCTTTAGAAAGCAATGGTCCCCATTACATTGAGTAGCTCCATGAGATGGGGAAACTTCTGCTGAACTTGGTCCCTGTTGAGACAATTTCCCTGGTGCAGGAGCTAACCAAATTTAACAACTCACTACGGTTGGATCCTATATTTTGAGTGTTCTTGATTTGTGTGTCCATGATCTGATCATTTGTGGCATGTTCAATGCAGTCAGGGTTGAGCTCTGTTGGTGTCAATTTCTCAACAATGTCTAGTGTGTCCAAAACTGGTGGGAAGTATGGTTGAAGGTGGTCCACATTGAATACGAGGTGAAAGAAAAGGAATGGGGGGATAATGAGCTCGAAATCATTATATCCCATAGCCTTGGTGATGGTATAAGGCCCATATTGGAGTCGTCAAAGCTTTCGATGGGCTCCACGCAAGCGTTCTTTCTATAGATGTAACCAAAATTTATCACCCACCTAAAAATTATGTGGCAACTGATGTTTATCATGTCGGTTCTTGTTATTTGCATTGGCTTTATCCAAGATGTCATGAACTTACTAGCAAATGTTCTGAATGCACTCAATAAACCCGGTGGGTTTATCAGCTTCAGGCTGAACATGGGAAGATTCTTCTTGTGTAGTTGCAAAAGGCAATGCAACATCAAGGGGACATAATGGTTGGAATCCCAGACCTAATTCAAAGGGGCTATGTCTAGTTGAGCTACGGAGATCCCTATGTGTTGCATATAGGGAAGGCTCTCAACCCATGTTTGTGGATGCTTGGAGTTGTACATTTGTAGTATGTGCATGGTTATCCTGTTTACTACCTCCATATGGACATCAGTATGGGGGTGGAATGTGGTCAACTTGGTGATCTTGGTGTCCAAAAATGACCAAAGGCTCGACCAAAATGTGTTTAGGAACCAACTATCCCGATCTGATATAATGTTATGTGTGATCTCAAAACGCAAGCACACTCGTTCAAAGAAGAGTTTGGAAATGGCTTCTGTTGTGATACTCTTCTTGCAGGAAGCCAATGTGGCCATCTTAGAAAATCTGTCTAAGACCACAAATACACTTTCATTTCCATAATTGGTATAAGGAGGGCTAGACATATAGTTCATGGAGATGGATTCCTAGGGTCGGCTTGGAGTAGGCAAAGGATTATATAAACCTTGCTTCTTAATGGTTGGCTTGGTGATGGCACATGCAATACATGATATGATCTATTTTCCAACATCCTATCGTAGATTTTGCCTATAAAAATACTTCTTAGTATGGACACAATTTTCTCCACACCAAAATGTCATGTGAACTAACTGTAGTGCGTCTCCCAAATCAGCTTGGAACACTCGCTTAAAGGAATGCAAAGGCAGCCCAAGTAGCATAATAATGTGTTCTGGAGGTGGAATTCGATAACTTATTTTCCATATACTAGCATCTAGTATGTGATGGAAAATTTTGGATCATTTTTATATAGTTGTGGCCATATAGAGGTCTCGTGATCACAAGAGTTTAAAACAATGGTCAATGCTACAATCGAGGGTAGACTGAGGCAATTTGAAAAATGATTGGTGATTCTCTTCTTGTATTTAATGTTCAAATGGAATTGTTGCAGATATGTGGACCACTTGTGATGGTATTCGTTCTAAAACTTCCCTTGTGTCTGTATAATATGAAGCCCTAGGTTTGTCATCCAACTATTGAGGCTAGTAGAAAATAACCTTCTAGCTTCAAACGAGTCTCCAAAAATAAACAAGATAGGATGAGGCCTTGGCGATATCAACCACTAGTTGAGGTTGATGATAGACAACCCTTCACCCGAAGACAAAACTCCAACAATTGAGACCAACTCTAGAAGACCTCTCAACGGCTTGGACTTGCGAATGACAATATTTTAGACGGTGAAGCCATGACATGCAACGACTGCAACTTTCCATTTCCCGCAAAACCATAGACCATAGCTCCCAATGTAGCTTCCATTTCTCTTAGCAATCCCCCATTTATGAAAAGATAAATTAAGTTCTATTATAAAAAAAATAATAATATTAAAATAAAAATGTTTAAAATATTTTAATAATTAATTAATTAATTATAATTTAATTATATTTAGGTAGGAAATATTTTTAATTACATAAATAAATAGGTGTTTATTTTACAATATGATGTATAATATACTATTATAATTATATTTACGCCATAAGGCATTTTCTTTATGGATTTGGCTGGGCAAACACTGTTCAACCCAACCAATCTCCTTGCCTTATTTTCGTCTTTTTAGCATATCAAAATTTAACGCGTGGTTGTCTTTCTCACCTATCGAAACTCAACGTGTGGTTACTCCCTTCCTCGTTACAATCTCTTTTTCAAATAGTGATCATAACCAAACAGTGATCATAACCCATTAAGCTCAGTCAAAAGCAATGTTGGTATTACGTGGGTTTCACAGGATGATGGGAAATTACATTTGAAAGCCACCTTTGTGGATACGATGAACATTGACATCATTAATGAGGCTACATACAGATTCTCTGTTAGCCTCTCCATATTTATGGTGAAGGTCATAGCCTCTCCAACCTATTATATATCTTTGGATTTCAGTAGCGCAGCCTAGTAATTACATTGAAAATCCCAAATCCAGCTCAATTTATTCAAAAGATTCAAAAGGGATGATTAAACAATCCAGCTCAATTTATTCAAAAGATTCAAAAGGGATGATTAAACAATGGTACCCTTTGGAAAATTTTTGCTAAATTATTTGGCATTTGAGTTCATAGAACAACAACAATGGCATTGGAACTACCATTATGGAAAAAGAAGAAGAAGAATATGGTTTTGCTCATTGGGCTGAAGGATCAGTTTCAGATCAGAAACACTACCACCATGGTTACCATAATATAATATAATGAGGAAAATGGCTCTATGAAAGCGCTTTGTAAGCAGGGTAGACTAAAAGAGGCAATGCGGGTTTTGACAATCATGTGTTGCCCTCTGGGTTCCTCAAGTTATGGTCCTCTATTGCATGAATGCATCAAAAAGAATTTGGTGATAGAAGGAAAATTGGTCCATGCCCACATCATTTAGACAAGATTCCAATGCGAAGATGTCATTTTAAGAAATATTCTTGTTACCATGTATGCGAAATGTAGGATTGTAGAGGACTCACACAAAGTGTTTGAGAAAATGGCTGAATGAAACATGGCTTCATGGATTGTGATGATTGCAGCGTATGTCCAGCATGGGTACGCGGATGAAGCCTTGGATTTGTTTTACAAAATGTGACAAACGCCACACAAACCTGGTGGACAAGGGACAACAATATTTTGATGATATAACTCAATATTATCACCTTATGCCAACAAGGGAGAAATATGGTTGCATCGTTGACCTAAATTTGGATGAGGCTGAATATTTATCAAAAAAATGCCATTTCAACCTGATTCTACTGTGTTGGGGTGTTTGCTTGGTGCCTGTAGAATTCATGGCAATGTAGCGCTAGGAGAACATGTCGCAGAGCACATTTTTTCATTTGATACAAAAGGTTCTGCAATTTATGTGCTACTGTCAATTATCTATGCTGAAGCTGGTAGGTGCAGTGACATTGAGAAGGTGAAGAAAATGATGAAAGATAGAAAATTTACGAAAACCCCTAGATGCAGTTGGATTGAGGTCAATAAACAAGTTTATAATTTTGGAAGTTGAAGAAAGATCACACCCCGATAGACAAAAAAATATATGCATAGTTGGATAGATTTTCTGGGTCGATAAAAGAAATAGAGTATATATCCCATACAAAATATGTATTCAATGACTTGGAGAAGGAGCAAAAGGAACCAATTCATTGCTACCACAGTGAGAAGCTAGCTTGACCTTACTTTTATGTCCATGTCATAATCACTTCTCACACTCCCATGCAATTAGTTCAACAAATTGATCAATGTAGCTAATCAATAGTACAAAAACTAAGAATTATTTCAATTATATCCACTATAAAGGCAATACAAATTTTCTCCGTTATCCCCATTGCGTTAGTATTTCTAGAACCTCGATATCCCCATTACTGTTTTCCAAGATAATGTTCACTATTCATATTGAATAATAGTTGCTCAAACTTTATCAAACCTTGTATGGGTAGTTGTTAACTAAATAATTTCTAAACCTATTTTAAGATTAATGAGGATATCATATTCCCTTTATTTTATTCTCCTAAGATTTTAAACTTTTCATTAACTTAAACTCAAACCAGCATGGCAGGACACAAGTGTATTTCTTTGTGGACAAATATAGCACAACAGTTGACTTTGCCATGCATTCACGCATTTTGAATATGGATGTCAACATTTTCTACTCTTTTAGGTCCCTATATTACTAGTGTAGTCTTGTATTGTTGCTAGTGTAACCCCCTTATTGTTATTTTTGTACCCCTATAACCCCCATATTGTTATTATTGTGCCCTTACATTATTATTGTTAGGTGAGCTACGATTATATTGTGACCCCATGGACTCCTATGTATAGAAGGAGGTTTTGTCATTTGTATCATCCAAGAACTATTTATGTAATGTAAAGGAGGTTTCCCCTCGAAGTGGTTGAATTCTAAGGCGTTGATCTCTCTTTTCTTCTATTTTTGGAGTTGGTTTCATAAAAATTCGTATCAGAGCTTTGGAGTCTAGGATTTTGCTGCTCCAAATAGGTTATCGTGGAATTTTCACTATAACGTTTTTTCTACGAAGGTGCAGAAGCTAAAATTTTAAACACGCGAAGCCGAAATCTTGAGTAACTTCATGTAAAGATCTCGGTTCAAAATATTTTCGGAGATATGATCTATGGAAGTTAGGGTTTTTGAAGAATCCCAAATTTCATCTAAAATAAGTGACCTTGGGAAAATCATCATAACTCTCTCTCTGAGCATCGGATTGGAATTCTGTAAAAATTGGTCGAAGTTTCACATACTCTAGTTTCCTATTTATCAATTTCAGATCTGAAGGAGGAAACAGTGACATGTGGCACACCGTACAATTTCGCTTTACTAAACTAGCCCATAATTAGGCCATTGTGGGAGATTGGGCATAACCTTGCCTTGAAGCATCCAAATTTGGTCATACCTATGGAATTCGAAAGAAGATTCAGAGGGCTACTATAGGACTGAATTTTAGATATTGAAGATCCGAAATCACATAGATAATTCAGTTTCAATATCGAGCTCCTCAAAAGAAAGAAAAAGGTGTGTATTTTTTTCAAATTGCATAAGTATTGTTTGAAAAATCAGTTTGAAGTGATTCCAAGGGCATATTGAAGCATAGATATTAGTATTGGGTTTTAAAATTCACCCTAAAAATAATTCAGCACCCATGAAGCCCTCAGAATACTCTACTATGAATCATGAAGATGAAGAAGTGCAACATGATATATCAAAACTACAAGAGCAAGTGCACCAAATTTCGCTATCACAAAGAGCAACAAAAAATGAAATGGAAGTTTTGAAGAAAAGTGTGGAAGCTAAGATGGATGGTTTGAAGAAAGGCGTGATGGATGGTTTGAATAATGGCATGGAAGACATGGAAGCTAAGATCGAAGAAAAAATGAAAGACAGAATGGAAGACATGGAAGCTAAGATCGAATAAAAAATGAAAGACAGTATGGAAGACATGTAGAATTATCTAAAAGCAGACATGGAAGGTTTGAAGGAAGGTTTGACAAAGTTGATACAAGAAATGATTCCTAATTGCGAAAATATAGTAGAGGAAACTCATGATGAGAAAAAATTAAATGTTAATCGTGATTTCATAAACTCGAATGTTGGATGGAAGACCCACCATATTCCGAAGATTGATATGAGGAAGTTTGATGGAAAGGATCCCGTAACATGGATACTACAGATGGAGCAATATTTTGATCTCAATAATGTGAAAAACAAACAAAAGGTACGCATTGCAACTTTATATTTAGAACAAAATACATTTGTATGGTATCGATGGCTTTTCTCCCGTAAAACTATTGTCACTTGGTCAATTTTTATGGATGAAATGATAACACATTATGAGGATACAAAGAGAAACACCTTCTTTAGCCAATTGATAAATCTCAAACAAAAGGGTTCAGTGGTGGAGCACATTGAGAACTTCCAAAAGTTGAATATAAGGGTAACTGATATTCCAGAGGAGCACTGATTGATGTCTTTATAGGGACTTTAAAGGATAACATCCAACATGAGGTTCACGTTTGGGAACCTGATTAATTGGAGAAGGCATTCAAGTTAGCAAGAAAACTAGAATGTAAAATTATGGCAACAAGAATGCCTACCACTCACATCTATAAACATGGAAGTGTTGCCACTCCTAGACTTCCACAACAATTGGAAGAAAAAAGAGCAAAAGGGATTTGCTACAATTGTGATAGCAAATACACTAAAGGTCATAAGTGTGCTAAGAAGAAATTATTTTACATAGATTGTGAAGAGGAGGAAGAAAATGGACAAGAAACTTCCAAAGAAGAGGATATACACTAGGAACCAACCCTAGAGAAAGAAGAAATGAGTCTAACTATATCGTGTAGTGCATTGGCAGGCATTACCACTGCTCAAACTCTCAAGATAGAAGGACATATCAAGAAGAAAAAGGTAATAGTGTTGATTCATTCAGGTAGTACCCATAATTTTATTCATTGTAAGGTAGCCAAGGAATTGAATTGCTTCCTATACCCAGCATCAAAATGTCAAGTGATGGTTGCAAATGGAGGTGTTGAGATTCAACAAGATGATGAGCTTAGTGAAAAGAGTCGCCTTCACTAAGTGAGCCTGTAGGCTATTTTTGGCGCAAAGTCTATTTTTAGACTATGTCTATATTTAGACATGTCGATCATATTCTATGAGTTTCAGGATGCTATTTGTGGATGGTTGGTCAAGTTGGAAAAATAGATGGACTTTTATTTTTAGACATATTGGGAAGAGTCTATTTTTAGATTGCCAATCTAAATATAGATATGTCGGATATTATTAGCTCTTAATAATATTTGGACTCTAAACATTATCTTATTCTCTTGGAGCACTTCAGTTAAGTGCACAGATGTGGCACATCAAATGACAGAAGGAATTACGTTGTTCACAAGGAGTTTACGGAAACTATTGTGGAGAAATTGGATTAGAACTCGCTTAATGATTTGGTGGAGAATGGAGAATTAGTTCAGTATGAGCTGTGTTTAGTTTACAACTCGATTGAACTAGGTTAGAAGCTAGTTCTATCTGGTCTGGCCGGTTGATACACTAGTCGGTGGAGTGAATTAATTAGTTAAATTAATTCACTAAATAATAACTCATTATTAAATTTTGAAAGAATACATTAGTTAACTAGAAATTATGGCAGTTTCAGTGGAGACCAGTGGAGAGATAGGTGAAAGAGCAAGTGTGACTATCAGTTGTGACTATAGTGATGCATTGATTGCATCCAACACTCAGTGGAGATGCCAATAAGGATTGCGTGAGCAAGGCTGGAGTAATTCGATTTCATTCAGAGCCATTCTTCAGCAGGGATTGTGCAGTAGAGGTAGGCTAGCAGGTGGCAAATATCGGTGCATGGATTTGCAACATCGGGCTTGATTAGTGTGTAGCAATTGTATTGTACTAAGAGCTTGATATGATCAGCTTTGTATGAGGATTGTTACATGATCTCTATGACATATAATATATACAAATAGTTGGGGTTTTCAGCTTCAGGCTTTCTCGTTAAACAACTATGTTAATGTGTGTGAGTTTTATTGTTTCATGTGTGCATTGCAATCTTGATTTAATTTCCGCAAATGACCAATGGTGGAATAGATTTTGTATTTTGCATGAAGTTAAAATAGTGTGAGATCAGGAGAATCTTGGAAATATAACACATAAGTTATATAATTTCTACATGGCATCAGAGCAGTATTGATCATAGGAGATTTCAATTATTGAAGCGGTTGAGTTTTGTGCTGGTGGAATTCGAATTTGCTGCAGTGTTTTCTTGGTGTCGAAGTTGAGCAATCATTGAAATGTCTTTCAACGGATTGCGATTGGAGTATGTCCTTGATGGGAGATCGAATTACATAGCATGGAAGGATAGGATGGAGGCGGTGCTGGATGATAATGGGTTGAAGGAGTTCATCGATAGTGATGTTCCTAAGCTGGGTTCTAGTGATGCAGCCGCACTTGACGCATGGAAAAAGAAGGTAGCAAAGTGTCGAAGGATTCTGTTGGAAGGTGTGAAAGACCACATTGTGTCCAGCCTTCACAAGAAAGCCACTCCATTCTTAATGTGGAAGGCTTTGACAGACTTGTTCCAAGGAAGTTGGCGCTTAAAGACAAGCTCAGAAAAATAAAAATGGAGAAAGGCGACAATATACCAAAATACCTCGCGAAGTTTTTCCACTGCAAGGATGAGCTAGGAAGTGTGGGGGTTACTGTTGATGAAGAAGACTTGGTGAGCTTGGCTCTCCTTGGGCTTCCGAAGATTTGGCATAGCTATGAAGACTTTGTCAATGGATGGGATAAACTGCCAGGATGGGAGCGACTTTGGTCAGATCTTGTGCAGGAGTAGATAAGGCGGGGTACCAGGGATGGATATTCATCGAAGAATGAAGATGAAGAAAATTGCACTTTGGTTGCCAAAGCAAGGAAAGGAAAGGGGAAGAAAAATCCTTCTCAATCTGGTGCGAAAGGCAAGAAGCAGGATTTGTCCAAGGTGAAGTGTTTTCACTATCACCAGCACAGGCATTTCGCCACTAATTGTCCACAGAAGAAGAAGAATAAGTAGGCTGCTGGATCTGCAGCTGGAGAGGCCTTAGCCTTGCAGTTTGAGCTGGATTTTTCTTTGATTTCATGCTTGGTTTCAAGTGTGATGGGATCGGTGTGGTTTCTTGACAGTGGTGCGTCTTTCCATATGACAGGAGAAAAATATTTGTTTAGTGATCTGCAAGAAAAGGATCTTGGAGTGCACATCGATATGGGCGATGATGGTAGATACAGTGCGACTGGTATCGGGACCATTTCCTTTGAGAGGGAGTCTAGTAAACCTTTCATCTTGAAGGATTTCATGCATGTTCTAGGATTGAAGAAGAATCTTATCTCCATGGTGATGTTGGAAGACAAGGGTTATGATGTTGTTTTTAGCGAGGGAAAAGCCTTCCTGCACCATAAAACAACTGGTCAAACCAGGAGGATAGGGATTCAAGTTAATAATATTTATCAATTGCAGGTAGATGGCTGCGGAGAAATGGCAGGAAAATCAGAAGGAGTGGTGAGCCGGGATGAGGGAAAATTTTGGCACAGGAGATTGGGCCATCTTCACCATGGTGCTTTGAAAATTTTGCAACAGATTTCTACCAGGCTTCCCAAAGTACCCCTTGCTTGGAGGTGGAGTCGGAGTGCAAGGATGTGCTTTAGGAAAGAATTTGTGAAGACCACTTTTCATGAGAGGGAGATGGTCATGCCCTCGACGATCATGAGAGAATTCACATGAACGTTAATGTGGACCTTTCTCGATTGCTTCAACAACAAATCATAGGTGTTATGTGATATTTGTTGATGACTTTTCGTAAGTGTTGGATCTTCTTCATGCAGCGAGAAGAAAGAGCGGGAACATACTCAAAGTTACGCGGAAGTTCCAAGGCGGCGGTTGAGAAAGAGTCGGGAAGCGAGGTGAAAGCTCCCCGGAGGTAATAATGGCCGGTGAATACATCTGCGGCGAGTTAAAAGACCTTGCAGCAGCAAAGAAGGAATTCGAAGAGAACTCATAGCGCCTCATTACCCACAGCAGAATGGGGTCGCGGAGAGAAAGAACAGAATGATCGTGGGTGCTGCACAGGCGATGTTGCATGATCAGGGCCTTCCCATACACTTGTGGGTTGAGGCATGCAACACTGTGGTTTATGTGCAAAACCGTTGTCCTCATAGAGTACTTGGCATGAGTACACCCGAAGAGGAGTTTTCTGGTAAGAAGCCTGATATTTCTCATTTGAAGATTTTTGGCTCACCTGTTTACATTCATGTGACGAAGGATGCCAGGAAGAAGCTGGAGCCGACCGTAGAGGTTGGGATATTTGTAGGGTACACAGAAACACCCCACAATTGTCGTGTGTATTTTCAGAACGGTCGGATAGCTGTTGTGTGACTGAATGTCAAATTTCATGAGAGCCATGAAGTTGTCGCTTGAGAGGAGCTACACTTGCGTACGAGAGGAGGAGCTGCTTGTTCCTAAATACAAGCCTCAAGATGTGGATCAGCCACAAGAGGAGGTTCATGGAGTGGAAGAAACCACTCATGCAGTGCCAAACATCGAGAGGGTGGAAGCGCTACGAGAAGCCGACGACTAAATCTTGATGCGGTGCGAGAATGTGAGTTCCTACATCACGGCGCGGACGAGGAGACGGTCACTTGACCAATTTACTAGATACACATGGCTGCGGTGAACGAGTGTGTATCGTGACGGAGCCATCCTCTTTCGAGGAAGATGTGGAGGATCCCGCATGGGTAGATGCCATGGTGGAAGAGTATGATTCGATTGTCAGAAACAGTGCATGGGAGATTGTCCCAAGGTCGGAAGGGAAATCAGTGGTAGGTTCGATATGGATCTACAAAGTGAAGCAAGCTGCTGATGGGAGCGTTGTGAATTATAAGGCAAGATTTTTTTCCCGGGGCTTCTCACAGATTGAGGGGATTGAATATGAAGAAGCCTTTGCACCTGTCGCAAGGTATTCTTCCATACAGACCATCCTTGCTCTCTCAGTGCAGATGGGTTGGCACATTCATCAGATGGATGTGAAGACTGTGTTCCTCAACGGAATCATCTAGGAGGAGGTGTACATTAAGCAGCCTGAAGGATTCGAAATCTTCAGCAGCGAATCACATGTGTGCAGGCTCAAAAGAGCGTTGTATGGGCTGAAACAAGCACCTCGTGCTTGGTACACATGGATAGACAGTTATTTCACCAGACTTGGTTTCGCCAAGAGTGAGGCAGATCCAAACCTATATCAGATTTTGGTGGAGGGTAAGCTTTTGATCATTGTGCTTTCTGTAGATGATTTAATACGAACAGGTGATGAACTTTTGATACATTCATGCAAGGCAGATCTTGCAAAGGAGTTCAAGATAAAGGACTTGGGCCTCCTTCATTATTTCCTGGGATTGGAAATTTGGCAGTGGAAAGGTGAACTGTTTGTGTCTCAAAAGCAGAAGTATGTGAAGATACGGAGAGATTTCATGCGAGGCTATGAGCCTATTCGAAGCACTCCTCTTCTAGTGGTTGTTGAAGGAGGATGCTCGCCGACGAAGGTAGTGGATGCTATTATCGACGGTTGGTTGGTTCGCATATGTGTTGGTCAATACATGATGGAACATGTCTGTCTTGAATTAACAGCTTTCACAAGCGATGGTTAAGCCTACCAAGCTCTTTTGGAAGGCAGGAAAGCATGTCCTGAGGTATCTCAGGGGCACATCTAGGTATGGATTGTGGTACAGATATTCAGATGAGGTGAATCTGCATGTCTTCATGGATGCAGATTGGGTAGGAAGCCCAACGGACAGAAAGAGAACATCTGGAGGGATTTTCAGTATCGAATCTACAATAGTTTCTTGGTACAACAAGAAACAAAAATCCGTGGCACTCATTTCAGCGAAGGCCGAGTACATGGCAGCAAGTTTGGCTGCGTGTGAGGCTATATGGATGAGGAAGATCCTGGTTGGGTTGTTTAGTTCTCATTTAGATCCTACAGTGATATATTTTGACAATCAAAGTTGCATTAAACTCTCGGTTAATCCAGTATTTCATGATAGATCTAAACATATTGACATCCGGTATCATCATATCAGAGATTGTGTGCAGCGGAAGATCATGTTACTTTCATACATTCCCACGGAGGATCAGGATGCTGATATCTTGATGAAGGCGCTCACCAGGAGCAAATTAAAATACCACAGAGGCAGGATAGGGGTGGCAGATAATCCTTATCTTGTTGAGAGGGAGTGTTGAGATTGCAACAAGATGATGAGCTTAGTGGAAAGAAGTCGCCTTCACTAAGTGGGCTCGCAGGCTATTTTTGGCGCAAAGTCTATTTTTAGACTATGTCTATTTTTAGACATGTCGATCATATTCTATGAGTTGCAGGATGCTATTTGTGGATGGTTGGTCAAGTTGGAAAAATAGATGGAGTTCTATTTTTAGACATATTGGGCAGAATCTATTTTTAGATTGCCAGTCTAAAAATAGATATGTCGAATATTATTAGCTCTTAATAATATTTGGACTATAAACATTATCTTATTCTCTTGGAGCACTTCAGTTAAGTGCACAGATGTGGCACAGGAGCTGACAGAAGGAATTACGCTGTTCCTAGTCACGAGGGTTTACTAGAGCTATTGCATGGGGGGGACTTAAATTTTGACTCATGTGACGAGTTTGGTGGAGTTTGGAAAGTAGTTGAGTGAGTTGTATTTAGTTTAACTCAATTATGTTCGATTGGGCTAGTTTTATCTATTCAGGTTAAAAAACTAGTGAGAGTGGTGTGAATTAATTAGTTAATTAATTCACTAAATAATAACTCCTTAATCAACTGAAGAATACATCAGTTAACTACAGTGCATGGCAGTTTCAGTGGAGACCAGTGGAGAGATAGGTGAAAGAGCAAGTGTGACTATAGTGATGCATTGATTGCATCCAACACTCAGTGGAGATGCCAATGAGGATTGCGTGAGCAAGGCTGGAGAAATTCAAACTCATTCAGAGCCATTCTTCAGCAGGGATTGCGCAGTAGAGGCATGCTAGCAGGTGGCAAAGATTGGTGCATGGATTTGCAAGATCGGGCCTGATTAGTGTGTAGCAATTGTATTGTACTGAGAGCTTGATATGATCAGCTTTGTATGAGGATTATTACATGATCTCTATGACATATATTATATACAGATAGTTGGGGTTTTCAGCTTTAGGCTTTCCCGTTAAACAACTGTGTTAATGTGTGTGAATTTTTATTGTTTCATGTGTGCATTGCAATCTTGATTTAATTTCCGCAAATGATCAATGGTGGAATAGATTCTGCATTTTGCATGAAGTTAAAATAGTGTGAGATCAGGAGAATCTTGGACATATAACACATAAGTTATATAATTTCTACAGGAGGAACTATAAATTTCTCTGGAAAATGCCATAATATCAAGCTAACCATGGGGGAATATGTATTGCATAGTCCAATGCTTTCCATTCAAATGGGAGGTGTTGATGTTTTACTAGGAGTACAATGGTTACAATCTTTGGGGACGATAGCTTTTAATTTTAAAGAACTTTTCTTGAATTTTTTTTTGGAAGGAAATGAACTCGAATTATGGGTATCACAGGGAAGCCGAGAAATATAATAAGATCTATTGTCATGAAAAAGCTTCTGAAGAAACAACAACAAGGTGTAATTTCAAAATTATGCTCACTACAAGTTCCTACATCAAAATCATCTATTTCTCCAAATCTCCAAAAAGTCTCAGACAATCATTCTAAGTTGTTTGAAACTCCCAAAGGACTCCCACCTATTCATGATCATGAACATGCTATTCATTTGACTCCAGGCAGTGTTACTCCAAACATCAGGCATTACATATATCCTTATGTCCAAAAGAGCGAAATTGAACGTATGATTATAGAAATTTTAGAGGTTGGTATAATTCAACCTAGTCAAAGTTCTTTCTCTTCTCTAGTATTATTGGTGCACAAGAAGGATGGATCATGGCGCATGTGTTCAGATTATAGGGAGCTCAATAGGATCCCTATTAAAGATAAATTTCCCATTCCTTTGATTGATGAATTATTGGATGAATTACATGGAGCAATTTATTTTACCAAGTTGGATCTTCGTTCAGGATATCATCAAATTAGAATGAAGACTGAAGATATTCCAAAAACAACATTTCGAACTCATGAGGGTCATTATGAATTTGTGTTCATGCCTTTTGGCCTTACCAATGCACCTTCTACATTTCAAGGGTTGATGAATTCCATTTTCAAACCCTTCCTTAGAAAATATGTGCTAGTATTTTTTGATGATATACTAATCTACATGAGTACCTGAGATAGACATATTAAATATTAACAGGTGCTCATTAATAAATTATATGACAGAAATATTGCTTTGGATACAGAGAGTGAGTCTCAGATAATGTATCTCACATGTTGATAATAGAATATTTATATGAATGAAACATAAAATATGAAGTCCCCTGCAACAAATAATTGTGAAGATTATAGATTAAGGTGTCCTCTGTTGAGTTGCTTAAGATGCAGGGCTGTGACCTCTGTGTTGTTAAAAAAACATTCTGGACTATTAAATAATAGGACATGAACATCTAGAAACAATATGTATGGTGGTCATAATAAACAAATAAATACATAGTAGAATGATATAAGGAATGGATGATAGTACATTTGCTTGTAATAAGAATACATTCTTTTGGCTTTAATCAAGAAATAACAAGCAAAAATATTACAAAGGGCAAAAATGTTGGCAATATATGCTAAATAAATGGCGACCTTACCTAATGGGAAGACACTTCAAGGTAAAAACTAATCATGATAGTCTTAAACACTTTTTGGAACAAATAATATCTTTAGAAGAGAAACAAAAATGGGTCACAAAGATGTTAGGTTATGACTTTGAAATCTCTACAAAAAAGGGAAGCTAAATGTTGTAGAGAAGCACTCTCAAGAAAGGATGAAGAGGTGGAAGCATTGCTTTGTGCCATTTTTATTATCCAACCAGATTGGATAACCGAAGCAAGGGATGAATGGAAGAAGGAAGAAGAAGTGTGGACACTCATTCAAAAGTTGCAACAACATCCTAGTTTATCTGATACAATTAGTTGGAAAAATGATTCGTTATGGTACAAATATCACTTATATCTTTGTGATAATTCCCAACTAAAACAAAATATTCTTTTGGAATTGCACACTTATCCTTTAGGAGGACACTCAAGATTTTTAAAAACTTACCATAGGGTGAAGAAAGATTTTTTTGGGACGGCCTTAAATCTGACATTCAAAAGTTTGTGGTGGAATGTTTGGTCTTCTAGCAAAATATATTTGAGACAATTAAGACCCCGGGTCTTCTACAACCTTTATCCATTCCAAGTCAACGTTGGGAGGAGATTTCAATGGATTTTATCATAGGTTTACCTAAGTTCGAAGGAAAGAGTGTCATCACGGTGGTAGTTGATAGACTTACCAAGTATGCACACTTTTGTGCATCATCTCATCCATTTAAAGAAAGTACAATTGATATTGTATTTATGGAAATAACTCAAAAATTACATGGAAACGCAAAGATTATTGTAAGCTACAGAGATCCCATTTTCACTGGAAATTTTTGGATGGATTATTTTCTTGTTTGGGTACTCAAATAGCTCATAACTCATCTTATCATCCTCAATTCGATGGTGAAACTGAGATAGTGAACAAATTTTTGGAAGGATATCTTTGTTGTTTTGTATTTGATAAACAAACACAATGGGTCAATTGGTTACCTCTGGCTGAATGGTGGTATAACACTTCCTTCCATACTGCAGCAAAAATGACCCCATTTATGGCACTTATGGATATCATCCATCGTCCATCACATCATCTTTAAGAGAAAATTCTAAGGTTCAAGAAATGTAAGATCACATCGAGAATCAACAATAAGTTCTCCAAATCTTAAAGGATAACCTAAATTTGGCACAAAATCGAATGAAACAACACACAAATCAACATCGTAGCGAGAGAAATTTTGATGTAGGAGACTAGGTATTTTGACGGCTAAAACCATACAAAAAAATGTCCCTCAAGCAAGCTAAGAAGGATAGTAAATTATCTCCAAAGTACTATGGTCCGATACAAGGTGTTAACAAATATTTGTACTATGGCATACAAAATGGAGCTTCCTGCTTCTTCCTGAGTACATCCAATTTTCCATGTTTCAGGTTTAAAGAAGGTTATAGGTGACAAAATTCCAGTTCATACAATATTGTCATAAATTTATGGGGAAGGAAAAATCATATTGGAACCTAAATCAGTCATGGAAACAAGAACTTGATAGCTACAAAATCGATCAATTTCAGAGTATCTCATCAAGTGGAAGAACTTACCCACTGAAGATTCTACATGGGAGGATGAGAATTTTATACAGAAGCATCCAGAGAGCTACCCAATCGTTGAGGACAACACTTTTTTGAAGGATAGAGGCATGTTAGGTCTCTATATTACTAGTGTAGTCCCTTATTGTTGTTAGTGTAACCCCCTTATTGTTATTGTTGTACCCCTGTAACCCCCATATTGTTATTATTTTGCCCTTACATTATTATTGTTAGGTCGTCTAGGATTATATTGTGACCCCATTGACTCATATATATAGAAGGAGGTTTTTTCATTTGTATCATCCAAGAATTGTTAATTTATGTAATGTAAACGGGGTTTACCCCTCGAAGTGGCTGAATTCTAAGGCGTTGATCTCTTTTTTCTTCTATTTTTGGAGTTGGTTTCATAGTTTCATAGCATGCTCCTATACACATTTTACAAAAGAACGGAGTCAAACCCAGATAATGGAAGTTGCCGCATCTCACTCCCCAAGTTGATGGAGTAAATTCATTAAGGATTCTTCATTAAGGACAAGTGCAACCATGTTGTCAGCAGCTTGGGCAGTATTATTATTTACACTTAGATGTTTTTTGGTGCAATATATTTGACAAAATATTTTAACTCTGTAAACCTACAATTTTCACTATATGGAACCTGATACCGGAGAATGGTTCCCTATTGCCATATTTTTCTTGGAGTATTTTTCTTTCCCTTCCCAAAAGTCCATCCAATTGGAGAGAATGCAACTATATAATTGTAACAACCATGAAAACGTTTGTAATCCTCTTGAAGTTTGCTATGGTCCACAAAGGCACAACATGAATATAACTTTCTTTCTCATTAGATGTTAACCATTTCATATCCTCTTTAGGTAGTCCTAAGCATTCCAACAACCGAAGTTTGGCTGCACCAACATAAACCTTCTTACGAAGAATCCTTGCAACCTCCACAAATATTTTCTCTTCGCCAATAGTATAAGTACCAATTATAAAGGGATTTCTTGGGTTGAAAGCTTCTGCCTGGATGGCTTCCAGAAAAGATTGAATAATTGTTTCCTACTTTGGAAAGTCATACTGAGGATTACAGTATGTTGTATCGAGGATAAGTGTATTGAATATTACAGGAATCAAGAATTGGATTGGTAATAATTTCTTGACAAAATCTAAAGTCCCTTGTGTGAAGAAAAGGCTTACCATTAGGTGGTTCAAAAAGAAGGATAACTGATCTAGGGAAATGATTGGCATCAATAGTAGTTACATATACTCCATTTACATCAACTCTCTCATTTAAAGGTAAAACATGCAAAGTCCAATTCTCATATTGACAAGGCCTGTCGTGATTAATTAGCAGTACATTTTACCATGACGGAAACCTCTGGTAAGTCTTTGATACTGATTTGTGTGAAAATGAGACAAGAACGAATAAGAGAAATATCCTCTTAGATAACGAAAAGAGTCCATTTGAAAAGGTGTTCCTGGAATACGTTGCCATTACGAGATGCCAGTGAGTTTTGCAGCACTAGGACGAGTTTTAATTCTAGCTTTTTTCCTGCCAGAGATCATAGTAGTTTTTTCTTTTAGTTGATGTGTCTCAACATGGAAAAAAACTTGTCTCACTGCATGTTAGGTCCATATATTACTAGTGCAATCCCTTATTGTTTTTAGTGTAGCCCCCTTATTGTTATTGTTGTACACCTATAAATCCAATATTGTTATTATTGTTCCCTTACATTATTATTGTTACGTCGTCTAAGATTATATTGTGACCCCATGGACTCCTATATATAGAAGGAGGTTTTGTCATTTGTATCATCTAAGAATTGTTCATTTATGTAATGTAAAGGAGGTTTCCCCCTTGAAGTGGCTTATTTATAAGGCATTTATCTCTCTTTTCTTCTATTTTTGGAGCTAGTTTCCTAACATTTGGTATCAAAGATTTGGATTCTAGGATTTCGTTGCTCCAAACAGGTCATCATGGAATTTTCTCTATAAATTTTTTTCTACGAAGGTTAAGAAGCTGAAATTTTTATCATGCGAAGTTGAAATCTCAAGGAACTTCATGTAAAACTTTCAAATCTTGGTTCGCAATATTTTTGGAGATACGATCTGTGGAAGTTAGGGTTGTTTCAGGCTCCTAAATTTCATCTCAAATAGGTGACCGTGGGAAAATAATCATAACTCTCTCTTTGGGAATTGGATTGGAATTCTGTAAAAATTGGCCGCAAGTACATGGACTATAGTTTCTTGTGTATCAATTTTAGGGTGGAAAGAGAAAACAGTGACACGTGGAACCCCGTACAATTTCGCTCTATTGAACTAGTCTATAATTAGGTCATTGTGGGAGATTGGGCATAACTTTGCCTTGAAGAATCCAAATCAGGTCAGACCTGTGGTATTCAAAAGAAGATTCAGAGGGCTACTAAAGGACCTAATTTCAGATATTGAAGACCCGAAATCACAGAGATAATTCAGTTTCAATTTCAAGCTCCTTAAAAGCAAGAAAAAGGTGTGTATTTTTTTTTGAATTGCATAAGCCTTGTTTGAAGAATCAATTTGAATTGATTCCAAGGGAATTTTGTAGAATATATATTAGTATTTGGTTCTAAAATTCCCCCTAAAAATAATTCAACACCCATTAAGCCTTCATAAGGCTTTACTATGACTCAGGAAGATGAAGAAATGTTGGAAATACTGGGGGGGGGTGAATCAATATTCCTTTCAAGTAGAGCATTAGTTAATCTTCAATTATTATCAGTGTTTGTACAATGATAGAAGAAAAATAGAGGAACACAAATGAACACATTTTTTAAGGTGGAAACCCACTCCGGGACAATGACCACCTAATGATTTTCTAATAATTATTTAATATTCAACTCCAATTGAAAATAAAGCTCCAACTTCCTAGAATCTAGAAAAACATTCTTCTCCAGCTCCCACTAGATGGACGCTCCAACGCCCAAGATTCTTCAGTAGTTAACTGAATGAATGCCCCAACACCCAATGAGCTACAACTCACCCTAGCACCACCCTACCACCCTATAGAAGAATAAAAGAATAATGGACTCCCGTACCAGGGAAAATGGTCCACTTTACAATGATATAGAATGATGTAGAAGAAAAATATATACTAGAACATAACCCCAACTTTGACACAACCATATGATGATGATCCTAGACCTCTCAACACTGCCTCTTCAACCCTTGGCAGATAGACACTAGTACACTTTTTACAATAATTTATTTACAATGACTTAGTACAAAGATACCATTACAATGATTGTATGCAGTGCTGCCCACTTGAAGACTTCATATGATGAACTTCTTGCTGTTGTTATGCACCTTGGTTGTTGCTTTTGTCATGCTACCTCTTCTGCACCTTGCTTTGCTTTTCTGCCATAGAAAGTCTGGTTCTTTGCAACCCTTGACAACACATGATCTAGCTTTTTCTTGCCTTTTAGGAACTCGATATTGAATCTTGTGTATCTCTGTTATTTCAGATCCTAAATATTTGATTTTCAGTCTTGTAGTAGTCCTCTGAGTCATCTTTCCAATTCTAGAGGTCTAACCCAATTTGGATTCTTCAAGAGAGAGTTATACCCAATCTCTCAATTCCCTAATTATGGACTATTTTAGCAGAGCGCACTTGTACGGCGTGCCACGTGTCACTGTTTCTTCAGTTGGATCTAAAATTGATAGAGAAAAAACTATAGACTGTGCACTATCTGTCACTTTTTACAGAATTCCAAGCCAATACTCAGAGAGAGAGTTATGACAATTTTATCAAGGTCACTTCTTTGAGATGAATTTCAGGAGCATGTGGAAACCTTGACTTCCACAGATCATATCTCCAAAAATGTTGCGCACCTTGATCTGAAATTTTTATAGCAGCTTCCTCAGGATTTCCGCTTCGCCTCATAAAAATTTAAGCTTTTGAACCTTCTTAGAAAGAACATTAGAGTGAAAATTCCATGATGACCTATTTCAGATGGCGAAATCCCTTGCATAAGGAGGAAATGAAGATCACAATTTATATAAATGCTTAAGTTGAGAGGGGCTTCAACAAGTGAATGTGGGAGGGATTTTAGGAGCATAAAAAAAATTAATTATGACTTTTCAATGACCCATGCCCCAACCCCATGGGTTTTATCCCACTAGCGAAATTATGAACCATTAGAATGTTCTCAAGCTGTGAAGGTACATGGCGTGCCATATATCAGCAGGCTGTCTCGACAAGTAGAAACCATCAAAGAATTATTGGCCACGAATATATTAATTTGGTAGGTCAAAAATTACCATGCAATATTAGGTTATTACTGGTCTTGCTTGGGTTGACATCAATGACAACGGCCCGATCAACAATCTCCCCCTTTGGCATTAGTGGCAACACAAGCCCTCTCCTGCCCGATCACAGCCTCTTCACACAACATTCTCTCCCCAGCGGTAATGAAAGGGTAACTCCCCTAAAAGCAGAACCATCCTACGGACATGTGCACGCCCATTCTGACACACAACCATCATACGGACTGTAATCTCGCCCACTCCTTGTATATTCTAAAGGAAAATCTAATGAGAACTTGGGAGAATCCTAAGCTTCTGGCGAAGATATTCCAATGCTGGTGAATATTTAATATGTGATTATTTTGGTGCTGCTTGGAATCTTGCTACTTGTCCAACTGCTTGCATAACATCTGGTCGGGAGGCTGTTACATATAGAAGACTACTAATCATAGATTTGTACAACCTTTGATCCACATCCTTAGATGAGTCATCTATGCTCAATTTGCAACCTGTTACCATTGGAGTAAGGATGGGTTTTCAATCTTCCATTTTAAATTTCTTGAGCATTTCCTTGATGTACTTGGCTTGACATATAAATATTCCTTTCTCTTGCTGAGATATTTGAAGCCCTAAGAAATATGTCAGCTCACCAAGTAAAGACATCTCGAAATCACTTTGCACCTTTGTAGCAAACTTCTTACTTAGTCGATCATCATTGCTACCAATTATTGTATCATCCTCTTTAGCTATTAGACATGCTTTAGTTTCTTCATCCAGAACATATATGTCATTTGGAGCTCAACTTGTTGTAGCCACAATTTCACCATACATGCCTTTCCTGATTTCACATTTTGTGGAGTTGAATAGTATTGTGTGTCCTTGATCACACATTTGTCCAACACTGAGCATATTGTGATTCATGTTTTCAACCAATAGAACATTCTTGGCTAGAGCATCTTTGCTTCCAAGAGTGATAGTACCTGATCCTATAACATTTGAAGATCCATCATTTCCAAAGGACACGGTTCCATCCTTCTTCTCTTTCAGAGATACAAATTTATTTCTATCTCCAGTCATATGCGTTGAGCAACCGCTATCAACATACCACACATCTTTGTTCTTTTGAGCCTTGAGAGCGAGAGAAAAATTATCATTCTTCTTCTTCTTCCATGTTCGTTCATTCTGTGGCTTCGAAGATTCTTCTGGAGGATTTTCAAGTCTGCAATCTTTGGCTATGTGTCCAAAGTTTCGACATTTGTAACATTCAATATTATTTCTTAAACGTTCATATCTATTGATGTTTCGCTGAGCCCTGGGAGGTTCATATTCGACAAATCTCCTGGAATTGTATTCGTTCCTAGGGTACGTGCGACATTCTACAGCTTTATGACCAAATTTTCCACATGAATAACAGTAGCCATAAAAAATATGTTGGTACATGGATGGAAATTTTCGTCGAGGAATTGTCTTCCAAGGTTGTTCTTGCGAATCTTGTCCAATGAAGTCTTCATGCATGTCAGATCTCATAGGTTCATTGTATTTTGTTGTAGAAGGTCCTGCTTCTTCTTCTTTGTAACCGATGCCAGTTTTGTCATTGTAAGATCATTGATTTTTGATGAGTTCTTCCAATTCCCTTGAGTTGTTGGCATAGTTTTGGATAGTTTTTCCTTTCTTCACTTCCTCACGCAGCGAGACTACTTGGGCTTCTAATTCTTCCCTTTCTTGGTTACTTTCTTCCAACTTCTTTTGAAGTGACTCTTCAATGCATTTGTGTTCTTCAACTTCAATTTTGAGACCTTGAACTTGTTCTTCAAGAGTATTGGAACGGATCTTCTCCGCCTTGAGATCTTTTATAAGCTTGATTACTTCCTCATAAAATTCTTCTATGGTCCATCCTTCTTCTTCGTTGTTTGATACCTCTTGTTTATTGTGCTTGGCCATAAACAATACTCTCTCATTAGCTTCTTCTTTGCTGTCACTTTCTTCATCGGATGATGAGCTATCTTCTTTAGAGAGAAAGTTCCTTTTGGATCCTTGCTTGTTGAATTTCTTAAAGCCTTTCTTTCCTTTTGAGTTTCCATTACTTTTGTTTGGACATTTTGCTACAAAATGCCCAACCTCATTACAGCTGAAACATATCAATGGAATTTTACCTTTGAATTGTCCCTTACCAATTTGTAGTTTTCTCGTGAAGTAAGCATATTCTTCATCTGAAAGACCTTCTTCATCATCTCCCTTTTCTTCACACTTGCAGGTGCATGTCTTTTCAATTGAAGGTTGTTTATCCTTATTGGTTTTATTAGATGCAACGAACGTAGTTTCTAGATGTGAAGTACCCTCTTCTTCATCAAGTCTCATTTCATATGCTATGAGAACTCCATGTAATTCCTCTTTGCTGAGTTTGTCCAGATTTGCACTGTATTCTAAGACTGATACCTTTGGGTTGAATCTCCCTGGAAAAGTTGTGAGAATCTTTCGTATAATATTATTCTCATCAACTGGCTCTCCCAATCCTTCCATAGTATTGGTTATTTCATCAACGTATTGGAAGTATGCATCAATGTTGCAATCTTCTTTCATTCCGAGTTGCTCAAATTTTCTCTATAGATTTGAAGCTTTGCTTCTTTGACATTTGAGTAACCTGCATATATATTCTCAAGCTTGTCCCATACATTTTTGGTAGTTTTACAACCCAACACCTTATGATAAGCAAATTCAATAAGTCCGGTAATCGTAATATTCTTTGCTTTTGCATCATTTGCAAATTTGAGTCACCTTGTTCATACGTAGTTGATGTAAATCCATTTTGAACGAGTGTCCCATACTCCTCAAACTTGCGCCAGAGATGGTCATGATTCATGCTTTCCAGTGCATAATTATTTTCATTGAATAGAGGTACACCATTCTTGGTTTGCTCATGATATCCTTCCCAATAATAGCTTCAATTGAAGAACCCAGCTCGATACCAATTGTTGAAATGCGAGAGGGGGGCAGATCAGTATTCCTTTCAATTAGAGCATTAGTTAATCTTCAATTATTATCGGTGTTTGTACAATGATAGCAGCAAACAAGAGGAACACAAATGCACACAGTTTTTAAGGTGGAAACCCACTCCGGGACAAAAACCACCTAATGCTTTTCTAATAATTCTTTAATATTCAACTCCAGTTGAAAATAAAGCTCCAACTTCCTAGAATCTAGAAAAGCATTCTTCCTGCAACTCAACGGATACAGAGCTCAAAACCCAAGATTCTTTGTGGTTAGCGAACGGATGGCCAACATGACAAACTACAACTCACCTAAGCACCGCCTACCACCACATATAGAAGAATAAAAAGAAAGATGGACATAAATGCCGGAAAATGGTCCACTTTACAATGATATAGAATGATGTAGAAGAAGAATATATACTAGACCATAACCCCAACTTTGACACAACCAACTAATGATGATCCTAGACCTCCCAACACTGCCTCTTCAACCCTTGGCAGATAGACACTAGTACAATTTTTACAATAATGTATTTATAATGAATTTGTACAAAGATACCTTTACAATGATTATATGCAGTGCTGCCCATGTGAAGACTTCATATGATTAAATTCTTACTGCTGTTATGCACCTTGGTTGCTGCTCTTGTCATGCTACCCTCTGCTACACCTTTCTTTGCTTTTTTGCAGTAGAAAGTCTGGTCCTTTACAACCCTTGACAACACATGATCTAGCTTTTTCTTGCCTTTTAGGAGCTCGATATTGAATCTGGTGTATCTTTGTTATTTCAGATCCTCAATATCTAATTTTTGGTATTGTAGTAGTCCTCTGAGTCATATTTCCAATGCCATAGGTCTAACCCAATTTGGATTCTTCAAGAGAGATTTATACCCAATCTCTGACAATGCCCTAATTATGGACTCTTTCAGCAGAGTGCACTTGTACGGCATGCCAAGTGTCACTGTTTCTTCATTTGGCTCTGAAATTGATAGAGAGAAAACTAAAAACTGTGCACTATATGCCACGTTTTATGGAATTCCAATCCGATACTCAGAGAGAGAGTTATGAATATTTTACCAAGGTCACTTCTTTGAGATGAATTTCAGGAGCCTGCAAAAACCCTGACTTCCACAGATCATATCTCCAAATATATTATGCACCTTGATCTGAAATTTTTACAACAACTTCCTTAGGATTTTAGCTTTGCCTCATAATAATTTTAGCTTCTGAATCTTTGTAGAAAAAAATTTAGAGCGAAAATTCCATGATGACCTGTTTCATATGGTGAAATCCCTTGCATAAGGAGGAAATGAAGATCAAAATTTATATAAATTCTTAAGTTGAGAGGGGCTTCAACAACTAAACATGGGAGGGATTTTAGGAGGTTAAAAAATATTAATTATGAATTTTCAATGACCCATGCCCCAACCCCATGGGGTTTTATCCCACTAACTTGGGGTACAAACTTCAAACATGAATATCTGTCAAACCATGAAGAATTACATGGCGTGCCATATATCAACGGAAACATATCGACAAGTAGAAACCATAAAAATAATTATTGATCCATAATATATTAATTTGTTAGGTCAAAATTCCCATGCAATATTTGGTTAGCCCCTGGTGCTGCTTGGGTTGACATCAATGACAACCGCTGATCAACAAGAAGTGCAACATGACGTATCAAAATTACAAGAGAAAGTGCACCAAATTTTTCTCTCGCAAAGAGAAACAAAAAATGAAATGTAAGTTTTGAAGAAATGCGTGGAAGCAAAGATGGATGGTTTGAAGAAAGGCGTGGAAGGTAAGATGGATGGTTTGAAGAATGACATGAAAGCTAAGATGGATGGCATAGAAGCTGGCATGGAAGCTAAGATGGATGTCATGAAAGACAACATGGAAAACATGGAGAATGATCTAAAAGTAGAATGGAAAGTTTGACAAAGTTGATACAAGAAATGTTTCCTAATGGTGAAAAGATAGTAAAGGAAACTCATTATGAGAAAAAAATAAATTTTAATCATGATTTCATAAACTCTAATGTTGGATGGAAGAAACACCATATTCCAAAGATGGATATGAGGAAGTTTGATGGCAAGGATCCCATAACATGGATACTACAGATGGAGAAATATTTTGATCTCAATAATGTGAAAAACACACAAAAAGGTTCGCATTGCAACTTTACATTTAGAACAAAATACATTTGTATGGTATCGATTGCTTTTCTCTCGTAAAAAAAATTTCACTTGGTCAATTATTATGGAGGAAATGATAACACATTATGAGGATACAAAGAGCAGCACCTTCTTAATCCAATTGATAAATCTCAAACAAAAGGGTTTAGTGGTGGATCACATTAAGGACTTCCAAAAATTGAATATAAGGGTAACTGATATTCCAGAGGAACACAAGATTGATGTCTTCATAGGGACTTTAAAGGATAACATCCAACATGAGCTTCGCCTTTGGGAATTTGATTCATTAGAGAAGGCATTCAGATTGGAAAGAAAAATTGAATGTAAAATTATGGCGACAAGGAAGCCTACTACTCACATCTATAAAGATGGTAGTGTTGCTACTCCTGGACCTCCATAACCTACAAGGTTGACACCACAACAATTGGAAGAAAAAAGAGAAAAAGGGCTTTGATACAATTGTGATAGAAAATACACTAAAGGTCATAAGTGTGTTGAGAAGAAATTATTTTACATAGATTGTGAAGAGGATGAAGAAAATGAATAGGAAAATTCAAAAGAAGAGGATATACACTGGGAACCAACCCTATAAGAAGAAGAAATGAGTCTGACCATATCGTGTAATGAATTGGCGGGAATTACCACTCCTCAAACTCTCAAGATAGAAGGAAGTATCAAGAAGAAAAAGGTAATACTGTTGATTGATTCGGGTAGTACCCATAATTTTATTCATTGTAACGTAGCCAAGGAATTAAATTTTTTCCTATACCCAGCACCAGAATGTCAAGTGATGGTTGCAAATGGAGGAACTATAAATTTCTCTAGAAAATGCCATTGTATCAAGCTAACCATGGGGTAATATGTATTGAATAGTACGATGCTCTCCATTCCAATGGGAGGTGCTGATGTTGTACTAGGAGTACAATGGCTACAATATTTGGGGACAATAGATTTTAATTTTTAAGAACCTTTCTTGAAATTTGTTTCAGAAGGAAAGAAAGTTAAATTACAGGGTATCGCAGGGAAGTTGAGAAAGATAATAAGCTCTAGTGTCATGACAAAGCTTCTGAAGAAGAACAACGAGGCATAATTGCACAATTATGCTCACTAGAAGTTCCAACATCAAAATCATCTATTTCTCCAAATCTCCAAAAAGTCTTGCACAATCATTCCATGGTGTTTGAAACTCCCAGAGGAATCCCACCTATTCGTGATCATGATCATGCTATTCATTTGATTCCTGGATGTGTTCCTCCAAACATCAGGCCTTACAAATATCCTTATGCCCAAAAGAGAGAAATTGAATGTATGGTTGAAGAAGTGTTAGAGGCTGGTATAATTCAACCTAGTCAAAGTTCTTTCTCTGCTCTCGTAGTATTGGTGCACAAGAAGGATGGATCATGGCACATGTGTCTAGATTATAGGGAGCTGAATAAGCTCACTATTAAAGATAAATTTCCCATTCCTGTGATTGATGAATTATTAGATGAATTACATGGAGCAATTTATTTTACCAGGTTGGATCTTCATTCACAATATCATCAAATTAGAATGAAGACTGAATATATTCCGAAAACATCATTTCAAACTCATGAGGATCCTTATGAATTTTTGGTCATGCCTTTTGGCCTTACCAATGCACCTTCTACATTTCAAGGGTTGACGAATTCCATTTTCAAACCCTTCCTTAGAAAATTTGTGCTAGTATTTTCTGATGATATACTAATCTATAGCATGTCTTGAAAGGATCATGTTCAACATGTTGACAAGGTGCTCAAACTATTAGAGGAGAAACAATTATATGCAAAAACATCTGAATGTTTCTTTGGAGTACAAGAGGTGGAATATATGGGTCATATTGTATCTCACGAGGGTGTTAAGGTAGATCCTAACAAAATTAAAGCCATTAAGGAATGGAAAGTCCCCACAATCATAAAGTAGTTGTGAGGATTTATCGGGTTAACAGGTATTATCGCAACTTTGTTAAGAATTATGGGAGAATAGCAACACCTCTAACAACATTATTGAAGAAAGATGCATTTTCATGGACTCCTGAAGCAACTAAGGCCTTTGAACATCTTAAAGAGGAAATGTGCCTAGCACTGATATTAGCTATGCCAATGGAATGTGATGCCTCATGAAACATAATTGGTGTCGTTTTAATGCAAGAAGGAAGACCCATTTCTTTTGAAAGTTGTCCAATAAAAGGAAAGTATTTACAGAAAGATATTTGTGAGAAGTAAATGTTGGCACTACTACATTCACTAAATAAATAGCGACCTTACCTAACGGGAAGACACTTCAAGGTAAAAACTAATCATGATAGTCTTAAACATGTTTTGGAGCAAAGACTATCTTCACAAGAGCAGCAAAAATGGGTCACAAAGATGTTGTGTTATGAATTTGAAATCATCTAAAAAAAGGGAAGCTAAATGTTGTTGCAAATGTACTCTCAAGAAAGGATGAAGACGTGGAAGCATTGCTTTTTCCATTTCTATTATCCAACTAGATTAGATAACTGAAGCAAGGGAGGAATGGAAGAAGGATGAAGAAGTGTGGACACTCATTCAAACGTTGCAGCAAGATCCTAGTACATCTGATACATTTATTTGGAAAAATTATTCCTTATGGTACAAATATCGCTTATATCTTTGTAAGAATTCCTAATTAAAACAAAATATTCTTTTGGAATTGCACACTTCTTTACGGGGACACTCAATATTTTTAAAAACTTGCCATAGGGTGAAGAAATAATTTTGTTGAGATGGCCTTAAATCTGATATTCAAAAGTTTGTGGCATAATTTTTGGTTTTCCAGTAAAATATAGTTGAGACAATTAAGACCTCGGGTCTTCCACAACCTTTACGCACTCCAAGTCAATGTTGGGAGGATATTCAATGGATCATAGGTTTACCTAAGTCCAAAGGAAAGATTGTCGTCATGGTGGTAGTTGATAGACTTACCAAGTATGCACACTTTTGTCCATTATCTCATCCATTTAAAGCAAGTATTGTTGCTACTGCATTTATGGAAACAATTCAAAAGCTACATGGAAACCCAAATATTATTGTAAGTGACAAAGATCCCATTTTTACTGGAAATTTTTGGATGGAATTATTTTCTTGCTTGGGTACTCAACTAGCTTATGGCTCATCTTATCATCCTCAATATGATGGTCAAACTGAGACAGTGAATAAATTTTTGGAAGGATATCTTTGGTGTTTTGTATCTGATAAACAAACACAATGGTTCAAGTGGTTACCTCTCGCTGAATGGTGGTATAACACTTCCTTCCATACTGCAGAAAAAATTACCCCATTTATGACACTTTATGGATATCATCCACTGTCCATCACATCATCTTTAAGAGAAAATTCTAGGGTTCAAGTAGTGGAAGATCACATCGAGCATCAACAATAATTTCTCCAACTCTTAAAGGATAACCTAAATTTGGCACAAAATCGAATGAAACAACAGGCATATCAACATCGCAACGAGAGAAGTTTTGATGTATGAGACTGGGTATTTTTACGGCTACAACCATACAGACAAATTTCCCTCAAGCAAGCTAAGAAGGATAATACATTATCGCCAAAATACTATGGTCCTTACAAGGTGTTGCGAAAGATTGAGACTATGGCATACAAATTGGAGCTTCGTGCTTCTTCGCGAGTTCATCTAGTTTTTCATGTTTCATGCTTAAAGAAGGTTTTAGGTGACAAACTTATAGTTCAAAAAATATTTCCATAAATTGATGAGTAAGGAAAAATCGTATTGGAACTTGAAGCAGTCATGGAAACAAGAACTCGATAGCTATGAAATCGATCGATTTCAGAGTATCTCATCAAGTGGAAGAACTTACCCACTGAAGATTCTACATGGGAGGATGATAATTTTATATAGAAGCATCCAAATATACTCAAGCGTTGAGGACAACACTTTTTTGAAGGAGAGGGGCATGCTAGGTCCATATATTACTAGTGTGGTCCCTTATTGTTGTTAGTGTGCCCCCTTATTGTTATTGTTGTACCCTTGTAACCCCAATATTGTTATTATTATGCCCTTACATTATTATTGTTAGCTTGACTAGGATTATATTGTGACCCCCTGGACTCCTATATATAGAAGGAGGTTTTGTCATTTGTATCATCCAATAATTGTTCATTTATGTAATGTAAAGGAGGTTCCCCTCTCGAAATGGCTTATTTCTAAGGCGTTGATCTCTCTTTTCTTCTATTTTTGGAGATGGTTTCCTAACACTGCAACACCTAAAGGGCTATTGAAAAACTAGGTAATGCAGTTTGTTCCCTAATTCTCTGAGTTGGGATTTATCATCCATATTTGTGACTGCTTTAGGATCGTTTATATTGGCCTCTGTTGAATTACTGATTCCTTTTCTTAGTTCATGTAGTGCATCAAAATCTTCCTCCTTGGACCAAGAGCAGTAATACCTAGAAAATTAAGGTCCTCTTCTGTTAGCCATTGAAGAGAGTCCCAATCAATCTCCTTGATGAATTTTAGTTTTATTTACGCTCATAATGTATTGGTTTCTCTGTTGTATCAAGCTTTAACAATATTCTTCGTATTGGGTTCTATTATATGTTTGGTTTCAACAGTTTGATCTTCTAATATGTCAGTTTCCCACCATGTGTGGATTGGGTATCCAACATCAAATACATTTAATTTGTGCCAAAAGTGCAGATCTTGCACTATTGAAAATTTGTTGTCATAGACAAATATGTTACACATTTGATTTCATTGTAATGCAAGCTCCAATAGAAGAAGAACATGGTTAGCTTTATCTATCCTGGAGGAAAACTTCATGTTGAATTTTCATGACCTTACCTCAACATAAATTAGGCATGTGAACATATTTTCCTCACTGAGTAAGAAGGCGCAGTAAAGGAAAGGTAAATTTCCTTTTACCTTCTATCTCAGGTAAGTTATTTCCTTACTTTAATCTCATGCAAATAATACCTCTTGAGACCAAAGCATGTGTCTGTGGGTCTGTAAAAATTCTCTGTCTTTGGGTCTGTAGATATTTTTAACGGTCTTCAGTGGTTTAATATGGGAATGTTGTTCTTGTACTAAAATGATTCATACCATGTAAATATTTTTGTTAATTTTAAAATCACATTATGTGAACCTTATGTGTTTTGTACCTATGCCATCAACACGAGAGTTGTAGCAGGAGAGTTGTTGCAGAAAAAATCTCTAGATAATTGGATTCTCAAGCTAATGTAAGGTAAAAATATATAGTTCCGAGTTCATTTTAGGGTTGTAATATGACATCAATCGAGTGAAGATGTGGTGGTAGTTATTTTGATAATAATTTAACTAAAATAAAATTGGGGTTAGCTAACTTAATATATAAATGATAAATAATGTTAGAATGTTAAGTTCCAAAACATTATAGGGATCTTTTGAGTTTATTTTTAACTAAATTGTTTAATTGTTTATTTATCAAGTAGACAGAGACTTTAAGCACACAAAACCTGAATGAAGAAATTGATTTTAACCAAAGTTGTGACGATATTTAGTTTTCTTTAACTTTTCTAGAAATCTCAACCTTCATGTGAAAATGTAAATCGAAATTATATTCCTGTGTTAAACACATCAGCATAACTAAATTTGTAACCGTGATTTAAATTCTCACTTATAAGAAACACTGTTATTTTTTTAACAATTTTCAATTATGGATCAACATACCTAAATTTAGAACTATGATTTAAATTCTCACTTATGAGCAACACTATTAATTTCCTAACAATTTGCAACTACGGATTGTTGAGTAATTTACTAATCATAATTTCATTTTACTAACCATATGAAAATAAGAATGTATCACAAATGTATCATGCATGGATTTTACTAACCCTATGAAGTTAAGAATGTATTACAAATATATCATGCATTAATTATTTGTGATCATTATATTCAGTCTGTAACAATGAAATAAAAACATGTAGATAACCCAGCTTTTGATTTTTCCCACGTGATTCGACACAATATTAAAATTTTGTTTATAGAAAAACAACATAGCTTCTTGCATTAACTTGCATGTAATTGAATCTCTGATGAAGTACTTGGTTTCATTTTGTTTTCCTTTGTAAATGTATGTATTTTGTTGGGTGCTCATTCATTTTGACGAAGATAGTACTTAGCCCACATTATCTATGTCAAGATTATCCTTGCATTGATATTTATTCTATTCACATTTGAAATTGTTGTGTATTTTTTTTACCTTTCTCCGTTAAAAGATGACAACTCTTTCTCTGTCCATAAGTTTTCCAAAAATTGCAGTTGTTCCACATTCTATCATCAACGATTACAAGAATATTCTAGCAGTAGCTATAAAACTTGATTACTCTTTTCCACTTGAAGGTGAATTTGGAAAGATAATGTTAGTAAAATAATTTTGTGAACTCCTATCATTGAATATAGAAATTTTTGTTAAAATGTAGTTTTTTTATGTTATCTAAATATTTTGATTTTTCTTTGTCAAGTAGGATCCAAGCAAGTTTGTAGTTGCTGCTACCGCAGTTGTTGTTGCTACAAATGCTACACCTGCTGCAGCCGCTCCAAAGGAAGAGGAAAATAAACTCGAGCCAGAGGAAGAGTCCAACGAGGATATGGGTTTCAGTATTCCTGACGAGATTGGATGTGTTGTGGAGGAAGATTCCGAAGAGGATATGGGTTTCAGTCTTTCTGACTAGATTGGATGTGTTTCGGAGGAAGAGTTCGAAGAGGATATGGGTTTCAGTCTTTCTAACTAGATTGAATGTGTTGTGGAGGAAGATTCCGAAGAGGATATGCCTTTCAGTCTTTTTAAATAGACACGATTAATATTTTTAAACAATTGAAATATTAAATCGATTTATTAAAATTTTAATGAATTCATTATGTTATTATGTTTGGATAAATTGAACAACCATTACTGTGAAATAAAACATAAGTTAAATTAAATAAAAGTAATAAAATATAAGAGAAATTAATGAAATCCAAGTGTTTTTTTTGGCAATCAATATAAACATAAGGATGCCAATTTGAATTTTTTTTTAGTTACAAGTATAATTAAGAAAATATTAAATTTATATTTATAAATAATAGGAAAACCCTATGCTACATATGAAAATTTAATTTTTTTTTTCTTATTCATATTTCATTACATTACTGAGAATTTACATAGAGTATAGGCATATAGAGTCTTCAATGAACCATGTTTGGATTGAACATATTCACATAACAAAAAAGACCTATCTAACTTGAAACTAGCACTTTGCAAAGCCTGTGTGCTTTGTTCCTTTACTAATTAGAATTATTCTGGGAAATTTGTGTCAGTGCATCTTTTTTTTTCAAATTTAAACTCCTTTCACACATCCACACTCAATATGTACTCAATGACTTGGAAAAGGAGCAAAAGGAACAAATTCTTGGCTACCACAGTCAAAAGTTAGAAATTGTGTTTGGGCTTATCGATACATCCCCTGGGACAACTATCCGAGTTATCAATAACTTCTAAGTATTTGGTGACTGTGACTCTGCTACCAAGTTCATCTCCAAAATTTTGCACGTGAATTTGTAGTGGGAGATGCTAACTATTTCTACCATTGTAAGTATGGGCAATGTTTTTGTAGAGATTATTGGTGATACCATGTAGGGTGAACCGCAGATATAGAATTGTCAAATAAAACCTTTGGATGTGTTTTAAGCTTTGAATTGTGTGTATTTAAGAGAAGAGTAGGAATTTCATTATGTAAATTGAAACCCAATGGCTAGGAGTCATGAAGCTTGGATTTATTGATAGGGAATCAATCTCCTACAAAAATCTAGGGAAGTGATTGCATGCCAGCTTAAAGCATTTGACAAATTTTTATATTAAAAATAGGGTTTTTTCAATGCCAGATTGCTTGTGTTTACCTATACCATATTGGAATCTTCTCGAATCTATCATAGAAACTAGATGGATTCTATAATATGGGTAATTTGCTGGAAATCCATTATTTCTTAGAGAATTAATATTTCCTCATTTTTTCATTGATTCCTAGTTATGCTCCAATTCCTTCCTTGAAAAGCATTACTGCAAGGAAGTACCTCTACTTATGAGGCCTTTCAAAGGCTTAGTGCAATAAAGCTTATACACATTGATTAAATCCTACTTTTCAAGCCTCGTTGGCGTGAAGTACCAAACTGTGAAGAGAAGACTAGATCCTACCTTTCAAGGCCTGAGTGGCACTGAGTATCTAAACTGTGAAGAGATAGCTTCTCAAAAACAGCCAGGAATGCAATGCTCTAGCCAACCAGCATACAGGGCCTTTCAAAGTTTGGGATGAATTACACCTTGAGGAAGTAATGCAAGAAATCCATCATCTAGCATTGCCTACAAATAATTATTTATTATATATTTTTTTGTTGACATGGAGCCAAGGAAATGTTCAGGGGTAAATCAAATGGATGCTTACTACATGATAAACAAGGAAATACATTATCTTCTAGAATTTAATATTATAAGACACCAATTTATGTTAACTATTTCATGCAATTTCGTTACAATATCAACCTTAGAGCATCATTATTGTTTCTGGGATACTTTGTGATTAGTATGGATTGCATATATGTTCTCTTATCACAGTGATAAAGAACATTATAAAGGGTTATCCATGCAAAACATTTTTTCGTAGGGTCATTTTCAGCGTAGATATGTTATATTCCCGAGCTTACAAGCACATGTCAATGGTTTAATCAATGAAGGAAAGTGAATTCCCCCACCTCTACCTAGAAGGTGTGAATTTCTAGAGAAAATAATCTACAAGTTTCCTAATTGTTATATGTTTGTTGATTTTTGAACTACCCATTTATCACAAAATTATATTTACACCGAAAGACGTTTTATCTATGGAGTTGGTTGGGAAAACATTGTTAAGCCTAGCCAATCTCCTCACTATATTTTCGTCATTCTTTCCTATCCAAATTCAAAGTGTGGCTTGCGTTCTCGCCTATCAAATTCAATGCATGGTCAGTCCCTTCCTTCGGTACAATATCGTTTACAAAAAATGATCATGACCCCATTAAACTTAGTCCTGTCTTTGTATAGTACTTTGACCCAGTGAAAAACAATGATTTTGTTATAATTGCGTCAGTGGCTCCCCCTGTGCCTCCCTTTCCAGATATTATACCTAAAGCTCTGTACTCACCAATGTCAGAAAAGTGAATGTCAATTACAAATAAAACATTTCACAAAAAAAAATTATTGCAGACAACATGAGATTCAAACACAAACCTTCTTGATATGAAAGGGATGACATGGTATGTTAGACCATAGGCTCCTTGAAAAAATACAGAAAGGTGATTCTGAGAGTAGAAAGAAACACAACGATGAATCCTGCAACTGTGTTGTCTGGATCAATGCCTTGGAAGCATCTCTCTTTCTGCAATAATCTTCAGGGAGTTAATTTTCATCTCAGCATTGTTGATCCTGCTCCTGCTGCAGTAAGAAGAGGTGTGAGAAGATTATCAGAGAGCCTTTCCTTCAAGTCCCGTCTTTATGCAGAATATTGTGCAAGCAATTGCATCATCATGATTGGAGAGAAATTTGGATTTCATTATTTGAAAGAGCGTTTGGAGAAAAGGTAGATGTTCCTCCCAAATAGCAACCACAAAGGGGCGGTTTAAAAATAGTTGCACACTGTCTTCAAAATCCAGCCCACAGAGTGAACATCTCCCAAGACCCTGAAAGTCCGTCTTCATCAGAGTTTCCCAAGTAACGATTCGGTTGTGAATAGTCAGCCATGTGAAAAATTTGAGCTTGAGTGAAACTTCTGATTTCCACATGTGAGCAGTCGAATATGTAAATATGGTTGGGTTGATTATTCATAGAGATATAAGAATAGACTTATTTAGTGGAAATTCTACCTACAGCGACATGCCCACCCCATATGAGTCTTGGTCTCCTAACATACAGATGGAAAACCATGCATCGATGCCCAAAATCCATGAAATTTTATTGGATGTGCTATCATCTATAACATCCGTGGATGCTATAGAAAATTAAGACTCAAATAGAGATCACATTCATTGACACAACCCCTTTTGATTGCAAGGACTGGAGTGGTTACTGCAGTCTGGAGGTTAGAAAGGTTTTCACCTTTAGTGTGGCATTGTGCACCCAATAAGGTGACATTCATGATGTACCCTAACATATAGCACAAGGAGATAGTTTCCTTCCACATTCTTGGCTCCTCGTTTCGACGTTCCTTTGCACCTCTTGGTGCAATTGCTAGTTATATATATTTATAACAAGGGGATCTCATACACCAATTTGGTGTATGGCTTGGTCGTGACCTTAAAATTTGGATAATAATAATAATAATAATATAGTCTAACTAATAGACAAAATGATGTTTTTTTGAATATTTTTCTTGTTAATTTTGTTAAAAATCCTTTAAAGTTTTTTAAAAATCATAAGTTCAGATTTTTTAATATGCAAATATTGTTTTTTTGGGTGTTGAATCCATTTATGCATTAAAAATGCATTTTAAACAATAAAAAATACAATCTTACTAAAAATTACGTTACCGGATTCCGACCAAAATGTCATTTCGTCCATTAGTTAGACTATATATATATATAATATTAAAATAAAAATATATAAAATATTATAATAATAATTAATGGTAGTTTAATTATATTAATGTAGGTAGTATATATAGATATTTATTTTGGAATATGCTTTAAAATATAATATAAGGTTAGAATTTTAGAGTACAACTTAAGACACACACACACACACATATATTATTTGCTAAATTGTGTGAGTCATAGGACTAAGGACTTAACCTTTGGTTTAAAAAACTGTGACCTATTGCATGGCCACACAAGCCCTTAACATTGCTAGATTTCTTCCCATAGAGTTTCAAATCGTTCACCTTCGCATCACAGGGTGACTTAAAAGTACACACCATCACCATATATTCTAGAACCAATGAGAAAAGTTATAATTTTATTTACGAATATATATATTATTTTTTAACTATTTCCCTTAAAACAACTAAAATTAAAATGTAAGATTAAAATTTAAAAAAAGTTATATTTGAATTTTTTTTTATAATATTAAAATAAATAAACAAACCTAGGATCAAGTATAATTTAATTATATTTAAGTAAGTAATATTTTTAATTATTTAAATTAAATGTATATTTCAGAATGTGGTTTAAAATATAATATAATATTATTATATTATAGCATAAATCATAACTATTACTATTAAAAAGATTAAAATTAAAAGGTAAGATTAAAATATAAATAAAAGTTATATTTGAAAAAAAATCATAATATTAAAATAAATAACAAATATAGTAATAAATTATAATTTAATTATATTTAAGTAGGTAATATTTTTAATTATTTAAATAAGTATATATTTTGGAATGTGATTTAAAATATAATATAATATTATTATATTATAGTATGGTATAAATCATATTATATAAATGAGATATATATTTTAATTTATGGAGATAGAAACGATAGTTGTTTTTGAAATATAAAATTATGTTATTTAATATAGATATTAAAATATTTAATCTATAATTTATTAATATATTTTTATGGTATTAATATATTTCTGTGTTAAATATTACATGTCAACTAAACATATAGTTTATTATACATCATGTAGTATCAATAATATAATATTTATATGTCATTTCCTCATAGTGAAAAGTAATTTTTTTTTTACTACTTTCAATTACTTTAGCTCTTTATATAAGCTTGATTTAAAATCAAGTTTACATTTGCAAATTTTATTTATAGTCAACATTGATTTATTTTGTTATGACTATTTTTTAATTTGTTAATGTAAGTATTATTTTATTGATGGGATGCGAGACACTTTACAATTGAGTTTTATATGAGGGAGATGTTGAAAAATAATAAATTAATATTTACAATAACAAATTAAAAAAAATAAAGTAATTGAAAGTTTAAAAAATCACTTTTTACTATTAAGGAGATTTGTAATCCCTTCACTAAATAATATGGAGTTGACAAATGCCATGTAGAAATAATATAATTGATACTATATGATATGTAATTCATTCTATATTTAGTTGACATGTAATAGTTAAAATAAAAATATATTAATAGCAAAAAAAAATATTTTATTGCTAATTATAAATAAAATATTTCAATGTCCATATTAAATGAGTGTTATATGGACTCAAGTAAAAATCAAGCTTTTAGAAAACTTGGATATTGATATATGAAGTTGAAAAATTAATTTTCTACCAAGGGGAAAACACTTACATAAATTTTCGAGGGTAGTAATCACTAGTAAATCTACACATTTACATTCTTACTCTACTTATTAAAGTGTTGAAGAACACATAAATAATGGTGGGAAATAACAAGTCTTGTTAGGTATATTTATTTATGTCTTGCTACTCTCCATTTTTTATGCAAATACTTGCTTAAAATATAGTGGGTAGTAACTAATTTTAATTTTGGATGGTTTTCATATAAAACTTGACAAAAAAAATTTAAAAAAATCTATAAAGCATGGCATACATATTGCAACTAAAAATTATGACAAAAAAATCTAAAGAAGTTATCCACATGGCATTGTGTTGTGTAAAGGCTACAATAAGACTTTCAAGTTATGTTCCAATAAAATATTTGGATTTTTTTTAAACAATATTAAAAACTAAATATTTATTTTCCAAAGTTAAACATTATAAATTTTATTGGTCAATGTTAAACTAATAGTTCTCAATAGACAATGGATTACTAGAATCTTTCGTACTAATACCATAGTTTTATATCAAATTTATAAATGAGAATTATATTTTCATTTATGGAAAGATAAATGAAAATTATGTTATTAAAATATATATAATATTAATATAAAAATATTATAATAATTGATTATTATTTAATTATGTTTAGGTAGGCAATATTTTTAATTGTAAAATGTGATTTATAATATAATATTATAATATTATTAATCTCATATATATGAGAATTGTATTGGGAAAAAATTATAATATTAAAATAAAAATATATAAAATATTATAATAACTAATTATTATTTTATTATATCTAGGTAAATTGTATTTTATATTACATAGAGATATTTTTATTTTGGAATATGATTTATAATATAATATAATATTAGAATATTACATTATAGTACAAACTAAAAGTTATATTTTTATTTATTAGTCTAAATCCATCTTAACTATAGATCTATCAAGCATTGAGACCAATCAAATCTCTTTTAATGAAAAATAAATAAATAAAATGGATCCAGGTAAATCTAGAATTAAAACAAATCTCCAATGAATAAATTACAAATAATTTGTTATTTTCTTAAAAAAAATAAAAATGTAATATGATAATGATAATGGTTAACGAACTAATAAAGGATTTTTGTATTTTTCAATAATATTGATTATATATATATAAAACAATTAAAAAAAAAAATCGTTATAATATATTTTGTATTTTATATGATTTAATTTTAAAAAATTTAAATATAAATTTTATGTGATTTAATTTAAAAAACATTAAATAATCACAAATATATATATATATATATATATATATATATATATATATATGAAATTTTGTCTAATGACTCAACAAAAATAGATTCAGCGCCATCAAAAACTTTTTGGGGTTTTTAAACTATATAGATAAGATTACTTATAAAATCTAAACCAATAATTTTAATATCATTTTTTTTTAATAATATACAACGATTTATTCAAAATATAATGCACAATTCTTGTGTTCTTATGGTATCATTTAATAAATAATTATAAATATAAATACAAAGTTTTTAAATTAGTTTTTATTATATTATTGGTACATTTTGGTATATTATAATGAATTTTGGTGAAAACTCTTTTATTCTTAATTAATTTGCAAATTTTTAGAAACTATTTACAAATTAAAAAAAAATGGTAGAATTAAATATTAAATTTATTTTTTTTAAATTTGAAAATTATTTTTAGAATTTTTAAAATTTGAAGTTTTAATTTTTAATTGGTAAATGACTAATTTTATGTGGTTTAAAATCATTTTTTCATAACTAAAAATTGTTTAAAAAAAAAACTTCTAATCACCAAATGTCATCATAAATTAATTATAAAAAAAATTTGGAATTTGGATTATTACACTTGTTTAATATATAATTTTTCAAATAAAAAAGCAAGTGCAAGTCATCTTAATATATTGTTATTCTTAAGTTTTAAAATAATTAACACGATAAATGGAAAATAAAAACACTAATTATTTATTTCAAATCAATCTATTTTATAATACATTTTCAGTGTGTCAACTCAACCTTTTATTTTTATGGAAATATGACTTCTTTTAAATTAATATGATATAAAAAAGTTTATAACCATTACTCTATGTGGTTTTTCAAAATGGAAGCTGGGTCACATGGAGCATGATATAACAACTATAGTATCTTAGAGTTATTAAAATTATGCTTAATTTGATTACAAAGGTATTGTGCCTCATAGAAAGTAAAACAAAATCTAAAATATAATGAGATTAATTATTGGATAATTACTGAAAGCATGATTAGGGAAGATGTAGCATATGGTGATTGTAAAGGAAACAAAATGTAAGAATTATTGGATAGGGTCTATAGGGTTTGGAAGCTTGGATGCTAAGATTTTGTGATTTTTTTACTATTATCTCGATTTTGTTTTCAATGATAATTACGATAATTGAGTTAGAAGAGGTTTTTTTTAGAAACCCTGGTCTCTTCTCTTACTAGGAAATCTGATCATTAGCTCACCACACTACTATATATAGGAATGAATTTTGACAAAGTAGTACGATAGTATGGTTAAAATCAGTTGTACCATTGAAAATTATAAGAATAATGTCATTTTTTTAATAATATGTCCACATTCATTGGTATTATGAAGAACCCTATCCACTTCATCATACTTACGACAATCTTCCTAGTTCGTCACAAGACTAACAAAAAGCCAATTGTTTGACTAGTCACTTTTATCCATTGAGTTGTTCAAATGATCAGTCACTTTTTGACTAGTCAACCTTGACTTGGTCAACAAATTTCAGAATTCCGATGGTAGATAAATTTATAAATATGTATCATTTAAAAGATGTTACAACATTTTCATTATAACTACAATGGTTCTAAGGGGTTATAAGGTCTTCTTGTCAAGTGAAACACACACACACACACACACACACACACACACACACACACACACACACACACACACACGCGCGCGCGCGTGCGTGCACACACACACAGATATATATATTGCATAAAAAAATATAATAGATCTAGTACACCACTCAATTTTATAACATAATCATCACATAATTTTTCTGTGAGGAAGAATTTCAAGTAGTAGTAGGGAAAAAAATCAAGGGGATGATGGGAGATGTTATTTCCCTTGCGCTGAATGTGGGTCTTACATGTCTTAATATTTGTAAAAGAAACATCTAAAATACATTGTAGGAGATATGGGCACATTGAAGGGGGACCGAAGGAATATCGCCCCTTGGTAAGCTATATATTCATTATGTATTGTCTTTATATTAATCAAATTTGTAAAATTGTTTAGTATTATAGTATTTGGTATGAAAACTAATTTAGCATGATTGTTTGTAATTACAATTTCAAGTTGATTCCTTAGGTATCTACATGCACCAAGTAGTATTAGAAATGATTTTGTACAAGTTGAGGAACATGAAGCGAATATTGCAGATGAAGCTAACGATCCTATGAAAGAAGATGAAAATATTAACATAGTTGAAGATGATGGGACAAATTAATTGATTGAAGGCTTTTTCTCTTGACCGATCAATGATTAGGATGAGGACAAAAGTGATACTTTAATGTACCTCTACTAGAAAAGGAAACGAGACCACTTTATGAAGGCTTAAGAGAAAATATCATCTCTGCTACTTTCTGGTTGGTGAACTTAAAGGTTTTGAATGGTTTGTCAAACACTTGCATGACGTTGATACTAAGGTATTTAATATGTTTCATCACATATTATACATAAAGTTGATTTTTTTCCTTTTTTTAAAGTGTTAATTAATGTGTAAAATAAGAATGCAATATTTACGATTAATATTCTTTACACTAACTACTGTTTTTTATGTTTTATATTGTTAGGTGAATTTATGTTACCATCATCAAATATGTTACCTGAAACATACCAATATTTATATTACATTATGAAAGAAATTGGAATGGAGGATCAAACTATAGATGCATGTCCTAATGATCATATTATATATTATGGACGAAATTCATCGAAATATAATTCCCGCAATATCAAAGTAGTAGATATCAAATTGATCACATAACAAAAAAGTTCCTCAAAAGGTTCTTCATCATATTTCCATAATTCCATATTTGCAGTGTTTTTTTAAATGAGAAATCATAGCATAATTTATGGATTACCATGCATGGAAGAGAAATGGAGATGACACTCTTCGAATGCTTGCAGATGGTTATGCATTTAGGGAAATTGAGGAAAAATGGTTGTGTTTTAAATATGAACCTCGTGATTGTTGACAATGATTGTTCAAAGTATTTGTTTACATTATTTTTTCAAATTGTCTTGTTTGTTGCATAATATATTATATTGATGTATTTACTGATATATACATAGCATGCTATTACTTATTTGTAATTTCAAAAAATTAGGTAAATACCAAGTTAAAGATATGAATGTGTATACCAAACCTCTTATTGACAAGTTACTAAAGTTATGGGCTTACATCACTATGTATGACGTGTGTAAACCAATAAGGCAGAGGAAATTTCAATTCCATGGAATACTTGTATGGAAAATTCATGGTGCCCCAGGACTAACACATTTTTTGTGGTGTCAAACATTCCAATATTTCACTTTAATATAATATAATATTATGAAGATATCATGCATGTTTTTTACGTAATCCATTTGTATAATTGACATTAATCCATCTATTGTAGGTCTTCAAACAAAAGGTAAATTTTCATGTCTAGTTTTTGGTCCTAAGATGGAATCTTGTCATTCAAAAAATTTAGGAAAGGAGGTGTTTGATGAGTATAGGCACTTCCTATCTAATAACCATAGGTATCATACCACTTAAAAACATATTTTCAAGGGAAAGAAGAGCATAGATTAAAACCACGAAGAATTTCACCTCGCCTATGGAAGTTGGAATATAACATGAAGAATCAAGGTACCTAATTTGTTGATGTATCATATATGTAATATTTTGAATTTTTTATAAAATAATTTATTTTACTGTATTCAATAATTATTGTTGTGATTTCTTCTATGCTTCATCAAGTCCATGAAGGTATTAATAATGGGATTCCACAATGAATGAAAATTTATCTCACTCAATTCATGAGGTTGCCCTACTATGAGGACCTAAGAATAGATAATTTGTTTGATACAATTCATATCGGGAAGAATGTGACAAAAATGATATGGTAAATCATAGATGGTAGAAAAATCATCAAAATTTATAATGACATTCATGAATCCAATCATGCAATGCAAAGTGGGATCTAATCAAATAATTATGGAGACCAAAATAACCTTCCATGGTTATTAACGGAGAATCAAAGCAATGATGTAAAATAAGTCATTCAAAGAATCAATTTTTCCTCATGTTTTTCTTCAAACATAAATAATATCTTAACAAAGAAAGATAAATTTGGTGGGGTAAAAACACATGATTGACATACCTTCATTGAGGTAATTATTTTGGTATATATATTTCTATATTGGTATACATCATATTTTTTTTTGTCTACCTTGGATTAAACAAATAACTATTCATTTTTATTGTTATAGTATGTTCTACACCTATCTCTCCTAGATGACTTTGACAACAATGTCAAACAATTTATTTATGATTTTGGAAAATGAATGAGGTACGTAGTGATTTATATGCAATTTTTTTTTTAAATTTTTTGTTCAACTTAATGACATGTGTTTACTTGTAATGTAATATATTATGTTTTTTTGAAACATGTTATTTGTTTGCATCTTATGTAGATGATTTTCATTGAAATAAATCCATAAAGAAGATATAAAGTATTGTAAGAGAGAAATTCCTTGGCTAATGTGTGAAATGCATAAATATCTACCTCTGGAATTTTTCCATGCACAAGAACACTACTTCATAAACCAAGTTGATGAGATTAAATTGTGTGGGATTGTATAAACAATGTCAATGCAGTTGGTGGAGAGGCACTTGAAATCATGGAAGGTTTTGGTTAGTGTTACACAGTAATTTGTCACCGTCCCTGCAATCCCCGTCCCGCACATTGGAGGGCTCATTTCGTGACCTGTGAGCAGTGACATGGCTTGAAACCACTTTCATGACATCCCTCTAAACAAGAGCTTTCATTGCCCTGAAGACATATCCTTGTGAAAAACCCTAAAAATAGCCCTTTTTGCATTGGCGCGAGCAGGCAGTTCAGTACCCGCGCCAATGGGGAAAATACTTCAAAGGGGCCGCGCTAGTTGGCGCTCTATCCCAGAGTCGCACTCGCGCCAGCCAATTTAAGGAGTGTTTTTTAAAAATAAATGGCGGAATTTTCGTCCTAACTGATCCAGGAACTGATATATATCTTGAGTTGGGAGGTTTGGCTACGGGTTTCCATAGAGAGGAAGTGGTTTACCACCTCTCATGGAAGCTTCCTTGAGGATAGGGCCAATCCCTTGATTATAGGGATTCCAACTCCCCTTCCTCCATCTATAAAAGCTTTCCCATCTCCATTGCAAGCTAGCCTTCAAGTTCCCAAATTTCCAAGAGCCTTATGCTGCAAGAGCCTCCATAATTCCCTTAAGGCTAATTTCAAGCAAGGAGACTATCGTCGAGATCCGAAGAGAGAGGTTTGTCCCATCCCTGACAGGATTTTCAAGACGTGTTCTGCTGGCGACCCGCCAAAGGAGAATTCAGCGTCAGAACCATGGTTGTAATTTTCCTCTAATTGATTATTAATGAACGACTATTGGTTATGGTTCCACTCTTGTTGTTATTTATGATGATGAGTTATGTCCTTTCTGACTGACATATATTTGCATCTACTAGATTTTACGCTTGTGTTTGTTTTGTTTCTCGCATGTGCAGGTGTCCTTTCACGGAGATCTTGGGGATCGTGATCTTCCAGAGCTAAGGAACAGGAGCGCCACCTCTTCTACAAGCAACAATGTTGGATTCCAGGTAAGCCTTCATCGCTAGTCAGTTTATTGCAATTAGGAACCTGCAATATAGCGTGAATGATTGTTGCTAGACCCAGTCTGGGCTAGTAGGGATCGCCTCTGTCCGCAGAGGGGATTTACCTCCACAACAGTTAGACAAAGAGCGTGTACTAAGGGTTATGTGATGGAGGGATATATGGTATATCAGTCCATGGTGTATATTAGTCAGTATCTTACTAAATTAGCAACAAATATGCATGTGGATCACATTTGGGATGTGAAATCCATCAAAATTTTTTAAGGGGAGCACATGTTGGGGAAAAGTAGAATGAGAAAATTGAGAGGTTGTTAAACATTTGTGGAGATTTATAATACATGATACTTTTCATCTTTTTGTATATCATACTTTTTAATTTTTTTTTCTTTCATAAATTATTATTATCGACCATGGTAACTAATACTTGTTGGTGAATTATGATTTTCTGATACAGTTGGTCGAGGGTGGGATGCACTACATATGTACATTGAAAAAAATCTTGACTGAATGAAGGTAATGATTGAAATATGTATACAACATGATGATATGTTATCATGGGAAGGGGTGTCTACATTTTTTATAGAATCTAATCGTAAAGGGGATACCAATCTTACGCATGGGGAAATTGATTTAAAAATGGTTTGAAAGATAAATAGGAAAGCATGCATTTTCACCCTGCAATATTTTATGAAGTTATTTTATAAATTATCAATGTGAATGTTGGTGTGGGTTTTTTTAAGATACTTTTCAAGTTATATGAATATTTTTATTAATTGAGAATGCATTTTTATATGTTTGGCATATTTTAGTTGAAACACGAAAAGGCTATGTGGAAAAATGGCCGTGAATTTCACATCAAAAAGTTGGATGAAAAGAAGAAAACTTATGATTGTGGGATAATTACAGTCTTCCAAGTCACTAATGTTTCCTATACAAGTGATAGATGTCCACACGTCTCTAAAAATTGATACTATGGGTATTTTGATGACCAACTTGAGTGTGACTTTAACTCCTTCAAATTGGTTTTGTTCGACATCAAATAACACATGCTACAAAAGAATGAATGCAATCCTGATATAAATGTTAGTAAACATGTTAATGGTTTTACCATGGTTAAGACAAGGTAATTTGAGCTTGGAGCATATCCTTATGTTCTTCCAAGCCAATGCGAACAAGTCTTTCACTCAAAGGTTCTAGGTAGAGGGGGTTGGCCATATGTTGTTAGATGTGATCCAAGCGGAAGGTAAGTAAAGTATAATGTACCACAAGAAGATGATATTGAATAAGAAAATGATGTAGAGGATCAGTGAGTTCATGCGTTAGATGGAGATGTCGAAGATTTTCAAGGAGATGTTCAATACAATGCCTTAGATGAAGATGATATTGAAGATGTACTACTGCCAAATGAAGAACTTTAAGAAGTCAAACCAAATGTAGGAGAGAATTTCCCTGATGACGATAAAGACGATGATGTGATTGGAAATATTGACATTGATGATGATGTTGATATGGTCAATCCTTACAACATCATTCTGAATCGGATAATACATATGTTGATTTGGATGAAGAATAATATTAATGATATCAAAATGTTGAAATGTACGAGGTATGTGCTTAAATGTTTTTAATTGATTTTTTCTCTTTCCTTTACCTTAAATTTTTGTTTTCTTAGTTTGTAGCTATGCTTGATTCTTACTGTGTTTCTTTCAAATATTTTATAGTAAAAAAATCGGGTATTGGGTAATTGAGATTGATGTTGGGGGGGAGGGGAGGGGCCAAGTGAGCTTGCACCTTCACATGGTTGGAATTTTTAGTAGATAATATATTATTCTTTCCAGTAGAAGCTAATTTAGGTTTATACCATCATCTCCAATTTTAAATTTGGTTCGTCTCACAATTTTCAAGGTTGTCCATTTACCAATTAGTGGAAATCATGTTTTTTTAATTGGCCCTGCACAGAGGGGGTTGTAAAGATGATTTTTTTTCAATTTGTTCTTGTATGCACTGAAATTTGAGATGGTTATAATAGATTCATGTTTTGACGGCATGGGAGGGTTTCAAGACTTAAATATGACTCACACAAATAATTTGACAATCAAACAACAAAATTATAAAATAAATGTTAAGCACATGATTTTCCCTTTTTTAGTTTCCTTATCATGCTATGTATTTAGCCTTGAGGGTTTGATCTACTGGTCGAGTACCCATCGCTAAAGAACCTTAATTTTTTAATGAGAGGTCGTGGGTTCAATTCTCTCAACACTCTCGGGGCCAGGTAAATGGTCAATTGACTTAACATTTAACAATTAGTGGAAACTATTCTTTAATTAATTAAGATCACACAGAGGGCGATGTGAATGGGGCCAATGTTTAATTTTTTTTTAGGTTGTGCTTGTTTGCACTGAAATTTGATATATTTATAATAAATGCATGCCTTGACGGTATGGAAGGGTTTCAAGACTCAAATAAAACTCTCACAAAGAATTTGAAAATGAAATGACAAAATTATAACATAAATGTCAAGGAGATGAAACTATTTATTATTTTTTAATGTCTTTATCATGGTATGTATTTATCCCCAAGGGTTATCTCAATTGGTCAAGTACCCATCATTAAATCACTTTAGTTTTCTATAGAGAGGTCACAAGTTCAGTTCTCTCAATGCTCTCAGGGTCAGGTAAATGCTCAATTCACTTAACATTTACAAATCAGTGTAAATTACACTTTAATTAATTGAACCCATAAAGATGGGGTTTTGAATGGGGCCAACGTTGAATTTTTTTAGTTTGTGCTTGCATGCACTGAAATTTTACATGGTTATAGTAGATGCATCTGTTGAGATTATGGGAGGGTTTAGAGACTCAAATAAAATTTATCAATGTGAGTCAAGTATTATAGAATCAGAGGAATTGGTCCAGTAATATGGTTATCACTCAAATCCCTATAATAAATATTAAATATATCAATACACTAAATATTAAGCCATAATTATATAATCAAGTTTTAGCCTAAGGTTGCAAAGCATTCATCAATGAATGAAGGAATATTGATTGATTCTAGATAAGAAATATATTGGAAATATCCAAAAACATTATGGATTCTTATTGATATAGGCTTGGATGCATTTAAATGTAAGAGGTTATACATAAATCAGATTACATGAAATTTTTGGATAAGTTGATATCTAGAAAACATTGTACTTACATAATAGTAAGAGCGTGCATGAGACCAATTACTTCAGGAATCCTTCCTGTCATCTTGTTTCCTTGTAATGACTTATAACAACCACTTTAAAATTAGGGTAGGACAACTAAAGCAACCAACTTAATGACATGAGTTGAATATTACATACTATGCAATGAATTCTATTACTTCGAAAACCTGCATAATTTCATATACATACCTATTTAACAAAAAAATCATGGTATTTAGTTATTTTCATTAAAAGGATATAAAAGAGGGTGGGATGGATCATCATGCTATAAGATACTAGAACACAATTTAGTCCTGGAAATATCTCCACTTACAAAGTAGCCATTTGTAGAAACTGAATGTTTAAGGGATCTATCATGTAAATTGATTATATGACAATGCCCTAATAAGAATACCAACTCCAATCCAACAAGTACATAAGATCATGAGTCTTGCATCAAAACATACGTTTACACACAGATTTTTTCATTTAATATTGAGTCAGGAAAATTAGAAAACATAAAAAGCAGCATAGCTTGTACAGTTGCCAATATTCTCATGAATGGTCCTTGTCAAATTATTTCCTTGCACATCACTGGATAACATAGATCAAGGTAGTTAATTAGAAACATTTAAGCTACCATGAAAAATTCTTTAGGTAAAATTCATTAACGAATTGAAATTCCTACAACATGATATATTAATTTAAAGATAAATATAATGACTTTTGGATTTTGATAGGTTTTATATGTAGAATAAATTCGAAGAAAGAAAGCTTAAAAAAATGTGCATCAATTCCACAAGACAAAATTATTGTGACTTACAAGAACCAAAATTGTGTCAATTGACGCATATTAGGGAAACAGTTCCAACTAAGAAGTTGTTTTGCAACCCCCTGGAAATGATAACAATATGCCCATTTCAAAAATAATGGTCACCAAATTTAGTTTACAAACCAAATAACATTACCATTAACACAAAATCTTCTTCCAAATCTTAAGAGGAAAATAATAACACAATTTTTTCTTAACAATAAAACGATAAGCCCAAGAAAAATCATAAATAACCAATCAGTTACAAATATTGCAAAAATTCATTCTAATAGATAAGCCTGGGGATCTCCCCACTTAATTGATTGTCTCAAAATCCCTAAAAAAATGCAAAGGAATTATTAAATGATACTCTTCAGGATATAGTTTGCACATCCTATGCAGTTATTTGACAAGTAAACAACAACACAAAGAGTAGAATCCAAACTAGTATTCCCAACTTACATTTCTTTCAAGTTTGGAATTTGAGACAACATTGAAGGGATAGGCCCCCATTAACTAGTTATTCTTCATAATCCTGTAAATTTGGTCAATGTGTCAAAAATATTTTTTATTGCTTTCTAAGATGGTGAAAAATACAAAAACATATACAAATTAAGCTAAATCATTTTCAAGAGTGAGAAACTGTAGAATCTTAGCATACTTACAATTTTTCTAATTGTTTCAACTTCGATATTGAAAAGGGAATGTCTCCATACAAATAATTTAAATAGACAAATATGTAGCAACATTGAAGATGAAATAAAGTTAGGTATTTCATTCTATGAAATACAAATGATGAGAATGGTGACTAGAGGGATGTTTATACACACATAGCAACTTGGTTTGGCATCAGATATATCCTCAAAACACTATTGTTTTTAGCATAATACTAAAAATTTATCTATTATAAAGTAATATATTCATCTTGAACCAGACTATGAGTGTTGGGATATGGTGAGAACTTCTTTAACCAATTTGTAGCCGACCAACCATTTTTGTTTGGATAGATAAATGCTTGAAAATAGACTTTCCTAGACTATTTGGGTGAAAATATCTTTAAAGGGATTTTCAAGGATTTTTCATGAGCCATTTTTTTATAGACATGACTTGATTTAACCACATTAATCTTGTAATATTAGGGAGAATAAATAACACTATTTTCAATGTAAAGAAATCTCTAATCTCATTGGGAATTTGGCATGAGAGACCATTTCCTTTAACGTCACTACATACAGAACACTGAATCAACAAAGTACAACATATATATTATAAAGAGCTTCTTAATATAGCCTACATTGAAACTATTAGTTCAAATGCAATGAACCCAAAGTGCTTCACTTTAGAAATTGAGGTATTATTGAAGGTAAATGGTGGAATTTTATTTGACGATTATAATTATTGCTATAGAATCAGTTGAATTGGCACCAACAAAAATTTGGTGAAAAATTATCCATTACATCAATCATACATGGACGAAAAGTAAAAAAAATCAATAAAATCAACGAAATATGGTAGCGCAACAACAACAAAAAATGCTTGATCCATTTTCCATGCCCCTCTTCAACGTTCCCCCAAATATGCTCTCCAACGATCAACTACCTCATGACCTCTATGCCTGGGCATATGATCCCCTCCTCCCATATCAAAGAATTACTCTTCTTCACCTTTGTCTCGAGGTCACTCCCCTAACAGTAGTCAACATATGCATAGATTGTGTAAGAAGTTATATTAATCAAAGTTTTATGTATGAAAATTAACTCAAATATGTAAGTAAAAAACAAAAATTAAAAATCAAAACAAATAATAGAAATGTGAACCTCATGCAAGGGACTCCTTTACAGGAGGCCCACCTGGTGTATCTAGAGAATGGTCAGAACTACCTCATAGAGCTTGAGGAGGGCATAATGCAATATTCAACAATGGTAGTTGCAACTACCATGGGCAGGGCATGAGGATTCACATGGTTTCAATTCCCATGGAGGTCATTTTTCTAGAGAAGTCGAGGTATTTTGTGGTGAGTTAGCCCGAAGGAACATACCTCCCCTACTGTGAGATATCAATGGGTAGCAACAACAATTCCTTCACTCACCTAAGTGGTAGTTTAGGGCCATTGTGAACTTGGGCGCATGGGCTTAATGTAACTTAGCTTTGGCTGTGGAAAATGAAAGAGTTAAGGGCCCAATACTTCCAAATAGAGTTCCAATAGACCATACATTTTCTTCCAATTGTGTATATAACAACATAATATAGATCTTACATGCTCAATAGAAGGAATTTGTGACCATGACTTATGAAGATATTTGTGGCCATGACCAGAGGTTAAGGACACTCAACATAATGAAGTATTCCTGACTTAGCCATGACAAACGATGTAGAAGTATGATAGCTACAACAATTTTATTTGGAACTTAGGAGTAGTGATGGAGAGAAGAGAAGGTGAGAACAAAGGTAACATTGTAGAGGAAGAGATTGTGAGAAAGAAACCAAATATCACACTATAATGAATGTTGCCTCTAGGTTGAGTTATGATAAAAAACAAGAGGTATCATAGGATTTTTTATGATATTAATTTGGTTATGAAAATTATAATCATAAAGTTATTTTAAGATTATGAATTTTTTTTTTTAAGCCCTGTCAGTTCGTTGTTGAGCCCACGCTCTGCCCTCCGCCACACTTAGGGTTTCTAGTTCTGCATCAGGGTGGTGTCGTCGGGGTGCTTGCCCTGGCTTGGGCTCGGCCCAATGTCGGATTCTCAAGACTGTCCTATGCCTCCCCCTCCTCCTCCTCCTCCTTGTCCTGAGATTGAAGCGTTCAAGGTCTTGATCACTTCCCAACCAAAGAAGAAGAAGCAGTTCCCCTCCAAATTTGTTAAGCAGCTAGATGAGATCCCCTCGGTGGCACTCCTGCCTGAGGGTCCAATGAGAGTGGCGATTTCCCTTGCGGATCGAGCTCTGGTTGATCAATTCACAGGCTTATGGCCCTCACCAAAAACAACTAAGGCATGGATCACTCGCAGCTAGAAGACCCTTATTGCCAATAGCGTCACCTCATACTTCCTGGGGTGGGGTTACTTCTTGTTCAAATTCAACATGAAGGAGAGAAGGACCTGATATTCAGAAGCAGAACCTATTTCATGGGACCTCAAGGGTTGTACCTAAATTTCTAGACTCCTGAATTCTATCCCTCGGAGGATGTCCATATACCATCCCAGTCTGGGTTAGGCTCCCAAACTTACTGGTGCACTGATGGAAGTGGGAATCAATGCAACAAATCAACAATGCCCTTGGGAAATTCATAGAAAAAGCAAACAACAAGGACCAATATGACTGTGCCAGAATCTGTGTGGAGGTGGATCTTGAAGTGGGCCCCCAAAATCCATTAAGCTAATGGTGGGGAAATGGTCCCATCTGCAGAAACTAGATTACGAACAGTTGTCGTTCAAATGCCGCAGATGTCATGAGTATGGCCACTTCGCCAAGAACTATCCCAAAAATGAATCCCCAGAAAAGTTGAAAGAAGAAGGATGGCAGCAAGCCAAGAAATCTAAACGAGTCCTATGTCCGGGAAAATGGAGAAAGGAAAGGGAAGCTAAGCTCCCACGGGGAATATTCCTAAAGCCAAACCCTCCCAGAAAGGCCAAGAGAATAGTTTTGCGGCTTTGAGCTCAGAGACAGAGGAAGTTCAAGAAATTGATCCACGGATCATGCAAAAGGATCTTCAAATGTAGGAAAACCTAGCACCACTAAATATTGGTGAGTATCCTAGAGGAATGAAAGAGACTGTCTCTGAGGGGGAAGATCTAGATTTGAAGGAGTCGGAGGAAGAAGGAGAAATTGGGGACAACCAAACTTTGGTTAGAAGATCTACCAAGGGATGGAAATCCTCCAGGGAAAAAAGAGAACAAGAAACCTATAAGGAGAAACTGAAGGGACCCAGCCGACCCTAGAAAATATGTTAGAAAAAAACACTAAAGCACACAAAAATCAAAGTCAGGGCTCTAAGGGAGCCCTCTCAGCTCAAAAAAGGAAGTAATGAAGATCATCTCCTAGAACTGCAAAGGGATGGGGAGCAACCTAAAAGAAGAAGCAATGAAAATTCTAGTAAGGTTGGAAAGGCCCAGCATTATTCTCATCTAGGAGACGAAAATCGAGGAAAAGGACTTTATCCATAAAAGAAAATAGTTTTGGGGAAAAGCAGGAGGTGTCACAGTCTCCTCTAGAGGCGCTTCAGGAGAGCTGGGAATCCTATGGGACGAGTCACGCTTTGAGAAAATTTTGGTTAAACTTAACTCAAATTGGATCTTTGCTCAGTTTGTGCATATCCACACCAAAGAAACTATGAGTTTGTTCAACATTTATGCTCCGGCCCTTCTGGGAGACAAAATTCTGTTGAGAATCCGTTAGGGACCTAGAAAATGAGATTCATATGATTAATGTAATTCTCCCTGGAGACATGAACATTACTCTAAGCTAAGAGGAGAAGCGAGGGGGAAACATTATAAGGGATCCAACCAGAGAATGGGTGGAGGATCTCATTCAGAACTGGGATCTGTTGGACATCAAGCCTCCGAAGGGAAAATATACATGGACCAATAGAAGAATAGGTCCAGGCCACATTGCTGCAAGGTTAGATCGTTTTCTAATTCAAATCTCCTTCTTGATCTTAGGTTTTGATTTTTTTTTCTGCTATTATTTCTTCGTCGGTCTCAGATCATAAGCCCATTAGGCTTGAGTTGAAGCCACACATGAATTTGGGGCCTATTCCCTTCCGTTTCAGTGCCCTCTAGGTGCAACAACCTGAATTTTTGGACAGAGTTGGGGAAGTCTAGAAACAACCTGTCGGTGGTTCCCCCTTTTTTGTGTGGGAAGAAAACTTGAGGAGAGTGAAGAGAACCCTCAAAATCTAGGCTAAAGCACTCCCCTCCCAGTCCGAGTCAAGGCTGGCTGCCTAGGCCTGTTTGGAGAGCCTCAAAAAACAAATGGAAGGTATGGACATCTCGAAGGATAGCCTTATCCTAGAAGAGGAGCTCCAAGCTAATCTCCATAAGGCCTGTATCCGGGAGGAGTAATTCTGGAGACTTAAATATCTCAGTCTGTGGCTATAAGCTAGGGATAGAAACACACCCTTCTTCCACAAGAAATCTCAAGCCAGAAGAAACTTTAACTCTATAGTGGAGTTAAAATCTAGAGATCAATCCTTCTCCGACCCTACTAGCATCAGACAATTTTCCCATCAGCACTTCAAAGAATTGTACTCAAACGAAAATCTTAGCTCCAATTTTCTCGAGTTGGTTCTTGTAAAGGTCAATTTCCAAATGAATGCCATGCTGACTTCTCCTGTCACCATCAATGAAATCAAGTCAGCCCTTAATGATATGGATCCGGACAAGGCTCCTGGGATGGATGGATTCACTTCTCGATTCATCAAAACTTGTTGGAACATTGTCAACAAGTATCTCTACAAAATGATCTTAAAGTCCTAGACCTGCCACAAGCTTAGGGGTAACACCAACTCGACCTTCTTGGCTCTTATTCCAAAAGAGAAAGGTGCAGAATCTTTCAACAGATTCATGCCAATTTCTCTCTATAATATTGGCTACAAGCTTATCACTAAAGTCATGGCCAACAGGCTGAAAGGCATTATTTCGAATATCATTCCTGACAATCAAGGGGGATTTGTCAAAGGTAGGCAGATAACAGATAATTTCATTCTAGTTCAGGAAGTGATCCATTAAAGCATCCAAAGAAGAGAAAAAGGTATGGCTATCAAGCTAGACTTGGCCAGTGCATTTGACAGAGTTAGGCACAAATTTCTATTTGGGGTCATGTAGAAATTTGGGTTTAACTGCTGCTTTATAAGCTAGGTCAAGGCCTGCATTGCGGAACCATGGATTTCTCCTCTCGTAAATGGGCATGCTACAGACTTCTTCAAGGCTAGTCGTGGGATAAAGTAGGGATTCCCTTTATCCCCTCTTCTCTTTGTTATTCAAGCATATGTCCTCAGTTTTATGCTGGAGAAAAGACAAATCAAGAAAGAGGTTATGGGTCTTTGGATCGCCAGGGGAGTCAGAGACATAAATCACACTCTATTTGCTGATGAATCCATTCTCCTGGGGGGTTCTTTTGCCATCTCGACCTCCCGCTTCAAACTGGAGCTTGATCGCTACTACTTCGTGTCTGGGAGTGAACTTAATACGAGAAAATGCTTCATCTACACTTGGAAACTCTATGGCCTTGAGCTAAGCATGATCACTAGGATTATGGGTTTCAAAGGATCCACAAAATGGGGGTCTTTCAAATATCTTGGGCTACTGATCTTTCAAGGATGTCTGAGAGGGAGAGACTGGTTCCCCTTGCTAGAAAAATTCAAGCTCAAAATGCAAGCTTGGGGCATGACATGGCTCAATCTAGCGGGTAAGACCATCCTTATTAAGTCTGTACTTAATAGTATTCCAATTTTTTAGATGTCTATATTGTTGGCTCCTGTGGGCATCCTTTGCAAGATGGAGAAATCCATTCGTTGCTTCTTCTAGAAGGGAGGGAAGAACAATGATACGAGAATTCCGCTAATCAGTTGGAATAAGATCGCTTTGATGCTGCTGGAAGGTGGCCTTCATGTAAAAGATCTCAGGGAACACAACATCGCCCTGGGAGCCAAGATCTTATGGCAACATGTTGCAAGGAATCCTGGATGGGCACAAATCACTTTGTGTAAAAAATATAGCTTTGGAAGGCATCTTCGCAGTCTGAATAACTTCCAAACTAATTGTCAGGGCTCCCAGATTCATCAACTATGTAAACGTGCCCTCCCACTTCTGCGTGACCACCTGTTTTAGATTCCAGGAAATGGGAAGCATATCAGAATGTGGGAGGAAAGAATCATGAACATAGAAGCAATTGGGGAGGACCCTAAGTTGCTGGAACTAAAAACATGGATGATTGCAGATGGTCGTTGCACACTGTGGGACATATTAGATGGGGAAAACAACAATTGGGCAGGGTGGAAAATAGAGATACCTGCTCATCTGGAGTAAGCTTCGGCCAAATTCATGGTGGCGCTAGCTGGGAAAGCCCCTCTAAACACTAGGAAAAAAGACAGAAGGGGTTGAGGTTCCTCAATGGGATGCTACTTCGCAGTTGAAGGTTACAGATGTCTTAAATCCATCCCCTTTGTTCCCCGCAACACTGCGATTTGGAAAGGGATTTAGCAGGTCAAAATCATCCTGAAGATCGACATGTTCACCTGGAAGCTATGGCATAGCAGCATCCTCACTGCTGAAAACTTGCAGCGCTACGACTTCCACGACCCCTCTCGATGCCTGCTCTGTCAACAACAAGAGGAATACTCGGTTCACATCTTCCTCAAGTGCAACTATGCTTGGGACATATGGAAAGAACTTCTGCCGATCTAGAACAGTAGCACCAATCTCCCATCCAACACCACAAATTTGTTGTCTTTTTGGGGAGACTTGTTCCCTAAGTCCTTCCCCGGGCGAGTTTGGCCCTTCGTGGGATGGATGATTATCCCAAAGCTTATTTACTGGAAGATATGGTTTGAAAGAAACAACTAGATATTTCAAGAGAGGGCCCTAAACCAGCGGCAAACCAGTGTGAAAACTAAAATCCTCTTCAAAGAAATAATGCAGGCCAAGGTGAACTAGAAGCGGGTTGGTGGCTTAAATTAGCAATGTAGGGAGTGGTGTTAGCAGTTGGGGATAAATCTTCCCATGGGACAAAATATGGAGAAGGGTAGAGAAGAATGGAAAATCAATTTAGAGGATGAGGACTTCGACAAATGGAGAAGTAGATCAGATGCCCACACTATGTTTTTTGACGGTGCAAAAAAAGGGAATTTGGGGAAGGCTAGAGGCAGAGGAATTATCTGCTGCCCTTCAGACCAAATCATCTCCCATTTTTCCTAGGGTTTGGGGCCTTCCTCGAAAAATCAAGTGGAAGCCATGGCCCTCCTCCAAGGTTTGAAACAACTGCAAAAACATGGTATTAAGGAGGCCTGAGTCATTGGAGATTCACAAAATCTCATTGGCCTGATTGTGAAAAAATCGGTCCCTAAAGACCTTCGCTTGCAATGACTGTTCGATCGTATTAAGAAGTTGATTGGGTCATTTGACAGACTTTAGTTCTTTCATGTCCTATGGAAAAATAACACAGAAGTGGATGTTGAGGCCAACATTGTTGTCTCTTTGCATGCGGGATCCCTCCTCTATGATGAGGGGGAATCATGGGACCCTCTTCCTTAGCCTGTCATGTATTTTTGTCTCTTTCTACAATAATTTGTTTTTATTAGAAGGTTTTCTAGTCATTGGGAAATTGCGAGAGTGAATGTAAGAAATAGAGTAGTCAAATTTTGCTTGTTCAGAAACACCCTAGACATTGGGTCCCCAGCTGTACAATCACCGAGCATAAGGTATTGAGGAAACACCTGCACTCGAGGTATGAGCTCGAATCAGTATACAACAACAATAGCTTAAATTAGTTAGTAGTTAGCCTTGCAATAAACGCTTAACCAAATAACATTTCCTTTGGAAGAACTAGTACTTGCAGGGATTTGTAGGGATTTCTTTAGTAATTGTAGGATTTCTTTATAAGTAGTCAAAATGAAGAACTAGTAACTTCAGGGATTAGCAGAGATATGGAAGGAATTTATGCCCATTAATTATGTTGACTTTATGCGACTCGAAACCCATAAATAATGCATAATTGGCCTCATCTTGCAACCTAAAACAAAGGTCTAATAACACATAATTGGCCTCATCAGGGCGGCCTAGAATGAAGGGCAGACCTTGGGTGAGATATTGCCTGTTAGATTTAAATAGAGATGATGAGGGCATGCGGAGGCTTCGACACGAGTTGAGAATGACAAATCTTCAATAATGTTATGAGGAAAAAACTCATTAAAAAACACCTATTAATGTAATTATCCAAAAAAATAAACTACAAAAAACTTTGAAGAGTCTTGATAATATCCTTTCATTAATTAAAAAAATTAATTGTTTTTTATAGAGTAGTATATATATATTAAATAAAATAAAAAATAAAGTATGGAAATTAATTTTTTTTTAAATATAAATTAAATATCCATTTAAAAAAACAAAATATAGAAATCTCAATTTTAAAAGTTTAAAAAGTAATAAGTAAATAAAATATTTTTTAATGGATATTGTATAAAATAAATATTTTAATGAATATTTATTTAATGTATTTTAATTGACCCAATCTTAACAAATTCGATCTGATATTAATATTCAAAAAAAATGAGATGGGGCTCCAATGGTTACAAGAGGTGATATAGAAGAAGAAAAGCGAGGTGTGATAGTGATGCCTACTCGTCACCCTTTTGCTTCTAGCATTCAAGTAAACCTGAAATACGAGAGAGAGCGTAGATACGGATGAGCGAAACAGAAGGAAGATAAACTTGCAATACATGATTAATCTATGTTAATATGGCGGATATGGCGACGGTGGAGTTTTCAGGATTGACATATGCACCTTGGTTTCTTGCATTTGTGGAGCCGGAGCTACGGCATTTGTAATTTTTTTCCGGCTATGTACTTCAAAATTTCAATTGATTATTGTGTGGGTACACTTTCGTTGGAAAGTTCTTTAAAGCTGTCTCCTGAAGGGAGGTGACCCTCTAGTGGAAGAAGTTGAGATCAACTTTGTGTCTCTCTTCCGCCAGACTTAGCCTAAAAATGCGGCTTGTCATCCATGATCTTCTAATGGGCTCGGATTTGTTCCGACTCCGCTTGGAGGTCGGCACAATGCGGACAATCTTTTCTCCTAGCCATTTTGACTAGAGGTAACCAGATTCCGAGAGGTTTGAGACAGAAACGAGAAGTAGGAAATGGAGAAGGATGAGGAATCAAGCACATGAGGGGGAAGCGTATGCAAGCGAGAGAAGAAGAGTCGGGAGTTGTGGGCAGGTGGAGAGCGCAAGGAGTGGTGGACACACTCCCATAAGGGCAAACACGGATGCAAAAGAGCGAGAGGCTTCCTCGACAGAGACTAAATCGCAAGGAGAAGTGGTAGCCCGAGAAGGGAAGGGATGGCATATAAAAAGGGGAGAGCGCGAGGCGAGGCACGAGGGAAGTCACGAGGAGATGGAGGGAGGAATCGAGCACGAGGAGAGGAGAGGCAGCGGCCTTGAAAGGAGAAGAAATGCAGAGGGAGATAAGAATCAAAGGAAAAAAAGATATGAAATCATTGCAGTGATGGAAGGAGGACCATGCGCATGATCTTGAGGCACGTGAAAACGCCTCCAAATTTGAACTATCTTGTGCAGAGGCTTTTCACGAGTCCATTGAGTGATGGTCCATTCTGTCGAGAATCCAAAGATGATAGAGCCAAGTCATGGCGAGGTGGATTTGATGTTCGATCTCATTACAGAGAGGACTCCTATGGATCTATGACAAGTCCCCGGTGGCATCGAGGTCCGCCTCCTTATTGAGGGTGCGGAGGAAGTGGTAGAAGTTGACCCCCGCATATCTTCAATAAGAAATTGGCATTTGCTTGTGGTTTGTTGAAGGGCCATGTTTTCTACCGAGCAATTATGAACCATAAGGCTAATGATGATGGCCGAATCGCCTAAATATCATGGAATTGTTTATGCCTAGATTTTGCGGTTGAAGGATGCCTAGAAGTAAGCGAGAGGCTTCGGCCCTATTATTGGAGAGAGCTCCCAATCCCCATTCGAAGGAAGAGATGATTATACCCTCCTCATTGCGGATAATTCCACCAGCCTCTACATGCCCGGATTGGACTTGGACGCACCGTCAAAGAATAGAGAGGGGTCTTTTGTAGTTCCTTAACCATATGTTGAAATCCTCCTCGCTCGCCGAATTTTCCAACTGTTGTTGGTGATATTCCACTGATTGTTGAGGTTGTTACTGCGGTTGATGGTGTTTTTTTTTATCCAACAGGTAGCTTATGAAGTTGCGCTCTTCCACACAAAGATCCTTGTAGTCAATCTGATTTGTATGCTTCTTAGTAGAGATAACTTCCCGGGAGTGAGGGCTTCTAGCTTTACTACTGACTTCTCGAAGTCGGTTGTTTTGTCCTTGAAGACTCTTTAGTTTCGGGTACAGCCAAATATTCCAAATATTTGTGAGGGGAGAGTATCCCGGGACTCTTTTTCGCCATCTTTGTTCTTTTTGCATTTCAGGGTAGCTTTTTCTTCCATAGGCCCACGACTTCAACAATGGTGTTGTGTGAGCCCCATTGGGAGATTGGAGTTTGGGATGAGCTCCTTCCAACGATTGATGGCAAAGGGGCATTCAATGAAAAGATGATGATGGATGGCTTTCTTCAAGCAGCTTGACAGTTAGGACAACGGGAGGGCCCTAATCATACCTCACTTTTTTAGATTATCGTGAGGTTAAGATTTTCCCTTTGAGTAAGGTCCAAATGAAGAATTTGATCCTGGGGGGGGCCTCGCATCTCCAAAACTAATTTCCACGAAGACCACTTGGGCGTAGTGTAATCCTCTTTGCAAAGAGTTTGATAACCAACTTTTATAGAGTAGGTCGATCCTATTGGATCCTCAATGAAAACCATCCTCACCGTCCCACTTTAAGGGCACTATGCCATGAAGATGAGATTGGAGGGCTACAAGACTCGCTTCTAAATGAGCCAGAACCTCGGGGAATCGCACACTCGGTCCAAATCATAGATTGAGAATCCCGCATGGATATTTGGTTTAAGTTGTGAAGTCCCATGTTGCTGAGATAGGCGTAATATTATGGGTCTCCCGATTACTATTGATGGGGGCTCTGTCCCATAATTTTTATCCGCTCCAATGTCGATGTTGCTCGCCACCCTCAGGGCACTTTGGATATGTTATGGGCTAGGGAGGAAATAGCTTTTTTACTAAAGCCCCCATATTCTTGAGCAAGGCTTGTTGGGAATAGCTTGGTCTGGCGAGATGTCCCGCCTAGAAGTATTTAGGTATTTAATTTCCGCAACTTGTTTCTCACCGGTGCGACCTTGCCACCGATAAGTCTCCGTATTATCTTCTCCACCATAAGCCGATATCTGTAAGTTTTGGTGAGCGCGATACCCAAGCCTCCATGTTCTTGATCTCGAATGACTTTCTTACAGCTTGATGAGATTGTATTTTGCTTTTTCTCACATTTCCCACCTTCCCAAAGGAATCGACGAATAATGGCCCTTGATTTTGTGTTGGAAGGTGGCGGTGGGCTTGAAGGAGGGAGAACCGGTATAAAGGCAGGGAGAGAGGTCCGATTTGAGAAGGATAAGGCACTCTACCAGTATTCGTACCCAAGAAGCTCCCCAATGTCGCACTTTCCTTTTCATTTTGTCGATGATGATGTGCCACACACTGCCCTTCGGGGACTTGTGCTTGCAGCAGCATGCCCGTATAAGAGAAGTGTCCCCAATCCAATTTGTAAGGGACCTCAAAAATGTTGGCAATGTTATGCAAAGACTAGGGCTGAAGTATTCCATCCATAAATGCAACTTTTCGAGATGATTAATTAGGCCTCCATAATAGCTCATGAATTTATCCAAGAGAGACTTGAATCGATGAGCTATGATGTTGGAGGCTCCTCCCATTAATAGAGTATCATCGACAAATTGAGAATGATTCAAATTTTTGACTTCAGTTGCCAAACTTAATGCCGATGATGAGTCCAACCCCGACGCTTGTGATCAAGGGCCTTGCTTTGAAGGATTCAGCCCATTAAAATGGAAAGGTAAGGGGACAAGGGAAAGCCTTGTCTTAGTCCACGAGACGGCGGAAGGAGGGAGCTAGACTCGCCATTGATGAGGGAAATCCATGCCGTAATGCGATGCTTTAATAAGATCAAGGAAGGAGGAATCAAATCCCATTTTTTTAAGAAACGAAAGAGGAAGGGTGTCGAGAATCGGTCAAAGGCATTGGCTAAGTCTAGCTTTGGGATAAAGCCTTTTTCATTGCGAGAGAGGCGGAATGAATTGCTTCTTGGAAAAGAAGGATGGAATCATAGATTTGTCTACTAGACAAGAATCTTCCTTGGTTCTTGGCAATGGAGAGTGAAGATGGGGTTTCGAGTGGAGAGCTAAGATTTTGGTCAAGATTTTATAAGAGGCATTACAAAGGGAAATGGGTCAAACTGAGAAGGAGGAGGGTTTGTTATCTTTAGAAATGAGGGCAAGATGAGTGGCATTGGTATACTCCTACATTGCATTTGCAGCTGGGTCCAAAGTATCCCGCTTTGACCAAATCTTTTATAATCTCCCAATAGGTCTTGTAAAAACTAATGGAAAAGCCATATGGACCTGGGAGCTTTATCCGGATGCGGGGTCCATATTGCTCTTTGGATCTCTCATTTCATCAATTCCCTTGGTGAGAAAATTATTGATGCCCCTCATTGACGTAGTGGGAAGGTACTCGGAGGAGGTCGTAATAGTCCTCTTCACTTTTCGTCTCGTTGAGAGAACTTGAAAGTAAGAAGAAGTGGCCATTTTTCTTGCTTCTTGATTGGTATGAAGAATGCCATCAACATCTATGATGGAACTTATGTTATTACGAATTTTCCTGACAATGGCTTGTTTGTGGAAATAAGAAGTGTTCTTATTGCCATCTTGAATCCATAGATGTCTCGATTTAATGCGCCATTTCTGCTCCTCTTCTCTGCTAGTACTATAAAGTCGGTAGTAAAGATCATTTTCCAGCACACGATGTTCGGGGGTGAGCCCATTTGTTTCGATTTGATCATGAACTCCTTCCGCCCTTTGCTTTATATCGCCTTTGTATCCTCTCCGGCTCTTTGTAGTGGGATTTCGCCCATTCCTTGAGAGAATTTTTTGGTATTCTTCAACTTGCTTTCCCCATATGTATACGTGAGATCCTTCGATATGTCGACTCCGGTGACAACCCAAAAAATATTATTGGCTTCGGGTGAACATTGTTCCACAAAGGACTCGTATTTAAAGGGTATAGGTCCTAAAGGACGATGCTCTTGAAGAGTGAGCGTAATTGGGTAGTGATCGTAGCGAGAAGGGGAGGACGAGAGCATAAGTCGTGGAGAAGGAGGCTAGGAGGGTGATATCCACATGAATTTCGTATAGTCGCTCCATAATATTATCTTTCCCAATTCTACGCGTTGCTCCATGTAAATTTACGATTTTTGGGAACTATGTCAACCAGCTCATGCTCCCGCATGATGTCTTCTAACCGAGTTCTAAAAAGGATCTTTTGTGAAATTTCCTCCTCTTTTTTTCATTTGAGTGGAGGATGAGATTAAAATCTCCTCCTATTATTATATTATTGTTCTCCTCTTCGTCTATGTCGGCCTTGATAGAGTTCCATCCTGCTCTTTATCTCCGTAGTGATTAGGTCCGTAGACATTGTAGATGATGATGTTGTCTCTATTGTATTCCAATATGACTTTGATTCGGTTCTTGATTAATAACGCTACTATTAAGCTTCCATTCACTCGTTGTTCCGAAAGGGTGACAATACCCCCAAAAGCGCCTCTAGATTCAGTGTGAGGAGGCCATCATACTATTTAAACTTGTCAATAATTTCTTTCATTTCTGGTTTCCCTTGTTTGGCCTCTTTTAAGAGAAGAATGATCGGTTTTTTCCTGACTTATCGTATCTTTGAGGGCAATGATTTTGGAGGGGTGCCCCAGTCCCCTCCTGTTCCAAGAAAGTACTTTCATCATTGAGTACCAATGTTGTGAAGGGTTGCTCGCCCTTCGTTCAGCCGCCATCTCCTTGCTATTTTTCCCCAAGATGTAGGGTTTCGATTGGGTTTTGGGTGTCCATTGCTATGTATTTTGTGCATTTTCGTCTCTTTGTTGCTTGAAGGATCTCCCTACTAGTGCCCTTGATTTTTTTCTCGAGGTTCAAGGTTTTCACCATGTTCTTTCGAAGAGTTTCTAGTAGCACGTATGGAGGGGGGATCGGGGGCGAGAGGGGGGGGGGTCCCGTTGGAGAAGGGGAGGAGCTTGGGCCATCAAGTTGGGAGAGGGGGATGATAAGAGGAGGATCATCCTCATGAGGGGTTAGAGAGGAGAAGGGGTTGGAAGATTCCAAGTTCGAATTTGGAGGAGGGTGGGGTGTGAGCCGGGGACGAGAGGAAGTAGAAGGATGAATGGGGGTTCCCAGGGGAAGAGGGAGAGGAGGTGGGGGCTAAGGGGTTGATATGGGAAGGAGCAGAGGATGGGCCAGCTTTAGGGTTAGAGGCAGGTTTCTTCTTTTTAACCGTTTCCCATTGTGCTTCTTGTTTAGGTTTTTCAACATCAATAACTTTAGAACAATGATTAGAAAAGTGGTTGTATTTGTGGCATACCTTACATTTGAAGAGGATCTGCTCGTAATCAAGTTGCTGAATGTGAGTCCAATCATCCACCTTGAGCTTGATGGCCTTCGAGAGCCCTTTACCAAGGTCAACCTCAACGTAGATCCCTGGCGCAAGCTTGCATGTTGTCCTTTGGCTCGCCGCGATCGATGAATTTGCCGACGACGTTCCCAATGGCACAGGCTCGGATTCGTCTCCCAGCAGGTGAACGAGGAGGTGAGGAAGACGGACCCAAATCGGAACTGCGTTGGGCACATCTAGCTCGTGGTCGAAGTTTGTGGTCCATTTGTTAAGATATAATCCTCTCGAATCCATGAAATAAGGCTCGTTTCTAAAGATTAAATACTTGTCCTCCTTGGATTTGAAATGAAAGGTGAAATACCCTTTCCTGCGTAAGTGAATGGAGATTTTACCATTTATTTTGTCGGCCCGTGCCATTCTACCCATCATTGAACCGGTTTCTCGGAGAGGGCTAAAGTCCAATGAACCGACCTATCGGTCCCTTTTTCACGCTAACGAAAGAGCAACCATTCGAGGAAGAGAAGGAGGAAGAACGACTTCCCCGAAGGCCCTCAAGTTTCTTAACAAATTTGGAGATTGTTCAGGGCGAGGTCTCCGAGGCGGCGAGATTTGACCCGCGATCGAGAAGGCGAGTTGAGCGGCATCCGCCTCCGGGGAGGAGCCCGGGAGGGACCATGCTCGAAGAAGAGAGGGAGCAGAGCCGAGGGCCTTGGTAGTGCTAGGGCGTGGCACGTGCAGCGGTAGCACGACCTAGAGAGGACCGGAGCACAACATTCGGCAGTCCACAACGAAAAAAAATAAAATAAAATAAAAATAAAAAATAAATTTATATCAATGACCTAATCTTAATGATGAACCACATTGGTTAAAAAACTGGTAGATAATGTTTTATTTCATTGCATGTAATTATTATTAAAAAGAATTCTAAATATTTATGATGGATCACAAAAGCCAAAATTCTATAAATGTTAAGTCCGTTCCACGAAGTCGGTGCCCTATTTGGTGGAAGGCAAGTGCAGTAGTGATAGTCTTTGGCTTCGCTATAGCCACCATTAATCATCTACTCGCTAAGCATATAAACTGATAACTTTCACATTTAATTCTTTGGGATGCCTCCGGCCGGCACCAATTCCTTTCCATCTCGATGCTGCGTGCTCGAAGAAGCTTCGCCATTCTCAACAATTCACACATGGTTGCTCATATATTGATTCTTATCCTTTCCACGTAATCCATGGTTGCTCTATGTATTGATTTCCACGTACTCACTCCTTGATGTTTATGTGAATCACATGCACAACGTTGACTTTCTTGGTACTAGGATTGCAGGGTTCCCGCGGCTTGGAAACGCCAAAGCTTCACAGGGCAGGCTGAGTCAGAACTCAATGGCGAGCCTGGAAAGAGAAATACAGCAGGAGTTTTGCAGGGACAAGAGAAGGCATTCTCGGATCCAAGATGAAGACTGCAAAGATGAGAATCCATGGCGGCAGACGAAGTAGGATTTTACGAGGCATGCTGCCTGTCCTGTATCAGCAAATCTATAACGTATTTTTCATCATCACAAAGTTATAGTGATGGTATCAAATCTATGGTGCACATTCAATGTTGGCCTATTGATCATTTAAAAAACAAGTACTAGTATTTGAATGCAAATCTCATGAATATGAACCAGGGATAGCTTTATATGATTTGCTGCTTTACTATAAAGACGAAAGCAGTTTTTCTCACGCTCAGTAGTTTTTAATATTTTGTGTTTGTGATGAAAAAAGGCGGTGCAGTCACCTAGTAGTTTTTAATAATTTTTAGTTGGTCCCGCTTTATCATAAAGATCCATGTAGGTCACCTAGTAGTTTTTAATATTTTTGGTTTAGAAAATTTTTCTAACTTAGTCTTAATCTGATTGGAATTTAGTTATGAAATCCTGGCCTCAAAATGGATCCTTCTCAACCTCACAAACCTCAAAATTGAAATTACATTATCATGAAAATAATGATCTCTATTTCATGTACATCATCAACGCCGACTTTTATTGTTCTCCACATGATCATTTCTTTTTAAGTTTTCAGATATCTTTATTTATCACACTTTTCTTCTTCTTTCTAGTAACGTTGATATCCTTGATGAAAAATACAGGTGTACCTGAATATTTTGAGAAATTCCTTTTATCTCTCGAATTGCCGTCATGCCTTAAGCCCAAGATTTAAGGAGATGTACTCACTTGCAAAATTAATACGTCATGTAGCAACACTTTGAAAGATCTCTGTGAGATTTTTAAGTTAAATTGTTGAGAATATAATATAATGGTACTGTGGTGTACCATATATATGCACTACCGAAATTATACTCTCAGTATTTACTATAAAATGCATTTTATATGGTTTGGAGATAAATTAAACTATTAACTCTCAATAAAAATAACCTATTTGGATTGTTTTGATGAATAATGTCATTTTAATTTTGGTGGATTGTATCGATGTTAGGAAGCTCCAAATCATGAAAATATTAGAATAAATAATAAGTAATAAATGCAATATGAGAGATTGCATATTACTAGTAAGTATACAAAACTAGTAGGCTCTCTTTTGTAGCTTTTTATAGTGTCTCAGATAAAATTATCATCCTTCAAAGAAAGGCCTTCAAAGCCTCAAACGCCTCAAGGTTTCCTACTAATTCTTTCTAAGTAAAATATATAATGGGATATGTCAATTGTACTAGATATAGCTGTGATGTACTCATGCTTTATGAATCCCAAACATAGTTTTATGAAGTTTTAACATTTTCATTTATAACACTAAATTTTTATGGAAAAAAATAATAGCTCAATTTTTTATAAAATTATTTTGTATCGAGTCTCAAAGTCATTGAGCCCAGTAGGCTCATTCTACATTCTAGTATGAAGGGACATGTGTGAGTATGTTTACCTCAAAAATTAATAAAATTAATTTTGTACATTAATAATAGAGAGAGGCAATCATACATAAGTGCTATGGCAGGAAATATTCTACGGTCTATGTGTATAGTATGTCAAAGTCCTCAAAAAATAATAAAAATAGTGCTTTACTAGTGTCAACACAAAAAAAGAAAAACCACTATAAATAAACAATGAGGCTCACTTTAGCAATAGAATATTTCATGTACTTTGGTTATTTGATACCTACTTTCTTACTCTTTTCGAAATAATAAATAAAAAAATTTCCATGTTTATCTTATATATATATATATATATATATATATATATATATATATATATATATATATATATATATTTCAATTTAAAACTTAAATAAATTGTTTGAATATCCATATTAAACTAATATAAGTATTGAACCTCTTTCTCTCTATTATGTGTATTAATGTTTACCTCATATTTCAATGCTCTTAAAAGGAAAAAAGTAATTAAAGATAAAATAATGTAATTTATTAATAAAAGAAAATATACATTCATTCAATTTTTACAAATATAAAATATTATAATGATAAAATATTCAAAAATGTAATTTAAACAATGAAAAAGTTGCTACCATAAATCTATCTTAATCACATATTTACCTAACACTAAAAAAGTATTAAATCTCTTAAAGTGTAATCAATTTTTGCAATTTGATTTTTCTAAGTTCTTAGTAAACTCTATTAAAATGAATATATACTGATTTTTTAATATAAATATAAATATAAGATTACTTTTCAATTACAAATTCATATGTTTATTATCAATTTCTTTTTAAATATATTAATTTCATAGTTAATTGGATAATTTTTTAAAAGTCGTTAAAAATTAGTTTGCCTTTTTTAAAATATTTCTTTTATGAACTCGTTGCATTTTGGTTTATCACTCATCAATCAAGAAAGTAACTAATTTTTTCAACTTTCCATGATGGAAGATTAAATTAATATGTACCCTTCAAAAATGCCAAAAATTAATATACCCTTCGATGGCGCATGGCTTAATCTACGACCACTTTTAGCTCTAATTCCTTAAACCCTTCTTTCACCATCACCTTCAAGATGTAATCATTCAATGTATGAGTCTCCTCTTTCTCTCCGATCATCTGCCATATTTGATTATAATGAATCTTATTTTTTCTTTTCCCTTCGCTAATTTTTGTAATTGGACATGGTCCTTGTACCAAAATGCCCCCCATAGTTCAACTCTTTGATATACCGTAAATATCCGAAGATAACTATGGAGGTTGTCTCAATTTTGAGAATCATAATGCGCTTTCCTACCACAAGGTAGCACTAGTGGTTGAATACACATTTGTGAGCTCTATTGTATTATGAAATTGGAATATATTAAGAATTCAAACCAGAGCTTAGGGTTAGCTTATTTGTGTTTGACATATCTACAAGATATTGCAATTGATAACAATAATAAATATTACCGAGATTTTGGAATTTTTTTTAAGGAATCGATCGAGATAAAGATATTCAATTAAGAAAATTCAAACACAAGATAAATTATACATGACGCGAAAAACACAAAGTCATGAAAGAGACAACAAAATGATTAATCATGAATAACCCATTTATCTTGCTTTAAAATTTATAAATTGTATGACTATAAGTTTATGCTACGAAGTTGAGATTATCTTTCAAGAGAAGATTTTTTTTCTAAGCTAATCCTATTAGATCCATAAATAAAAACAAAAAGGTTACAAGTCACATCCCGAGGATTGAACAAGTTCAAGCCACAGGGAAGAGTCAGAGAAATTCTAGCAAGTGTTGGACCGCCCTCACGGGGAAACCAAATTCTTAGAGGTCAAAAAAATTCTGTCGCCCATGATGGGAAACACATGAAGTCAGCTTTGCAAAATTATACACTGAGCTTTAGCAGAAAAGAAAAACATTTTTAAACTAGTGTAATCTATGAAGAGATGAAAATAAAGTCCTAAAGGATTACCTACATCCTTATCACTGCAATTTGGAAGCTCCTCGATGATCCCCGCACATAGCCAACATCCTCCATTCCCCGTGCGTAACGCGTGTGCATCGACACATTCGCACAACGAAGGGAGAGAGCCCGAAATCGGCCACGTTATCCAGCGTGGCCGAGGGTGTTTCTGGTTAGCCCAGAGAGGTTGCCTGTGTTCAAGTCCAAACCGTTGCGACGTCCACCCGACCCGCCGCCACTCGTTTCCTCCCCGAATCATCGCAGTCGCTCATCGCTCACCGGTTGCGCCCTTTGCACCCGAAAGGGATTTCTGCCGCGTGGTGGTGAAGGAAGTGTCTGAAATGGTGGACTTATGGGCTCGTTTTTGCGGGGCGAAGGGAGGGGGACGCGTGGAGCCGAAGCGGGTGGGAGCCCAGAGAAAGCTAGGCATTCGTGGACGAGAACTCGAAAAATTCGTCTGCAGGCAGGGAGAGGTTCACTTCACGTCCATGGGAGAGTGAGAGGGGAGGGCAGAGGACGAGCAGGCCGGCCGCGCCCCACAGCCTCTCCGGCATTGTTGCTTGTGACGTCGAGGGCATGATAGTCCAAGCAGCAACTCTGACTCGAAACTGAGATGGAGTCAGGAGTCCCGAAAGGAGGGAGACGCGACGAGAGAGCTCCGAGCTTGGGACGGCACAAGAGTAGTGCACTCGTAGACCGAGTGACAATGGGTAGACAGCGCACAAAGAGTGGGCGTGCAAGGCCGATAACTAAATTGGAGAGCCAAGGTGTGCAACAAATGGCTATGGATAGCCGCATTAAAGGACTGCGGCACCCAGTACATCGACGACAGTGGTGGCGTAGGGTGGAGAGAGACTCCCTCATGCCCTGCATAATGACGCAGAAGAGCTCCTCCCAAAATCTATGCACCTAGAGCCGCCGAGTGTCCATCCTCATGGCGGCCCCGTGGCACCTCCTCGCTCTTAGTTTTCACCCGCATCCGGGATCTTTCAAGAGAAGATTATTGTTTCGCCAAATTTATTTTATTGTCTTTTAAAATCGTTCGACCACAATTATATGCGATCAAGACAGTAACGATTTATACAAATATCTCCAATTCCGTGGACAACAAAATAATGAAATTATGTACAGAAAGCATACTATCGTAAGATTCATATTTCAAGAAGCTGTAATAAAACTAAATACTATCATAGTCGGTGGTGGACATACAATTTGTACAATTGTGTTATCCACATATTGTTGAGACACTTGATACTTGTATAGTTAACAAATAAATTTATTTATAGTTTTTGAGTCATAATTATGTTGCATCAGCTCAGTGGGTGCTTCTGCATCTAGTAACAAGTATCCGGTAACAAGTATCCGATATTGCTAGTAGCTTTTCCAAATTTACATGAAATTTCAAGTTGGGAGTGACAATAATATAATATATTAAAATTTAATATATATTAAAATAAATAATTTATTTCCATTCAAAACTTGCCAATTAAATTCTATCTTGTAGATTCCATATTGCAATGAAATATGTAAAATATTGAAATTTGAAATACTACCAGGAAAAAATCAAAATATTAATCAATCAACAAATTCCCAATGAAATTCCTTGCCAACAAAGAAACATGCTGAACTCCTAAATGGAAAAAAATGCTATTATTACTTGATTATTATGTGATTTCATGAGACACTATATTATATCCAATTTCAAAATTCAAGTTTGGAAAATAAAATGAAACCGACTAACACACTACTCTTTCTCATTTTGATCATCATTGTAATTTTGTTGAATCTTTGTCATTAAAGCTTCAAGAAAGTAGACCTATTTGCAATTGTTGAACTTCAAGATTTGCAATAGAAGCTTTGCCAAGGAATGAGTGTGCAACCGTCTATAATTTGTTGAAACCTTTGCTACATCCTCACATATTTGTCCCTTTACCCAAAACGTCAAAATTTATTGTAGTGAAGCTCCCAAAAAGCTCCAAAATACCCTTTAAAGCTCCCATTTGGAAAGTTTCCTACCAGCCTCCCAAACTCCTAGGAGCCGGGGAGCTTGAGGTACGTGCTCTCCCAATAACCGAAAGCGTATTATGCTCATAATATACTCACTTTAAACTTTATGGCTCTTTGATTTACACACTATTAGTCAAAACAATATTCATAAACCCACACTCTCTTATTGTAATATATATGGTATCTATAGGGCGGAAACGTGAACCCCGGGTTACACTTTTGTGAGAATTGCGGGTTGAAATTTTTTTTCGGCAACAGTTCACCGAACATTTTATAGAGTTCAAATCTAACTATGTAATAGTTTCTACGAACTTATTTTTAAAGTTTCAACGAACTCGTGATTCCGCTTTAGACCGATTTCCGCTTTATCGATCGACGCGCGGGCAACATAATTTTTGCCGAGATTAGAAAACCGGCAACTCAAAGTTTGGGTCGAACTTATATAAAAGTTTCGTCGAACATTGAGTTCCGTACCGAACTTTTTTACATTTAAAAATAGTTCGGCCGAACTATTTTCTACAACAAATCGCCCGTGAAGTTATGTGGTTTCATTGTTCCCACGCTTTTCTCCGTCGCCGTTTCTCCCGCGTTTTCTCGTCACCGTCGTCGGCCGTCGTTTCTCGTCACCGCAGCTCCTCGTCGCCGCGCGCGGTGTTTTGCCACTTCGACCGCGCTCCTTCATTATCGGGTATGTTACTAGTCACAACTTGGCGTGAGGGATAGGATGATACTTTGGAATCTTTGCACACAAAGAATTGCTCCACCCTCTTAAAGTCACCGTTGCAGGGAATCTATGTTATTATATTCAAAATCAATAATATAAGCTTATATATCAGATTTATTTCAGCCGAATTGTTCTAACAACATGAAATCAGCAGCGTTAATATAATAATAACACTGAGTTAGGTACAGCATCAAATCGTAAGCATCATGAAAAGTCTTTTAGAATTATTGCCACTCTCAAAAAGTCTTTGATGTTTTTGAATGACTCTGTCCAAGCCGGACCTCACCGTACAGATGATGTTCTCTCGCACCATATGTGGGCATTTCTTACACAGTCAACATTATATGTTGCTCGTTTTCTCTTATCTCAAAAGACATGCATAAGGCGTAAAGAGTGTTCGCGTCCACGTCCACCCATCCATAAAGTGTAGTCGCCCATCTCCAAAGACAAAGGTTCGTGTGAGCCAAGGCGGATTTCCCACCGTATTTCCTTCACCCTTAATGACATGCTTAGTAATTTTTTGGTAGTGCATTCTTGCATACCTGGCCACTATTGATAAATTTGGTTTACCTCGCCCTAGGTCAATACAAGAGATTTCTTGATTTAATTCAATTCCTTTGGTAAGTGTTTTTTTTAAGAAAAGAAATTGTTCCTATAGAAGTTTAAGATTCGGTTCGCTTTTTAGCTACGATGTGACACATCCTTCGCAGAATTACTATGTTTCTTATTCATGCATTTTAGATTTGATCATTAGACACAACCTCGCAGTTGTTCCCTCTTTTATGGCCGACTTTAGGCCAAACTAGTCTCAGCTAGTATTCAGCACTAAATAAGGCTAAGTATTCACTTTAAATGTGCGACTTTCCGTACTTTTTGGATGTTTGTTTTTTGTCCTGGTGAAGTAACAATGCAAGTTGACGGTATCTTCTTCGTACCACATCAATTTCAGCATTCTCTTCTACCTTCGGTATCATTAAAGTACCAATCAATGGTCTTCCCACCCGTCGCTCGCACAAGAACAAGATGTCTTAGTTGCAGCAGAGCCAAAACTTCGCCCATTGCTCCAAAGCAGCTTTTTAGTTCTTCGAAGGACCCTCTCATATTGCTAGATCCAACTCCGATACGATACCGAGAGAGAGTCTATTAGAGCAAAGGGAGCTTCCATTCGTTACCATGGCAGTAGCCGCACCGTAATAGTCATGGGTGAACCAAATGTAGGAGGAACGTAGTTCTCAAACTAGATCCATCGAAGTACAATTGTATTGCATTTATCTCGTGCATGACTTGTATGGTTCCATTTATAATTAATATGATTATATTTAATATATTTAAATTGTGAAATTTGTAGATAATTTTATTTATTTTAAATACATACATAGAAAAATTATTCATGAAGCTCTCACACATTTTCAAATATTAAAAAACTATACAATATAACATTTGTAATGAACTTCACCCATACCGATTGTTCAATCCTCCCTTCTTGTTGAGAAAATTAAAAGTATTTTCCTAAGTAATTCATGGAATTTGCAAACTTGTATCTCTTTTAATACCGACTTATTTGCAAAAATTTAACCCAAGATGATTTAACTCTCGAGATGATTTAATAAGAATGAATAATATGTTAATTTTTTATTTAAAATTTTAGAGAGAAAATGTCACTTTAATATTTAATGTATTTAAATTATGAAATCACTGATGCACACCTTTTCCTTATTATAGTTAATGCTCATGTATATATGTATAGAAAATTATTTATGAGGTGTATACATTTTCAAATATTATGGGAGAGGTTGAAAGTTGGAGTCACTTTTGTTCCTGAGCTTAGTTAAATTTTGGCAAATTCTATTAAAAATACTCAAACATTTAAGTATTTATAGAAGAAGAATATACATATATTCAATGTTATAAGCATCAAAAAGTTTAAAAGAATTTTTGAAAAAAACTCGTACACAAATCTTAAACTCGTGTAAGAAAGAAACTTATAATTTCAATGTTCTTATTTAGAAATTTTCATTGAATGTTTAAAGTTCCATTTTCTTTTTCTTTCAACTATGCTGACTTTATTTTTTAGTTATATTTTTAATGTTGGAGAAAACAACTATTTATTTCTATGCGTAATGTATTAGTGGATTTGCATGTGTTAGGGTTGTGGATTCAGGCATCGAAACAACACACCATGATATTTCAAATTTAAAAATGATGGTTTTGAGTCCTAGGTAGCTTAGAATCCTACTTGTTGCTCAAAATAAGGATGCGACTTCCATTTGATTCTCTCACGAATAGGTTGTAATCATGAGGCTCTCGCTCAAGAGTGGAGCTCGCAAAATCTTGTGACGCCTTGTCACAAACAAACCATCAAACTCGAAAACACATCATTTTTCTCCTTCAAAGACGACATCATGTGAATATCTCCATGTACTCTTACATATTGGTGTACAAAACCATCAACCAAACACAAGTCGACAAAACATGCCTCTTCAAACAACTCGACTCTTAAGTCAGATACAGAGCTCATGTACAAATTTCCCCCATTTGAGCATCCAAGCAGTGTCTCACATAACTCTATCTCTTCAACATCTTGCTTCATGCAACATGTGCACCATACTTTGAATTTGCAAAGAAATTCATGAAACATCAAAATACATGCTAGGCCTTAATTGGATAAGAAATCTCAACCATCTCCGTCAGCGCAAAACCATTTCAATGGCGCTTTCTTTTCTTTCTTAACTATGTTGAATTCTAGTTTTTAGTTATATTTTTAATGTTGGAGAAAATAACTTATTTATTTCAGTGTGTAATTAGATTAGTGATTTCGATGTGTTAGGGCTGTGGATCTCGTGTACTGAAACAACACACCATGATATTTCAAATTTAAAAATGATGGTTTGAGTCCTAGGTAGCTTAGGAATCCTACTTGTTTTCAAAATAAGGATGCACTCCCATTTCGATTCTCACGAATAGGTTGTAATCATGAGGCTCTCGCTTCTCAAGAGTGGACCTCTCGCAAAATCTTGTGACGCCTTTGTCACAAACAAAACCATCAAACTGAAAACACATCATTTTTCTCCTTCAAAGAAAAAAATTCACATCATGTGACATCTCCATGTACTCTTACATATTGGTGTACAAAACCATCAACCAAACACAAGCTCGACAAAACATGCCTCTTCAAACAACCCACTCTTAAGTCAAATAATAGAGCTCATGTACAAATTTCCATATTTGTTGCATTTAAGTGTGTCTCACATAACTCTACTTTCAACATCTCGCTTTCATGCAATACAAGCACTCATACTTTGACTTTGCAAAGAAATTCATGAAAGCATCAAAATACATGCTAGGCCTTAATTGGATAAGAAATCTAATGGCAAACCATTTCAATGGCGCTTTCTTTTTCTTTTCAACTATGTTGAATTTAGTTTTTAGTTATATTTTTAATGTTGGAGAAAATAACTATTTATTTCATGTGTAATTATATTAGTGATTTCATGTAAGTTAGTGGTTGTGGATTCAGCATTGAAACAACACACCATGCTATATTTCAAAATTTTAAAAATGATGGTTTGAGTCCTAGGTAGCTTAGAATCCTACTCAGTTTCTCAAAAATAAGGATGCACTCCCATTTGATTCTCACGAATAGGTTGTAATCATGAGGCTCTCGCTCAAGAGTGGACCTTCGCAAAATCTTGTGACGTCTTGTCACAAACAAAACCATCAAACTGAAAGACACATCATGCAAGAAACATAGTTTCGCTGACATATCATTTTTTCTCCTCTCAAAGAAAAAAATTCCACATCATGTGAATATGTCCATGTACTCTTACATATTGGTGTACAAAACCATCAACCAAACACAAGTTGACAAAACATGCTCTCTTCAAACAACCCACTCTTAAGTCAAATAATAGAGCCTCATGTACAAATTTCCATATTTGTTGCATTTAAGTGTGCTTCTCAACATAACTCTACTTTCTCAACATCTTGCTTCATGCGCATGCAACATACTTTGAATTTGCAAAGAAATTCATGAAACATCAAAATACATGCTAGGGCCTTAATTGGATAAGAAATCTAAACCATCCTGTCAGCGCAGAACCATTTCAATGGCGCTTCTTTTAGTTGCACTTCATCATGTGAATCATCTTCGACTCATCGATTATGAAATCTCTTTTCCATTCTTCTTTTCTATTTTTTATAATCCCCTCTTGACAACCATAATATCTTGAAATGGAGCTAGCCAACTCAACATAGTATTGCAAAATCTCGGCTAAGTTAGATGAGGATTACATATGGTCATGAAATGAGCACCTGGACCTCTTTAGATATGCATACCAATTATGTTCATACAACACAACAACAGATGATTTAATTTACAAAATGTCACATGAGGAAGTCATATTTATCTCATGGGCCTTAAACTTAAATTATATAATCGTTTGACCTCTTTAAATGTCAGTCAATCACTCTCAAAAATGACTCCAAAAGGTTTTAGACTTGAATTTCTCCACATTAAAATGACCCTACAAGTTGATTCTTTCAGCTTTTTTCACTCTATGAGTAGCATCAATCGTAAAGATATTATGTACGATGGAGAATTCTTCGAAAGCGTTTCTCTCTGTTAATATATTTAATCATCTCAAATATTTATTTAAAAGTATCAATGGTATTTTGACCATGAGATTTGAACAATGTGATGTCGCGTAAATACCATTGATGCTTTTTAAATAAATATTGAGATTATTAAATATATTAACAAGGGAAAGCACCAGAGATTCTCCATCATGCATAATCGTACGTTGGATTTGGTGATAATTGTCTCCATATTTTGGCTTTCGACTCCGCAAAGCATAATTATTTTACAAGGAGTGGAAGGAGGGATGATCACATTGACTTGCTTGAAAGACATGTCTATGAACATTAACTACCTTGAACTATCGTGTAGGGAAAAAGAGACACATTCCCATGTCCGAGCATGAAAAACGTTTCTTTGATTATTGTTAATGCTCTCTAGTGTTTACTTCTACAAGTTCTATAGGCGTAGTCCGTAGGGCGCTGTAGCGCCTGGATCTCATCTTTTATGAAAGGTGACATATCTAGTAAATGCGCAAATAATCTCCGGAATGGATCTAAATAGAAGTATCTTCATTTTAATATTCGTAAACACAACAACTTTAAGGTAAACCATGTGTACATGTTCCATTCATCATGAACACAAAATTCACAAGCTTGAGGTAATGAACACTCGAAATAAAATTCCTTCTTGGAACAACTTCATGCGGCCTCCCTTCTTGGCTTTGGAGCATTTTCCATGTTTTCCATAACCAAGACCCAAATAATTAGGCCCTTCTCGAAGAACATTTGGCTCAACTATGCCTTTGTACATGCTTGTCCTTTAAAACCCTTTTACTTTCATAGCACATTTTCATCAAAAAATTTGGACCTTATTCCTCTAATGTCTCCCAAAAAGCACGTACACATTCATTTTCGCAGGAAATTGAAGGCAGAAACCAATAGCTGATCTCTTCTAACTAACCTTGACTAAAATGTGAGCTAAATTGTACTTTGATGCGCAATTTGATTTAAAATCTCCACCCTCACATTAGGCACCTCAATGATTATACCCTTAATGGGCTAGCACTCTGCTAGTGATCATCATCTCAAAATGACCTTAGTAGATGAAAACATTACCATGTTTGTAATCATCGCTTTCACACCATCTACATATGCATCTTTCTACACATTATATGATTGAATTTATGGTAGGTCATCCCCTCTATCTAGTACCATGATTGATTGTGACAATAGGTGAATAAAGGAAATTTGATAAGGAAGGGATCACTATAAGTTTTGTTCCTTCCTCTCACCCACCCATATCCAATGATCGCCTATTTTTTCTCTTCCAACATTTTATTTTGGAAATTCATTTTGGTAGTTAATTCTTACTAATGGGCTACAAACTACACGGGAAGTCAAAGAAATTGTTTATGCATACACTACTAAATCTCACAACATTGTTTGTTATTGGACTTTACAATAACAAAACAACGTAGAGTTCATTAATGTAGTGTGGTGTGGCTATCGATAAAATTAGTCGCTAATGAATTTTCGAGAATAGAAAGTTGGAAGTGGAAAATTGAGAAATCACTAGCTATGGGGGCGGATGGAGGAGGACAAAACTAGAAACTATCTGCTTTATAAATTGTATTTTATTCACTCGTTGTCACAATCATTCATGGGATAGGTAGAGAGGATGACATGCCAAAAATTCATGCATATAATATGTAGAAGGGGTCATGTATGAGATGGTGTGAAGTGATGATGATCGAGCATGGTAAATTTTCATATCTCTGAAGCAAAGTCATTTTGAGATGATGACAAACCAATACTAGCCATTTTAAGGTTATAATCATTAACAAGAAGAAATATGGGGAAGCGAAATTCAAATGTCTCATCACGGAAATTATAAAAATTGTAAGGATGGGGTTATAAGCGTTATGGAAAATTCTAAGTGCCAAATACCAAGGAACAAGCGATATACGGCTTCTCAAAAACTTTTATTTGATATATTCTTAAAAAACCAAGCACAAATTGTAGTAATCCTAGAATCATGCTTTACATAAGGTAAAATTGGGGAACTCATGACTTGTACTATAGATAAAAAAACATTTACCCTTACCAAAAAATATATGATAAAAAATTGGACAAACTACATAAGCTTAAGCTTAAGATATAATCCTTCTTGCTCTCTCCATATAGATAATGAAAATGATTGTTCCAAGTCTCATGTTGCTTCTCATGTTATTTTACAAACCTTGATTGGAAAGAAAAACAGGAGGGCAGAAATGTAAGAAATATAGAACATACCGGGATTTAACGTACAAACTCGGATTTTACTCGTGCATCGGAACTACAAAGGTTCGACTTCGAAACATAGTTTTTCCTCAGTTTCTCTCAATCGGTTCTATGTTTCACACGTGATCAATTATTGTTTTGAAAGTTGTGTTCTCATAGAGACCAGAGTACACTAAAATTACAAATTGATGAAATCTATTTTTGTGAATGCTCTGACCAATAGATATATATCATGGAGGATGAACGACGAAGATCAGCTCGAATCCCATATGGAGTGTTCGGTGGATCGGAGGATGTTCACTAGTATTTAAATATAATCTTTAAATCTCCATACATGTGTGTACATATGGAATTGATTTTTTTATTAACTTTGTGAGTGAAATTAATTGTTAATGAAGTTTCATATTTTTTAATTTTTAGGAAGCAAGAGGAGAAGGGTTTCTACTCCATCCACCAGAGCGTGGCCAAGGTTCAACCTAAGCCGTAGGGATGAGTGGTAGCAATAGCTGCGTGGCAAAGTGATATTTATTCCCGAAAGGCCAATCAATCTGGACCGCCGGTTCTCAACAGACACCGTGGGTTTGGTTTCTCGGCAGACGTCATTCGTCGGGTCGTTCTCAGCAGGTGCATGTTGGAGATGATGTTAACCAACAACATCAAGGTTGCCATCAATTTCAATATTTTTTCATTAAATTTGTACTACTTTTTTTACACGTGTTTTTTCTAATATACAAAATTATATATATATTGATGCAGCAGGCTGAAAATGTTCGAGGCCAAAGGTCAAAAAAAGACAGACGTAGGGCAGCGCGCTACATTGAAGAAGAAGGTCGTCAAATCCCGCACAACTTATCCCGCCGAGATTTCATCGATATACCATGGGAAACGCACATGGCGGAATGAGCACCTCCACAAAGGTAAGTCAAAGCCTTTCATGCAAAATTGCCAAAGAGATCTCGAGGCTTTTGTCTTGCACCGCTCGAGAGTAGACAAAGCCTCAAAATAGTTACACATTCATTGAGTGAAATGGTAAAAGTGTACAAAAATTTGCGTGCCAACGACTCGATTCGTTTGTAGAACTCGATGAGAAAGAGAAAAAGAAACGAAAGGATAGGTCCCGATAAATGGCAAAGACATCAAAACAAAAAGTTTCAAGAGATGATGCTAAGTCAATGTTTAATTATAAGGAAAGGGCCAAAAAGAAAATGTTGAAGGTGCAAGATTTCAAGCACCCGAGACAAAGCAAAATATTTGTATGATCGACATCTTGCGTGTACCTTTGGAAGGCTTCCATGGAACGATGAGGTTCCCCGTTTATTTTGCACAAATGTTTTATGCGTAATTTTTTTGGGTATGAAACTCCGACTACAATGACCTTCCTTCGTAATTTTTGCCCGAGAGGCCGATTATGTCAACGTGATGGCGCCAAGCGAGATGTGGAGTTGCCTTCGCTCTCGAGCCGCCATCGTGAGTCGACCGTTTTCGAGTCGAAACCCTCGCGATCGTAGATGGAAAGTGCGACTTCTCAACAAGTCGTGAAGCAAGAGATGTTACGAGGATCGAAAATGTTTCATAGCGTTACTGAGTGGAGTCAGATATTGTGTTTTAAATCGACAAAGAGCGCGTGAAAATGCACGTGCCAATTTTGTTTATCGTACGTATGAGGAGATTTACAACATGAATGTTGAAGATCTTTGAACATATGCAATAAATTAGTCGCAATGGTCCGCAAGACCTAATTTTTCGTGAGGAAGAGGGCACCGAACGATATGTGTTAGTGACCTTAGGTTTGAAATTATATTTACATATACATGTGTACACTGTAATAAATACATGTGTATGTACATGCATACATTTATTTGTATGTGTACATTAATCTAACAAAAATGTATGATTATATGTTAAAACACCATTTGCGCTCTCGGACATGATGCGTGATGAAAAATGTTAGCTATCACGGTCTCGGACCCTCCGGCTCAAACGATGCAGTATGGGTCTCCGTACCATCATGATATGTCGCGCACATGTATGTCAGCAGTCAAGTGACTCTAAAATAAATAATTGTTGCCACACATGTACATGTATGTATATATATAATTTTGATTTTAAATGTTTTACTCGCATTCCGATTCCGTCCGATGTTTTTGGGATGGCCGTACCTTCTTCTTCCTTAGGGAGATGCACCTTTCTACTTCATCGGGAGATGCACAGCATGGACAATTTTTCACAAGTTCAAAATTTATGTTACCTCAAAAAGTTCCATTAAAAATTGAGATATATAGAGAGAGAGATCTATATTTTTGAGTTATTTAAATTTTTTTTGAATTTAGGTTCGTACGTAAGATTTTTTAATCCAAGGACTCTAGCGACGGGAGATAGGAACATCCACAAACCTTTTGAACAAGTTGTCTTTAGTTCTTTTTTTTAATATTATTGTTCAAATAAGTTTATATATGTATACACGTGCATTTTCACTTTGAAAGCTTTTTAATTTATATAAATTATTTATGTATATATATATATATATATATTTATACCTAATCGTACATGTATATTGTACAGTTACCACCGCAGATGTTTCTATGGCGTAACCTCATTCCATCAAATGGAGAGGGAACCTTATGAGGTATTGCATGATTTTTTTGTTATATTTTGCTTTTTTACAGGAAGTTCTAGATATATATATTCTCATTCATTTTTAAAACTTCAAATTTTAATGTCTCAAGTACATGTGCATTGTGTATGATGGTTTCCTATTCACAGGATAGGGCGTCTACCTCGAGACCCAGTATGCTAGATCCTCCATTTGGTGGACAAGATTTACAGCATTTGATTTCAAAATTTAGATGGGTTTTAAAATTTGTTAAACTTGATACAGCTTTGATACTCAAGTGAGATTTACAATTTTTTGGACATATTTTGTCATGCAATGAACTATTATATAATTTGTTTTATTTAATTTTTGGATGGTTTTAGCGATATCTTTTTGGCATGTGAATGTGAAGTAATGTTGTCATCCTGAATTACATTTGACATGTGATATTTACCTGTTAAACGTTTTTGTTGGATAGTTGAATTATAATTGGCATGGCATGTGATATCAGTGTTAAATGTTTTTGTTGGATAGTTGAATTATAATTGGCATGGCATCCGGTTTTAAAACTACCCGAATGATAGAATGTGAACCTACATTTGCACATGTGGTAAATTGAAAATGTTACTTGTAACAAGATCAATCCCCATTGATTTCATTACAAAAGAGGTGTTGATTTCTGATTTGATATAATTGCATGCATGATGGTACATTACTTTCTGTGAAGTCATTGGATTAATAGTGTTTCTATTGATTTCAAAGTTGTTCTCTTGGATGGTTTTTAGTACTCTTTTTGGCATGTGAATGTGAAGTAATGTTGTCATCTCGAATTACATTTGACATGTGATATTTAATGTTAAAATGTTTTTGTTGGATAGTTGAATTATAATCTGGTGCATGGTGCATGTGATATTTAATGTTAAATGTTTTTTGTTGGATACTTGAATTACACTGGCATGGCATCTCGAAGTTTTTAAAACTACATGAATGATAGAATGCGAACCCACATTTGCGCATGTGGTAAATTGAAATGTTACTTGTAACAAGACAATCCCCATTTGATTTCATTACATTATATGTTGATTTCCGATTTGACATAATTGCATGTATGATGGTACATTACTTGTAAAGTCATCGATTAATAGTGTTCATTGATTTCTGTTCTTTGGATGGTTTTCAGTACTTTTTGGCATGTGAATGTGAAGTAATGTTGAACATCCCACTATATTTGGACATGTGATATTTAATGTTAAATGTTTTTTTGTTGGATAGTTGAATTATAATTGGCATGGCATGTGATATTTAATGTTAAATGTTTTTGTTGGATAGTTGAATTATAATTGGTAGTAGTATCCTAGTTTTAAACCATATGAATGATATAATGTGAACCTACATTTGCACATGTAGGACTAAATGTTACTTGTAACAAGACAATCCCCATTGATTTCATTACAATATATGTTGATTTCTGATTTGATATAATTGCATGTATGATGGTACATTACTTGTAAAGTCATTGGATTAATAGTGTCTATTGATTTCTGTTGTTCTTGGATGGTTTTAGTACTGGCATGTGCATGTGAAGTAATGTTATCCTAATTGAGATTTTGACATGTGATATTTAATGTTAAATGTTTTTGTTGGATAGTTGAATTATAATTGGCATGGAATGTGATATTTAATGTTAAATGTTTTTGTTGACAGTCGAATTCATAATTGGCATGGCATCCGAAGTTTTTAAAACTACATGAATGATAGAATGTGAAACCTACATTTGCACATGTGGTAAATTGAAATGTTACTTGTAACAAGACAACTCCCATTGATTTCATTACAGGAAGATAAGTGTTGATTTCTCGATTTGATATAATTGCATGTATGATGGTTATCATTTGTAAAGTCGTGGACTAATAGCGTTCATTGATTTTAGTGTACGCGTTATGTTGACAATGTAGAACGATTTTTTGTGTTATAATAATTAAACCTAATAATATTGGAGAGCAAGAGAGACTTCTGAGGTATGGTGTTTACTACAAGATTTCGAGCTAAATATTTAAATGCTTTCACCTATGTGTTGATTTTTGAGTTGATATAATTGCATGTATGATGGTACATTACCTGTAAAGTCATTGGATTAATAGTGTCTCATCGATTTCAAAGGTAAAGCGCAAAAAATTATCGACAATGTAGAACGATTTTTGTGTTATAATAATTAAACCCTAATAATGGAGTAGCAAGAGAGACTTTGAGGTATGGTGTTTGTATCTACAAGAGCTCTGAGGCTAAATATTTAAATGGTTTTATGATTTATGATTTATACTTTCTCTTTTAATATAATCGAGCATAGTAAAGATGACAAAATATTAAGCGTGTGACAATAAGAATAGAAGTCTTAAAATAGTTTAAGATTGATCACAAGCATCAAGAGAATGTCTCGGCCCATCATTGGCATGGCTTTGTGCCGCAACCATGAAGTCTCTCGTCCCAACACTCATAGAATGATCATCCATGTCAATGACTCTTAGGTCTATCTTTCCAAACCATGACCCTACTCTCACATGTGTGCCTTTCTATGGACACCGAAATACCGTTTTCATCCTCGACTGACCGCCCTTGAAAGCACTCAACCCTTTCTCGATGCTAGCCTTCCTCTCTTTCTAAGAGATGAAGTCGTCTCAGCCTTTTCGACTTTCAGGAAGCCATGTGGTAGCGTGTCTACCGAAAGTGCTTACAGAAACTCTCCCTGCTGGCCTGTTGTAGACACGGAATCTCAAGTCCAAGGAACTTTCATCATCATTCCTCCTCCTTTGCCTCGCGCCTTACTTCCGCAATCTTCTTCAACATTTCCTCTTCCAACATGTCTTTCGAACTAGCCCTTGGCTTAATGGGCTCTTTTCACATATCTCTTCTCATGAAGCTCTCACAGAACAATTCGTATCCGGGTCTCGCTTTGAATTGGTTCAAGCTCTTTCCTTTCTCGAATTTCTATCTAATTGCTCCAATACGACATATTGACTCCTTCCAAACGAAGGGGCACCAATCCTCATAGTGGTCGTCATCTTTTTCCAAGTGTGCCAACACATGCATTTTCTTCTTCAAACCAATAGGTTCTTGGATCGAAGAAAGTCCCTCTCGATCTTATCTTCCATGTTCTTCACTCTTAGCCCGCAACGTGGTGCTTCTTTCCTTCAAAGTGAGCCCTTTCCATAAAGAGTTCTTGAAGTCTTCTTGTTCACCTTGTCGTGATCTCCATGTCAAGCTTTTCAATCGGTGCCATTGTCCGCATAGTCCATCCTTGGAATTTCTTGGGTGAAAAACCAAGTAGGTTGAACCACCTTTGGTCTAGTGCATTGGAATTCATTAAAGAATTGGTCATTGGCGCTCGCTTCAAGCTAGGAGTGAGCATCGTCACCAACCTGGTACACTGAATATTTTACACTTCAGGGTGAATGACACTTTTAACTGATTGGACGTGGCCTAAGACTCTCGAATTTTTCCGAATGCCAAATGATCTTACAAAGTTAGTATTTATAATATCCTAGTAGGTCATTCGGTGACAACCTTTTACCTGAATCTTTTGAAAGCAACTTCGTGCATGGCGTGATATTTAATCCGTTAAATGTTTTTGTTGGATAGTTGAATTATAATTGGCATGGCATGTGAAGTTTTTAAAACTCGAGTTTTGATGGTTTCAATCTACATTTCTGCACGTGATATTTAATGAACGCGAAATGTTTAATTGTTTTAATCATGCACAATATATAATCAAAATGGTTTTAAAACTTAAAGTTTTGGATGGTTTCAATCTACAACTTAAAGTTTTGGATGGTTTCAACCTACATTTGCACATATGGTAAATTGAAATTATGTTACTTGGTAACAAGACAATCCCCATTGATTTCATTGTATATGTTGATTTTCTAATTTGATATAATCGCATGTATGATGGTACATTACTCGTACACATTGGATTAATAGTGCTCATTGATTTGGTGTAAGTCGCATTATCGACAATGTAGAACGACTTTTTGAAAGTTATAATAATTAAACCTACTAATATTGGAGAGCAAAGTAGAGATAAGGTATCGTGTTTACTACAAGAGTCTCGATGTGTCATTCAATGACAATCTCTTAAATCGAAACCTGAAACAAAGAGAATCTATCTTTGGCTAGGACATCATGTAAGATGCCCCACATAAACGAAGAAATTGTACTTAAAAGATGAGATTTCGGGCAAGTGGGGACAACCCACTTGTTATCTCGTCCCTTGGAGGCTAGGCCATATGTGTACCGACCTCGACCTTACAAAATAAAGTGAACACTCAGTATCATACTGGCCTGGAGAACATATACAAGAACAATTAGCACACAAGAACAATTAATTTCATTCTAGAATATATATATATATATCCAATACATATAACATTTCTTAATCAATGCACATGTATAGAAAAACCACTTTCAAAGCTTGATACTAGTAGCACGTGCTTCGTACCCAAACAATTTGTAAACATGTGCAAACCACAACAATATACAACGTGCTTCAATTTTTAGTTGAGTACCGGAAGTTCTAAAACATATTTTTAATCCAAAGATAATAAATTGTTGGACACTTCGCTCATTCTAATGGAATTTCCATCCTCACGTCAAATCCGTTCATGATCGGATTTTGACATTTTTCCATTTCTCAATTTTCTTTGATTTTTTCTTTTTGATTGAACTTCTATCAACTTTATGCAGTGTCGCGCACACCAAGTGACTATACCGACAACTTATGGAATCAAAGATCATAGTCCTTTCAAAGTAAACAAAGTCTCCACTTTGGACGAGTTTGTTTGAAAAAACAACTCTTTAGTATAGTAGACCCTTTGTCATACCTTGAAATCCGTGATCATTATAGTCTCGTAATAATTTCATTTTTCGTTCGTGCTGCAATGCGGCATCAAATAACACGCAACATTTTCATCGTTGTTTCAATAGGTGCAATTACAACATCTCCGTACAATAAAATAAATTTAACATTTAATTATGCATATCTAAATTTCATTTGTAGATCTTTAAATCATTAGAAAGTAATCCAAATGTTACCTTCTCTAACAAGATCGAAACTCGATCACCATCGGATGATATTGTGGGTTTCCTCCGATTGCATTTCTTCAAACATTGCAACAGTACATTTTTCCCTTTGTATTTAGCCTTCCGTATGTCTCCGACCGTTCACATACATTTTGTTTTCACAAACGCCATTGGATTTTTGTGTTGTCTATGCAAACATCACAAAAACAAGAATATTTTCTTTTATCCAATGCAAACACATTTGTGGACAACTTTGTTTGAATTGAATGCAATTTTCGAGTCCTTTTTATTGTTTCCACCGTCATTTCCAATTGATCTATTTACGTCTCCGATTCCAATATGCCGTAAAAACCTCTTATATGGGAAAAATTAGAGAAAAGAATTTGCAAATATGATATCAAAAATACAATTAAAAATAAATCATTGCATGATAAATGTACAATGTTTAAAACTAGATTTCCAATATAAATTAAATTGAATGTACCTTCTCACACTTCTCTTGATGGGTTAATCTCATGGCTTAGAGTAGTTTTGCACTACTGAACAACTTCTTCCACGTAAGCCACAAGCTTCGCATGGAAGCATTGGTTCATTTGATATCTTCGAAGTGCTACCTGCTTTTATGCATGCTCCTCAAGCACCGCCGTTGTTCTCCTTTTCCATGGCCATGCGGCCTCAAAGAAATTCCAACAATGTTTAGTGCGGGTTTTCTTATGAAGACAACACAACCAAAAAATGACTGCAAGTGCATTTGAATTGACTCGCGCATCCGTCCGACCATATCCAATGTTCACCGAATGTTTATTCCACGATTTTTCAATGAATCATAAATTCTTCCAAAACAATGTTGTACAAAACATGTATCATGTGTACGATCAAGCCACCGATATAAAAGTGACATTCTTTAATGATATGTCGATTTTCACCTCGTGCTTTCGTGTGGATCGACATATTTTTTCGCATGTGTATATAGAATACGGACGAGCATGGAGACTTGGCTTTCGAGTGATAGTATTCACTCTGAATTTCTTTTTGTGGAACAAATGTGTAGTTTTCTCGCACCAATCACCGAAACAAAAATGGTCCCCGGTGGAAAAACTTCACGCAGATTTTTTGAAATCGCAAGTCTTGCCATCGAGCTCTTATGAATGCTTGGTGTATTTGTAAATCTCCTCGCCTCAAATCCTTTCTCAAAAAGTCTATCGTAAAAATTTCGTCTTCTCGTAATTCGATTCTTTTAACACTATCTCTGCACCTTGAATCGATGTACCGATATATATCTATATCTCTTCCATTTCACTTTCATGTTGGACAATGATTAGATCATTTATATCAATACGATATTTGTTTTGAAATTTAGTCAAATTTCCAAGCAATCATCGCATTTTTTACCACCAACACATTTCTTTTTGTGTAAAATAGTTCCATCTCTGCTTTCTCTTTTCTTCACATAGAATTTGAGATATGAATTCGTCAGTACAGTGGAAGGACGAGGCGAATCCTTCCATAATGTTCTAAACGAAATCAAGGAATGTGTCATAAACATAACTCAAATTCCACATGACAACGGCAACAACAAGTGTCGCGTACTAGGAGAGCGTCAGGTTTTACATACCATGGTTTTTGTTGAACAAAAAGCAACTGTGAAAACTTTGAATTTGACGATTCTCTTCTTTGAACTCGTTGGAGTAACTCCTATTTGATGTGAGCCTCCAAGAGACAGTTTTTTTCATGTTCTTCGTATTGATTTCGTGCATATTCTTCTTCGCATCACATGTCTTGCGGGCCGTGAAACACGCGACCTCGTTCTTCCAATACTCATATATTATTTTTTTAGCATCTTCTCCAAGTCTACCCTTGTACAGTTGCCTGGCAACAGCCTCTCCAACAAGCTGAGGTTCATCATTTACATCTATGTGTATCATGCAAATTTAAATTTTCTGATGCTTAGCACAGAAGCTCGCGAGGTTCCCAAGCGCTCGTGCCATAGATGTTAGATCTCAAACGATTCTCTTGAGTACTTGGTGAAATCCATTAAGCCATTTTGTATTCTCTTCACGTATATTTGAAACATATTTATCTCTAGTATCTCTTAATTGACTTCAGTATAGGCAAAGTACTCATATTTTTTATCACCTCTTCTTTCATATCTTTGGTTGATTTTCGAATACCCAATAGTTGTCGTCGCTTCTTTTACTCCTTTGATGATAGTGGAGACCTTTCAACATTTGAGCTTTGAATCGTCACTTTGCTCATTTTTGATTTTCAAAAATTCTAATCGGCACGTTATATCGTATAACATGGTCGAGTTTTTATCTCCATATGTGAGAGTGTCGCAAATTTTCTAACATCTCATTATCGATAGTGATTTCATCTCGTACATATTCGACAATAGTACGTATTCAATAATGTAACTAAATTAATAAATATGTCAATAAAGTATTAGGAAAATTTTAAATATACTCGATAGATCATAATATTTACATTTACATAACCGATTCAATTTCGCTATTTGGAGGTTGATTTTTCTTCTTCAATATTTTGAGGAGTATCTCTCCGCCTGCTTTACATTAAACAAATATATTTTTCTAAACTAGTTCATCAAATAAAAATTAAGCTTTCACATTTTACATTGGGAAAACTTTTAAAATATATTAATAGATCATAATATTTACATTTACATACCCGCTTTCAATTTATACTTGAGGTTGATTTTCTTCTTCAATATTTTCGAGGAATATTCTGCGCTCAGCGTACATCAAAGCAAAATATTTTTTTCAAACTAGTTCATCAAATAATAATTAAGCTTCACATTTTACATTAGGAAAATTTTAAATATATATCAATAGATCATGTAATATTTATGCATTTACATACCGTCTAATTTCTCGCTTGAGGTTGATTTTCCTCTTCAATATTTGAGAGGGAGCTTGTCAACCTTTCTTTGTGACATTGTCTCGCTCTCTTCTCTACGTTCCTCGTGGTCTCTTTTTTCGATCATATATTTTCTCGCTACAAGTTCTTTCGACCTCCCATGATAATAGGGTATGGAGGTTTCAAAAATTTCCTTCAAAAAATTAGACAATAACTCAATTACGAAAATATCACAAAAGCTTTAATTTAAAAAAATCTTTTGTAAAAAATACGTAATCCAATCCAAAACACACACTTTAAAAAACACAAAAACACGTACTTCAACACAAAACACGTACATACTTCCAAAGAAAAAACTACACCGCCTCCAAGAAATGTCTTTCCCAAAAAAATTCTTTAAATCCAAAAATTTGAAGAAAAGCTTGAACAAAGAAGCTCAAAAGATTTATTTCTTAACACAAAACACGTACATACCTCCAAGAAAAAATCACGCCGCCTCCAAAAAATGTCTTCCAGTTCTTTAAACCCAAACTTTGAAAGAAATTTTTTGAACTCAAACCAAGTTGTAAAATGAAATGAAGTGCGGAATGTGTCGAGATTGTCAGAATCATTTTCGCGGCACTTTATATTGACGCGAAATGTGCGCTTGTAGGCTGCCGCAATTTTCCGCCGACGGAGACTTACACAATAGTTTGGCCGAACTTTTGAGTAAGAAGCCCGGCCAAACTATTAAGACGTTAGTTTTAACGGCTCGAAAGCGGAAAACATAGTTCGGCCGAACTTGGACCAAAGTTCTGCGAACTAACGCACGTCAATTACGCAAGAAACAGTGCTCGAAAACGGTCCGCAACTTTGGACCGATTAAACTCCATGAAAGGTTGTTAATTAAACTCGTCCGAAACCAAGACAAGCATTTTCAGTAATTTGACTCACTATCAGTAAACATAACTTTTATGGAATTTTGTAAACGGCTATTAATTTTAATTATTTTTCTAATAAAATGGGTGCAAACAATAATTTTTGAGGGTCATCGTGATTCGGTTGGAAATCAAAATTTTGTATCTCTCAAAATACATTGTATTGAAACAAAATTAGTGGGGCATTACATTGGTCCGTTGACTCTGATGAGTAGCTTTTAGATTTTTAGTGAGATAACTATATACAGTTAAGAAATTTGATGCACACGCTTTAAAAATATAAAAAATACGCAGCTTTTCGTATCGTGACCAGCCTCGAAAAATTCTAGTAATTATGATATGCATCCATTGGCTTTGTAAATACGACTGAAAACAAAGTAGACTCCGTCTGGGATTGCTAGAACACGTTTTGTTTTTTTCAAAAAACACAACTTTTCAATGAATACAGCATTGCGACATAACATGACTTTCTTATGAATCCTTTGATTGTTAAGAAACACACACTCAAAGAATGCGCTTAAGTTGACATATCAAATCTGCATAAAAAAATTTCAAAAAATAAATAATAGAAAAGCTAACAAAATTTCTCACAACTCTTTATTTTAGATCGCAAAATGAAATTCTAGCACGTAGAAATTGTCATAGCTATGCGTAAAGTCGAAGAACCGAAAAAAATGAAATCTCAGGCAAAAAGTGTAACCCGCAGCCTCTTCACATTTTATTAGTCACTAAGTTAGAACTCGAGTTTAGATTCGAATTCTCAGTTATAAAAAAAAAAACTCTTAAAAAGCTCCAAAATACCCTTTAAAGCTCTCATTTCCGAAAGTTTGGTACCAACTCCTAGGAGCCGGGAGCATGAGGTACGTGCTCTCCAATAAGTGAGAGCAATATTATGCTCATAATATAGTCACTCTAAACTTTATGGCTCTTTGATTTACACACTATTAGTGAAAACAATATTCATAAACCCACTCTCTTATTGTAATATATGGTATCTATCCACTATAGTCACTAAATTAAAACTTGAATTTAGATTCGAATTTTCAATTATAAAAAAAAATGAAAAAAGTGTTTAATTTGAAAAAAAATAATCAAAATATATTAATATACTTTATCGAAAAGTTAATAATATAATTAAAAAGAAAAATAAAAAAACAAAAAAAAAATTTATAGAATAAAATAAACATTTTTACTATTTATTTACCATCATTACATTCAACTTCACTTCCATTGACATCTGATTCATTATCTTTTAATAAAACAATTCTTAGAGAACGATATGAAGCCTTTCCTTATGTGAATAAGCAATAGTTGGGGGAGGAATAAAGGCTATTTGATTAAAGGCATTACGGACATTTTCCAAAAAAACAATGAACTTAATCAAAATGTGCAAGTCAAATTTTAAAGGAGTATTTGAATTTCTATATTAGTGAATTTGATTTTGACATAATTTGGCAACTATGTTGCATTTTGTTATTTTGAATATTCAATTACATATTTCAATCCTTAATCTAGATAATGTAGCATTTTCACATAGGTACTAATAAATATTTTGAATATTCAAGTTACATATTTTAATATTTAATTTAGATAATGTAGCATTTTCACATAAGTATTAATAAATATTTTGAATATTCAATTTCATATTTCAATACTTAATCTAAATAGATAATTTAGTATTTTCACATAAGTAATAATAAAAAAAAAATTAGAAATCTTATAAGTATTTAATATATAATATAATTTTCAGTGAAAATTTTAAATATAATGTTTAATATATTAGGAGAAAAATGCTTCAATTCAATATTATTATTAAATCTAAAATTTAATATATTAATATATATTATCAAATTTAAGAATAATATTAAAGTGAAGTATTTTCTTACTAATATATTAAACCTATTATTATATTAAAAAAAATCATATTAATTTATATATTTATATATTAGATACTTCTTAGAGTTCTATTTTTATTTTTAAATTAATATGAAACTACTACATTATCTAAGTTAAGTATTAAATTGTGTAAATAAACTCTAAGAAATATTTAATATTTAAGTATTATATTGAAAATTTTCAATATAATTTTAAGTTTAGTTTAATATATGAGAAGAAAAATATTTCAATTTAATATTATTATTAAATCCAAAATTTAATATATTATAATATATATTAATATCATAAAATTAATAATAATATTCATATATTAATTTGAATATCAATATTATAGTAGTCATAATATTATAATATAATGTATAATAAACAATATAATACCGTATAATACTATGTTTAGTATTACATAGTACTATGTATTTTTTTTATAGAAATTAATATTTTTTTTTATTAAGAATGTATGTTTCTAGGCTAATAAATTTTACAGATTTTTCCATAGAATATACAGTGATTTGACCATCTTGTCCAAAATTCAATTTTTTTTTTATCTATACACCTTTCTGCTCTATAAATTACTATATTAAACTGATGAGTTTTATAGATTCACCAAAAACCCCTCCAAAAACTTGAAATCGACAAAACATTGAAAAGCCAAAGGAAACTACATAATTCCTCCCACATTTTTCCCATGCACTTCTTCTTCTTTTTTCTCCAGCATCTGTGATTAGCCTTCCTATGCTTTTGATGGGTCGTTGTTTTCTTCTTCATTATTACCCAATGAGTCTTCATGAAGCGTCTAGGCTTAGTTATTGATAGAGTGAATTGATTTGTCATTTCCAGAACTATTTTTTTTGTTTTCGATCAAAAAATGTTGTGTTATTGTCCTTTGCTTTAATCATAGAATGCAAAAGATAGATTCCAAGGAAGAATATTGAGAAATATTCTTGAGAAAGGCATTTCTTGTTATTTTCATGAATATCTCTTTTATAATAGGAAGAATATAAAATATTCTATGAGTAAGAACGTTTCTACTACGTAATAAGGAAAATAGCTCCATGAGAAAAGGCTCTTGTCATAATGAACCCAACAATGTATTGATGATGAATATATAATGCAGCTTGGGTGGTGTGTCTTGATTAGGAGGGAGCCTGATCCTCTGCACCACAGTCATCTTCCCTATGCAGGTTGTCCAAACAAAATTTCAGTATGTCCATATCCAGTTGTATCCTATCAAGTTTGATTTCAATTAAATTTAACTCACGTGCCAGCACATTTTTTTGGGCCCTTTCTCCTTCTGAGAATAGTTCTACATATCAATAGATTAATGGTATAATTAACTATAATAACTTTTACATTCTAGCGAGAGTTGGACTGAATTCCTATGCCCTACCACTCAAGGGATCCTCCATTATAGAGAGCCAACTCTAAATTCGAAAGCTATCTTGTATAATACATGTCTAAAAATCCCGTTCACCATAATCAGAAGCTCCCAAACTTCCTATATATATCAGTTCTCTGTCCCACTACATCTTTGTCTCATTCCATTCCACATTAATTGAGATATGATTTTCCTACATTCCACTTGCAGAGCTCATAATGAAAATTGAATAAATCCTTCAAAAATTGATGAGAATGGTTCTGTCACCTTGCTAACTATTATTTCCCCATTAAAATTTTCACATACTAGCTGAATTATCTCCTTTATCCACAAGTCTCCATTTGTCTTATGTCCTAGATGTAACACCCTCCTCCCACATCTACCTAAGTAATCGTCCAACCATGGTAAGCATGCGACGAGAGGCTACTAATATGAGATTCAAACTCCTATATTACCTTAAGGAAGTAGAACCTATAGAAACAAGACAAACACACCGTACAGAACATCAAAAACATCCTTAGGAGGTAAACCAACCTTGAGGGAGACTGAATTTTTGACCAATTTGAGCCTTAGCCGTGGCCATGCCAAGGCAAGGTTATGACTAAAATCCTATAACCATGAGCATGCCTAGGCAAGGTAGTACCCATGTATCGGTTTAGTCAGTTCTGTGCCTGCAACTCTGGGATTTGTGCCACCTTTTTAGCCCTAGAGCTCAAGTCATTGACCAGAACTTCATGAAACTATAGGGGATGATGAATAACATTAAAACAAAGGTACGAAAGCAAAAAAATCATCAGGAACTCATCCAACCCCCTCCTAGACATGACAAGGATTTCGTCAAGCATGTCACAAACATTGCTTCTACATGTATAAACAACATATTTAAACATGGGGGTGTCTTAATTATCTAAGAATAACTAAGAAACATTTCTCCCCTACATCATAAGCTACAATACAATCTATTTTACCATAAATACATTGTGTATTCATTTATAGGTAAAAACATGGATAGAGCCATACATCATCATTGATTGAATACATACTTATAACCAACACAATAAAAACATAAATATAATGGATATAATAGAAATAAAATCCATACATAAACTATTACATTTGCATACTGAATACCATAGGAATGAGCTCTTCATTATAGAATGTAAAAACCAACTGTAGATGGGAATTCCACATTCCACTTGACCATTTATTGGCTGAGCCAAGGCTCACTTCATCTAATCACCCCCGTGCCATAGTCCAAGAATTAATGTGGGATCTCATCAAACACATCAATCACAACCAATCTAGGGCTTCCAGAGGCCAAACTGCCTCAACCCTCAACTAGTGATTCCACCTCACGGTCAGACATCACAACCATCACGGATTGGTCTCTATCTAAGATGTTATAGGGTTGCAAAGTGTTTGTTCCAACCAGGGCTTATAGGACTAGTAACTTAACCCAATTAGGGCTTCCAAAGTGTTTTTACAACTAAGGCTTCCAGGACTAGTAAATCAATCCAGAGTTGTCCGTCGGGCTTCTAGAGTGTTTTTCCAACCAAGACTTATAGGTACTAATAACTAAACCCGCAGCTAAAGGAATCATGAGAACCAACCAGAAAACAATCAATGGAAATAAACCCACAATGCCATGGCTATCCAGGAAATGGCAAGGATAGGAAAATCTACATGCATACACCATGCATGCAAAAAATAGTGAGGAAAAAATACATGCAACTCAGTACCTGCACTCAGAACTTGTTGTATATGCTTATCCCGATGTCCTCTTGCGCTTTCCTACTCTTACTTTTCCTTCTTGATCCAAATCACAAAGTATGCCACACTCTCCAAGAGTGCTTCAAGAAAACTCTAAGTATCCAAGAGTATGAGAGAGAGAGAGAATTCAATGAGAGCCATAAATGTGACCAAAAGCTTACCAACTAATCCTTATAAGCCTTTTTATTAATGAGACCTCTATTTTCTTTATTTTCCATTATTTTCATTCAATTTCCTCCTCACATGCAACCTTTGACCTTTCACCTCCCTTTTCTCCTAATTTCCATTATTTTCGTAAATAAAATTCCAATTAATATCATTTTTCCTTCCCAAATCCTTTTATGTTTCCTTTTCCAATTTCCTTAGCCATAAGAAATTGAAGTGAACACCCACTAGGATGTTTTACCCACCATTAATATTGGAATATGTGTCCTACCAATCGTGGTCTTATATATTTTTTACATGGATTTTTACAAGGGCTATTACGGAACCCTCCCCCTCGGGAAAATACCATCCTCGGTGTTCAATGACACCTACAAACTAGAAAACTGCTAAAAATAAAACATACTGCCTATGGATCTTTATAAAACAACTCGTTGCAATATTTACAATTAATAACATACTCAAAAGGAAAAACCATCATGACAATCATACCGTGTACTGGAGATTTATAACATATTTCATTCTGACATTTACAATAACAACCACATTTACTTCAACCAGCAAATAATCGTACTACCTATGGAGCTTTATAAATAAGCTCGATACAATATTTACAATAATATAGACGTATACAAATATACACATTTTCTCAACCAACAAATAGAAGGATATGATGCTTGCAACAACAACAAGGGAATCCAGAGGCTCACACCTCCACCCTCAAAGTAATATCAAGATTCACCTCCTTCCAAGGAAGTCCAGAATCCACTGCCAAGTCAAAGTTGCATCCAATATCCAGTGCTACAATCTTGCATTATTGTACCCTCAACGAAAAATTACCGGCTCATTGTTCTAGGGAACACTCCCAATGTGCATCTAATTCCATCTAGCGATGCTAATGACCAAAAAAATATATCATTGACCTTCCCTTATCTGCTACATGGTCCCTTGGGCAATTCAGTAATCCATTTTCGTGTAGTCACTCACCTTCCAATTTTTGCTGGCACCCCAATCTTGGACAGTCCATCCCTTGGCAAGGCTTCCTCACATCGGAAGATCAATTAACCAAGGAATATACCTACCTCAAACCATCACACTGGTCATAGCATGCTCATGGAAATAAATGGTTACTATTGGGTACCAGTGTCCCACAATGGCCCTGCTCCTAAAGTTCTTTACCAACATACTATTGCATGTTTCAATTCCTTTTGTTGTTGTTTCTAATTCTTGAAATCGGTTTCAACCACCCAACCGAGCATTTTCGTGCTTCCTATACCAAGCACATAACTTCCACTATATTCAAAATAAATTGAAATAAATTCACATCATACCTCATTGGTAGCTTGTTAATAAGGTACACTTGCAATTCTCTTCACTTCCTGTCACAACAAGTCAAACAAGTTCTTTGATCAAGTCATCATGTATCAACATATCACATCTGGTTAGCTCAAAATAGAACCATCATAGGTCAAAATCATGAATCACATGCAAAAATCATAAACCATAATCATAAATCAATTGTAACCATCATAAGTCAGAACCGTAGATCATATGCATAATAAAACTGCAATAAAATATCGATACTTATCCTTCATCGACCCTTACTTATGCCTTTGTTATTTCTGTACACACACTAGATTGGTTGCCACACCTAACAAGCACCTAGTGCCTTCTCTTCAATCACGCACACATACATGCAGTGTATATCACAAAACGTACATCACATGTAACCATCATAAGTCAAAATCGTAGATCATATGCATAATAAAACTTCAATAAAATATCGATACTTATCCTTCATCGACCCTTACTTTGTCCTTTTTTCTTTCTCTACACATGTCACCAGATTGGTTACGACACCTGACAAGCACCCAATGCATTCTCTTCAATCAAGTACACATACACACAATTTACATCACAACACATACACACACCTATGACATACAACACCGTAGAAAACATACACCCATAATGACATATGACACATACACCTACACTTGGTGTACTGTACAACACAATACATATGCCTAAACTGGCATGCAACACATACACCTACACCAGGTGTGAAATACAACACAATACATATACATATACATATACATACACAGAGTAAAACAAAACGAATACACATGTCACAATACCAAGACTACATTATGCACATTGTTGAGAGTTTTAATAAGTGAATTGAAGCTCCTATTATTTAATTGTCAACCAAGACTCGTAAACAAGAGTTGTACTACGCTTTTGATTCAAATTGTGTCAGAGTGTATAGGTTTCCTTAATAATGATCACTTAGTACAAAATGATAAACAATTTTCGTTGTCTAAGGCCTATTAAATTACAAGCAAAGAATCAAATCACACTGCTCTACTTCAACCTCATCTTTTTGCATTCACCTAATCTATTATAGCATTTAAGGAATAACTCAACTTAAGAAACACCAAGACAATTATCTAATTGTTCACACACCCATTGTTAATTTATCGACCTTAATATATATTCTGAGAATGGAAAACTCTTTTATGAAATCCAAATTACTGTACTCAAGTCAATCTATGCTATTGTTTGAGTTTAATCACCATTTGCTACTCAATTGAATTAACCATGTTCTAAAGGAAATCGAACTGAAGCAAATCACACCATTACTGCACTTGACTGGACTAATTCTCCTAAAACAAATCACACATCTCAATCCCCAAATAGAATGAAAATACTAGATATTAATTATACCTTTAAGAAGTGATAAAACGAGGATCTAACTATTTCACTATCGATTTTTTTCCTCAAACAAATCATAAAAAATAGCTAATCACCTAATGCTTTTCAAGCTAAGCTACTCTACCTAATGAAATCATTTTTTACCAAATAATTCACTTCTCTGGAAAGAAATCATGTGACCCATTCAAAACTTGACTATCAATATCAAAACAACCATGAGATATTGTATATCTAACTGAAACACAATGTTGGCCTCTGTCTACTGCATTCACTTTTCAACTCATGCATACTAGAAATCAAATTCCATCACACAACGATCACTAAATGCATAAATGAAATTTAGATTCTTCAGGCACTCACAATTCACGATATGATATACAGTCCAACTATTTACCAAATCGAAACTACATCATAGTTTGATCTATTCGATGCATTCCAAGGAGAATTCACTTCAAAATTACTATCATAAGCTAATGCATGTAATTTTTTTAGACTCAACAATCAGCAAAGACTCAATTCCTTTCCGGAGAGACAGAGTATATCTCTGTGAAGTAGATTCACACAATCATTTGGAAATTCATCTACGCATATCCAGCACTCTTGCCTTCATTACCAAGTGATGAATGCGAAGATAAAAACAATCATAAACACTCTGAGATTAAATAACATTTATCACAAAGTTGTTCAAAGAAACTGAATCTAATTTGTGAATGACTGAATGGGAATGAACATACAAACTAACACACATTTAAATACCTAGAATTCGACAAAGGAGCTTGTCCCAAATGATGGTGGGCCCGACACACCTGGGTAAGCTTAAAGAGATTATAGTGGAAGAAGTATTCTAATACATTCAATTTGGAGACTGACAAGAAATCTAAAACATGAAACGAATCGGTCAAACCATATCCATGCTTGATTAATTGAAACTCGGTCTTCAATTACAGAGAAAATTCTAACAATAGTTTGGTAACTCAATGTTTTGCGTACATAAATAAAAACTCAACTAATCTACTTTATTACAGACTCAACCCTTTTATGGGAAGTAAGGCAATTATAAAATAACCAAAAGTTGATAAATAACACTTGGAGGATCAAAACGATCGGAACGATCATGAACAACTTGGCATAATGGTTTCAGTGAATTCCATCATTGGTAAGGTCCTGTTATAATGATCATGTGGAGCATCTTCATCTTCCAACTTGGCTTAGTCAAGATCTCCATTTTGAAGCTCGATCTCTAGAAGGTGAGGAAGTTGTAGAAGAAGTCTCCCAAGTCTCAGTGTAGTTGAGTATGGATTATGAACCATGCAGTTGAGTACATAAATGGTAAGGTGGGCTTGTTAACAAGTCTTCTTTCCATTTGTAGAGGTCCTGATCATGTTGCTCCATCCTTCCACATCTAGCCCGTAATAGTTAGTTAGCTCATTAGACATTTAACTTAAATTACTCAAATTTTAATAAAAAAATAGTAAAAAGACACTAATGTAATGCATTTACCTCAAGTAGGGTCTTAATGAGGTTTCAGGACAATGATAGTGATATGAAGGTACATAAAAGAGTTCTTTTGTGACAAAAGAGGGCGGAATGGGAGTCATAAATGGTAGAATTGGGTACAAAACGAGGCACCAACATCCCCCCATGTCGATTTGGATGCATGTCCTCATGCATCTACTATAGTCCATAAAAAATGAGTGCAAAATCAAAAGATTCTTGATTAAATACTAGCAGTGTTGATCAAGACTTCTATTCCATGTTTCATAGGATTAGAACACTTCTTGAATTGTAGGGCCAGTCCCTGTGCACTTAGATTCTTAGTGGGCCTGAACCTGGAATCTTTCCAACACAATAATTGTTGATTCTTCTTATTCATCTCATCATTACGGGAAAACAGTCGAATGTTGGTGTCCCCAAGCTGATTATTGACTTCGTTGACATAATCAAACAAAACATTATATTTGTTGGCTTGTTCTCTGAGCTTACCAATTTGTTTATGTAGCTTGACCAGTCAGATCTTAAGGTTCTCCTCCTAATCATGAGTCAGAGTCTTTTCATGTGCCATGGATTGTTGGGACGCACTACCTCCAAGTGCCTTGCTAATGCTTCTCCTTGGTGAAGAACCCTGCTGATGAGACTTGGTAACACTTCTACTCAATGAAGGATGGACAAGGGACCATATCTCCAAGTCATGAGCAATATCCACCAGAATTTCTACTACGGATACAAGGATGGGTTCTTTTCCATAGGGCAACTCAAAATCAGGAGATGATGAAACATTCATATGGTCAGATTGCAATCGGGAGCACAGGGAGTTGGGCTTTGGCCATACTGCGAGTTCAACGAAAACCTTGGGCAAAGGTATCTGCTGTGAGGATCGAAGGATTATGAGTGGAGAAGAGGGCCTTTCTACATTTTTGTTGTGATTCAATGCCATCATTAACCTTGGGGGTCTTCAACTGAGGGTCTTTGCCTTTTTCCTTCACTACAGGGCTTAGCTCAGGTTGGTTTTCATTGGCCCTATGCCTTTTTCCTTTTTTATTCTTGTTCACAGGATGATTTAAAGAAAACTCAGCCACTATATGTTTCGAAGAAGCGCCTGTGTGCTGAGGATTTTTATCGTTCAGTGAAATAGGAGAGACAAGGGTTGTAGAGTCAGTAGGAGGGATATGGGTTTCTTGGGAACTTGACACAGGGGTTTCGGTCTTAAGATTGAGGGATCAGCCCACTAAACGTTGTCGCCCCTTGACTTGAGTTTCCTCTCCAGGAAAATTTTCTACCAAGAAATCCTCCCATGATTTCTTGCGCCTCCGCAATTCGGCAATGACAATAATCTTAATGAGGTTGTGGTTATATAAAGTTGTCTCGTGCCTTCTGCTCTCAGACTGCATACCCTTGGCCATCTTATGGAGACTCAACTTCAAGAAATGCGAGATATTTATTCGGTTATTCTCAGTAAAATGTGTCAACAACCGAATATGATATAAAAATATGACTGCATACCTTCCTTCACATGTGAGAAAACGCTACAACAATGTGATTAAAGGGTGCCACTGGTCTTTCACACAAATGCACAATATTCTCTTCGCCCAACTATTTTATCGATATGTTGACTTTAATAACATGGCGCAATTAGGAATATTGAGCTTCCAACCTTTAAAGAATGGCTCACCTTCTGGGGGCAATCCTATCGCCCTACTTAAAGAATCCTCTGTAAATTTGAACTCAAATTCCCAATTTGAACATGTCCCCCGCCAAAATTTTGGGCGAATGATAGAGTAAGTTTATAATTGTAACCTTGAAATTTTTGTAGAGAGTTTAACCGACCTCGCTCCTCCACCATACCTTTGCAGCTCTGATATTCAAGGTTGCACACGAATTGGCCGAATGTAGGTTCGTGGCAGTCGGCTCCCATGTTGACTAACTACGCGATTTTCAGCAAATGCACTTCCTTCCTCTGCCTACTACTTAGTCCCATGTTCAAAAAAATCCCACAATCTCGAAGTATAGCCGAATTCATGTCTCAAAATGGAATAATATGGTTTGATCGTGAAAGTCGCCCATTTTCTCTCAAAGCTTATTGTGGAGCAGAATCACATCATGGGGTTGATCATTACAGGTGAAGGGAAATACATCATGGGGTTGATCATTGCAGGTGAAGGGAAATAGGGAATTTGGAATATAATGATAATACGAGCTCATGTGCCACCGATTTAGGGTGATAATGTTGAATCCGAGGGACAGTTGGCACGAGCAATCATGATCGATCAGAGACATGACAAGTGGTAATGGGAAGAGGACGAGGGAGTATATGGTTTCATGAGAGGCTTGAGTCCTAGAAGGGAGTATAGGATTGTAGCCATAGGAATATAGGATAAACAATAAGGAGGGAGGATATGATTACGATTATAGTTTGCAAGATGAGATAGAGGTGCAAAACATATAGCCTACAATTTCACTACTCATGACTAAATTCAAGCAATATTAAGCACATACCTGAGCCACTTATGATGATATAGGGTAGTGATTTTGTGAAGATCATCCAGCAATAAGGTTCTTCAATAGAAAATGATGTTGTAATCTTCCTCATTTTTTTACATAGTGTCCTATACACTGTTGAGTAGTGGAGACCACTCTTTAGAGATGAGTAGTGATTATGAAGTAATCTTTGGTGAGAATGACATAGGTACTAATCATGCTATAGATATGAAAATAATTTTTCTCTCAAGATACATAGCAGACTATAAATTTTTACACAATAGAGTACAGAAAGTTGCTAAGTACAGAATGTAAAACACAGAGTCTAGAAAATTCCTTTGTTGAATGCTATGTACTGTGTTGATTTTTGCCTTAGAAGAGAACCTTTTTATCGCCCCATGGATTCGTATTAGGCCTGGGATGACAACTGCCTAAGGTATTTCTTATTTAGAGAGCTTGAAATGGCCGAAAATAAAGCTCTAGGGGGGTTTCTTTTTTGTTCTTATTCTATTGAGTCTAGAAAAGAATAATTCTATGCTCAATAGGTCCCTAACTACTACTACTACTTTATTTTAATGAACTTAAAGTATCCATTGCTCGAGGTATTCATTTTTATGGATTCTGAATCGCCCAAAGGAGACTCTCATAGGGATTCCTTTCCGTAAGTGCTTCCTTTAGCCTCGAAAAGAACAAATCTATACTCAAGGAATCCATAGACTACCACTTATTCATGAAATTTTACGAGCCTGGATTAGTCACTACTCAAGATTTTTCAATTTTCGAGAGTCTGAAATCATCCAAACGAAGACTCTAATGGGGCTCATTTTCCATAGAGAATTTTTCAAGTTTGGCTAAAGGAATAAACCTACCCAAGGCAGATTTCTCATTTATTATACATGAGCTATGGGAAGAATCACCTGAAGATATGAAATAATGACAACCCAATGGTTATTATATATATATATATATATATATATATATATATATATACATATATATATATATATTAGGATAAAAGAATCAACTAGAGGAACCAGCAAGAGGCTGCTCATTTTCATGAACCAGCTTCATTCCTGGATCTCTACGTACTTCCTACAAAAATTGTTGTCGAGAGAGCGTTTGATGATGAATCTTGAGTTAGTGACCAATTGCTACAAAAGAAGTCTTATTTTCATCAATAGTTTTAATGTGAAATAACCCATTACCAAACACTTTAGTTATTTCATAAGGTCCTAACCATCTAGTTGAGAATTTACCTTTGATGTTTTTGAACTTACTTTCATAAATCAAGGCCCAATATCTTGGACGGAAGAAATTATTCTTAAATAACTTATCATGTCAACAAGATCTTTGATCCTGCACTAATGAAATTTTGTGGTATGCATCTTGTCTAATCTCATGGAGCTCATTCAACTGCATCTTTCTTTGTTCTTGGGTTTCATTGTGATTTATTTTAAGTTGTGTGGTTGTCTGAAATGCCTTCACTTGGAATTCAATAGGTAGTAGCACTTTCTTTCTATAAACTAACTCATATGCGGTATGTCTCGTCACATTCCTCCAATATTTGCAGTAAGCCCATAATTCTTGTAACAACTTGTTTGCCCAATCCCTATGATGTAACTGAATGGTCTTTGTCAGGATGAATTCCAATACTTTGTTTGTGGATTCCACCTGCCCATTGGCTTGGGTGTGGTAGGTAGTATAATTTCAGTATTTGATTCGATATTTTTTAGTGAGAGCTTTGACCAATTTAGATGTGAATTGGGTGCCTTGGTCGATGATGATCTCTCGGGGTGCTCCAAATCTAGTGAAAATGTATTCAAAAATAAATTCCACTACTACCTTTTAAGTTGCAGCATAAAAAGCCTTAGCTTCCACCCACTTGGTAACATAGTTGGTGTAAACTAAAATACACTTTTTCTGCTTAGACATGGGAGAGATAGGGCCCATGAAATACAATGCCCATTTCTCGAAAGGCTTTATTGCTATTTGTGGCTGAAGGGGAATCTCATAAGAAGGAAGTGGCCTCCCCATTCTCTGACAAACATCACAAAAATACACAAACCTTTTGGCATCTTTAAAGAGCGTGGGCCAATAATATCCAGTACAGATGACTTTTTACGTGGTTATTTTATCTTCAAAGTGCCCTCCACAAGGCTCATTGTGGGAGGCTCTCAACACATCCATCATCTCATCTTCCCGCATGCATCTCCTCATGATCAAATCAGGTATGGTATAGAACAAGTCTCCATCAATCCGAGAATAATTGGCACTGTGATGTACAATGTTGTGCTTCTCCCTGGCAGACAGATTCTGGGGCAACTTACCTGAATACAGGTAGTTGGCAACATCTACAGACTAGGGGGTAATGGTCGATATAGAAAATAATTATTCATCCGAGAATTCAATTGGCACAGGAGTTGGGACATTATGTTTCAAAATGTACATTTGAGACAAGAATTTAGCTGCTAAATTATCTCGACCAAGCCTATCAATCACAGTTATATTGAATTCTTGCAAAAGCAGTAACCATCTAGTAATTCTACCATTAGTGATAGCTTTGTTCATTAAAAACCTGATGGCAGAATTATCGGTATGTACAAAGGTCTCATGATCGATTATGTAATGCATAAATTTACCAATGGCATGGGCAACTGCTAATAGTTCTTTTTCGGTAGTTGTGTAATTTAGTTCGGTAGGGGAAATATTCTTGCTAACAAAGTAAATAGTATAAGGATAGTGATCTTCCCTTTGTCCCAAAACTGCTCCAAGTGCAGTATATGAAGCATCCGTGAAAATATGAAAGGGTAAGGTCCAATTTGGTCCCCTTGATACTGAAGTAGTGGACAAACTGTCTTTCAACACCTCGAAAGCCTTTTGACATGCATCATTCCAAACAAAATCATCATCTTTATTTAATAATTTAAACAAAGGTGCTGCAATTCTTGTAAAATTTTCAATAAATCGACGATAGTAACCTTCGTGTCCAAAAAATATTCTTACCTCCTTTTGTGTACTAGGAATGGGAATGTGTGAGATTAACTCAATATTAGTTTGGTCGAATTTTATTCCTTGAAATGATACATGGTGTTCCCCAAGGGCAAGTGAAAGTAGTCTTCTCTTGGTCTTCCTCAACTATTTTATTTGATTATATCCACTATATCCATCTAGTAAAGAGAAATATTTCTTACGAGAAAGTGTGTCGAGTACTTGATCAATAAAGAGTAGTGGAAAGTAATCTCCTAGGGTGGATTTGTTCAACTCCCTGTAATCAACACATATGCACCATTTTCCATTCTTTTTTAGAACCACCACTAAAGGTGACACCCATCTATTATCTGAGATTGAATAGATAAAGCGTGCAACCAATAACTTTTGTAATTCATCTTTGACAATTTCCCTCAAAGTAGGGTTCATTCATCTCTGTGGCTGCCAGATGGCTATCATATCCTCGTTGGTGTAGATGTGATGGATGCACATGTCTGGATGTATACCCGTCATATCCAAATAATCCCAAGTGAAAGCCCCTGATTTTTCTTGAATCCTACTCAACAATTGTTGCTTCTCATTAGGAGACTTTTGAGGTCTAAAATGGGCCTCCCAAGGAGATTATAAAATAATAGTGGAAATAATAAAATAATATTTGATTACATCATCAAATTTTAAAGGGAAAAAAGAAAAAACTACTTTTTCAACTCGTATTTTCAACTTATCTCCCAAAGTGTTTACTCAAATTTTGAGCGGGAGTACTCAATGGATGCAAAATTTAATTCCTCATCCAAGGAGTACCCATGTTGCATACTTTCGATGGATACTACTACACGAAAAATGAGAAATACATGAAAAATGTGATTGCAATCACATTTTTCATGTTTTTCTCATTTTTCGTGTAGCAGGGTCCCTCAAAAGTATGCAACATGGGTACTCCTTGGATGAGGAATTAAATTTTTCATCCAACGAGTACTCTAGCTCGAAATTTGAGTAAAAACTTTTTGATATAAGTGGAAAATATGAGTTGAAAAAGTAGTTTTATTATTTTATTATTTTTTAATATTTTTACCCTTTTACTTAAAAAATGGTGAATCATACCCCATGGGTGACATCATCATCTTGAATCCTATTGGTTATTATAAAGTTTATTTTGGTTGTACATTTTTCTTAGGAGGCCCATTTTAGACCTCAAAATTCCCCTAATGGTTTTGCAATCAGTTTTGTACCGATGTGCAAAATTTTCCCTTCAACAATTTCAACTGGTTCAGTAGTGATTTCATTGCATTCTTCCAATGCTGCAAATGAGGAAAATATAACTGGATGGCAAGTCTCCTAAAACTCATTGCTGAAAATATGTTGATAATCGTTAAAGGAAATGGGATAATCAATACAAGAACTATCAGATACAAATTGTTACAAGATGTGATCTTCAGATTTTTCGTGAAGACATCTAGATTGGTCTAATGATAGTAAAGGAAATATGCAATCTTCATCTCCATAAGGAATCTCTAGCCATAAAGGTACTTCGGCAGTAGTTTGATTGGGGGGGAGATTGGCAGAGTTTGATTATCTAACCCATTAGAAATGACCACTTCTCCATTTCTGCACCCTATCATGGCATCGACGGTAGCTAACCAAGGGCGTCCTAGGACCAAAGGGTGTCCAGGTCTAGCGGTTTTAGGAGAAATGAAAATGAAATCAATGGGATACTTCCAGGAAGAAATGGTGACAACAATGTCTTCTAAGGTTCCCAGGGGTTTAACAATGGACTTGTCTGCCGGCTCCAAAATTATAGGTGTATGGTTAATCCCTTGTAATTGTAAAGATGTCATGGTTTCATATGTAATAAGCATTAATGGACGCTCATAAATCTACAAGGTTATTCAGCAAATGCACCCCATTGATTTCAATGGTTACAATGGGATTCCCTGGGTCATTATATTTTACAGGAAAGTTTGAGATCGTCGTGGACATTTCACTCATGACTTTTACATTTTGGTTTTTATGCCCTTTCCAACCCGGTTTCTTAATGCATAGATATTTAATGATTTTATTGTAAATAAGAATGTCTCTAATGGCTTGTAATAATCTAATTTTGATACACACATTCCTTAATTTGGTTTCTAAATAATATTCAATTGAGGTTCCCTCTTTCTTAACAAGTAATGGATCCAGGTAAGGGGGTTCATTTAGTTCTTCTTTTTGTTTTTGTTTTTCATTTTGGTGATTGTTATTTTGTTCTGGAGGGGCCTCTTCTTAAATGATAACAATTTATTTCCCTATATTAATTTCTCTCCCAAATTGTAATTGAATCTCATTCATTGGGACAACAATAATCATGTAAGTGGGAAAAGACTGTACTTCTATATTTTTCATAGGATGAGGTTGCCTATTATGGTTGGGATTAGCTATGGGTTGTGCAGGTAACAAAGGAGGACGAGGGAGAATAAATGTTGTGCTTTTTGTAGAAAATATACAAACAATATGTATAAGAATGGATTCAATCCGATAATGCGATATGCTAAAACAAGATACTAAATCCTTCTACAAATTAATTGCGAAAAATAAACACGATCGCATAATCACACCAAGTAAAATAAAGAAGAAAATCAATCCACAACATAGATATTTTTCCTGGGGAAAGCTTGCTTCTCAAAACCCCTCTATCTTCTATTGTATATTCAACCAAGGAATCATGAAACAATTAAAATGCACTCTTCTCACAAGATTCTGTTGCACTCTACCAACTGTCTCACACTGATCTGAACAAAATCGACCTACACTTAGCCAATTTCCTACCTCTGCACAACATGCCTTGCTGACGTAATTACTATAGAATTAAATCCCTATTCTTTAGGAATTTCAACCTTCCAAAACTGTGCAATGCTCATGGGCAATCATATGGGTGTATTACTGCACGTGGGAAATTTTCTAATAATGCAACTAATAGTTAACATCCCTTTAACCTCTGTCTCAACTGGGTCTTCATCAAAACTGACATGCATGCAACTATTAATTGTAAATCATCAGTTACTTGACATATCACTGCATGTGAATTAAATCTAATTTAATTCACTTGATCTCTCACTAGTGCAACAATCAATTACAAATAGTTAAACCAATTTTAACTGAATTAATTGAGTTAACTGATTTCTCATGCATTAAACTAATACACTAACTGCAACTTGGACTCTAAAAAAAATAGAATCACTCTACATGCCTCACCAACCACCCTCAACTCGAATTCCATGAGCTAAGTGAGTTTATCACACTTAGTTAACTATTATAAGTGATTATGAGATAAGATTACAATTTATTGTCCAATTTACTTAAGGGAAAATTAAATTAGTCACACACTTCTTATTGACTTTTCAAAACTCCCTCTCAATAAGAAAGGGATTATCAGCTACGCTGATCCTGCCTCTATGGTATTCGAATTTTCTCTTGGCGAGCGCCTTCGTCAGAATATCTGCATCCTGATCCTCCGTGGGAATGTACTAAAGTAACATAATGTGTCTCTAAACACAATATTTGAGATGGAGGTACCAGATGTCAATATGCTTGGACCTATCATGGAATACTGTATTAACCGAGAGTTTTATGAAACTCTAGCTATCACAATGTATCACCGTTAGATCCATATGATGACCAAACAAACCAACAAGTATCTTCCTCATCTAGATGGCCTCACATGCTGCCTCACTGGATACCATGTACTCTGCCTCAGTTGAACTTAGTGCAACTGATCTCTGCTTCTTGTTGTACCAATAAATTTTTGTCGATCCTATGTTGAAGATCCCTCCTGATGTGCTCTTCTTTTCTAATGGACTACGTGACCAATTTGCATCGGTGAAGCCTTGAAGCTTCACTCCCACTATCTATCTGTACCATAATGCATATTTTGTATTGCCCCTGAGATATCTCATGACATTCTTCCCTTCCTTCCAAAAGAGCTTGGGCGGCTCATTGGTAGCTTAACCATATCTTGACTAAGCTGGTTAACTGCGTAGCATATGTCTGGTCATGTGTTCACCAAGTACATGAGTGAACCCACAAGCTGCCTGTAAACAGTAGTGTCCACTACTTCACCTGAAGTAGCATCCTCCTTCCTCCAATTTCCTACAAGAGGAGTCTCCATGGGTTTATAGCTCTCCATGTGTAACTTCCTTAGAATCTCTTTGGCATACTTGCCTTGAGAAAAAAATAGCTCCCCATCCCACTACCATATCTCCAAACCAAGGAAATAGTGGAGTCCCGTGTCCTTCATCTCAAACTCTCTTGCAATATCCTCTTTGCAAGAAGTTATGAGCTGCTCATCGCCTTTCAAAATAAGATCATTAACATAAAGTACGATAATCAAAAGTTTACCATCAACCACAATCATGTACATGTTCGCATCTGGTTCACTTTTTGTGAAGCCCAACCTAGTGAAATAGCTGTCAATCCTGGTGTACCAAGAACGAGGTGCTTGCTTCAGCCCATACAGTGCTCTCTTGAGTCTGCACACATGTGAATCATTGTCAAAGGTCTCAAAACCTTTTGTATGCTTAATGTACACTTATTCCTTAATAACTCCATTAAGAAATATAATATTCACATCCATCTGATGTATCTGCCACCCTCTGCGCTGAGAGTGCAAGGATAGATATAATCGATGAGTACCTTGCAACTAGTGCAAAGGTCTCCTCATAGTCAATCCCCTCAACTTGTGAGAATCCCAGGGCTAAAAATTTAGTCGTGTACTTCTCCACACTCCCATCTATTGCCTACTTCACCTTATAGATCCATTTAGATCCAACCATTGACTTCCTGACTGGTCTTGGAACAACTTCCCATGCACTCTTCCTGACAACGGATTCATACTCTTGAACCATGGAATCAACCGAAGTTGGTTGTTACACTGCTTCCTCAAAAGAGGATAGTTCTGTCACAATATACTTGCTCATAAGAGCCATGTATCCAGTAAACCTATGTGGAAACTGTCTTTGTTTGCGCAATGATGTAGGTGCTCCTACATGTTTTGCCGCATCAAGTCTCAATTTGTCAGCTTCTGTGGTGCGCCTTCTACCATGTCTGGTGGATGGCTCTGCATGAGTGGTTTCTGCCACTCCATGATCCTCCACATGTGGTTGCTCCACATCTTGAGGTTCATCCTTTGGAACCAAGAGTTCCTCATCTACATGAAAATCAAGATCCCTCTCAAGGGACAATCACATGGCTTTCTCCGCTTCAAATTTTACATCCCGTTTGACAAAAATCATCTTGTTGTTCAAAAAAATACACCGAAATTTTTGGGGAGTATTAGTGTACCCCAAAAAATATCCCAATCTCAGTTTTTGGTTCTAGCTTCTTTCTGGAATCTTTGATCGCATGGAAATTGACAGATGAGCCAAAAATTTTAAAATATGAAACATCAGGTTTCTTATGAGAAAAAGCTTCCTCTAGTGTACTCATGCCAAGTATCTGATCAGTACTACTGTTCTACACAAATACCTTTGTATTGCATGAATCTACCCACATATGAACGATAGGCCCTCATCATGTAACATCGCCCATGTCACACCCACAATTTTTCTGTTCTTTCTTTCTGAAACCCGATTCTGTTGTGGGTTATGAGGCATAATCAACTCTCTTTGAATTACTTATTTGGCATAGAAGTTCTTGAATTCATTGGAGATGTACTCATCACCATTTTCCCTCCTTAGAGCCTTCACTTGCTTCCCTATATCTTTCTCAGTCAGTACTTTGAACTCACAAAATTTTGAGAACGTCTGATCTTTCTTCTGCATGAAGTAGATCCAACACTTTCTAGAAAAATCATCAACAAAAATAAAATAATACTTGTGCTTTGTTGTAGAAGCTATAGAGAATGGTCCACACACATCTGAGTGAACTCTCTCAAGGATTTCTGTTGCTTGGTTCTCCTTCTCGTGAAAAGTGGCCTTTGCATACTTCCCCACGGTAAATCCCTTGCATGTGTTTATCTGCACAAGAATACCCTTTGGAATCCCCATATAAATAGGTTGCATGGCCTTCAAAGCACTATGGTGTAGATGGCCCAATATCCTATGCCATAACTCATTCTCATCCTGGCTCACCACTCTATCTGCTTTATTCATCAATTTTGTGCAACCATCTACATCAAGTTTGTAGAGGTTCTTCACAAGAAACCCAATCTTCCTAACTTGTCCCATGGCTTTGTGATGTAGGAATGCTTTCCCTTCTCTAAAAACCACATCATATCCTCTATCCTCCAACATAACAATTGAAACTAAATTATTTTTTAAGCCTGGTACATGCATGAAATATTTTAATAAGAAAGGTTTACCTGACTATCTCTGGAAAGTAACTTTACCAATACCGGTAGCTCTATACCTCCCATCATCACCCATCTTGATGTACATCTGAAGATCCTTATCCTCCAAGCTACTAAAGATTTCTTTGTCTCCCATCATGTGGAAAGATGCACCACTATCCAAGTACCACATTGATCCCATCGCATTAGACACCATGCATGCAATGAGGGAGAAGTCCAACTCAAACTGTGAAGCCAAAGATTCATCCACTGCATATCCTAAAGCATTATTGTTGTTATTCTTCTTCTTCTATGGACAATTAGTGGCATAATGTCCATGCTCATGACAGTGAAAACATTTCACTCTGGACATGTCATGCGTCTTACCTTCTTTGCCAGTCTCAGATTTGGAATAGGATTTCTTTCCCTTCCCCTTCTTTGTCTCACCATCCAAGGCACAATTTTCCTCATCATCTGCCTTGGATGAAGATCCATCCTTGGTATTCCGCCTGAATTCTTCTTGTACCAAATCCGACCAAAGTTGCTTCCAATCTGATAGCTTCTCCCTCCCCTTGACAGAGTCCTGATAACTATGCCAACTCTTGGGAAGGCCTAGAAGTGCTAGGCTCACCAAGTCATCATCCGCTATAGTAATCTTGACACTTCCAAGCTCATCTCGATAATGGATGAAATTGGTCAAATATTTCGGAATAGTTTCGCCTTTCTCCATTTTGATTTTCCTAAGCTTGTCCTTCAGTGCCAATGTTTTTTGGTCAGTGCTATTCTGAAACAGATCTTTCAAAGCCTTCCACTTTTCATATGGAGTCACTTTTCCATGGATACTAGAGACAATGTGATCTCGAACTCCCTATAATAAGATCCTCCTTGCCTTTGCAACCTTATTTTTCCAAGCATCAAGAAGAGCAGCGTTTGTTGCTGCGGGCTTGGGAATATCATTATCAATGAATTCTTTCAACTTGTTGTCCTCCAGAACTACCTCCATTTTGTCTTTCCATGCAATATAATTAGAACTGCCCTCGAGTGCATATTCCAATATTAATCCATTAAAATCCATCTTGATCCGCCTGTCGCACCAAAGAATATTTTTGCAAATTCGAATTTTGTTCAACACAAACTCAATTTCTTCTCCACTATAGTGATTTCCTGCACTCTGATACCATGTAGAAATTATACAAACAATATGTATACCAATGGATTCGATCCTATCATGAGATATGATAAAGAAAGATATTGAATCCTTCTACATATTAATTGCGGAAAATAAACATGATCGCACAATCACACCAAGTAAAAGAAAGAAGCAAATCAATCCACAACACATATATTTTTCCTAGGAAAGCTTGCTGCTCAAAACCCCTCTATCTTCTATTTTATATTCAATCAAGGAATCATGAAACAATTACAATGCACTCTTCTCACAAGAGTTTGTTGCACTCTACCAATTGTCTCACACTAATCCAGAAAAAATCGACCAACACTTAGCCAATTTCCTGCCTCTTCTCAGCCTACCTGCCTTGCACAATTCTTGTAGAATTAAATCCCTATTCTTTAGGAATTTCAACCTTCGAAAATTGCACAATGCTCATGGGAAATCCTATGGGTGTATTACTGCATGGAGGCAGTTTTCTTATAATACAACTGATATTTAACATCCCTTTAACCTTTGTTTCAATTGGGTCTTCATCAGAACCAACATGCATGCAGCTATTAATAGTAAATCATCAGTTACTTGACAGATCACTGCATGTGAATTAAATCTTATTTAATTAACTTGACCTCTCACTAGTGCAACAATCATTTACAACTAGTTAAATTGATTTTAACTCAATTAATTGAGTTAACTGATTTCTCATGCATTAAAATAATACACTAACTGCAACTTGGACTCTAAAATAAATAGAATCACTCTGCATGCCTCACCAACCACCCTAAACTCAAATTACATGAGCTATCTGAGTTTATCACACTCAGTTAACTATTACAAGTGATTATGAGATAAGATTACAATTTATTGTCCAATTTAATTAAGGGAAAATTAAATTAGACACACATTTCTTGTTGAGTTTTCAACACTTGTGAGGATGGTGGGTTTTGATGGAGCAGGTAGGAGCTGATGTAAGGGAGGAGGTAGCGAGGGTTGTTGATAATAGTTTGGATTGTACCCTTTCTGATAAGGTTGAATGGTCGGGTTATAAGATGTAATAGGCATGTTTGAGTATGGAGGATAAAATTGACCTTGAGGTTTGAAAGTGTTCACATAAGGATTTTCCCACCAATTCTGATTCCAAGGAGTGTTCTGTGTTTTAGGATTGGCCCAAGCGGGGTAATATGGTTGGAAATTCCAAGGTTGATTCTGACCATAACCTTGGGAGCGAGGATCTGGAAACATGTTTTGATTTTGGCTTCTCCAAAAGGGTTTATTTTTTGTTTGCGAAGAGTCATTTGCTTCAGTATTCCCCTTATAGATAGCTTGTAAACCGGGAAGATATGGACACTTCTCTGTTGCATGTTATAAAGCACAAATCCCACAAACCTCAATGACATTAATGGGAAAATCCCTTTTCATATTATTTTCTCTACATTTAGGACAAAATATTTCCATGGAAGACTTCACATCCTCTTGTTTCTTTTTGAGTTTCATTGTGTCAAGCTGGTCACCGATGGTGTTTAAAATATATATTTTGAAGTTTTCCAATAGGTTCCCTAATTCAACTCTAGTGACAGTGGTGGCTGCAGGTTTTTGATTTCTTGACACAACATCTCAGAGATTGTCACAGAGTTTCTTGCCTACTTTGGCCTGACTTCTTGAATAAGTACGACATATTTCAGCTACTTTAGCAAAGGGTTTTTTATAAATGTCCCCACCACTTAGAAGGTTTAAGGTCTCAATGCATTCATTCTTTAGCCCCTTTAAAAAGACAAATTTAACATTTTTTTTAGAAATTATACAATATGCATGTATACCTTGGATTCACCCAATCTAAAAATTTGCTAAAGTTAAATATTGAATCGCTTCTACAAATATTTGCGGAATTAAAAACACAATCGTCAATAACATAAGCATGAAGAAAGATTAATCACACACAACACAGATAATTTCCCAGGGAAATCTTACAGCTAAAAACCCCACTATATTCTATTGTATATTATATCACGGATCATGAAAAAATTACATACAAAAATCTTCTCACAATAGCTCTCAATACATCAGCTAATTGTCTCACACTGTCATAAAAAATTGGCAAATCCCTTAGCCAATTTACTGTCTCCAGACAGCCTTCCTTCACTGCGCAATCCGTGCTAAATGCAATCCTTGAATTGATGCAATCCTACCTGCCTTGATTGCGCAAGTATCATGAGCACATCCAATGTGTGTGTGCTTGCATGTGTGTAAGCGGATAATTTCACAACTGATATTTATCTTCCCTTTCACCTAGAACTCAACTGGATCTCCACTGGGTCTGACATGCATGCAGTTAATATTAGTGAATCTTCAGTTTCATGTGAGATCACTACATGTGAATTAATTAATAATTAATTCACTTGATCTCTCACTAGTGTTTTATAAGTTACAACTAGCATAACTGAGTTTAACTCACTTAACTGAGTTTAACTATTTACAACTTGCACAAACTCATGCACCACTGCACTTCCAACTCTGTTACAACTAGAATCACTCAGTTACAACTAGAATTACTATGCATGTCCCACCAACCAACCTCTAACTTGAAATTCACTTAGTTAACTGATTTTCCACTTCAGTTAACTATTTTCAAGTTATTATTGAGAATAGATTATAGTTTAATGTCCCTCTAAATTAAGGGATAATAAAAATAGACATGCACCTAAAAATAGTCGGTGGGCCCCACCCTAGTGTAGGTGCTTAATTTTCACTAGGATCATGGGTGCCAAAAAAAATTCTTGTTGAATCTCAACACTCCCTCTCAACAAGAAGGGGATTATCCTTCACCTTGATCTTGTCTCTATGGTATTCGAATTTTCTCCTAGTGAGCACCTTCGTCAGAATATCTGCATCCTGATCTTCCATGGGAATGTAATGAAGCAACATGATTCTCCTCTACACACAATCTCTGAGATGATGGTACCAGATATCTATATGCTTGGACCTATCATGAAACACAGGATTAATCAAGATTTTAATGCAACTATGATTAACACAATGAATCAATGTCGAATCCATATGACAACCAAACAAACCAACCAAGATATTTCTCATCTAGATAGCCTCACATGCAGCTTGAATTGATGCCATGTATTTCGCTTCTGCTGAACTGAGTGCCAGAGATCTTTGTTTCTTATTGTACCAAGAAACTATCGTAGACCCGATACTAAAGATCCCCCTTGATGTGGTCTTTCTATCCGATGGAATTCTAGCCCAATCTGCATCCATGAAGCCATGCAACTTCACTCAATTCGTCTGTCTGTACCTGTTGTGGCCAGCAACAACCCCCTTCTTATTTAATATTAGTAATAATACTAAGTAAGTGGGGACCCTTAGTTAAAAATCCAAAAAAATAAATTAGTACTTGTTTCCCTTTTCAAATAAAACTTTCTATCATATCTTAGGAAAATTCCTTAGAAAATCCTTAAGAAACACTTAAGTTTATGATAGATTATAATAAAATCTTTCTTTGAGCGAAATAGTGCATCCATCGCAAATGGTAGATATCTTTTGTAAAACTGAATCTTTTAAACTGCGACTTTGCGATATTGCGATAATGCGATCCCAAAAAGCCTATACATTAAAATATTGGTCGCAAATTGCATATCGCAAAAAAATGTTAAACAAATACTTTTATATGTTATATTTGCGATTTGCGATTCTGCGATATTGCGATTTTGCGATATTATGAGGATGCGATTTATAAATATTGCGATATGCGATAAGTGTGTTTTGCGATGACTGTGATCTTCGATATTGTGATTTTGCGATATTGCACAGAAAATCGTAGATCGCAATGTCGCAGATTCGTAAAAGCGTGTTGTCCAAAGAAAATCTTTCCATAAATCAATATCCTTTATGCGCTTTAATGATTGGATTAAATTAATGGATTGTCAATTATTGATAAATGGGATTTTGTTTTGATTGAAAAGTTGTTTCACATTGTTTTTATCTGCCTTCAGCATTTAAAACTATCCCGTCACCTTTCTCATCTCATTACTCTCACTTAATTCGTAACACTGCAGGTGCGGAGGAGGTTTGACAAAGGAATTAAAGGAGAAGAAAAAGGGCATTTGGCCACAATTTCCCGTAGCCTGTGGAGCATTTTCACTGTTTGATGTTGGTCACGCAGTCAAAGAGCTCGGGAGATTGCTTATCAAACTTGTAGTCAAGGAGGTTTGACAATGGAATTAAAAGAAGAAGGAAGAAAAGCTGGTGCACCAATTATTAATGAAAACCACAAAGAAATACTTTTCAATAACTGGGATGCACAAATCAGAGAGGCAGAGAAAGCAGCAGAGGAGTCAGCTACAGCAGCAAACAGTCTTATTGATTGTGTAAATGAGAATTTGCACAAAGCAAATTTAATTTTAGAAACTGTTCCGGGATATCTTCCACAGGCGCATCAATTGCAAACAGAATGGAAACAAAAGGCGGAAGAAAAAGCAAAATCAATTCAAAGATTGACAAGATTAAACTGGGATTCTTACTGGACATATCTAGTAAAATCGCACAGTCAACACAGTGCGCTTAATTGCATCATTAATTCTGTTGAGAATATTACGCCTACACTTGCCGATTCTGTCTTTTCAGGATAGTTGAAATCTGAAGTCGGCCAACCACCTCTTCTCAAAACAATGCTAGATGCCTGCAAGTTTAAAGATCAAGTTCATAAGTAGTTAGTTAATAGTCTTTATTTTTAGATTTAGTTTTAGTTTTACTGTATTTTTGCCTGGGAAAAGGACGGTCATTTAAACCGAATCCTTAATTTTTGTAATAAACTATTTTTAGATTTAGCTAGTAGTATTTAAACCCTTCTCATGCATTTAGAGAAGGGTCCTGAAATTTATCAAGAACTTATCCTCAGAACATGCATTTCTGCACCATCAGAGGAGGCTTTGATAAATGAATGGATCGAGATTTATTGATACTTGTGTCTAATATCCGTTACTGATGTTGCATTTTTGTACTCTTAATTGATATTGGATTAGGAAGAGATAAGTCATTATTGCTTCTAGCTCACGAGTAGAACCAGCTATAAATGGTATTTCTATCTCTTAATTGTTTCTGTTTCTATGCTAAAAGTAATATTTATGTTTGGCTGTTTATATGTTAATTTTTGAATACTTGAGTTATCATTTGGCATTTTTGTACTATGATAGTAATTTATTTGTACTTGATATATGAATAGTTTAATATGCGATATGTATTTCATAACTGTTTCATCTAATTTTTTATATGAAATAGTTTATCTTTATTGAATTCTTTTCTTATGATAGTTGAATGATTTTTATTATCAATTATTATCTGAAATCATTTTAGATCGCATAACTGGAAAAATTTACATCCCGAGTTTAGTTTAGAATTAGATATTTCTGTTTGAATTAGAATACAATTTGCATATGAATAGATTAGAAATAGATTAAAAGCATTTTAATTAGGAATTTTAGAAAAGAAATATCAAATCTCAAACACACACACACATATTTGGAAACTGGTCCCATTATCCCCAGTCGGACCCACTATACCAAACGGAAAAGGAGCTGCTAACCAAGGTCCGGACCGGGTGGGTATCCCCTTGTTGTAGACCCGATTTTCGGGGCTTCAACATATTTGGCGCTAGAAGGAGGGCCACGAACTATGAATGGCAAGTGAATCGACATCTAAATACCATTATGAGAGTAAATTACCCTCACCATCTTCCCCGACTTCTTCATCATACTCAGAAATTTCAAATCCAGAGCTAGAAGTCGAAAGAAGACCTGACACTACTACAAACCCTGACTTTTCAGACGAATCTGCTATTGAACCTCCCGAAGTTGAATCTTTGATTCATAAACTTCAGTGATTTTCCATATCACCTCAAAGGTTTGATAAATCTCAAGGCAGTGTGACTTTGCAATATAATCCTGCTCATCCTCTCACTAGATCACAGAGTGAAAAGCTTGGCATTCAGCCAACTGAATTACCTTTACCTACAAGGAAGAGAGCTAGGAAATCACCCAAAGGGTCTAACAGTGAGACTCTTTCATCATCATCATCCATCTCAAACACTTCATCGCGAAGTCAACCACCCACTCCTCCACTCCAGATTACTGTCCATCAGTCCACTCAATCTTCCACATCTCCTTCTCAAATCATAATATCTTCATCTTCACAGTCACAAATATCATCATCTGCACTTTCCTCTATTAGTAGTTCAGCGATGGCCCAAATTCTGTGGAATAATCCAGGGGCAGTCTTAATGCTTGCACCCTTGAGTCAAATACCGGCCCATCCTGAAAAATGGCTGCCTAAGTTTAATCCTGAAGCAGGCACGCTAGCAGAAGAACATATCAACAACTTTATGTTATCCATAAATCTCAATGGATTTGTTAATGAAGATGCTGTTGTCCAACTTTTTCCTTATACCCTACAAGGAGCAGCTGGATCATGGTATTTCTCATTACCATCTGGATCTATTACTACTTGGGATATCTTTCAAGATCAATTTTTAACTAAATTTGGTGATGACAGGTCTACAACAACATTGATCAATGATTTGTCTAATATTAGAGCTGATTCAAAAGAACTTGTCAAGGATTTCAATTCTCGTTTCAACAAATTGTTAAACAAAATTCCTACCGCCTCCAAACCAAGCGAAGAAGTGCGAAGTGAATGGTACATTTCTGCTTTGCCATCAAACATAGCAATATTTGTTGATAGGGCTAATAAAACAACTTTAGCAGACAATATGAAAGAAGCAATAGCAGTAGAGAAACGAATCATTGCTTTAGAAAAGAAAAATGCAATAGAGGAATGGAAATCCAAGAAAGTCACTTTTAAGGAAGATCCCAAGAAAAAACAACCAAAAGATCCATTTGATTTAGAAAGATTGCAAAAAAATTTTAAAACTATGTCCAATGAAATGGTTGATATCAAGAAACAAGTGGCAGAAACATCTTCTAAAAAGTCTTTCAAACCTTTTAGAAGAAATCCTTCAACTGATTCAAAGCCACCAAATGCTATTACAAATGCTGAATCAGAAGAAGAAGAGGAAGAAACTGCTACTGAAGAGACCACTAATGAAGAAGAGGTTGTAGAAATCCAAGGTATGTGGGATTTCATCCTCCCAGATGAGGAAGATCAAGAAGCATCCTCGGTTAGCACTCGAAGTAGAAATCAACTTGATCCTCCTCAATCTACCCCTAAGTCAAAGAGCGTAAGCCAATTGGCTAAAGATAAAGTTGCACCCAAGAAAACGACATCTAAAGCAATTCAGACTAGCCCAGTTCAAACAGATTCATCAATTCCATCAAGAACACTGATTGTTCCGGATGAAATGGAATATAACATCATAGAAGATATGAAGAAGACTAGGGCTAACATCAATTTTTATGAATTGAGCAAGTTAAAACACCAGCAAAAGGTACTTTTGAAAGAATTACATGCTGTACCAGAAAAACCTTTGCCTGATCCTGTAATTTCTCAAGCTTCCAATGAGATGGGAAGACCTCCAACTAATTCGATTAGTAAAGTTGATCTTGAAAATATCGCTTTAATTGGAGGAAGGTCGAGATCTCACACTCCTCCATTTCTTCTTACTTATGAAGTTTTCAATAAAAATTTGCATAATTGTTTAGTGGATTCTGGAGCTTCATCTAATATTCTACCAAAAGCAATATGTGCAAAGTTGAACATTCAACCACAAAAATCTGTTGTTCGCATAGTTCAGTTAGATCGATCGCAAGTTGAAGTGATTGGCGAATTAAACCAGGTTACCATAAGGCTGTCATCAAATCCAAAGTATGTCAAGTTACTGATATTTTAGTTGCAGATATTCCAGAATTTTATGGTTTAATTCTTAGCAGAGATTGGTCAGAAAAAATTCACGGATATTTTGCAACTGATTGGTCGCATATGTGGCTTCCTTACAATGGCAAACCAAATCAGATAAAGGTTGAAAGAGAAAAACATCAGAAATACATAGTGACAGAACTGGAAGGAGAGAATGAACCAGTTGCATACACCAGTAATATTATTGGTAATTATAAAGTTGATTCTTTCTTAGGAAATTTCAATGCTCATACTTCACCTTATTTGGAACATTCTGTTTTATCTCAAATAGAAATTTTTTCTCAAACAGATAGTTCTAAATGTATTAATTTTGTAGATACTCCTGTAAATAGATCTTTATTTTGGAAATTATTTTTTGATGGTTCTAAGTCTAATGAAGGATCAGGAGCAGGATGTGTCTTGGTTAGTCCAGAGGGAAACAAAATTATGCTAACCTGCAGATTAGAGTTCGATTGCACCAACAACACTGCAGAATATGAGGCGTTAGTCCAAGGATTATACAAAGCAATCAGACTAGATATCAAATATCTACAAGTTTTCGGAGATTCAAAAATTATAATTAAACAGGTACACAATACTATACATTGTTTATCAGGTCATTTAAAACATTATCAATATTTAGTTCAAGATCTGACTAAACATTTTATAGCATTCAATATTTCACCAATTCCTAGAATCCAGAATGCTAGTGCAGACCTCTTAGCCAATGTAGCCTCTAAGCTTATTCCTGCAGAAGGCTTTAGTCCTGATCGATTTTCCATTGAATTAATCTTTCGACCTTCGATTCCTGATAACATTACCAATTGGAAAATTTTCAACGATGACCCTGATATCGTAATCTTCCTCACATCTGAAGGATCTTATACTAATCAGATAATTGATGAAGACCAACATGACAAACAATTGCTACAAAATAGCACCAATAATGCTATGCCAAAGTAAGTAGTCAAGTTAGAAGACCTTTATGATTTGAAAGATCGATTTAAAAGATCTACCAATTCAAAATTGCAAAGTTCTACTTTGAATTATGAATTAGTAAATCTAGGAACTGATGCCAAACCACAGAATATCAATCTAGGCCTTGGCCTAACTCTTGAAGAAAAATCAGCGTATGTTTATCTTTTGAAACAATATAAAAGTGTCTTTGCTTGGAACTACGATGAACTCAAAACCTATGACACTTCTATCATCCAACATACTATCCCAATGATAAATGATGAGAAACCTGTACAACAAAAGCTGAGAAAAATCCATCCCAATCTAGAAAATCAAATCAAATCTGAACTCAATAAGTTATTGAAAGCCAAAATTATTTTCCCTGTTCGACATTCTAAATGGGTTTCCAATATGGTTCCTATTAGAAAGAAGAATGGAGACATCAGAATCTGCATTGACTTTCGAAATCTTAATAAAGCCTGCCAAAAAGATAATTTTCCTTTGCCTCCTATGGAGCAAATACTACAGGCAATTGCAGGATCAGAATTAATGTCTTTCTTAGATGGTTTCTCGGGCTACAATCAAGTGTTAGTCCATCTTGATGATCAATTGTAAACTACATTTAGAACCAAATGGGGCACTTATGCATATCAAAAGATGTCATTTGGTCTGATCAACGCTGGTGCCACATTTCAGAGAGCCATGGACATTGCTTTCAAAGGACTAGGTAATAAATCAGTGGTAATTTACTTGGATGATATAACTGTATATTCCAAAAAACGAAGCAATCATCTTAGAGATTTAAAGTAGATCTTCCAACGATATCAAAGGTATGGAATTTCACTTAATCCAAAAAAATCCTTTTTTGCATTAAGTGAAGGAAAACTTCTTGGATTCATATTGTCAAAATCTGGAATCCATATTGGTCCTGATAGAGTCAAGGAGATTTCTGAAATATCCTTACCTCACAACAAGAAAGCTATGCAATCTTTCCTTGGCCAGATTAATTTTGTAAAGAGATTTGTATTAGATTTTTCAAGAATTGTATCTCCTTTACAAGCAATGATTAAAAATAATTCAAATTTCAAATGGGGTCAAAACGAATATGAATCATTCAATCTGATTAAACAAGCAATCATTAATGCTCCATCTTTAGCAGCTCCAAATTTTTCCGATCCTTTTATTTTGTATACATTTGCCTCTGACAAGTCATATGCTGCAATACTCACACAAGCAAATCAAGATAAGGCAGAAGCTCCAATTGCTTTCTTTAGCTCAAATTTACAAGGAGCTGAATTGAATTATTCAGATGTGGAGAAACAAGCTTATGTTGTTTTCAAAGCAATTAAGTATTTCAGACCCTTTTTACTTAAAACCCATACAAAAATCATTGTACCGTTTTCAGCGGTAAGGAATCTTTTAGTTCAAAAAGATGTGGGTGAGAAAAGAGCTAATTGGATTACTGCCTTACAAGAATATGATGTTGAGATCAAACCAGCAAATATTGTAAGAGGTCAAGGCTTTTGCAAAATATTAGCTGGAGCATCACAGATTTCTGAAAAATCATCTGAAGAGATACAAATGTATGAGGTAAGCCTAAACGATGTTGAATCATTATATGCTGATATCATTTTTTATCTGAAGAATGGATATGCTCCTCCAAATCTTGATCATACCAAGAAAAGAGCCCTAAGGTTAAAAGCTAAAAAATATTAGCTTGCTAATGATGTTCTTTTTAGAATGAATTATGATTCTGTTCTTCTTAGATGTCTAGAGAAATCTGAAGCCGAAAAAGTTTTGCAGGAACTTCACGATGGGCCAGCAGGTGGACATTATGCTGGAGACGCTACTGCACATAAAATTCTTCGTGTAGGCTATTACTGGCCTACATTATTCAAAGATTCACATAGCTACGTAAGAAAATGTCAAATTTTTCAAACTGCAGCAGGAAGACAAAAGAAATCATCATTACCCTTACAACCCGTCAACATTGAACAACCTTTTGATCAATGGGGATTGGACATAATAGGTGAGATCGTTCCTCACTCTTCTAAGCAAAATAGGTACATCATTACAGCAACTGATTATTTTACAAAATGGGTAGAGGCAGTCCCTCTCAAGACTGCTAATGCCGAGAATATCATTGAATTCATAGATCAGTTCATAATCACCAGGTTTGGTTTACCTTCTGCTTTAATGTTTGATAATGCATCATACTTTTCTGGTAACACTATGACTGAATTTGCACTCAAGAGAGGTTTTAAACTTAAATACTCTGCCAATTATTATCCACAGGGAAATGGCTTAGCTGAGTCCACAAATAAGAATTTAATCAGAATTATTAAGCGAACCATTGACCAAAATCATAAAAATTGGCATAAATCTTTAATATATGCTTTATGGGCAGATCGAATAACGAAGAAGGCTTCAATTGGCACTTCTCCCTTTAATTTAGTTTATGGGAGAGAAGTGGTTCTTCCAACTCATTTAGCAATTCCTTCTCTAGCCTTAGTCCAATATATTGATGAAGTACCAACTTCTTCTTTACAACTAAGGCAGATGGAAATAATTAAGTTAGAAGAACAACGAGAAAAAGCCAAAGTAACTCATGCCCATCATCAAGCACTAGTTAAAACTTCTTTTGATTCAAACATGATAACTAGAAAGGATTTTCAGATTGGAGATCTAGTTTTAAAATGGGACAAGGCTCATGAGGAAAAAGGAAAACATACGAAATTTCAACGAATGTGTCTTGGTCCTTTTCAAATTGCAGAAATCATAGGTCCATCTACTTTTATGTTACAGGATTTAACAGGAAAAAGAGAGTCTTTACCTGTTAATGGACAAATTCTCAAAAAATATTTTCCATAGGAGATTATTCTTCTATTTTGTATATTAGTTTTCTTTATTTTTTAATAAAACCAGTTGTTAATGGTTACATTTGGAATTCACAAACAAAAGATCAATTCTCTTTTTGGATTTTTTTTCTTCATTTTGATAAATAGAATTATTTTTTAGAATTTTTGATCATTATTATTTAAAGATATAAGTTAAAAGCTTTAGCCTACAAATGATATCAATTTCAACTTTGAAAATTTTGATAAAAAATCAACTTTTAGTGAAAGATAGTTTTATATCAGTTCAATGAAAGGTATCTATAACAAAATGAAGATTTTCTGTAGAAAAGTTCTTTTCAAAAAACTCTATAATTGTCGTCCAGAAATATCTGAAGGGAACAATGACATCCTCCCCATCTAAGAAAATTATGATGTTCAGGGAATAATCCAATGATACACTTTTAACTTAAAGAGTAAGAGGTCTCATCACGAGCCGACTTATCATGATCATAGATATTATAGCTTGCGGACTTTGCCAATACTGCATACCACAACAGGGCAATGACTTAAGATTGTTGCAATCAAAAGACAAGGGGTCTCATCACGAGCCAACTTGTTCAGAAAAGTTATAAATCAAGTGAATGGCATTGTCATGAATTGGCTACCAAACCAAGACATTGTTCTTTAAGAATAAAAAATAAAAACAAAAGCAATAAGTGTGAATATGGATTTCTCTTTGAAAATTGTATATTTTTCTAAGTAGGATACAGGATCATTGCTGGATAACAGGTAACCCTGTCGAAGCTATAAACGCTTGCTGGCAGTAGTGGCTCTACCTACGACAAATGAGCATATTTTAAACTGATTTACAGAGAAGCCTTTGTTTTTATCTCTATAAACCAAGTAATAACTGATGTAAATACAAGGACTAGCTTGAGGAAGTGAATAATCAAAAGTTGAATATAGAAGAAATGAAATATCATCTATAGATTAAAGCATAATGTACTTTGTCTTTTTATAATAAAGTTTGATTTTCTGGAAAAATTTTTGTTTTGAAAAATTTAGAAAATTAATAAGAAAAGCAGAGATAATTGGTTCTTTCAAGTGAATCGCCAATTGTTGTGGCCAGAAACAACCCCCTTCTTATTTAATATTAGTAACAATACTAAATAAGTGGGGACCCTTAGTTAAAAATCCAAAAAAATCAATTAGTACTTGTTTCCCTTTTCAAATAAAACTTTCTATCATATCTCAGGAAAATTCCTTAGAAAATCCTTAAGAAACACTTAAGTTTATGATAGATTATAATAAAATCTTTCTTTGAGCGAAATAGTGCATCCATCGCAAATGGTAGATATCTTTTGTAAAACTGAATCTTTTAAACTGCGACCTTGCGATATTGCAATAACGCGATCCCAAAAATCCTATACATTAAAATATTGGTCTCAAATCGCATATCGCAAAAAAGATGTTAAACGAATACTTTTTATATGTTATATTTGCGATTTGCGATTCTGTGATATTGCGATTTTGTGTTATTATGAGGATGCGATTTATAAATATTGTGATATGCGATAAGTGTGTTTTTCCATGACTGTGATCTGCGATATTGCTATTTTGCGATATTGCACAGCAAATCGCAGATCGCAATGTCGCAAATTCGTAAAAGCGCGTTGTCCAAAGAAAATCTTTCCATAAATCAGTATCCGTTATGCGCTTTAATGATTGGATTAAATGAATGGATTGTCAATTATTGATAAATGGGATTTTGTTTTGATTGAAAGGTTGTTTCACATTTTTTTTATCCACCTTCAGCATTTAAAACTATCCCGTCACCTTTCTCATCTCATTACTCTCACTTAATTCGTAACACCGCAGGCGTGAAGGAGGTTTGACAAAGGAATTAAAGGAGAAGAAAAAGGGCATTTGGCCACAATTTCCCATAGCCTGTGGAGCATTTTCACTGTTTGATGTTGGTCACACAGTCAAAGAGCTCGGGATATTGCTTATCAAACCTGTAGTCAAGGAGGTTTGACAAAGGGATTAAAAGAAGAAGGAAGAAAAGCTGGTGCACCAATTATTAATGAAAACCACAAAGAAATACTTTTCAATAATTGGGATGCACAAATCAGAGAGGCAGAGAAAGCAGCAGAGGGGTTAGCTACAGCAGCAAATAGTCTTATTGATTGTGTAAATGAGAATTTGCACAAAGCAAATTTAATTTCAGAAACTATTCCGGGATATCTTCCACAGGCGCATCAATTGCAAACAGAATGGAAACAAAAGGCGGAAGAAAAAGAAAAATCAATTCAAATATTGACAAGATTAAACTGGGATTCTTACTGGACATATCTAGTAAGATCACACAGTCAACACAATGCGCTTAATTGCATCATTAATTCTGCTGAGAAGATTGCGCCTACACTTGCCGATTCTGTCTTTTCAGGACAGTTTAAATCTGAAGTCGGCCAACAACCTCTTCTCAAAACAATGCTGGATGCCTACAAGTTTAAAGATCAAGTTCATAAGTAGTTAGTTAATAGTCTTTATTTTTAGATTTAGTTTTATTTTTACTGTATTTTTGCCTAGGAAAAGGACGGTCATTTAAACTGAATCCTTAATTTTTGTAATAAACTATTTTTAGATTTAGCTAGTAGTATTTAAACCCTTCTCATCATTTAGAGAAGGGTCCTGAAATTTGTCAAGAACTTATCCTCAGAACATGCATTTTTGCACCCTCAGAGGAGGCTTTGATAAATGAATGGATCGAGATTTATTGATACCTGTGTCTAATATCCGTTACTGATGTTGCATTTTTGTACTCTTAATTGATATTGGATTAGGAAGAGATAAGTCATTATTGCTTCTAGCTCACGAGTAGAACCAGCTATAAATGGTATTTCTATCTCTTAACTGTTTCTGTTTCTGTGCTAAAAGTGATATTTATGTTTGGCTGTTTATATGTTAATGTTTGAATACTTGAGTTATCATTTGGCATTTTTGTACTATGATAGCAATTTATTTGTACTTGATATATGAATAGTTTAATATGCGATATGTATTTCATAACTATTTCATCTAATTTTTTATATGAAATAGTTTATCTTTATTGAATTCTTTTCTTATGATAGTTGAATGATTTTTATTATCAATTATTATCTGAAATCATTTTAGATCACATAACTGGAAAAATTTACATCCCGGGTTTAGTTTAGAATTAGATATTTCTGTTTGAATTAGAATACAATTTTCATATGAATAGATTAGAAATAGATTAAAAGCATTTTAATTAGGAATTTTAGAAAAGAAATATCAAATCTCAAACACACACACACATATTGGGAAACTGGTCCCATTATCCCCAGTCGGACCCACTATACCAAACGGAAAAGCAGCTGCTAACCAAGGTCTGGACCGGGTGGGTATCCCCCTTGTTGTAGACCTGATTTTCGGGGCTTCAACAGTACCATATACCATACTCTGATGTGCCACTCAGGTATCTCAGGACATGCTTCCCTACCTTCCAAAAGAGCTTGGTATGCTTAACTATATCTTGACTCAGATGGTTAACCGCATAGAAAATGTCTGGTCTCGTGTTCACTAGATACATTAGCGAACCCACTAACTGTCAATAGGAAGTAGCATCCACTACTTCTCCAGAAGTAGCATCCTCTTTCCTGGAAGATGAGTATCCATGGGTTTGCAGCTCTCCATGTTAAACTTACTTAGTATCTCCTTTGCATACTTGCCTTGAGATATAAAAATTTCACCATCCCGCTACCATATTTCTAGTCCAAGGAAATAATGAAGGAGGCCCATATCCTTCATTTAGAACTCCCTTGAAAGATCCTCCTTGCATGAGTGCATCAGCTGCTCATCACCAGTAAAAATTAAATCATCAACATAAAGAACAATGATCAATAGTTTACCCTCAACCACAATCTGGTACAGGTTTGCATCTGCTTCACTTTTGGTGAAGCCAAGTTCGGTGAAATAGCTGTTTATCTGAGTGTACCAAACACAAGGTGCTTGCTTCAACCCATACAACACTCTTTTGAGTCAACACACTGTGACGCGTTGTTGAAGATATCAAAACCTTCAGGCTGATCTATATACACCTCTTCCTCAATGATCCCATTGGGAAATGTAGTTTTCACATCCATATGATAAATGTGCCAACCCATCTGCATTGAGAGTGCATGGATGGTCCTTATGGAAGAGTACCTTGTGACAGGTGTGAAGGTCTCATCATAATCTATCCCCTCGATCTGTGAGAAGCCCTAGGCCACAAATCTAGCCTTGTATTTCTCCACACTCCCATCAGCAGTTTGCTTTACCTTGTAGATCCATCTTGAACCTACCACTGATTTTTCAACTGGTCTTAGGACAATTTCCCATGCACTTTTTTTTACAATGGAGTCATACTCCTCCACCATTGCATCAACCCAACTAGGCTGTTGCATTGCTTAGTGAAAGGAAGATGGTTCAGTCACAATACATTTGCTTGTGAGAGCCATGTATCTAGTAAATCGGTCAGGAGATTGTCTTTGTCTACACTTTGAAGTAGGGGCTCCTACATTCTGCGCACCATCAATTCTTAGCCTATCAGCTTCTGTGGTGTGCCTTCTACCATTTCTGATGGATGGCTCTGCATGAGTGGCTTCCTCCACTCCATGAACCTCCTCGTGTGGCCGATACACATATAGAGACTCATCTTTGGGAACCAACAGTTCCTCCTCTGCATGCAATTCCAGCTCCCTCTCAAGCAACAACCGCATGGATTTCCCCTCATCAAATTTTATATCCCGTCGCACAACAATAATTCTATTGTTTGGACAATACACATGATAATTATGGGGTGTTTCTTTATACCCCACAAAAATCCCAACTTTAGCAGTCAGCTCCAGCTTCTTCTCGGTGTCCTTGGTCACATGCACATAAACAGATGAGCCAAAAATCTTAAAGTGTCAAACATCCGGTTTCTTACCAATGAAAGCTTCTTCAGGTATACTCATGCCAAGTACTCTATGAGGACAATGGTTCTGCAAATAAACTGTAGTGTTGCATGCTTCCACCCACAAATGCATTGGTAGGCCATGATCATGCAACATCACTCATGTTGCACCCACGATCGTTCTGTTCTTCCTCTCTGCAACCCCATTTTGCTATGGGTTATGAGGCACTATGAGTTCTCTTTGAATTCCTTCTTTGTTGTATAAGTTCTTGAATTCGTAAGAGATGTATTATCCACCATTATCACTCTTAAGAGCCTTCACTTGCTTCCCCTACTCTTTCTCCACCAATGCCTTAAACTCACAGAACTTAGAGAATGTTTGATATTTATTCTACATGAAGAAGATCCAGCATTTATGAGAAAATTCATCAAAAAATATTACATATTACTTATGTTTTGTTGTTGAAGCAACCGATAATGGTCCACACATGTCTCTGTGAACTCTCTGAAGGATCCTAGAAGCTCGGTTCTCCTTCTCATGAAAGGTGGACTTTACATACTTCCCCATGGTGCAACCCTTGCACTAATATAACTAAGCAAGTGTTCTAATTGGAAGTCCAGTAGATATTTGTTGCATGACTTTCAAGGCTCCATGATGAAGATGGCCCAGTCGCCTGCACCATAATTCGCCCTCATCCCGACTCACCACTTTTTTTTCCTTTCCCATCATGGCAACACAACCATCTACCTCTAGCTTGTAGAGATTATTAACTCGAATCCCTCTCCTCTTTGCTTGACCCTTTTTTTTATGTTGCAAGAAAGCTTTTCCATCACTAAAGACAACGTCATAGCCTCTCTCCTCCAACATTGCGACTGAGAATAAATTTTTCTTTAGACTTGATACATGCATTACATCTTTTAATTGAAATGGTTTACCTGACTCCCTCTGAAAGGTAATGGTATGAATCCCAGTATCATTGTATCATCCGTCGTCTCCCATATCAATATGCATCTGGATATATTTCTCCTCCAAGTCACTGAAAATTTCCTTATCTCTCATCATGTGAAAGGAAGCGTCACTATCCAAATACCACACCGATCCCAATGCACTAACACCGTGCATCCAATCAAGGAGAATTCAAGCTCAAATTGTGAGGCAAGGGCCTCACCAGCTGAAGATCCAACAACCTTCTTGTTCTTCTTCTTTTGTGGACAGTTAGTAGCAAAATGCCTGTGTTGATAATAGTGAAAACACTTCACCTTGGACATGTCCTGCTTCTTGCCTTTAGACTCAGATTTAGAATGGAATTTCTTCTCCTTCCCCTTATTCTCCTTGGCAGCCAAATCACAATCCTCTTCATCATCATGCTTTGATGAAGAGCCATCTCTGGTGTTCTGCCTGAACTCCTCCTGCACTAGATCTGACCATAATCATTCCCAATTTGGAAATTTTTCCCGTTTGTTGAAAAATTATTCATAATTATGCCAATTCTCAGGAAGTCCTAGGAGATCCAAAATCACCAAATCATCATCATCGACTGTTATTCCCACACTCCCCAGTTCATCCCAACATTGGAAAAATTTTGTGAGATACTTTAGAATGGTGTCGCCTTTTTCCATCTTGATATTCATGAGTGTATCTTTGAGTGCCAATTTCCTATGGTTGTTGTTGCTTTGGAATAGATCCTTCAAAGCCTTCCACATAGCATATGGTGTGGATTATCCATGGAGTCTTGAGAAAATGTGGTCTCATACTCCCTCCAATAGGATCCTCCTCACCTTTGTCACTTTCTTTTGCCATGCATCAAGATTGGAAGCATCTGTAGCATCTAGCTTAGGAACATCTTTTTCAATGAATTCCTTCAAGCCATTTTCTTCAAGTACCGCCTCCATCTTGTCCTTCCAAGAAATGTAGTTCAAGCTGCCCTCCAGTGTACTCTAACCTCGAGCCATTGAAATCCATTTCGATCTTGAATCCGTTGTAGCACCAAGAAAGTCTTTCTGCAAATTCGAATTCTATCCAGTCACAAACTCAACTCCTGCTTCACTTTTACAATTTCCTGTGCTCTAATACCATGTAGAAATTATAAAATATGCATGTATATCATGGATTCACCTGATCTAACAATTTTATAAAGTTAAATACTGAATCACTTCTACAAATATTTGTGGAATTAAAAACACAATCGCCAATCACATAAGCATGAAGAAAGGTTAATCACATACAACACCGATAATTTCTCGGGGAAAGCTTACAGATAAAAACCCCACTATCTTCTATTGTATATTATATTATGGATCATGAAACAATTACATACAAAAATCTTCTCACAAGAGCTCTCAGTACATCATCTAATTGTCTCACACTGTCATACAAAAATTGGCAAATCCCTTAGCCAATTTACTATCTCCAGACAACCTTCCTTCACTGCACAATCCCTGCTGAATGCAATCCATGAATTGATGCAATCCTGCCTGCCTTGACTGCGCAAGTATCATGAGCACATCCAATTTGTGTGTGCTTTCATGTGTGCAAGCGGATAATGTCACAGTTGATATTTATCTTCCCTTTCACCTAGAACTCAACTGGGTCTCCACTGGATCTAATATGCATGCAGTTAATATTAGTATATATTTAGTTACATGTGAGATCACTACATGCGAATTAATTAATAACTAATTCACTTGATCTCTCACTAGTGTATATTCAGTTACAACTAGCAAAACTGAGTTTAACTCACTTAACTGAGTTAAACTATTTACAACTTGCACAAACTCATGCACCACTGCACTTCCAACTTTGTTACAACTAGAATCACTCAGTTACAACTAGAATTGATCTGCATGTCCCACCAACCAACCTCTAACTCGAAATTCACGTAGCTAACTGATTTTCCACTTCAGTTAAATATTTTCAAGTTCTTATGGAGAATATATTATAGTTTAATTTCCATCTCAATTAAGGGATAATAAAAATAGACATGCACCTAAAAGTAGCCTGTGGGCCCCACCCTAGTGTAGGTGATTGATTTTCACTAGGATCATGGGTGCCAAAAAAAAATCTTGTTGAATATCAACAGTTTTCTCACCTAGATTCACCCCTCGAGATTTATGAAAAGGATATAGGAAACGTTCAAGATATTCTTCTAAGCTTTCATTGTCCAGTTGTTGCATTCTAAGAATATCATTCACATCCCTACTTTTGTAGAAGTCTTGGTATTTTTTAAGAAAGATGGACTCCATATCATCCCAAGAGTAAATGGTGTTTTCACCTAGGCTCATGAACCATCTAAGGGCTGCATCTTTCAGGGTGGCTAGGAACAACTTAAGTTTATGTGCGTCATCATAATAATTGTAACTCTTGCATAAAATATCGAACTCAAATATGTTGGGTATGTGTTATATTCTTTCCATGACTAATCACGCGCGAGGGGGTCACAGGGGGGGTGATAGCCCCCCCTGTATGTTGCGCTAGGCGCAACAATGGGAGGGTAATGGGGGGACAGTAGCCCCGGGAAAAAAAATTTGGTCCTTATTTTCCGATGGGCAGATCCGCCCATGGTTTTGTGCATGGGTTTGCACATGGTTTTGGGGTACGATGGTTTTCAGCCCCTAGTATTTTATAGATCTGGTCAAGGGAACTACGGTTATGTTCTAATCCAGGGTTAATGGATTCGGGTTTATGTATGCTTCGACATGTATATATATGTGTTGTAACACTAAAAGGAATATAATGAAAAATCAGGCTAGTCATCCTGATTTGGGATCCAGGGGAATATCTCTATGTTTATCTATTTTATGTTTTATGCTCTTGCTATTGTTTATTTTATGTCTTTAAGATTCGTTTGCAGATAATTTCTGTACAAGGTTAAAACTTACATTTGGTATCGGAGCAGTTTCAGCTTCAAGGGACGCCTTTGCTGTTGAGGGGTTTTTTGCTCAGGCCTGAGGTAGACTCTGTTTAGTGGGAGATCTGTGGGATCGATTATTTTGGTGAAAGAAGATGGCGAGTGTTGGGAAGATAGAGATCGAGAAATTTAATGGTCAGAGTTTTGAGTTGTGGAAGCTCAAGATGGAGGATCTGCTGGTGGCTAAAGATCAGTGGATCGCGGTAGATCTGGGTACTAAACCAACAGCAATGTCAGATGAAGACTGGAAGAAGTTGGATAAGAAGGCAAAGAGCATAATACGATTGTGTGTCTTAGATTCAGTATTGTTGAATGTATCTAGGGAAGCTATGACGAAGACCTTGTGGGACAAGCTAGGGACTTTGTACCAATCTAAGTCTCTGGTGAATAAATTGTTCCTGTGGAAAAAGCTGTATAACCTAAGGATGAAGGATGGAGACTCAGTGACAGAGAATTTGAATGCCTTCAATATTGTGGTAAGTCAGCTATCATCTGTTGATATTAAAATCTCAGATGAAGATAAGTGCATTAGTTTTTTGTGTTCTCTACCGGACTCGTGGGACAGTATGGTTATTGCAATAGGTAGCAATACAACTACCTTGAATTTTGATGACATTGTCTCAGCCTTGCTGTCGGAGGAAATGAGACAGAGAAATATGGAGGGTTAGAATGGAGATGCCTTATCTATATGAGGAAGGTCCCAGAACAGAAACAAGACTATGGTTTCAAGTGGGAGATCTAAATCTAGAGGGAGATCTAAATCTCCTGGAACGTTTGTAAAGGTGTGCTAGAAATGCGGAAAGGAAGGGCACTACAAAAAGGACTACAGATCTAAAGCTCTGAGAAAGGAAAGGGATCTGATGATGCTCCTTCTGCAGAGGCAAAATCCACCTCAGATGAAGGTGGGGATGTGTATTTGGCTTCTTCTTCAAATACACATGTAGATCATGAGTCATGGTTTATTGACTCGGGTGCATCCTTTCACTTCACTCCCCATAGGGAGTGGTTCTGCGAGTATGAGAAATATGATGGCGGTGATGTCTTCTTAGGTGATGATAGGAAGGCCAGAATCATCAGACGTGGAAAATTCAAGTTGAAGCTGCAAGGTGGAAGGATTAGAACACTTCCTGGTGTTCTGCACATTCCTGCATTGGCCAGAAATCTTATTTCTATAAGAAAGATGGATGATTCAGGTGTAAAAATAGTGTTTGAGAAAGATACCTATAAGATGGTTCGGGGAGCACTAGTATTAATGCGGGGAGTTTTGATTGGAACTCTGTACAAGCTTCAGGGCAACACTATTATTTCTGGGTGCAATAGTTTTGTGGTTCCCAAAAGTAGAGTGGAAAGCCTAGCGGTCTCTGGAGAAAAGAATATGCTATGGCATCAAAGGCTTGGACATATTGGAGAGAAGGGCCTTCAGATATTCCATGGAAATGGTATGGTAGAAGGTATGTCTAATAGCTCTCTGGATTTCGATTTCTGTGAACATTGTGTATATGGGCAGCAGAATCGGGTGAGTTTTCCTTCTGGTGATAAGAGGGCAAACAAGATATTAGAGCTTGTGCACAGTGATGTGTTTGGACCTGTGTCGGTTCCATCACTGGGTAAGTCTATGTACTATGTTTCATTCATATATGAATTCTCAAGGAATACATGGATATATTTCTTGAGGAATAAATCTGAAGTCTTTGACAGATTTAAAAAATTTAAGGCTCTGGTGGAAAACTAGACAGAGAAGAAGATAAAGGTGTTGAGGATAAATAATGGTGGGGAGTTCTGCAAGAAGGAATTTGAAGAGTTTTGTAAGAAGTGTGGTATAGCACGGAAGAAGACTACTCCATACACACCTCAACAAAATGGAGTTGCAGAAAGAACGAACAAAACGCTAATGGAAAAGGCAAGAAGCATGCTCAGTGGTACCGGGTTAGGACAAGAATTCTGGGCAGAGGCAGTGGAGACTACATGTTACTTGGTTAACAAATCACCCTCATCAGTGTTGGAGGATAAGACTCCACATGAGGTATGGATTGGTAAGAAACCCTCTCTTTCACATCTTAGGGTATTTGGATGCAGTGCATATGTACATGTTCCAAAGGAGAAAAGGACCAAGTTGGATAATAAATTTGAAAGGTGCATCTTTATTGGGTATAAGGATGGTTTAAAGGGTTACAAGCTTTGGAACCCAGAAACAAGGAAGGTTGTGTACAGTCGAGATGTGGTGTTTAGAGAGGTGAAAGATGTTGTTAAACATGAAGTCCTACCAAAGGAACCTGAGAAGATAAAGTTTGAGCTAAAGGAGGATGAATCAGACTCTACAGCATAAGAAGACTCAGAAGAGGAAGAACCACAAACTCTAGCTGTGAGAAGATCATCTCGGGAAAGAAGACAACCAGGAAGGTATAGCCCATATTATTTCTATTCAAATTTTTCTTTAACTATAACTGATGATGATCCCAAAACTGTCAGGGAGGTAGTAGATTCAGAGGATGGAAAACTCTGGAAGGAGGCCATGGTTGATGAAATGGAATCCTTGCATAAAAATGAGGCATGGGATCTGGTGGAGTTGCCAGCTGGAAGGAAGCCTATCGGGAGAAAATGGGTGTTTAAGAAGATGTTGAATGTAGAAGGAAAGGTGGAGAAATACAAAGCTCGGTTGGTAGCAAAAGGTTATTACCAGGTGCCGGGAATTGATTTTGATGATATTTTTTCTCCTTTTGCCAAAGTTACTTCTATTAGATTGCTTTTATTTGTTGCTGCTGCATTTGATTTTGAGGTAGAACAGATGGATGTGAAGACAAAATTTCTTCATGGGGATCTGGAAGAGGAGATCTACATGGAACAACCTGAAGGCTTTATGGTGAAGGGGAAGAAAGAACTATTATGCAGGTTAAAGAAGTCTTTGTATGGGTTAAAATAGTCACCAAGGATGTGGTATCAGAAATTTGATACCTAAATACGAGGACTTGGCTTCACCAGAAGCAAGGAGGATCACTGTGTTTATTTTAAATTAATTGGTGATCATGTTATTTATTTGGTCTTTTATGTGGATGATATGTTGTTGATTGGAAATGACAAAGAAATTATCCAAGATTTGAAGACCCAACTGTTCTCCAAATTCGACATGACGGATCTTGGTGTTGCAAACTATATTTTGGGAATGGAAATTAAGAGAGATCAGGCAAGGAGGAAGCTCTGGTTAAACCAGAGGAAGTATGTCGAGACTGTATTGTAGAGGTTCAATATGCAGGATAGTAAACCGGTTAATGTTCTGATTCCTATAGGTAAAAAGTTGTCTGTTGAACAGTGTCCTAAGGCACAAGAAGAAGAGGAGGATATGTCCTGTGTCCCATATGCAAGTGCATTGGGTAGCCTGATGTATGCAATGTTCTGTACTAGACCAGACATTGCACATGCAGTGGGAGTATTGATCAGGTTTATGTCAAACCCAGGGAAGGAGCATTGGACAACAGTGAAGCGGGTTTTCAGATATTTACGTGGCACTAGTGATTATGTCTTGTGCTACCAGGGAAGACCAGGATTGGAAAGAGTGTTCAAAATTCATGGTTTTGTTGATGCAGACTGGGCTAGAGATCTGGACCAAAGAAGATCTACAAGTGGGTATGTGCTTAGCCTATTTGGAGGTGCAATCAGTTGGATGAGTAAAAGACAGTCTGTAGTGGCTCTTTCAACTACAGAGGCTGAATACATAACAGCCACTCATGCAAGCAAGGAAGCAGTTTGGTTGTAGAGATTGTGTTCAAGTATGGGGTTGGTGCAGCAAGCTATAAGGATATATTGTTATAGCCAAAGTGCAATTTTCTTGGCTAAGAACCTTGCTTATCATTCAAAGACAAAGCACATTGATGTTCAATATCACTTTGTGAGAGATATGGTTGAGGCTAAAAGGGTGTTGCTGGTAAAGGTGGACACTTTGAAGAATGTTTTAGATGCATTGACGAAGTCTGTAAGCACTCATAATTTCTCTTGGTGTAGAGAAACAAAGGGTGTTGCAAAACTAGGCTAATGACTAAGCTCTCCTGTGGCCCCCTACGGAAAGAAAACAACAAGTGGGAGAATGTTGGGTATGTGTTATATTATTTCCACGACTAATCACACGCGGGGGGGTCACAGGGGCGACGATAGCCCCCCTGTATGTTGCGCTAGGCGAAATGTGGGGGCGGGGGGGTGGGGTCACAGGGGGGTGGTAGCCCCCCCTGTCAGGGTCTAGGGCAGTGCCCCGAAAAATTTGTTTGGTCCTTATTTTCTGGTGGGCGGATCCACCCATGGTTTTGTGCATGGGTTTGCACATGGTTTTGGGGTACGATGGTTTTCGGCCCCTGGTATTTTGTAGATTCGGTCAAGGGAACTATAGTTATGTTCTAATCCAAGGTTAATGTATTGGGGTTTATGTATGCTTTGGCATGTATATATATGTGTTGTAACACTAAAAGGAATATAATGAAAAATTATGCTAGTCGTCGCGATTTGGGATCCATGGGAATATCTTTGTGTTTATCTGTTTTATGTTTTATGCTCTCGCTACTGTTTATTTTCTGTCTTTAAGATTCGTTTGTAGATAATTTTTGTACAGGGTTAAAACCTACAAAATAAAAAGGCATCTGGTTCCTCAGAGGACTTACCATAGAAGAGTAGAAGAGATGTCATTGGTATGCTTTTCATAGTAATTTCCTTGGTTACATCAAGGATAGGAAATCTGAAGGTAGTTTATTATTCTTCTTCGTCCAGTCCTCCCCTTGGTCCATCTTGGTTTCTTGGTCCATCCTCGTTTCTTCCAAAGAGAGTCATTCTTGGACCTTCCCCCTCTCCATTGTTTTCTTCCTTATTTCATTCATTGTTTCTTTTTTCCCCTCCATTATGTGCCATGTTGGTTGCATATGTGTTGCTACTGATATGACTACAGAAGGATTTAGTGGATAACTGCCTTACTTCTTCCTGAATTGGGAGTTCTCCTGGTAAAATCTCCTTACCGCTAGTGCTCCCTTTTTCTTGTTTAGTTCTTGTGTAATGATTAGTGATATTAGTTAATGGGATTTTTTTCGAGCCAAAAGTTTTAGGAAATTGTGAACTAGAAATAAATCTACCTTTACTATCTCTAGGCCTACCTCTACTTCTACGCATAAAGGAAAGGAAAATAAAGCTCAAAGATAAGAAAAAATGGTCAGACATTGGATCAACCCCACAATAGTGGATGCGTGGCTCTTCACTCACGTCTTACCGTACACTCTCCACCCTCTGACTATCTTACAATACCTTTGAAAACTCTGTAATAATATTTTTTACTTGAACCAAAATACAACTTCCCTGACAACATCGCCAAAAATGTTGAGAGGTTTTGTAAGCGAATTAAAGCTCCTATTATTTAATTGTCAACCAGGACTCGTAAACACGCATTGTACTATGCTTTGGAATCAGCTTGTGTCAGATTGTATAGGTTTCCTTAATAATGATCACTTATTACAAAATGATGAACAATTTTCGTTGTGTAAGGCCTATTTAAATTGCAAACAAAGAATGAAATCACACTACTCCGCTTCAACCTAATATTTCTGCAATCCAATTAAACTAGAAAACAATTGTTCCAAAAAATAATCAAATCAAATATTTCTAAAAATAATTACAAACTTCCATCTATCACACTCACTCTAAGATCAATTAAAAATGGCATTCACCTAAGCTATTATAGCATTTAAGGAATAACTCGACCTAAGAAACATCGAGACAATTCTCTAATTGTTCACACACCCATTGTTAAGTTATTGACCTTAAACTTCTATTCTGAGAATGGAAAAATCTTTTATGAAATCCAAATAATTGTACTCAAATCCAATCTATGCTATTGTTTGAGTGTAATCACCATCTTCTACTCAATTGAATTAACCTTGTTTTAAAGAAAATCGAACTGAAGAAAATCACACTATTACTGCACTTGACTAAACTAATTCACCTAAAAAAAATCACACATATCAATCCCCAACAAAATGAAAATACTAGATATGAATTATACCTTTAAGAAGTGATAAAATGAGGATCTAAATATTTCATTATCGAATTCTATCTTAGAAAAAAACACAAAAACTAGCTAATCACCCAATGCTTTTCAAGCTAAGCTACTCTACCTAATGAAATCAATTTTTTACCAAATAATTCACCATTCTAGAAATAAATAATGTGGCCTATTCAAAACTTGACTATAAATATCGTAACAACCATGAGATCTTGTCTATCTAACTGAAACACAATGTCAACCTCTATCTATTGCATTCACTCTTCAACTCATGCATACTAGAAATCAAATTCCATCACAGAACGATCACTAAATGCATAAATGAAATTGAGATTCTTCAGGCACTCATAATTCACAATCTGATACATAGCCCAACTATTTATCAAATCGAAACTACATCACAGTTTTATCTATTCGATGTATTCAAAGGAAAATTCACTTCAAAATTGTTATCATAAGCTAATGTATGTAATTTTTTTAGACTCAGCAATCAACAGAGGCTCAATTCATTTTCGGAGAGACAGAGTATATCTCTGTGTAGTAGATTCACACAATCATTTAGCAATTCATCTATGCATATCCAACACTCTTTCCTTCATTACCAATTGACGAATGTGAAGCTAAAAACAATCATAAACACTATGATATTAAACAGCATTTATCACACAGTTTTTCAAAGAAACTAAATATAATTTGTGAATGATTGAATGGGAATGAACATAAAAAACTAACACACATTTAAATACCTAAAATTCGACAAAGGAGCTTGTCCCAAATGATGGTGGGTCTGGCCACACCTGGGTAATCTTAAAGAGATTATGATAGAAGAAGTATTATAATACATTCAAATTAGATACTCACAAGCAATCTGAAACTTGAAACGAACAGATCAAACCATAGCCATGCTTGATTAATTGAAACTCAGTCTTCAATTACAGAGAAAATTCTGACAGTAGTTTGGTAACTCAATGTTTTGCATACATAACTAAAAACTCAACTAATCTACTTTATTACAGACTCAACCCTTTTATGGGAAGTAAGGCAATTATAAAATAACCAAAAGTTGATAAATAACACTTGGAGGATCAAAACGATCAGAATGATCATGCTCAACTTGGCATAATGGTTTCAGTGAATGCCATCATTGGCAAGGTCCTATTATAATGATCATGTGGAGCATCTTCATCTTCCAAATTAGCTTAGTCAAGATCTCCATTTTGAACCTCTATCTCTAGAAGGCGAGGAAGTTGTAGAAGAAGTCTCCTAGGTCTCAGCATAGTTGAGTATGGATTATGAACCATGTAGTTGAGTACAGAAATGGTAAGGTAGGCTTGTTGACAAGTCTTGTTTCCATTTGTAGAGGTCCTGATCATGTTGCTCCATCCTTCCACATCTAGCCCGTAATATTTAGTTAGCTCATAAGACATTTAACTTAAATTACTCAAATTTTAATCAAAAAATAGTAAAAAGACACTAATGTAATGCATTTACCTCAAGTAGTGTCTTAATGAGGTTTCAGGATAGTGATAGTGATATGAAGGTACGTAAAAGAGTACTTTTGTGACAAAAGAGGGAAGAATGGGAGTCATAAATGGTAGAATTGGGTACAAAATGAGGCACCAACACACATACATAGTATCACATGCCCATAACACATGTACAACATGCACTCAATATCACATGTATACTAGTACAATATGCACAACATGTACATAGTACCACTTGTACACAACACTATTTTCACAATGTGTGCACAGCATTGCAACGCCAAATGTACACCACACCACATGTACAATGTGTACACAATACCACATGTACACAACACCACATGCACGACATGCACCTAGCATTGCATGTACACAACATCACATGCACTACATGTACGCAACACCACCTGCACATAGCACCACGTGTACAACATGTACACAACACCACATGCACACAACAACACAATACAATCATGCACACAACACCATATGTACAATCATGCACACAACATGAAATGTACATAGTACCATACGTACATCATGCACACAACACCATATGTACATAACACTGCATATTCAACATGCACATAGCACCATACATACTCAACACCGCATATCCAACATTCACATAGTACCATATGCACACAACACCACACATCCAACATGCACACAGTACGATATGTACACAACATCACATATCTCACATGTACATAGCACCATCTATACCTAGCACTGCATATGCAATATACACACAACACCATATATACAACATGTATAAAACATTACATGTACACAATACTACATATGCAACATTACACGTCACCATAGGTACAACCATTGAATACACGACATGTACAACATATACAAAATAGTAGTATTGCACATCCATAGACCACACACTGACCCCACAAAGAAACCCTGTTTATCCATGATTATCTTAGCATGCCGCAAATCACACTACTTTCACTTCATTGATGTACCCCTCAACATTACCTGTCCATAACATAAACATATACATACTATAATCACATAATATCAAATCATACCCACATGGTACTGACATTGTAGATCTTTTAGGGTTACTCTGCCCACTTAATTCCTCATAGCTAGGAACCTCTTCATGCCATTCACCTGCATAAGAAATCATTCCTCCATGAAAATGATCCATGACAACCCTGTCAGATAATGACATAGATATATGCATACATATATAGTCATTAGCACAAAAAAATCATCATCCTATCAGACAACGACATACATACACGCATATATACATATAAACATTAGCATTAACAATCATGATCCATGACGACTCTGTCAAGCAATGAAACACACACACACACACATATATATAAACATAAACATAATCATGATCACAACACAATTTATATATATCATAAGGTCTAGGTTAAGATAATTTTCTTTATTTGTGCACATCATGCACAACATTGAGAACAATAGTTCCCAACGGAGCCAAGGCATATGATGCCTCAAATACATTTACTTTACCTTTTGGTTACCTTTCTCCCGTATGTACTTCCACCGTCCATCTCACACAGGAAGAACCCGTTAGTGTCAGTATTTTCATACTGCCATCAGTGATCAAATTTTCTCTTTTGCATTTGCATAGTAGGAGTCCCATACCATAAATTTTCATCATTCCATTAGGTCATGGATTCATTGATGGTAGTGGTTTTTCATCAGTTTTCCCTCATGTGAAACTTGTTGATTCTCCTCTCTATGGTCTTCAAGCATGACTCACTTTCACTCACCAATTCATGTTATCAGGTCATAGGGTTAGTCTCATTAGGTTTTAGGGTCTCATCATGGTCAAATTAATGAGTCAAGTGTCAATAAATATCAGCAAAGTCATGAGGAGGTCAAACAAACTCAAAGGCACCGTATCTAGAAAAATCAAAGAGTTGTTCTATTAATCTTGATGTAATTTTCACCTCAAAACATGTTTTGAGGTGAAAACATGACACTTTGCCTTTATTATCATTTCTTATGTAATTTTATGTCTTCATATGTAATAAGTTGAGCTCGTGTCGCTATCTCACAAAGCTACCACCGATCTTCAAAGGTGTTTTCCACGATTTTCAAAGGTAAAATCATGTTCTAAGTATGTCCATCGATATCGGAAAGAGCTTTCCAACGACATATCATGCTCCCAAAACTAACTTCTGGATTGGAAAATATGCCTAAGTGAATAAAAGTCCCCAAAAGCCTAACCTTACCCCTTTTCTCATTTGTCCCTTAGACTTTATAACTTCCACCTTTTCATATAATTTTAAAGTTTTTCATTGAAATTCCTTTCTTCTGATCTGATCGTAACCCTTTGCTTCCAATCCGATCGCAATCCTTTGCTTCCGACCGATCACAACCCTTCGCTTCCGATCCGATCACATTACATAAATCCCGATTGATCTACTTCCAATTGAAAATCGCCGATGCGATTCCCCATGGGTCGCACCTTAAAAAACTTTCAGCCTTGTTCCAAAGAAAAAGGGGTTTTCCTTTGTAAAAGCGCAAAGCTTATTTTTATTTGTTTTAAAGGGATTTCCCCATTACTCCTTCGACTTATCCTTTACCCCCATCGCATTTATTCCAATCGCATCGCAAGTTTCGTCGCATCGTTCCAATGCACCCTCCCGCTACGATTCCTGATTTGTGATTGTGATTTCCCCATAAAGACCCATTTCCCCATATACACTATCGCATCGAAAACTTCCAATCGCATCGTTCCAATACCCCTTCCCCCTTCCGATTGCGATTTGCGATTGCGATCTGCGATCGCGATTTGGGCCCACCATCCTTTCCTTTGCTCTTTTTCACCCAAAAAGGGACTTTTCTTCATTGAAACGACAAATGTGGATTTCAGTGGTTTCAAAGGCATTATTCTTCGACAATTGGTTTTTCTTCAAAGAGTAAAGACAGAGACAATGGTCCAGGCCGTGAACTAATTATGAACACAGAAATATCTACAGCAGCGATGAAAAAGGGGTTTGTTCTTCAGGCTGCCTCTTTTCCTTCATTGGGTATGATGGCAAATTTCTTGAGGCAGTCGAATGTATTTCTCCTTCTTTTCAGGGGAATATTTTTGGTCTTTTCCTATATTCAGATTTTAGTTTCGGGGTTGTTGAAACAGCCCCTCCTTCTGTGGATCTACTCCACTTAAATTTTGTCTATTTAATGTAATTTTTTAGTCATTTCAAAGGGGGGAATAAAGTGTGGAATAAGTGGGAAATCACTGAGGATGCTTTGCACTCCATTTGTAACAGTTTGGCAGGGAATTAATAAATAAATGCAGCACTGACTTGTGGGATCCCTGTGGTATGGATTTTAACACTGTTCTTTCCTTTGTGTTCATCTGTTAATTGTTATGTTTGCCATTCATTCATTCATATCTCTAGTTGAATTCTTTCAAGATAGATAGGTAGAATCCATTATATAATGCTTTGCCTTGGGAAATCATTCAATGCTTGATGTTTTCTACTGTTTGAAAAGGATCCATCTCCTATGCCCATTTCAGCTTCTCACCAGTCTTACACATTCCATCATTATTAAAACTAAGTTGTTATAATCCTGCCTATCTTGCCCTACAAAATACCCTGTATCTCAGATTTAATTCCCCAGCTTCAAACTGCCCAACCCCATCTGATCCATACAACCCTGAAAATTTATAAAACATTCCGAGTATTATTATACCTAGCCTAAAATCAGTTCGCAGTTATACTTCATTGAATATTTTTCATGGAGAAAGCCCTCTCCTGACCTTGTAGGGCTAGCTACAAGGTTGAGCGTGGTTTGAAGGTTACCTTGATTTGCCTTCCTTCAACCTAAGGTTCAAATTAGGTGCTAACATTTCCTGGCGACCATACTGGGGACTATTTAGCATAAAGGATCGATCACCCCAGTAATATCTTTCATACAGATTCTTGAACTCTGGATGATGAGTTTCAGAGTTTGTTAGGCTGAAATAAAATATAGTAAAGTAGAAATTTGACCACACTAGCTTCAAGGAGATACACAAGGGCCAACCCTAATCCAAATCCTCCCCCTGTGTTTGAAAATCCTAATCTCATCCCAAGAATAATTAGAAGACAAGAAGGTTCAGTAAGCCCTGGACCTATTTTCAGATCCCATACCTGGCCCAGTGAGTGGTTGTTTGTAGAAGACCTCTCTTTTGATGAGTGTTTTGAGCTTTATTTGTTCAAAAATAAATCAGAAACCGCACTTGATGACACAGTTTTAGACCCTGAGTTACTTGTAGATATCGAATTTCAAAGGGCAAACACATCAATTGATGATTATATTTTGAATTCCCCTCAGAAATCTATCACTGTAACCAATATCCCTGAGCCTTCAGAGTTATCAGAAACAACATTTCCTACCCTTAATTCATCAGCATTCCCATCACTTTCAAAAGTCAATTTTTAGCTTCTGACTCCTCCATCAACACCTCCCTTGAATCCTAGTAGCACAAATGTTGTTGTAAATCCACCTCGAATAATGGCTGCCCGGTATGCACCCCTGGTTTTACCTCAGAATCTGAATGATATGCCTGCTGATTATCAAAGTAAAATACCTATCTTTGACGCCACTCAAAGCATCATAGCTCAGCAGTATGTTGATAAGATGAATGACTCTTTTTACCTTCATGAGGTAGAGGCAGAAAATGTGACCACGATATTGTTTGTTCAAAGCTTTGGAGGTGATGTTCGAAAATGGTTCAGAGCTTTGCCTGCAGCCTCTATTCCCAATTTGTAGGAGTGACATAGACAATTCCTAGACCGGTGGGAGGTAAAGAAAAACCCACTCCAAATCTTGTCTGAATATGAAAATATTAAAAGGAATGTAGGTGAAAGCGTACAAGATTATTGTGTGAGATTTAATGCTGTGTATAATGCAATTTCGGCCAACCTAAAACCCCCCATGGGGTTAACTTTGCTCAATTTTCCAGATGGTTTCGATCCTTATATGGCATATCAGCTTTGAGAACGAGATCCTACCACACTTGAAGACATGCAGAAGATAGTTGTGAGCATAGAAGCAAATTTGCTGGCCAGAAGAGCGCAGACAAGAGCTGAAAAGAGGGTAACTATGAAAGAAGAATCCTCTCCTTCAGATAGTAAGATGGATACTTTGATCTGAATAGTGGAGAAGATGGTTGATTGGTTGACTATTTCAGATAGACCTGAAGCACAAATCAGGAATCCGAATTTCAGAGGACAGCAGCAGCCACAATTCCAGATTAAGCAAAGGGAACATAAAGCGCAGGACCAAGCAACACAACAGCAGCAGATCAGAACTCCTTTGCAACAAAATTATGTTCAGGGAATGGAAACAAATGATGATGATGATCCGGTAGTTGAAGCCAACCATTTCTTCACTGCCGATGGGGCACCCATTTTCCTAACAGAGGATGAAGAATATACAGCGATTCCACACATTCGAAAAGATGAAGATTTCATATTGGCCAAAGATGTAGTGTTAGAGGAAGAGTCTGATGATTATCAACAAGGATATATGAACGCTTTGTCAGTGCAATAGAAGCAATATTCTTTGAGGAGCAGAGATGTGTCAATCAATACCATTCAGAAAAGGAAAGAGCTGCAATCAAAAAATGACTCTTCAAATGCTCAAAGGAAAGGGAAAGAGCCTGTTGATCCCTCCCCCAGCAAGGCATCCTCAGCGATTAACATTGCAAATGAAAAGAACCAGCATAGCGCAGCAAAGGAGCAAGTAGAGAAGAAAGATCCTCTGGTCAAAGAGGTAGAAAAAGTTCCATCTTTTAATTTAGAAAGTGAAATTTCCAAGCTGAAGGTGTCCATGCCCTTGACTGCGTTGGTTAAAAATAGTACTTATAAACATCAAGTCTCTAAAATTTTGCAAATAGACTCTGTATCAGATATGGTAAATGTTGAAGATGACTATCCTGAACTCATTTTTGGTCCAGCCATAGAAGGTCAGTCAGAAGAAAGTGAAGTTCCTCCCTTCTACCTGAGTCTTAGATTGCATGAGTTCATTTTACATAATGCTATGTTGGACTCTGGAGCCTCGTACAACTTGATGCCCAAAGCCATTATGGAGAAGTTGGGTCTTGATATTACCTGCAAGTACCATGATTTGTATTCCTTTGACTCCGGTAGGGTCCATTGTATTGGTCTTATCAAAGACTTGGTATTATCTTTAGATCAAATCCCAGTCAAGAATGTTTTGATGGATGTGGTTGTTGCCGATGTTCCACCACGATTTGGAATGCTTCTGTCCAGGTCATGGGGTGCAAAACTAAAAGGAACCATACAACTTGATTTCTCTTACGCCACCATTCCCGTGTTCGGTCAGTTGAGAAAACTATACAGGGAAAAGAAAATGAAATACATGATCACTAGTAAAGAGAAGCCAGTTAATCATCCCATTAATGCAGTCCACACATATTTAGAGTCATTTTTATTATATTCAGATGGTGGTTTGAATGATGAAAATGCTCAATTGGTAGAAGTAGATGAGGTACCTGAAATGTCAGAAAATTTTAGGGAAGTCCTTATACAGGAAAAAGATAAAGCAGCAAGTATTTCTGAGCCTCCTGCCTGCCAGCAGCAAAAGGACAATGAACAGCAGAAAAATGCAGAAATAAGTCAAAATATAGAGAAAGAAGAAAAATTTCAGCATCTAGAAGAAGAAGAAGAAGGCCTTTGGAGCATGGACTTTGACGGGGTTGTTGGTAAGGACGGTGCTGGTATAGGAATATGGATTCGGAGCCCTATTTTCCGACCTGAAAAATTTCCTAGTAATGTTAGAGTATGTGCTTACAAATTGGCTTTTGACTGCTCTAACAATGAAGCAGAGTATGAAGCTTTGATTGTAGTTTTGAAAATTCTGAAAAAGCTGAAGGCAAAGAGGATTGTTGTCTATGGAGATTCGGAATTGATAATAAAACAGGTAAAGGGAGAGTATCAATAAAATCATCCGCGATTAAGGGCCTACAGAAATGCAGTCTTAGACATCTTGAGGATGTTTTCCGAATACACTTTAACAGCAATACCTCGAATGAAGAATCTTATTGCAGATTCCCTTACTACTACTGCAAGCAATTTAAAGATTCCAATGAATTCCAGCAACAAATTTGAAATTTATGTCAAACATCGGCTTGCTATTCCGGATAATCTAAGATATTGGCAAGTGTTTTGGGATGAAAATGAAATCAATGCTTTTTTGCAGAGTGAAGGAAAATTTAAGGATACTTCCATAGAGGGTGATTATGATGATCAAGAAATCGAAGCAAACCAAATGGATGTATTGCAGCTGAAAGACGATGTAATTCCTAGAGGTCTCATACCTTTAGAGGAGCTTTTTGATCAAGGTGATGTTGCAAAGAAACCAAGCTTGGTGCCTACTAATAAAGGAGTTGAAGATGTTAATCTTGGAACAGCTGACAAGCCTAATCTTGTGAAGTTGTCAAAAGCATTGTCCCCTGAGGTAAAGGAACAGTATGTTAAATTACTTTCTAAATTTTCTGATGTGTTTGTGTGGGATTATTCAGATTTGAAGGTTTATGACAAAAATATAATTCAGCATACTATTCCCATTAAGCCAGATCAGAAGCCATTTAGACAGAAGCTGAGAAGGATCAATCCAAAGCTGCTTCCATCTATTGAAAAAGAGGTAAACAGATTGTATAAGGCTGGTATCATTGTCCCAATTAGATTTTCTAATTGGATTTCGAATTTGGTCCTGGTACGTAAAAAGACAGGAGAGATAAGGTTGTGTATAGACTTCCGGAATCTGAATAGAGTATCCTTAAAGGATAACTATCCACTTCCGAAGATGGACCATATTCTACAGAGAGTAGTTGCAGCATCAAGGATGTCACTACTCGATGGCTACTCAGTCTATAATTAGATTTTGGTGCATGAGAAAGACCAAGACAAAAATGCCTTCACAACACCCTGGGGAACTTTCTAGTATGCCAAAATGCCATTTGGTCTGAAGAACGCTGGAGCCACTTTCCAACGAGCAATGGACATTGCTTTTACCAATGAAAAGGATATTTTTTTGGTTGTTTATTTGGATGATCTGACAATGTTTTCTGGTTCGGATGATGAACATTTGCACCACTTGAGGATTGTATTTCAGCGATGCAGAAAGTTTGGGATTTCTCTCAATCCGAAGAAGAGTCTGTTTGCTATGGATGAGGGCAAGTTGTTGGGGCATATCATCTCTAAATATGGTATCTACATCGATCCTTCAAGAGTAGAGGCAATTCAGCACATAGACCTCCCACGTAACAAAAAGGAGATTCAAGCATTCAATGGTAAGATGAACTTCCTACGCAGATTTATACCCAATTTGGCTGAACATTTAAGAGAAATGACTAACATGTTGAAAAAGGACAGCACTGTCAAATGGAGTGAGGAGGCTATCAAGTCATTTAATCTGGTAAATTTTGCTCTGTCTAATGCCCCAGTCTTGATTAGTCCTGACTACACTCAATATTTCGTTATATTCTCATTTTCATCGGAGCATACCATGGCTGCGGTATTAATGCAAAAGAGAGATCAAATTGAACATCCCATTGCCTTTTTCAGTAGGACCATTCGAGATGATGCCTTGCGGTATACCATCATTGAGAAACAAGCATTGGCTCTTATAAAAGCATTGAAGGATTTTAGAGTATACATTCTGCATTCACATACTATAGCATATGTCCCTAATGCAGCAGTGAAAGATGTCCTGATGCAAAATGATCCAGAGGGAAGAAGAGGTAAGTGGATAGCAGCAATGTTGGAATATGATTTGGAGATTAAACCCACAAAGTTGATCAAAGGACAAGGCTTGGAAAAACTAATGGCCCAGTCAAACCTACGTGCCCCAGACATAAATCTCATAGCAGCAATGTCGGAGGAAGAGGATGAAGGCTTGCTTGTTCCAGTTTCAGACATTTTTCTACAATCCCCATGGTATTCATACATTGTTTACGTTCTTCAGCACCTTTCACCACCTCCCAAGATGTCTAGAAGCAAAGGTAGATCACTGAAACTTAAGTCTGCTAAATTATGTATTCTAAACAATGCTCTTTATTGGAAAGATTTAGGAGGTATTCTGCTTAATTGTTTGGTTGAAGATGAGGCTCAGCAAGTGATGCATGACTTTCACAAAGGTGATTGTGGTGGTCATTTGTTTTGGAAAACAATAGCTAACAAAGTTTTGAGAGCAGGATATTATTGGCCCACTTTATTTTCATATTTATATAAAACAGTGATGAGCTACCATGAGTGTCAAGTTTTCCAAGGAAAAAGAAAACTGCTTCCTCTTCCTTTGAAACCAGTTTCAGTAAATGCTCCTTTCCAACAGTGGGGACTTGATTTCATAGGGGAAATCCATCCCGCATCATCAGCACAGCATCGATGGATCTTAACAGGCACCGATTATTTCACCAAATGGATTGAGGCCATTCCAGCAAGGCGGGCCACTGATACGATAATAATTCAATTCTTAGAATCAAATATCTTGTCTCGTTTTGGTTGCCCTCACAAAATCATAATAGATAACGTAGCAGCATTTAGATCCAAGAAGATGGTGGAATTCTGCGACAAATACAATATTGTGTTGGGCCATTCAACAGCATACTACCCACAAGGAAATGGCCTGGCAGAATCATCAAATAAATCTCTGATAAACATAATCAAGAAAATGCTGGAAGCGAATAAGAGGAATTGGCATCGAAAGCTCATCAACGTGTTATGGGTAGATAGAGTCAGCAGCAAGAAATCCATAGGTATGTCACCGTTTGAATTGGTTTATGGTACTGATTTTGTTTTTCCTACATTGCTTACAGTTCTGGTCATGAGACTATTGCAATAGGTCAACAGTGAAGAGGACCATAATAAATGAAGGATCAATCAAATGATCCATCTTCAACAAACAAGGGAGGAGGTTTCTCAGAATGCTATTCAGTTGCAGGAAAAGATAAAGAAAATCTATGACCGTAAAACCAAAGCAGAAAAATTTCAGTTAGAAGATGTAGTGTTGAGATGGGATGCACGAAATGAGGACAAAGGGAAGCATTGTAAGTTAGATAATCCCATGAGGGTGGTCACTTCAAATGATACTGGATATGATGTTTCTTGCTCATAGACATGGATGGCCAAGATTTCCTCAGAGGACTGAATGGTAGCTTAAAGACTTACCACTTTTGAGATAATTTTGATCCAATTTATGTCACACACAGTTTGGGCCTTATAGCTATAAAACTTGAATGATATGTGTAAGTCATTGCTTAATTTAGTTTTCAGATAGTTCGAGTCGAGTCAATCCGCATCGTGTCGCCTTTCATTATTTTGGCGATATTTTCCCAATGGATAAGGTCATTTGGTCTACGGTGTTCGCACTAGTTGAGCGCCTGCGTTCATTGGAGCCAACAGCAGTTGGCTTTGTCATACCGCCATCAACGATCAAATTTAATTTTGCATTTGAAGGTAGTAGGAGTCCCATACCATAAATTTTCATCATTCCATTAGGTCATGGATTCATCGATGGTAGTAAGCCACTGCCTCTCGTAGACCTTGTTGATTCTCCTCTCTATGGTCTTCAAGCATGACTCACTTTCACTCACCAATTCATGTTATCAGGTCATAGGGTTAGTCTCATTAGGTTTTAGGGTCTCATCATGGTCAAATTAATGAGTCAAGTGTCAATAAATATCAGCAAAGTCATGAGGAGGTCAAACAAACTCAAAGGCACCGTATCTAGAAAAATCAAAGAGTTGTTCTATTAATCTTGATGTAATTTTCACCTCAAAACATGTTTTGAGGTGAAAACATGACATTTTTCCTTTATTATCATTTCTTATGTAATTTTATCTCTTCATATGTAATAAGTTGAACTTCAGAAGCTACTATCTCTACAAAGCTACCACCCTTCTCTTCAAAGGTGTTTTCCATAGTCTTTTCAGTGTAAAATCATGTTCTAAGTATGTCCATCAGATAGAGCCCGGAAAGAGCTTTCCAATGACATATCATGCTCCCAAAACTGACTTCTGGATTGGAAAATATGCCTAAGTGAATAAACATCCCCAAAAGCCTAACCTTACCCCTTTTCTCATTTGTCTCTTAGACTTTATAACTTCTACCTTTTCATATAATTTTAAAGTTTTTCATTGAAATTCCTTTCTTCCGATCCGATCGCAACCCTTTGCTTCCGATCTGATCGCAATCATTTTCTTCTGATCCAATCGCAACCCTTCGCTTTCGATCTGATCGCATCACACAAATCCCGATTGATCTACTTCTGATTGAAAATCGCCGATGTGATTCCCCATGGGTCCCACCTTAAAAACCTTTCTGCCTTGTTCCAAACAAAAATGGGTTTTCCTTTGTAAAAGCGCAAAGCTTATTTTTATTTGTTTTAAATGGATTTCCCCATTACTCCTTCGGCTTATCCTTTACCCCCGTCGCATTTCTTCCAATCGCATCGCAAGTTTCGTTGCGTCGTTCCAATGCGCCCTCCTACTGCGATGCCCGATTTGCGACTGCGATTCCCCCATAAAGACCCATTTCCCCCTATACACTATCACACCGCAAACTTCCAATCGCATCATTCCAATACCCCTTCCCCCTTCCGATTGTGATTTGCGATTGCAATTTAGGCCCACCATCCTTTCCTTTGCTCTTTTTCACCCAAAAGGGATTTTTCTTCATTGAAACGGAAAATATGGATTTCAGTGGTTTCAAAGGCATTATTCTTCGATAGTTGGTTTCTATTCAAAGTGTAAATATAGAGACAATGGTCAAAGGCCGTGAACTAATTATGAACACAGAAATACCTACAACAACGATGAAAAAGGGATCTGTTCCTCAGGCTGCCTCTTTTCCTTCATTGGGTATGACAGCAAATTTCTCCGGGCAGTCGAATGTATTGCTCCTTCTTTTCAGGGGCATATTGTTGGTCTTTTCCTATATTTTAGTTTCTGGGCTGTTGAAACAACCCCTCCTTCTGTGGATATACTCCCCTCAAATTCTGTCTATTTAATGTAATTTCTGAGTCATTTGAAAAGGGGGGAATAAAGTGAGGAATAAGTTGGAAATCACTGAGGACGCTCTTCACTCCGTTTGTAACAGTTTGGTAGGGAATTAATAAAGAAATGAGCACTGATTTGTGGGATCCTTGTGGTATGGATTTTAGCATTGTTCTTTCCTTTGTGTTCGTATGTTAATTTTTATGTTTTCCATTCATTCATTCATATCTCTGGTTGAATGCTTTCAAGATAGATAGGTAGAATCCATTGTATAATGCTCTACCTTGGGAAATCATTCAATACTCTATGTTTTCTGTTGTTTGAAAAGGATCCATCTCCTATGCCCTTTTCAGCTTCTCACCAGTCTTAAACATTCCATCATCATTTAAACTAAATTGTTAAAATTCCTGCCTATCTTGCCCCACAGAATACCCTGTATCTCTGATTTAATTCCCCAGATTCAAACTGCCCAACCCCATCTGACCCTACAACCTTGAAAAATTTATAAAAACATTCTGATTTTATTATACCTAGCCTAAAATCAGTTTTCACTTACATTTCATTGAATATCTTTCACGGAGAGAGCCCTCTCCTGACCTTTTATGGATAGCTACAAGGCTGAGCGTGGTTTGAAGGTTACCCTGATTTGCCTTCCTTCAGCCTGAGGTTCAAATTAGGTGCTAATAGACCCAACCAGTCCAACAAACTTTCATATTCTTACCTTCCATTGCGTTTAATCATGCACCGAGCTTCATTCAACTCTTACATTACCCATTGGATTCCATTCACCTCTTTGTGATATTTTTCAACTTTCCTCTTTCCCAAACCAATTCCCATGACTCTAAAAAAAAAAAAACAAAAGCGAGAAAAAAATAAGAAGAAAACCATGAAAACCCAAAAGAAATATAACACTGCAACAAAGTGGCAAGGCCTTGCACCAGGCACAAAAAAAACTATAGATCAAGCGCAAACAAATCATAAAGACCAAAACCACAAGACTAGAAACAAACACCATGACTCAATCCTCCATGGGATCCCAAAGCTTCCAAAGGAAAGCTAAACCCGAGCCTTTTCAAATATTTCATGGAAGACTCTTTTTCCATAAATAAACATAACAACAAGATATTTACCTTACCTAGTTGTGCTAAGCACATTGACCAATAACTAAACTTGCATGTCATCCAAATGTACCAAATATCAAGAAAACATATCTCTTAACTTGAAATCAACTTTTACCAAGACTAACAACCATGTCATAATCCACAATCAACTCAAATTCATAAGTCATAATACATAATGCTACAACTATCACCTACTTACAGTAAAGTACATATCATATGTCCCAACACATATGTTGTGAAACCAACTCCAAAAAGAGAAGAAAAGAGATATCAATGCCTTAGAAATAAGCCACTTCGAGGGGGAAACCTCCAATACATTACATGAATGAACAATTCTTAGATGATTCAAATTACAAAACCTCCTTTCTATATATAGGAGTCCATGGGGCTAGAATGTAATCCTAGTGGGGCCACAATATAATCCTAGCCGACCTAACAATAATAATTTAAGGGCACAATAATAACAATATGGGGGTTACAAGGGTACAATAATAACAATAAGGGGGTTACACTAACAACAATAAGGGACTATACTAGTAATATAGGGACCTAACATGCCCCTCTCCTTCAAAAAAATATTGTCCTCAATGCTTGAGTAGCTCTGCGTGCTTCTGTATAAAATTATCATCCTCCCATTTTGAATATTCATCGGGTAAGTTCTTCCACTTGATGAGATACTCTGAAATTGATCAATTCCGTAGCTGTCGAGTTCTTATTTCCGTGACCGCTTCAGGTTCCAATATGATTTTTCCTTCCTCATCAAGTTTTGGCAGTATTGTTTGAACTGGAATATTTTCACCTATAACCTTCTTTAAGCATGAAACATGGTAAATTGGATGCACTCATGAAGACGCAGGAAGCTCCAATTTATATGCCAAGTAACAATATTTTGCAACACCTTGTAAGGACCATAGTACTTTGGCGATAATTTATTATCCTTCTTAGCTTTCTTGAGGGACATTTTTTTGTATGGTTTTAGCCGTAAAAATACCCAGTCTCCTACATCAAAACTTCTCTCGCTGCGATGTTGATCTGCATGTTGTTTCATTCGATTTTGTGCCAAATTCAGGTTGTCCTTTAAGAGTTGGAGAACTTCTTTTTGATGTTCGATGTGATCTTCCACTGCTTGAACCTTCGAATTTTCTCTTAAAGATGATGTGATGGATGGTGGATGATATCCATAAAGTGCCATAAATGGGGTCTTTTTTGCTGCAGTATGGAAGGAAGTGTTATACCACCATTCAGTTAGAGGTAACCACTTGACCCATTGTGTTTGTTTATTAGATACAAAACAACGACTATATCATTCCAAACATTTATTTACTATCTCAGTTTGACCATCGGATTGAGGATGATAAGATAAGCTATGAGCTAATTGAGTACCCAAACAAGAAAATAACTTCGTCCAAAAATTTCCAGTAAAAATGGGATCTCTATCGCTCACAATAACCCGTGGGTTTCCATGTAGCTTTTGAATTGTGTCCATAAATGTAGTAGAAACTGTACTTGCTTTAAATGGATGAGATAATGCACAAAAGTGTGCATACTTGGTAAGTCTATCAACTACCACCATGATGACACTCTTTCCTTCGGACTTAGGTAAACCTGTGATAAAATCCATTGAAATCTCCTCCGAACGTTGACTTGGAATGGATAAAGGTTGTAGAAGTCCTGGGGTCTTAATTGTTTCCACTTTATTCTGCTGGCAAACCAAACATTCCGCCACAAACTTTCCAATATCAGATTTAAGGCCATCCCAAAAAAATTCTTTCTTCACCCTGTGGTAAGTTTTTAAAAATCCTTAGTGTCCTCCTAAAGGAGAAGTGTGCAATTCCAGAAGAATATTTTGTTTTAGTTGGGAATTCTTACAAAGATATAAGCGATCTTTGTACCATAAGGAATATTTTTTCCAACTAAATGTATCAGATGTACTAGGATCTTGCTGCAACTTTTGAATGAGTGTCCATACATCTTTTTCCTTCTTCCATTCATCTCTTGCTTTGGTTATCCAATTTGGTTGGATAATAGAAATGGCACAAAGCAATGCTTCCACCTCTTCATTCTTTCTTGAGAGTGCATCTGCAACAACATTTAGCTTCCCTTTTTTGTATATTATTTCAAAGTCATAACCCAACATCTTTGTGACCCATTTTTGCTGCTCTTCTAAATATGGTCTTTGTTCCAAAAAGTGTTTAAGACTATCATGATCAGTTTTTACCTTGAAGTGTCTTCCCATTAGGCAAGTTCTCCATTTCTTTAGTGCATGCAGTATTGCTAACATTTCCTTATCATAAATAGGTTTATGTAAATAATTTCCTTTGATTGGACGACTTTCAAAAGCAATGGGTCTTCCTTCTTGCATTAAAACAGCACCAATTCCATTTCCTGAGGCATCACATTCCATAATAAAGGTCTTTTGTGAATTCTGGTGTAGCTAAGACTAGCGCTAGGCACATTGCCTCTTTAAGATGTTCAAAGGCCTTAGTTGCTTCAGGAGTCCATGAAAATGCATCTTTCTTCAATAATGTTGTTAGAGGTGCTTCTATTCTCCCATAATTCTTAAGAAACTTTCGATAATACCCTGTTAACCCGAGAAATCCTCGCAACTGCTTTATGGTTGTGGGGACTTTCAATTCCTTAATGGATTTAATTTTGTTAAGGTCTACCTTAACACCCTCGTGAGATACAATATGACCCAGATATTCCACCTCTTTTACTCCAAAGAAACATTTGGATGTTTTTGCATATAATTGTTTCTCCTATAATAGTTTGAGCATCCTGTCAACATGTTGAACATGATCCTTCCAAGACCTATTGTAGATTATTATATCATCAAAAAATACTAGCACAAATTTTCTAAGGAACGGTTTGAAAATGGAATTCATCAACCCTTGAAATGTAGAAGGTGCATTGGTAAGGCCAAAAGGCATGACCAAAAATTCATAATGACCCTCATGAGTTCGAAATGTTGTTTTTGGAATATCTTCAGTCTTCATTCTAATTTGATGATATCCTGAACGAAGATCCAAATTGGTAAAATAAATTGCTCCATGTAATTAATCCAATAATTCATCAATCACAGGAATGGGAAATTTATCTTTAATGGTGAGCTTATTGAGCTCCCTATAATCCGGACACATTCGCCATGATCCATCCTTCTTGTGTACCAATACTACAGGAGCAGAGAAATAATTTTGACTAGGTTGAATTATACCCGCCTCTAACATTTCTGCAATCATACGTTCAATTTCGCTCTTTTGGAAGTAAGGATATCTATAAGGCCTGATGTTTGGAGGAACACTTCATGGAATCAAATGAATAGCATGATCATGATCACGAATAGGTGGGAGTCCTTTGGGAGTTTCAAACACCTTGGAATGATTGTCCAAGACTTGTTGGAGATCTACAAAAATAGATGATTTTGATGTTGGAACTTCTAGTGAGCATAATTGTGCAATTACGCCTCGTTGTTCTTTCTTTAGAAGCTTTGTCATGACATTAGAACTTATTATCCTTCCTGGCTTCCCCGCAATACCCCGTAATTCGACTTCCTTTCCTTCTGAAAAAAATTTCAAGAAAAGTTCTTGAAAATTAAAATCTACCGTCCCCAAAGATTGTAACCATTGTACTCCTAGTACAACATCAGCACCTCCCATAGGAATGGAAAGCATTGAAATATTCAATACATATTCCCCCATGGTTAGCTTGATATTATGGAATTTTCCAGAGAAATTTATAGTTCCTCCATTTGCAACCATCACTTGACATTCTGGTGCTGGGTATAGGAAACAATTCAATTCCTTGGCTACCTTACAATGAATAAAATTATGGGTACTAACTGAATCAATCAACACTATTACCTTTTTCTTCTTGATATGTCCTTCTATCTTGAGAGTTTGAGGAGTGGTAATTCCTGCCAATGCATTACATGATATGGTCGGACTCATTTCTTCCGCTTCTTGGGTTGGTTCCTGGTGTATATCCTCTTCTTGTTCATTTTCTTCTTCCTCTTCACAATCTATGTAAAATAATTTCTTCTCAGCACACTTATGACCTTTAGTGTATTTGATATCACAACTTTAGCAAAGCCCTTTTGCTATTTATTCTTCCAATTGTTGTGGTGTCAACCTTGTAGGTTGTGGAAATCTAGGAGTAGCAACACTTCCCTCTTTATAGAAGTGAGTGGTAGGCTTCCTTGTCGCCATAATTTTACATTCAATTTTTCTTGCCAACCTGAATGCCTTCTCCAATGAATCAAGTTCCAAAATGCGAACTTCATGTTGGATGTTATCCTTTAAAGCACCTATGAAGAGATCAATCCTGTGTTCCTCTGTAATATCAGTTACCCTTATATTAAATTTTTGGAAGTCCTCAATGTGCTCCCCCATTAAACCCTTTTGTTTGACATTTATCAATTGGCTAAATAAGGTGTCGCTTTTTGTATCCTCATAATGTGCTATCATTTCCTCCGTAAAAATTGACCAAGTGACAATTTTTTTACGGGAGCAAAGCCATCGATACCATACAAATGTATTTTGTTCTAAATGTAAAGTCGCAATGCATACCTTTTGTGTGTTTTGCACATTATGGAGATCAAAATATTGCTCCATCTGTAGTATCCATATTACAGGATCCTTTCCATCAAAATTCGTCATATCCATTTTTGGAATATGATGGTTCTTCCCGCCAACATTATATTTTATGAAATCACGATTAACATTTATTTTTTTCTCATCATGAGTTTCCTCTACTATCTTTTCACCATTAGGAAACATTTCTTGTATCAACTTTGTCAAACCTTCCATGTCTGCTTTTAGATCATTCTTCATATTTTCCATTTTCTCATCGATCTTAGCTTCCATGTCATCCATCTTAGATTCCATGCCAGCTTCCATGCCTTATATCTTAGATTCCATGCCATTCTTCAAACCATCCATCTTATATTCCATGCCATCTATCTTAGATTACATGCCATTCTTCAAACCATCCATCTTAAATTCCACACCTTTCTTCAAACCATCCATCTTAGTTTCCACACCTTTCTTCAAAACTTCCATGTGATTTTTTGTTGCTCTTTGTGAGAGCGAAATTTGTTGCACTTGCTCTTGTAATTTTGATATGTCATGTTGCCATTCTTCGTCTTCGTGAGTCATAGTAGAGCTTTCTAAAGGCTTAATGGGTGTTGAATTATTTTTAGGGGCCATTTTAGAATCCAATACTGATATCTATTCTACAATATTCCCTTGGAATCAATTCAACTTGATTCTTCAAACAAGACTTATGCAATTCGGAAAAAAATACACACCTTTTACTTGCTTTTGAGGAGCTCGATATTGAAATTGAATAATCTCTATAATTGTAGATCCTCCATCTCTGAAATTCAGCCCCGTATTAGCCCTCTGAAGCTTCTTTCAAATTCCACAGGTCTAATTTTATTTGGATTCTTCAAGACAAAGTTATGTCCAATCTCCCACAATGACCCAATTTTGGACTGGTTCAGTAGAGAGAACTTGTACGACTTACCACGTGTCACTGTTTCCTCCTTTGGCTCTGAAATTGATATATCAAAAACTACATTCCATGAACTTGCAGCCACTTTTTACAGTATTCCAATCCGATGCTCAGAGAGAGAGCTAAGAAGATTTTCCCATGATCACCTCTTTGAGATGAAATTCAGAAGCCTCAAAAGCCCTGACTTCCACAGATCATATCTCCGAAAATATTGTGAACCAATATCTAAAATTTCGTGATGATGTTCCTCAGGATTGTGGCTTTGCACTCTAAAAATTTCAGCTTCTTAACCTTTGTATAAAAAAAGTTATTACGAAAATACCACGATGACCTGTTTAGGTTAAATTCAGGAGCTTACAAAATGACCTAACTTGCACAGATCATATCTTCGAAAATATTGTGAACCAAGCTCTGAAATGTTTTGACGATGTTCCTCAAGATTTTGGCTTTGCACTAAACCTTCGTAGTAAACAAGTTATAGTGAAAATTCCATGCTGACCTGTTTGGAGCAACAAAACCCTAGAATCTCAAAGCTCTGATACCAAATGTTGTGAAACCAACTCCAAAAAGAGAAGAAAAGAGATATCAACGCCTTATAAATAAGCCACTTTGAAGGGGAAACCTTCAATACATTACATGAATGAACAATTCTTGGATGATTCAAATTACAAAACCTCCTTTCTATATATAGGAGTCCATAGGGCCAGAATGTAATCCTAGTGGGGCCACAATGTAATCCTAGCCGACCTAACAATAATAATTTAAGGGCACAATAATAACAATATGGGGGTTACAAGGGTACAATAATAACAATAAGGGGGTTACACTAACAACAATAAGGGACTATACTAGTAATATAGGGACCTAACAACATATATGTTAGTACAACCATCTTAAAACAAGACCATTTCTTCATGTAAGCTTACAAACACATATACTCATATCATTAAATTAATAAATCATTCATACCATGCTAAATAGATCAACTAGATGACATAATCAAACACTCAAAACAATCAACACAAGGTATACGACATAAGCAAACTCATACCTCTGTAGCTTAGGGGAGGCTATCTTTTCTAAAAAATCAATCTAGATTAGCATAATATAAATTCACAACATATCGACCCAACCATAAGGTCATGATATCGATAACAATATCAAGCTAACATTTTCACACCCTAAACTCATAAAAAATTGTCATTCATGCATAGAATCACATATGCATAGTCGGTCTAGACAATGCACTATCATAATTAGGTCGACTCCTGCCTAAATTTCATAAACCATCAAGTCACCAACATGTAACAAAAACAAGTTATATATATCATGCTCATCAACAACATATAAGTTAGCTAACATAAAACAACAATAGCAATGCATACCACCACAGGTTTCCATCATTCATGACTATCTCACACATGTACATATAACTACACTAATCAAATAGCATATATAATGTATGTAACAATAACATCAATATAATGAAATAAATACTCGTAAACATAATGAAAATAACAATCGTTAACCTACATACTTGCATGCCCAACATCCAAATCTATATGACAACATGTTCTTACCTCGAGGTCCAATGCTGCAACTTCACTCTGATGGTCTGCATCTCCTGATCTATCTTAACCAACACATTAGCATAATAACATAACAATATCATCATGATGACTTAATTTCATACAATGACCTTATGCACAACAACCTTCACCAAACAATGAAAACTTAACCATATGCACCCACTTGAAATGTATAACCAATCATGAATGACCAATGCATGTCCCACATATCGCATCACATAAGAAAGCATGCACATACAATTACACAATCATGACCAATATGTGACCTATCATAAACAAGCAATGCATGTACAACATGTAGCATTATGTAAGAAAGCATACATGGTCAATACATAAACATGAACAACACATAACCAATCATACACACATGACGACACATGTCCCAATGACACCAACAAATTTTCCATGGTGACATCACTATAACCATGACCAACACCATGCGGATGAAAAAATCACACATAGGACCACAAGCATATTACACACACATGCAACTAGCATAAACACATGATCCACACACCACCCATCGGTCCGAGAGTTGAACCATGCTCTGATACCACTTTGTAACACCCTCTTCCCATATCTACTCAAGTAACTGGCCAACCAAGGTAAACATGTGATGAGAGGCTACTAATATGAGATTCAACCTCCTAGATGACCTTAAGGAAGTGGAACTAGCAGAGCAAGACAAACACACCATACACAACATCAAAAACATCCTCTGGAGGTAACCCAACCTTTGGCCTCTTAACCCTGAGGGAGAATAAATTTTTTACCAATTTGGGCCTTAGTTGTGGGCATGCCAAGGCAAGGTAGTGGCCATGGCTCGGTTTGGTCATTTTTGTGACTGTAACTCCGAGGTTTGTGCCACATTTTTAGCACAGAGCTGAGGTCAATGCCCAAAACTTCAGGAAACTGTAGGGGATGATAAATAACATTAAAAAAAAGGTACGGAAGCAATCACATCATTCAGAACTCATCTAGACCCCTCCTATCCATGACAATATTTTTCGTCAAACATGTCACAAACATTGCATCTCCAGGTATAAGCAACATATTTAAACATGGGGGTCTCTTACTTATCTGAGAATAGCTAAGAAGCATTTCTCCCCTACATCATAAGCTAAAATATAGTCTATTTGACCATAGATACATTGTGTATTCATTTACAGATAAAAACATGGATATATCCATACATCATCAATGATCAAATACATGCTATAACCAACACAATAACAACATAAATACAATGGATATAACAATAATAAAATCCATACATATACTAGTACATTTGCATACTGAATACCAAAGGAATGAGCTCTTCATTAAAAAATGTAAAAACCAATCGGAGACGTGACTTCGACATTCCACCTGAACATATATTGGTTGAGCCAAGTCTCACTTCATCCAATCACCCCCGTGCCATATTCCAAGTGTGAATGTGAGATTTCATCAAACACATCAATCTAAGGCTTCCAGAGGCCAAACTGCCTCAACCCAAAAATAGTTATTCCACCTCATAGTAGGACATCACAACCATGATGGATTGGTCTCTATCTAAGTTGTTCTAGGGCTCGAAAGTATTTTTTCAAACCAGGGCTTCCAGGACTAGTAACTCAACCCCAAATTTTATAGGGTTTCCAGAGCGTTTTTCCAAAAAGGGCTTCCAGAGAGTTTTTCCAACCAAGGATTCCAGGACTAGTAACTCAACCCACATTTCTCTATCGGGCTTCCAGAGCGTTTGTCGAACCAAGGCTTCCAGGACTAGTAACTCAACCCACAACTAAAGGAATCATGAGAACCAACCAGAAAACAATCAATGGAAATAAACCCATAACACCATGGCTATCCAAGAACTGGAAAGGCTAGGAAAATCTACATGCATACACCATGCGTGCCAAAATTAGTGAGGAAAACATACATGCAACTCGGTAACTACACTCAAAACCTCCTGTAGATGTTGATCCTGATGTCCTCTTGCACTTTCCTACTCTTCCTTTTCCTTCTTTCTCCAAATCACCAAGTATTCCACACTCTCCAAGAGTGCTCCAATAAAACTCTAAGTATCCAAGAGTATGAGAGAGAGAGAGAGAATATAATGAGAGCCATAAGTGTGAGAAAAAATTTACCAACTAGTCCTCAGAAGCCTTTTTATTAATTAGGCCTCTATTTTATTCATTTCCATTATTTTTCTTCAATTTCCACCTCACATTCAACTTGTGATCTTTGACCTCCATTTTCTCCTAGTTTCCATTATTTTCATAAAAAAAATGCCAATTAATTCCATTTTTCCTTTACAAATCCTTTTCCTTTTCCTTTTCCAATTTCCTTAGCCATAATAAACTAACTAAAGTGAAAACCTGCTAGAATGTTTTTCCCACCATTAAGCTTGGAATATGTGTCCCGTAAACCGCGATCTTATATATTTTTACATGTATTGTTACTACGGTTGTTACACTAAATGAAGGGACCTTCTTTTCCCATACGTCAAAAGTGACATGAGTCCCCATGTCTTGCCAGAGCATTCACTACAGATAATTCAAAATTCCTACTCGATTATACCTCGTCACATTAATTGTATTGGAATGACTCCTATTCCCTTTTTTCATATGTCCGAAGGGATTAATCCAATTAATGTTGCCAGACATTCTTATGGGATGTCTTTGATGATAGTGATCCCATTCTCATACTTAATTTCTCCTTGTGCCAACTACAAGTCTTGGTTGGCCAAGGACTGAGCTACTTCATTTAAATTCCTCCTTATATGATAAAAAAAGATTGAGTAAAATTTTTTAATCAACAACTTAATTCGATGTATAATGGGGAGGGGGAACTTTTCCTCATTCTTCTTGGGATTAGTGACTTGAAAAATTACAAGATTTTAATCTCCAAACACTTACAGATGTCATATTCCTCTAGAATTTGCAAGGTCAAAACCTTGCCACAATGCGAGGAATCTCTTTTTTTATCAAGGCGATAGAGAAACTCTGCCACTCCAGCCTCCCTGGGGTTTCTTTTTTATGCTCCATAAAAAAAAAACTAAATTCCCCTAATTTGTGTTTCCATTGACGAAATTCCTCAAATCCCATTATGACAGAGTGGAATTGCGGACTTATCTCTTTACTTCTAAAGTTGTCAGCATGATTAATACTCGGATCAAATTTTAGCCAAGTTTTTTCAGAGGATGAGATGCTTTCCAATTCTCTTTTATTGATAACTTGTGATGATATTTTTTCGAAAAGAATAATTGTTTCTTTAGCGACTGAAGATGTTGCGCTAGGTTTTCCCTTCTGAAATATTGATTAGTTGTGGATGATCCAAATATCCAAGAATACATATTTAGGTAGAGTTTTCAAACACCGAGCTACTAGGTATATGGATTTCCTTTTCCAGGGAATTTTCTAAATCCAATTGATAAACATATCCTCCAAGTAGTTTGGGATAGAGACTAACTAAAGATTGCTAGATAGAGAAAATTTATAGAATTAAAAAGAGAATGAGAACTACTGAAATAGGCGAGTGATATTTTCCTCCTCTTAATAGAATAAAACACACCTAGAAGGGCCACAGATATTCCTCTTCTTCAAATTATCTACATTTAGAATCTTCCCATGCACCATTCCTGAGAAGAAGAAATTGATTTTTGGGATGACATCAAAATTCTAGATGGCTCCCCAAATATGATTGGGATATCCCTGATTTTTTCAGCTAGCAGGTTGTATCCTTCCTTTACTATGTAGTTTACACTTTTGTTGAATTTTTTCCTCCTTACCATAAGAATTTTTGCAACAGACGATGATTTGATTTAGAACACCCTTTGGGGCCAGAATTCCTGAACCAAGTAAATAGGAAGGGATGAGAGAACTGATTTTATCAAAGTCACTTTACACGTTGTTGTTAACCACTAAGCTCCGTAATATTGGATGTGTTTCTTTATCTTATGTAGGATCTCCTCCCAATATTCCACATTATATGCACCAAAGGAAATAGCGATGCCAAGATATTTGAATGTTGTCCAATTCGATATGACGAGGAATTCAAATATTTTGGCAATCTCTTAAAGAGATACTTCTGCATAATTCCATCCAAATATTTGATATTTTTTCTTATCAACCAGACCTCTTGAAAGCTCATGATATGTGTCTAATATTTTTTGAAATATCAGTGTTATAATACTTGAGGCTCCCCTTAGGGGGAGAGTATAATGGGATAATGGAAATACTTGGCAGAGCCATCGAGAAGCCAAAAATAAATCTGAGGGATGACCATTTATTAGTGGAGAAATCCATGGGGAACCAATTCAAGATTTAATCCATTGAATGAATTCTTTACAAAATCCCAGTTTCTCCATGATTAAGAAAATGAAGAAATTCCTTGTGCTGTCAAAATAATTTTCCATATGTAATTTTATTACCATCCCTAGTTGATCAGATTCTTTACTCAAGTGGATTCCTTCCTGGACCAAAATGACATTATCCAATATTTGGCATTGTTGCATGAATCCTCCCTGATTTTTTGAGATAAATTATTTAAGCCATTTCTTCAAAATATTGGCTATGATATTAGTTATAAAATTATAGGCTGAGTTACATAGAGAAGTAGGATGAAATCTGGAAAAAATTATGGATTTGATTCATTGGGGACGAGAGCAAAAAAGGAATAACTAGTGGCTCTAGAATTTTTTTCTTTGAATCTTGTACTGTCAAAATTCTGAGGAGATACTTCTTAATAAAAAATCAAAATTCCCAAAAGAAACATATGAGAAAACCATCTGAGCTGGGATCTTTCTCAGGATTCAAGCTGATAAAATGTGATGTTTGAATTAATAAGTAAAAACTCATTGGTCAGCTCTACGAAAGAGAGTTTGAACCAGGAAAGTCTGGCTCTGCAGAACGCTCTACATTCTCAATACAACTCAACCATTATATAGCATACATAGATGTAGGGAAGTTAGAACCATACCCTAAGAAATAGAAGCTAAATCCTATCCTAAGGTATCATGAACCAACTCTCACTAATTAAGGATTCTCCATTATCTTTCAACACTCCCCCTTAATGGAGAAGGGGTTCACAAATATGCCTAACATCTCCCTAAACATTTCAAACTTAATTATGCCAAGAGGCTTAGTGAAAAATTCAACAACATTATCACATGTTTTACAATATACAAGATGGATTTCTTTTGATTGAACTTTATCCCTGACAAAGTGGAATTGTGTATCAATGTTTTTAGTGTTCTTGTGAAACACTGGATTATTAGCAATTTGATTAAGCTCTAGTTGTTGCATTTAATAATTGTTTCATCTTTCTGTTATTCCCCAACATCCTGGAGAAGTCTCCACAACCAAACTGCCTCACATGTTGCTGTGCACATAGCTTGATACTCTACTTCTACTGAAGACAAGGAAACTATGTTTTGTTTCTTACTTTTCCATGTAATCACCCTGGATCCAATGCTGAATGCATAACCTATTATGGATCTTCAATCATGTACATTTTCAGCCCATTCGGAATCTGTAAACCCTATCAATCTAACATCAGAAGAATTAGTATAAATAATACCATAATCTACAGTTCCTTGTAGATACCTTAGAACACCTTTTGCTTCATTCCAGTAACTCTCAAGTGGTTTGGACATAAATTGACTTAGCACACTAACTACATAAGCCAAATCTAGTCTAGTAGTGGTTAAGTAAATTAAACTCCCAACCAGTTGTCGATAAAGTGTTTCATTTGCCTCTTTAGAGCCACCCCCACTCTGAAGTTTAATGTTCTGTTGTAATGGTACTGCTACAGCCTTACACTGATCCATCCTGAATCTTTCCAGTAGACTTCTGACATACTTGCCTTGGGACATAAAATTTTGTCCTGAATATCTACAGATCTCAAGACCCAAACAATATCTAAGTTCACCTAGGTCTTTCATTTCGAACATATGTGACATTTGCTGCTTGATTTCTTTGATTATATCAACAAAATCACCTGTAATAATTAGTTAATCTACATACAAAGAAATCAACACTATATGCCCCTTTTCATATTTCATAGTATATAGATTAGAGTTGTTTTTACTTCTATTGTAACTATGTTGCAGAAAAATGAATCTATCTTTTCATACCATGACCTGGGTGCTTATTTCAGTCGATATAAAGCTTTCTTTAATCTGCAGACTAAATGTTCTTTCCCTTTCTGGACAAACCCCTCAAGTTTCTCTAAGTAAACCTCCTCTTTCAACTCCCCATTTAAAAATGCAGATTTTACATCTAGTTGGTGAATCATCTAGTGTTTTCTAGTAGCTAAAGCAATCATCATTCTGATAGTGTTTAGTTTAGCTACGGGGGTGAAGATTTCCTCATAATCAATACCTTCTTTTTCTGAATACCTATTTGCTACCAATCTAGATTTTAGTTTATCTATGGTTCCATCTTCATTAATCTTGGTTTTATACAACCATTTACAACCTATGGTTTGTTTCCCTTCGGGTAGTTCAACCAGCTCCCAAGTGTTGTTTTTGAGAATAGATTCATATTCCTGTTCCATAGCTTCTTTCCATTCACTACATTGATTTTATTCTCTATAGCTAGAAGGTTCAACAACATTCATCATGCTAGTTAGAAAGGCATTTTCCATATATCTAGCAGGCAATTGAATCTACCTACATGAACTTCTGAGCGTTGGTGTGGCTTCCAACCTGTTTTGAATTTTCTTTGAAGCACTTGACTTGATTTTTGTATCTAAACTTTCTGCTTCTGCCTTTTTCTGCTTCTCATGGATTTTATCTGCTTCTTCACTTCCTTCCACCAAAAATGGAACATCCCATTCCTCATTTCTTTTATCAGATTCATCATAAACCTACTCATGGAACATGACATCTCTACTAACAAAAATATTGTGAGTAGAGGGGTACACTCTATAAGCTTTAAATTGTGAACAATACCCTACAAAGGTACATATGATGGCTTTTGAATCTATCTTTCTTCTGTCTTCCTTTGGAATGTGGGAAAATGCTTTAGACCCAAATACTCTCAAATGTTTTACTACATACTTGAATCCATATAATGCTTCAAAAGGAGTTTTAAACTGAAGAATTCTTGTAAGAATCCTATTTTACAAATAAACTGCAGTATTCAATGCTTCAGCCGAAAAACCATTCGAAAGATTCTTACCTTTCAACATGATCCTATCACACTCCACCAATGTTTTTTCCTTTCTTTCTACTACTCCATTCTGCTAAGGAGTATGGGGTATTGTGAATTGCTGTAATATTCTATGGTATTTACAATATTTGGTAAGTTCATCCTTCTTATATTCTCCCCCTTGATCGAAGTGGAGAATTTTTATGTGCTTCCATGTTTTATTTTCTATCATATATCTGAACTGCTTAAAGTATTCAAATGTGTGACTTTTCTTACTCATAAAATATACCCAAGAAAACTTTGTGCAGTCATCAACAAACAGTAGAAAATACAGTGCACCTCCTAATGACTTTGTTTGCATAGGTCCACATAGGTCGGTGTGCACTAATTCAAGTATATCTCTTTTTTTATTTTCTACTCGAACAAGGAATTCTTCTCTATGCATCTTTCCTAACACACAAGCATCACAATCATTATGCACTTGTTTTAATGTAGGAAGACCTGTTACCACTTCCTTTTTATGAAGTAATAACAAATCGTTGAAGTTGATGTGACCAAGTCTCTAGTGCCATAGCTCTTCTGTAGTCAAAATTGATGCTATCAAAGCTCGATCTGGTGTTGTCCTCACATTCAATTTGTACAGACCCCCTATTCGAATTCCTGAAGCAATAGAATTCATGCCATCCAACAAATCTTTAATATAACAATTAGAATTTAAAGAATTATACCTTGAGATTCTGATCTGTAATCATGGATAAAAAAATCATATTCTTTGTATCTCTAGGTACATACATTAAATTTTGGATATATCTGATATGACCATCAAGAAAAATGATAGGAATGTTCTCGTACCCTTTGATCTGAAGACTTCTATCATCACCAAGGTAGATTTGTGCTTCGTTGTTGGCTTCTTTAAAATCTTCGAACCATTGTCTATTTCCTATCATATGTGTGGATGCTCCTGAATCCACATACCAGATGTTTGTTTCAACGTTTTCATCAAAGTCTGCCATGAAAAATCTGAAGTCTTGAACATGGTCATCATTTGCGAAATGACCTGCATGTCTTTTATGTCTCCGTTTTTCTTCATGAAATTTGTTTTTCCTGCACTCCTTAGCCATATGACCCATTTTTCTGCAATAAAAACATTTTAATATAGAGTCGTTTCTATTTGGATACATACCTCGAGCTTGCTTCGGTCTTTTCTGTGGATTTCCTCCATTTTTCTGTGATGGATTTCCTTTTGCTTTGAAGAATTTATTCTTTGTCATTAACGCAAGATCTGCACTCTGGGGTTTTCGAGTCAATCTTCTTTCTTCTTCTTGCATTAGTATTCATGTTAGTTCTTCAAACTTTGGGATTTTCTCTCTTGCACTTATCCCAGTGATGAAAATTTAGTAATAATCAGTCATACCATTCATGGTAATCGTGACCAAATCTGCATCTGCAACTATCTCATTGATATCTGCCAATTTGTTCTTCAGATATTTGATCCGCGATATGAAAGAGGAAAATGTTTCATTCTCCTCCATATTTATGGATAGAAACTTTCTCTTCAAGAACAGAATACGATTTGTATTCTTGATCTCATACAAATCCATCAATACCGTCATACACTGGCATAGATTTGTTTTAGATCTTCTTGGTGCACTAACTGACCCAATTTCCATGACAATCGCTCCATAAATAGAACCCAGTAAGTATTTCCCTAATCGGCACCTCTGTTTATATCAAATATGCGATGTCGGTGCGACTGTTACTGTAGGAACCACGATGATCGACGCGACTGTTCCTCAGTAACCCACGCTGATCGGATCAATTATCTGAGAAAAAAAAAATTCCACTTAGTCATTAGGGGCTTCTCCTATGCCACCTGGATACTCGTAGGGATCACAACACTCCGGCTATGATTCGACCCTGGAGCTCTGATACCATGATAAAATGTGATCTTTGAATTAATAAATAAAATCTCACTGGTGAGCTCTACGAAAGAGAGTCTGAACCAGGAGGGTCTGGATATGCAGAACGCTCTACATTCTCAATACAACTCAACCATTATATAGCATACATATATGTAGGGAATTTAGAACCATACCCTAAGAAATAGAAGCTAAATCATATCCTAAGGTATCGTGAACCAACTCTCACTAATTAAGGATTCTCCATTATCTTTCAACACAAGCCCCAAATAACATCCAACACTTTGGATTTTTAAATTTCACTAACCAAAAATTTATTAGTGGATTTCCTGATCACTGACAGAACATAATCCAAGAAAGAGCATGCCAAATCTTGACCCAATACATGATCATCCTGATATAGGGAATTGAAATTCATAAAGGCTTCTTGTTTAATTTCTTCAAAGGATGAAACTTTCTCTCTGCCTTCAGGGAAGATTTCCCTCACCATGTTTATTAGTTCCCTTGCCTTAGCTTGTTTATGAAAAAAGGATGTGTTTTTTTCTCCAGCTTTTAGCCATAGGCTTCATGATTTCAATCTCCATAACTATTATTCTTGTGGAATAACCACAAATATTTTATTTTCCGGCTGTTTTACTTGAGCTAGATGCCACTGCTTGATGGCAGATCGTTCCATCGTATCTTCGTGTTGAGCTAACTTATGAACCAACAGTTTTCGCTTTTTCCCAAGAGGGAAATAAAAATATTTGAGCCAATGCAGTCACATAGAATGTTTCACAACCTTCAAATTAGATTCCCAAAATGAATGAGAATCATGTTACTAGAGTTAGCCATGCCTTGTGAATAATAGCCAAGAATTCCTCTTCCGTAATCCACCTTGGGTTGAACCGAAATGGAAAAGAACCAAGAGTATCTTAAGGGGTTAATAAAAGAGAGATCAGATGGTGATATAAATCACCTTGAGAGAGAATAAATGAAGAGAAATCCAAACCTTTGAGCAACCAGTTATTATGAATAAGAAAGCGATCTAGTCGAGTTGCTATAAAATTATTCCTAGATCTTCTATTTGTCGAGGTGTACTTTCCTATTTTGGGAGGGATATCCACTAAATCCAATTCACTTATAATATCTTCCATACATCCTCATAAGGGATGTCTCACAATGGAGCCACCTCTCTTTCCTTTAGGCCTCAGAATGGTGTTGAAGTCACCTCCCATTATGCAATTAGAAAAATATTCATTACTTTTGCAGAGAGATAAAGGAGTTTGAAATTTCATTTTTTCTCCATAAGCACCGGACCGTAAACATTAATTATGGGGTTTTTCTCTTTGGATTGTTTTATTTTTAATATTTCTGCGACCAAGAATTGATATTTGAAACTATTAATCAAATGAAAGTGAAGATTTGGCCAATACATACCAATACCTCTATATGCTCCCCTCACTCCTTGAGTTATTCCTACACTACCACTCTAGAATGTCTGTGCTGCTTAATTTTCATCACTTTCTTCCATATTGGTTTCCTCCAACACGAGGATCTAAATTTTCTCCTGTCTTATTAGATTCCTGATTGTCTTGGTTTTAAGAGAGAAACCTAGACCCCATATATTCCATGAGATAACAATCATATAGAAGGATGATTTTGATAGGAAACTCCTACTTTTTCTGACATTTCTAAACCTTTGTGATTCTTTTTCTTTAAAATCTTGAGGATAACTTGTTGGTTACTCAATTTTTTATCTTTCTCTTCTTCTAGATGTCAAATTAACTTTTTCTGCCTTACTTCCTCTTGGAATTTTTTGTTTCTTGAATACTTCCTTCATCTATACAAAATAGGGTTTGGGCCATATTTCTGGTGACTACTCCAGCTGGTTGAGAGATCAACACTTCAGCAAGGGGGAATGATAGGATGATGATCGATTCTTTTTGGATACAAACATGTTCCATAATAGTCATGGACTGATTGAGGAGGAATGTTATAATTTGTTGATAATTATTCATTTTCCTAATTAACTTCTCCTTCTTCATGTTCATCGAGGTTCTCGTCTAGAGATGGTTCCTTCGGATCTTTGATTATTTTATCATAGATTAGAGGTATGTAGGTTTTAGAGGGAAATAAAGGTATTTTCAAATGTTGATGCGTCTTTTTTTTGTGTTGTGTGTTGCTAATTTCCATTAGATTTACCTTTACCATTTACACAATTTTGGGTTTGCCAAAATTCCCCTTGGTCTGCTGGTGGATTTGGTATTTTTTCAGGCCGATATTTTTTTCAATCTTGACCAAAGTGGCCATATTCATGGAAATATCTACACTTGAAGAGGATATGATCATAATTTAGGGTTTGAAAATGGGACCATTCTCCTAGGGTTAAATTAATTTCACGATGAAACCCTTTTTCTAGATATACTTCTACACGTATTTTAGCACATAAAAATTAATATCATTTTGGCTCATCTCGATCCAAATATTTTCCAACTCCATTCCCAATTTCCCTTGGGAAATCATTGCTCCAGAGAGATAAGGGGAGGCGAGGGATTTTTACCCATATAAGGATGGCAGTGGGAATGTCTTCATCGATATTAAAATATGGGTACCACGAATTCATATACATACCCCTATATTTGAATAAGTATGGCCCATTCTTGAAAAATACACCTCGATCTTCCTTAAATTCGAAAATAAAAGCGAAAAATCCATAATCGTGAGCATAAAAGTGAATCCCGCCTTTCATTTTTGGCTTCCACGACTCCTAGATCCAAAGTTCCATAAATCTGGACGAAGGCCACATCCCCATCAATTTTCAAACTAAGGCACGATGAGAAATGAAAAGAGTGGTTAAGATTTCTCTCTTGGGGAGAGCCACAGAAGGAATTGTCTCGACACGCTTCACAAATTTTGACTGAGCCTCTTTGGGTTGAGGGAGATTTGCAATTGTAGCTATACAATATTTGAAGGAAACGAAATTGTACACAACATAAAAAGGTAGAGGGGGATGATGAGGGGGAGCTTCCCCCTCCAATGAGGTCATCCCATAATGGATCAGAGCCTAGGTTTTCTAGATCAGAAATCACAAAAACCCGCACAACCATGAAACTTCTTATTGATAGTATTATGTAATTTACTAATCTTAGAGAGAGTAAAATTTTTACAAGAGGCAAGAGAATATGTAAGGTCTTATAGCATAGATTAATTTTAAAAATCATATTAAGGAGAGATAGGAAGAAAGAGAGAGAGAGAATGAGAGAGGGAGGGAGAGAGAAGTGGAATTCAAGAGGGAGAAAGAGGGAGATAAAGTAAAGATTTTAAAAGATGTAAAAGCATATGTGAGGTTCTACAGTTTAGATTAATTTTAAAAAACATGTGAAGGAGAGAGAGAAAGCAAAAGAGATAAGAGAAATAGAGAGAGAGGGAGGGAGAAGTGGAGTTGGAGGTGGATATAGAGGGAGGGAAGAAGAAATACTTAGAGAAAGAAAGGTGGAGAGAGAGACAGAGCGAGATAAGGGGATGAGATATAGGGTTGAGGGGAAGAGAGATAGGGGGAGGAAGAGATAGGGAGAGATATATAGATAGATATGGAGAGAGATTGTGTGCATGTGTACATTTTTGGGGTGTGATAGACAAATAAGGAGAGTCAATAAAGGGAGATAGAGATATAGATGGATGGGTGAGAGAGGGAAGAAGAGAGAGACATAGAGAGGGAGGAATGGAGAGGAAGATAGGTAGGGAGAGAGAGAGATCGTGTGTGTTTGAGAGGATGAGATAGAGAGACAAAGATATATATATATATATATATATATATATATATATATATATATAGTTGGGAGAGAGAGACAAAGAGGGAGGGAAATGTGGAGTGAGAGAGAGGGAGGGAGAGATGCGGAAGAGATAGGGGGAAATACAATGTTATTCATTGAAACAAATGCATTTATTTTAGTGTAGATGGTTATTGCTAATCCCATTTGATTTATTGCACTAGATGCATTGATTTTAGTATAGATGTTGATTTTAGATTTGATGTAACTAGATGTATCATTTACATTAATTTCAAAGTAATTAGATTAATAGTGTGCATTTATTTCAATGTAAGCACAAAAAAAATTATTGTCGAAGTGCATTGAATTTTGTGTTACAGTAATTCAAGCATAAATAAAACACTTGAATTTTCATCCTAAATAAAATTTTCACTTATCTGAAATATTTGCTTCTTGAAATTGTAAGCTATTTGTAATTGAATACATTCTTAGTGTTCCTATTTTCCATCATCCAACATTGTTAGTCTCTTTGCATTCAGATGAGATAATATTAAACAACTACCATTGAAACTTATGTGAGGTCTACGATTTCAACCGCCATTTTCATATGATCTCTATGAAAAAATGGAAAAACTAACAGATGTGACAATATGAATAGTAGAAGAAAATTGTTTGAGATTTATCACAATGAATACTATTAGTAATTGACTACATTCTTATTATTCATATTTCAACATTGTTACATTGTCACTTTGCATTCATAAATTTTATTTCATCATGCAAGTTATTAACATACTTTATTATTTCAACAAACTGAGGTAGTTGAGCAAATTTAACTTTAAAATTACTAGATTAATCTTGGAACTTTTTAGCATAGCTAAAATGATTAGAATAATTAGATGTTCAAAAAAATTTCTATGGTCGCACATAAGTGAAACCATCATAGATCCATCTTAACCCCAGATGTATCAACCACTGAGAGGGAAAAAATATCTTAAGGTGCAAACCTTTCATCAACTTTTCACTCAAAAAATAGGTTTGCACCTTGAGATATTTGATCCCTCTCAGTGCATGATAGATCTGAGGTTAAGATGGATTTAGGTTGGTTCTATTTCAATTATAATTCAACCATTTTTGCATCTAGAGGTTCTCTCTAGTGTATTATGGTAGAGATGTTGTAATGCAATGTCCTATAAAAATTTTGAATTCGTTAAAATAAAATAAAAGTAACTCCAAACTAAAATAATAAAAATAAAAAAATCTACATTGTTGTTGTTGTTATTATTATTATTTGTTGGGTAGTTAAGGTAAACTTGACTTGGTAAGTTACAGGTGGTTTTGAGGTACAGGCTTATGGGGAACCATGGTATTCATGTGGAATATAGCCTATTTAAAAGGGGAAATTAAACCAACCTAGATACATCTTAACTCTTGATTTACCAAAGCTCGAGTAGGAGCAAATCATTTGAGATGCAAACATATTTTAAAGTGAAAACAATTTTGATCCCTCTGGTGCTTGATAGACCTAGAGTTAAGATGGATCTAGGTTGGTTATATCCATGCCACATAATTTAGGTGTGGCATCTACCATGACTATAATTACAAAATGTATTAAACTATATACAACTGCACCTATTTCATATAACATATCACATTTCCAAATTAAAAATAAAATAAAATAAATAATAATTTATAAATTTATTTTAAATTATTACTAGCATAGCCATATAAATAAAATGGTTGAGAAATGTGGATAAGCATAAAAGAACTTACTTCATGGTACATTTCACATTGCTAAAATTTAAAAATGGAAAAAATCTTAAAAATTAAATAATAATTATTATTATTAAAAATCAATTTATGAGATAAGCATACATACATACACTTTAATACTCCACGTTATATTGTTTTTTTTATTTTGGTCAAAAAACTTTAACTTTCAATTAGTTTTGAAATTTTTAAAGAGATGGTATGAAATTTATTAAAGTTATATCTATATATATATATATATATATATGAAAAAAAATTACAAATAAATAAATTTAGAATGTAACTTAATTTTTTTCTAATTGGTAGATGACTATTTTTATGTGGATTTACTGAATTCTTGGATATAAAAATTATATTAAGAAATAAAAAGCTAAAATGTTTCTATTTATGTGTCATAGTAACTTAATACCATGGGCTAATATCATGGCAAGTCACTTCAAAATCGAAATATTTTATAAATATTTTATTTTAATTTAATTTTATAACATTTTTTAAATTAAAACTTAATACTTAAAATACAAAAAGATTATTTTCCATAGATATTATTACCTTGTAAATAGGATTTGCTACAATACCATGGGCCATTACCATGTGCCCAAAAACCATAACTCATTTCAAAATGAAAATATTTTGATTTTAATTTTATTTTATAACATCTTTTTTTTGTAAAAGGGTGACTTGGGGCCAACTTGCTTATTGGTTGGAAGAATACCCATCCACCCAAGATGGGATGCTTATCACTTGGATTGTACTGCTCCATAGCCTGGACATCCCTTGGGAAGTTTAATCCCCCCAAAGTGGATTCTATTCTTTGCCCCTCCCCATGAGATTTGAACCTATAATCTGACGAGGACTAAACCCTACACAAATATTTTATAATATTTTTATATTCAGTAAGTTCTTGACCATATAGACACACATGCTATTTAAAATAAAATTTGATATGTATAAACTTAACTCCAAAATAAAGTTTGATATATATAAATTCTTTATCTACTTGTAGATAAAAATTATGAAGAAGTTTGCATATGTTAAATTTGTATATTAGTTTTTAATATTATATTAATTAAAAATTATATCAAAGTATGTGGCATAAGGATGCCCATTCCTGGCTCAACCATTGGGGAATTAAGCAGAAGTTCGGTATGTGAAGCAAAGGTAATATAAAAAATACTATTACCTCCAAGTTTAAGGACAGGCTGTGGGAGGATCAAGAGTTGGAGGGTAAAAGGAAGTGATCAATCCCACCCTTGATAATCAGAATTATCTCTCTGTGTTGTCCAGCAATAAGAAAAAAATGAACATCGCTATGATAAGAATTAATTCCCATGAGTTTCGGAGTGAGACCGAGGTGTGGTCTATTCCAAAGACCCCTTGGAACGATAGAATCTGTCAGATTTTCAATTCTAAGCAAGTGGAAGATGAAAAGCACTTCCTTTTAGACTTCCTGACTCTTACTCACATTCTCTCTCAATTCCCTACCATTTCCACACTTCCAATCTTCTTGACCTATTAATCCAACCCATCTATGACGATATTGGAGCACTTATTTCCCTTCTCTTTAATAATAGAAACAACATTTTGAAGAATCAAAGTTAGATTCTTTCTCCTCTCTTAAGGTCCGATAGAACACATTGGTCTTAACGGATGGTAACCATCATCATGATCATCATCATTATTTAAAATTTTGAATTACTTTTTGCATAAGAGGCAGGTACTAAGCTACAATGTTATATTATACTTGTTAAAAGCTTATATCAAGCAATATTATATTATAATTGTTAAAAGCTTATATCAAGATTCCCAACCATGGAGATTCACCCCCATTTTACTATGGATTTTTTAACTTGTAAATAGGCTTTGTTACAATACCTTGGGTCAATATTATGGCTTACTAATACCACATGCCAAAAATACCAAAGATAGATCTCAACTTTTGATCTGTGATTACTACTAAGAATATTTCCCTGTGGAAGTTAAATCCCTACTATCCACATAATAATTTTTGATAATTAAATTAAAATCCTAGAAGACTTGTTCTGAAATAGACATGTCAATAAATTCAAATATTATTTACTAACACAATCATGTAAAATAAATGGTTGATAAATGTGGATAAGTATCAATTCATAATAAACATCAAAACATTTACTTCATCATATATCCCAAGTTAGTAACATTAAAATAAATAATAATAATTAACTAAATTATAAAAAATAACTTAATTAACAAAAAAAATCATAAAAACTAACATCATCATCATCATTATTATTATTATTAAAAAATTAATATATGAGTTAAACATACATACATTTTAATAAAATTGTATCAAGATTCTCAACTGTAGAGATTCACCCACACGTTACCATGGAGATTTTTAACCTGTAAATAGGATTTATTGCAATACTATGGCACACTAGCATGAGTACTAATACCACATCCCCCAAAAAATCATAATTCATGTTAAGACATTTTATTTAATTAAAAAAGTTAATTAAAAGGGATGAAATGGCATAACTATTTTTCATATAAATCTCAACCTTTAATATGCAACTACTAATATCAATATTATTCTATGGAAGTTAAATCCCAACCATCTACATAATCATATATCTAAAATAAAATTTTGGAAGCTTTATTCCAAAATAAATATGTGTATCAACTTAAATATTATTAACTAGTGCAGTCATATAAATTAAAAGGTTGATAGATGCTCATAGGAATCAATTCATGATAAACATCAAAACACTTACTTTATCGTACATCTAAATTTTCAAGTTGCTAACATTAAAAAAAAGATCATAATAATTAACTAAATTATAACATCGTCGTTATTATTAATTATAGAAATAATTAATATATGATTTAAACATAAATACATTTTGAAATTTTTTGTATCAAGATTCTCAACCATGGAGATTCACCCCACTTTACCATGGAGAATTTTATCTTAGCTTATTAATACCAGGGCCCAAAAAACCATAATTCATGTTGATATAATTTGTGTAGAAATTATATAACTTATGTGTTATATGTCCAAGATTCTCCTGATCTCACACTATTTTAACTTCATGCAAAATACAGAATCTATTCCACCATTGATCATTTGCGGAAATTAAATCAAGATTGCAATGCACACATGAAACAATAAAAATTCACACACATTAACACAGTTGTTTAATGGGAAAGCCTGAACCTGAAAACCCCAAATATCTATATATAATATATGTCATAGAGATCATGTAACAATACTCATACAACGCTGATCATATCAAGCTCTCAGTACAATACAATCACTACACACTAATCAAGAACAATCAACAAAAATCTGCATTGATTTTTTCCCTCCTAATGGCCTGCCTCTACTGCGCAATCCCTGCTGAAGAATGGCTCTGTATGAGTTCGAATTTCTCTAGCCTTGCTCACGCAATCCTCATTGGCATCTCCAATGAATGTATGGTGCATACAATGCAACACTATAGTCACACTTGCTCTTTCACCAATATCTCCACTGTGGTTAACTGTTATCTCTGTCCAGTTAAATAATGAGTTATTATTTAGTGAATTAATTTAACTAATTAATTCACTCAACTCCACTAAAAGTATCAATCAATTAGAAATAGACATAATCAGTTCAACTGAATTTAACTCCACAAGTGTATTTAAACTAGAAACCAACTCCACCAACTACTTCTCCAACTCCACCAAACTCTGCCACTTGAGTTCTAACTGAAGTCCTCCATGCATGAACCACCAGTAGCTCTAGGAATTGCGTAATTCCTTCAGCTAGCTGATCTGAACAATCTATTAACTGAATGTCAGTGCTCCAAGAGAATAAGATAATGTTTAGAGTCCAAATATTATTAAGAGCTAATAATATCCGACATGTCTATTTTTAGACTGGCAGTCTAAAAATAGACTTCGCCCAAAATGTCTAAAAATAGAAGTCCATCTATTTTTCCAACTTGACCAACCATCCATAAATAACATCCTGCAACTCATAGAATATGATCGACATGTCTAAAAATAGACATAGTCTAAAAATAGACTTCGCGCCAAAAATAGCCTGCAGGGCCCACTTAGTGAAGGCGACTCTTTTCACTAAGCTCATCATCTTGTTGAATCTCAACACTCGCTCTCAACAAGATAGGGATTATCTACCACCCCGATCCTATCTCTATGGTATTCGAATTTTCTCCTGGTGAGCGCCTTCGTCAGAATATCTGCATCTTGATCTTCCGTAGGAATGTAAGAAAGCAACATGATCCTCCGTTGCACACAATCTCTAATATGATGGTACCGGATGTCAATATGTTTATATATATCATGAAATACTGGATTAACCGAATGTTTAATGCAACTATGATTATCACAATATATCACAGTAGGATCTAAATGAGAACCGAACAAACTGACCATGATCTTCCTCACCCATATAGCCTCGTATGCAGCCAAACTTATTGCCATGTACTCGGCCTCTGCTGAAATGAGTGACACGGATATTTGTTTCCTGCTGTACCAAGAAAATATTGTAGATTTGATATTGGAAATCCCTCCAGATGTGCTCTTTCTGTCCGTTGGGATTCCTGCCCAATATGCATCTGTGAAGCCATGCAGCTTCACTTCATCCGACTGTTTGTACCACAATCCATACTCAGATGTGCCCCTAAGATACCTTAGGACATGTTTGTCTGCCTTCCAAAAGAGCTTGGTAGGCTTCACCATCGCTTGTGAAAGCTGGTTCACAGCATAGCATATGTCCGGTCGTGTATTTACTAAATACATGAGCAAACCAACCAACTGTCAATAAACAGTGGCATCCACTACCTCTGCCGATGTAGAATCCTCCTTCCTCCAACCACCAGGAAGAGGAGTGTCAATAGGCTTGCAGCCTTGCATGTGAAACTTCTCTAGTATCTCCTGGGTGTACTTTCCTTGAGACACAAACAGTTCACCTTTTCACTGCCAAATTTCCAATCCCAGGAAATAATGAAGGAGGCCCAAGTCCTTCATCTCGAACTCCTTTGCAAGATCTGCCTTGCATGAGTGTATCAACAGTTCATCACCCGTTAGTATTAAATCATCTGCATAAAGCACAATGATCAAAAGCTTGCCCTCCACCACAATCTGGTATAGGTTTGGATCCGCCTCACTCTTGGCGAAACCAAGTTCGGTGAAATAATTGTCTATCCATGTGTACCAAGCACGAGGTGCTTGTTTCAGCCCATACAATGCTCTTTTGAGCCTGCACACATGCGACTCGCTGCTGAAGATTTTGAATCCTTCAGGCTTCTCAATGTACACCTCCTCCTCAATGATTCTGTTGAGGAGCACAGTCTTCACATCCATCTAATGAATGTGCCAACCCATCTGTGCTGAGAGAGCAAGGATGGTCTGTATGGAATAATACCGTGTGATAGGTGCAAAGGTTTCTTCATAGTCAATCCCTTCAATCTGTGAGAAGCCCTGGGCAATGAATTTTGCCTTATACTTCGCAACGCTCCCATCAGCAGCTTGCTTCACTTTGTAGATCCATCTCGAACCTACCACTGATTTCCCTTCCGGCCTTGGGACAATCTCCCATGCACTGTTTCTGACAATCGAATCATACTCTTCCACCATGGCATCTACCCATGCAGGATCCTCTACAGCTTCCTCAAAAAAGGATGGCTCCGTCACGATACACTTTCTCATTAGAACCATGTATCCAGTAAATCGGTCAGGTGACTGTCTCTGTTTGCGCTGTGATGTAGGAACTCCTACATTTTGCATTGCATCAAGATTCAATCGCTCAGCTTCTGTAGTGCACTTCCGCCCTCTGATGTTTGGCGCTGCATGAGTGGTTTCTTCCACTCCATGAAACTCCTCTTGTGGCTGATCCACATCTTGAGGCTCATCTTTAGGAACAAGTAGCTCCTCCTTTACATGCAAGTTTAACTCCCTCTCAAGCGACAACTTCATGGCTTTCTCCTCATGAAATTTGATATCCCGTCGCACGCCAGTCATCCGACTGTCTGGAAAATACACACGATAATTGTGGGGTGTTTGAGTGTACCCCAAAAATATCCCAACCTCTGCGGTCAACTCCAGCTTCTTCCTGGCATCCTTCGTCACATGAATGTAAACAGGTGAGCCAAAAATCTTCAAATGAGAAATATCAGGCTCCTTACCAGAAAGCCCCTCTTTGGGTGTACTCATGCCAAGTACTCTATGAGGACAATGGTTATGCACATAAACCGCAGTGTTTCATGCCTCAGCCCACAAGTGTATGGGAAGGCACTGATCATGCAACATCGCCCATGCAGCACCCACGATCGTTCTATTATTCCTCTCAGCGACCCCATTTTTCAATGGGTTATGAGGTGCTATGAATTCTCTTCGAATTCCTTCTTTGCTACAGAAGTCTTTGAATTCGCTAGAGATGTATTCACCACCATTATCTCTCCAGAGAGCTTTCACTTGCTTCCCCAACTCTTTCTCAACCAATGCCTTGAACTCACAGAACTTTGAGTATGTCTCGCTCTTCTTCTGCATGAAGAAGATCCAGCACTTACGAGAAAATTCATCAAAAAATATCACATAATACATGTGCTTTGCTGTTGAAGCAACCAAGAAAGGTCCACACACGTCTATGTGAATTCTCTCAAGGATTGTCAAAGCATGACTATCCTTCTCATGAAAAGTGGTCTTCACAAATTTTCCCAAAGTACATCTCTTGCACTGATCTGAGTGCGCAAGTGTACCTTTAGGAAGTCTGATAGAAATCTGCTGCAAAATTTTCAAAGCGCCATGGTGAAGATGGCCCAATCTCCTGTGCCACAATTTGCCCTCATCTCAGCTCACCACTCCTTCTTCTTTACCTGCCATTGCAGCGCAACCTACCTGCAATTAATAAAGATTCTTAACTTGAATCCCTATCCTCCTATTTTGACCAGTTGTTTTATGGCCCAGGAAAGCTTTTCCTTCGCTAAAAACAACATCATAACCCTTGTCTTCCAACATCGCCATGGAGATCAGATTCTTCTTCAATCTTGGAACATGCATGACATCCTTCAAGATGAAAGGTTTACTAGACTCCCTCTCAAAGGAAATGTTCTGAATACCAGTTGCACTGTATCTACCATCATTGCCCATCTCGATGTGCACTCCAAGATCCTTTTCCTCCAGATCACTAAACAAATCTTTGTCTCCGGTCATATGGAAAGACACACCACTGTCAAGAAACCACACCGATCCCATCACACTTGAAACCAAACATGCAATCAAAGAAAAGTCTAGCTCAAACTGCGAGGCTAAGGCCTCTCCTGATATAGAACCAGCAGCGCTCTTATTCTTCTTCTACTCTGGGCAATTAGTGGCGAAATGTCCATGCTCGTGACAGTGAAAACACTTCACTTTGGACAAGTCCTGCTTCTTGCCTTTCGCACTGGATTTAGAAGGATTTTTCTTCCCCTTCCTTTTCCTTTCTTTGGCAGCCAAAGTGAAATTCTCTTCATCTTCATTCTTCGATGAAGATCCATCCCTGGTACCCTGCATTATCTCCTCTTGCACAAGATCAGACCAAAGTCACTCCCATCTTGGCAATTTCTCCCGTCCATTGATAGAGTCTTCCTAGCTATGCCAACTCTTAGGAAGCCCAAGGAGATCCAAGCTCACCAAGTCTTCTTCATCAATAGTAACCCCCACACTTGCTAGCTCATCCTTGCAGTGGACAAACTTCGTGAGGTCTTTTGGAATATTGTCGCCTTTCTCCATTTTTATTTTTCTGAGCTTGTCTTTAAGCGCCAACTTCCTCTGGTCACTTCTGCTTTGGAAAAAGTTTGTCAACGCCTTCCACATTAATAATGGAGTGGCTTTCCCATGAAGGCTGGACAAAATTTGGTCCTTCACACCTTCCAACAGAATCCTTCGACACTTTTCTACCTTCTTTTTCCATGCATCAAGTGCGGATGCATCGCTAGAAGCAGGCTTCGGAATATCAACATCTATGAACTCCTTCAACCCATTATCATCCAGCACCACCTCCATCCTGTCCTTCCATGCTATGTAATTCAAGATGCCCTCAAGGGCATACTCCAATCGCAATCCATTGAAAGACATTTCAATGAATGCTCAACTTCGACACCAAGAAAACACTGTAGCAAATTCGAATTCTACCAGCACAAAACTCAACCGCTTCAATAATTGCAATCTCCTCCAATGATCAACACTGCTCTGATACCATGTAGAAATTATATAACTTATGTGTTATATGTCCAAGATTCTTCTGATCTCACACTATTTTAACTTCGTGCAAAATACAGAATATATTCCATCGTTGATCATTTGCGGAAATTAAATCAAGATTGCAATGCACATAATAAACAATAAAAATTCACACACATTAACACAATTGTTTAACAGGAAAGCCTGAAGCTGAAAACCCCAACTATCTGTATATAATATATGTCATAGAGATCATGTAACAATCCTCATACAAAGCTGATCATATCAAGCTCTCAGTACAATACAATTGCTACACACTAATCAAGAACAATCAGCAAAAATCTGCATTGATTTTTGCCCTCCTAATAGCCTACCTTTACTGCGCAATCCCTGCTGAAGAATGGCTCTAAATGAGTTCAAATTTCTCTAGCCTTGCTCACGCAATCCTCATTGGCATCTCCAATGAATGTGTGGTGCATACAATGCAACACTATAGTCACAACTGATAGTCACACTTTCTCTTTCACCAATCTCTCTACTGAGTCTCCACTGATCTGTTCTGCACTGTAGTTAACTGTTGTCTTTGTCCAGTTAAATAATGAGTTATTATTTAGTGAATTAATTTAACTAATTAATTCACTCAACTCCACTGAAAGTATCAATCAATTAGAAATAGACACAATTAATTCAACTGAGTTTAACTCCACAAGTGTAGTTAAACTAGAAACCAACTCCACCAACTACTTCTTCAACTCCACCAAACTCTGCCACTTGAGTTCTAACTGAAGTCCTCCATGCATTAACCACCAGTAGCTCTAGGAATTGCATAATTCCTTTAGCTAGCTGATCTGAACAATCTGTTAACTGAATGTCAGTGCTCCAAGAGAATAAGATAATGTTTAGAGTCCAAATATTACTAAGAGCTAATCATATCCTACATGTCTATTTTTAGACTAGTAGTCTAAAAATAGACTTCGCCCAAAATGTCTAAAAATAGAAGTCCATCAATTTTTCCAACTTGACCAACCATCCACAAATAGCATCCTGCAACTCATAGAATATGATCGACATGTCTAAAAATAGACTTTGCGCCAAAAATAGCCTGCGGGGCCCACTTAGTGAAGGCGACTCTTTTCACTAAGCACATCATCTTGTTGAATCTCAACAATTTGATATATGTTGTGTGCGAGTTATGTCCTATGTTTTTAGTGGTCTCACCACCCATCATTAGGTAATCAAGTACACTCACAAACCATAATTTATCTTTGCAATTAAAAAAAAAATTGGATACTATGAAAGCATCATATTATCTTTACTACATACATTGTTTATCTTGTAATTAAACAAAAATTTGGGTATTATGAAGGAATCATATTATCTTTAAATAAAAGAAATTTTTATTGGGTATTATGAAAGCATCATATTATCTTTACTACATGGCTACTCGAACGCTAGACATGAATGCCATTTTAACATGCATGTTCCTCATGTCAACCGTTGAACCCTCATATTATGTGTGATACATTTTTTTGCCATATTGCAAGGTCTTATTAAAGACATGATATTTTATTATATTTTTATTTCTTTGTTTAGCAAAATTTGTGGACCTTTTTACATTCGGTACCATTGAACACACCTCCTTCAGGTCTTTCGTAAAATTTCTATGACTAGGCCACGGATCTGGCTTTATAGATTGATTTGTCGTGAATCGAACACATCGCCTTCAGTTATCAAGTCAAACATTCTACCACTATGCAACATATCCCCTTCCCGAGTCCTAAACTACGGGGCCTAAGCTACGTGTCGAACATGTGATTATTCCCTTTGAACAGAGCATGTGACAAGGTTACATATGGATAGCTTCGATGATTTTTTCCCCTATGATTGATAAGAACCCACCAATCCGCAATGAGATAAAGGCCCCTAGCTATAGCCCAGCCGGATCAACCACTATCTACTAGAATGGGTTAAGGGCCCACCAGTCTGATTAATGGAACAGCTGCTGTAACTTATATAAATGCCTTTTTACATAGTTTTGGCACATAAATACAATTCAGACACGACATATCACCCATGTTTCATGTTTACTGTTCTTATGTGTAACAAGAATATTTTACTATAGAATTTACAAAGCCCAAAATATTCAGCCCCCAAAACTGCAACACATCTACCCTATCCCATGACAAGTTGCACAAAACACCTTAACAAACACACTTCCAAAACTTTTAAGTTCAAACCTATGCCCTAAGTTACTGGAGTTGTTAGAAGAGAGATATTGTTCAGAAAACACAAATCATATTATTATTATATTCATCTGAGAGTCATTATATATATAGGAATACATGATACTTCTAGATTAGAGAATAGTGGATTTAGATTACAATTATTAACCTTGAAACTCACACATTTACAACACGACAACTTGTAATGCACATGACACACATCACATCGAAACATTACTTCCAATACTCTCCCTTAATTCTTACATGTAACACACATTACAACAATAAATGATTCTTTGTTAGATTTGTCTGATATGGTCATCACTGGCACTCATATCCACTGTGAAATCTCACGGTTTGAGCTCTTTTCTTCTCCACACTTTTGAGCTTCCCACTTGACCCATTTAATACATAACCTCTTCAAACCATCGTTGACGTGCTTTGCAGAATCGATTGCTTCTCAACCTCCTGGAGCGGAACGGGTCAATCTCGATACTGAACCATCCTATGGAACTACCACCATATGTGAATCCACTGCCCTCCATAGCCTTCATCAATTATCTAGGATAGCATTTTGGATACAGAATGTCTTCAACAAACAATTCTACAACTCGACCTTACATAAAATAACCTGTACTAAGCCCTTGACTAGTCACCAGTTTGACCTTATTAAGAACTACTTGTGACTAATGGTCCAGCTCCCGGAGTAGTACAAGTCACGTTAATCTATTTAATAATTGACCTTTTCTTTGTGGTTCTAAATCATTTTTTTTCACACCACAAATTCAAACAGAAACACACAGCCATAAAATAAAATTATAAAAAATTAAAAAAAATAACATGACAATATTTTCTACCATACAATATTCATTTGTCATTTTTAATTGATCATAAATAGATAAATGTCTTTCCGGATTAATCACATCATTAGGATTTGATCAACGTTTCAAAAAAACTAATGTGGTTCATCCTCACGACAAGGTGAAACTCCAATCGATCTTATTGAATAAATAATGTGGATGCATCATTGCCCGATATTAGTCGAAGAAAACTGTTGTTAAAAAATAGTCGTTTAAGACTAGCCATTTAAAAACTAGCCGTTAATGAATTAGTTAATTAGTTAATTAAAAATTATTAAGTGATTAATAAATATTTACCTAATATATATTATAATAATAAAATAAAATTTTATTATGTAATATTTAATTAAAAAAATTTAAATTGATTAATAAACCTTTTATTTTAATAGATATTATAATAAAACATATTATGTAATATTTAATTGATTGATAAATATTTTTTTTAACAGAAATATTTATTTTATATTGATTCAAAAGACCCAGGCCTATTACATCTGGAGACCCGAGGTCTAGGGGGTTTACGATCAAGCAATATTCACCTACTCTGCTTCTTACCTTAGTGAGGCCCCTGTTTACAGTCAATCTAGAAATTTCCCAAAGGCTCACAGACCTTCTAATACAAATAAACTGCTGCAGCAGAAGACAAAAAAACATCACAAAGGAGGAAAGGCCCACCCAGCTATGGCAGGGGATCCCACGATTCCCCCTCTTCGTAGAGGAGAGATCCTGCTTGTAATGAGACAACAATGTTGGCTTTAAGGTCCACATCTTGATTATTTATCCGAAGGACATGGAAGAGCTGAAGATTAGCAAAGGATGCAATCAGATTATTGATGCAAGCAAACAGCCTTTGCAGACAGAGGTCTTTAGGGACTGATTTTGACACAATCAAGCCAATGAGGCTTTGTGAATCTCCAATGACTCGTGCCTCCTTGATTCCATGTTTTTGCAGTTGTTCCAAGCCTTGGAGGAGGACCATGGCTTCATCTTGATTGTTCGAGGTGAGCCCCAAACCCCAAGTGAAGTGGGAAGTGATTTTATCTAATGGGAAACGAATAATTCCCCCACCTCTCACCTTCCCCAGATTTCCTTTTGTTGCACCGTCAAAAAACAAAGAGTGGAGATTAGTGCTTCGTTTCCAATTGTCGAAGTCCTCATCCTCTAATATGATTTTCCAGCCTTCTCTACTCTTCTCCACGTTGCGCCCAATGGAAAGATTCAGACCCAGCTGCAGGCACTAATCCCTTTCTTGTTGATTGAAGCTACAGTCCTACTTCATGTTCACCTTGTCCTGCATTATTTCTTTGAACAAACTCCTAATTTTCACCATGGTTTGTTGTTGGCTTAGAGCCTTCTCTTGAAAGATCCATTGTTTATTTCAATCCATATCTTCCAACAGGTGAGCTTTGGGATGATCATCCATCCCTCTCTTGGCCAACCTTTCCCGAGGAAGGATGAAGGGAACAGGGCTCCCCACTTTGATAGCGGGCTCATGATGTTGTTTGGGAGGATGAAGTTGTTTCTCCAAAGAAGCATGAATTCTTTCTAGATGTCCCGAGCATAGTGGCACTCAAGAAAGATGTGGATCGATGTTTCCTCCTATTGTTGATAGAGAAGGCACTGAGAGGGGTCATGGAAGCCACGACATTGAAAATTCTCAACTGTAAGTATACTGTTGTGACCCAGCTACAAGGTGAACATGTTAATCTTAGGAATTATTTTAACATGCCAGATCCCTTTCCAAATCGCAGGATTTCTTGGGACAGTGGGGATGGCCTTAAGGCGCCTATAGCCCTATGCCACGATGTAACAACCTGTCGTGGATCCCCAACCCCTTCTATCTTTATTTCTTGAGTTTACAAGGGCTTTCCGAGCCAACACGACCATGAATTTAGCCCATGCTTGCTCCAAATGTGTAGGCATCTCCATCTTCTTCCACCCTACCCAAGTGCTGCTGTCCCACTCAAATATGTCCCACAACATAATTCAACCCTCTCCGATCATCCATATCTTTAGTTCCTACAGAGCAAGATCATCCTCGAGCACTTCCCCATTCATAATTATGTCCTCCCACGGACCGATATGCTTCCCATTGCCAGGAATCCAAAACAAGTGGTCACGAAGCAGTGGGAGAGCGTGTTTGCACATCAGGTGGATCGGGGAGCCATGATGATTGGCTCGATAATGCTCCAGGTTGCGAAGTCTATTTCCATGATTGTATTTTTCCCATAGGGAAATCTGTGCCCATCTCAAATTCCTTGTGACTTGCTGCCATAAAATCTTGGCTTCCAGAGCGATATTGTGATCCCTGAGGTATTTCATGTGAAGGCCACCTTCCAGAAGTGGCATGGTGACCTTGTCCCAGCTAACTAGTGGAATTCTCTGAGCGTTGTTCTTCCCTCCCTTCCAGAAAAAAGAACGAAATGATTGCTCCATCTTGTGGAGAATTCCCACCAGAGGCAGCAGGACGAAGCTCTGAAAAGATTCAAAGGCTATTAAGGACCGATTTGATGAGGACTACCTTACCTACCAAATTGAGCTACGACATGCCCCAAGCTTGCATTTTGAGTTTGAATTTTTCCAACAAGGGGATCCAGTCCCTCCCAATCCGGCCTCCTTGAAAGATTGATAGTCCAAGGTATTTAAAGGACACCCATTTCATGGAACCTTTGAAGCCAAAGATTCTAGTGATTTTTCTTAGCTCGATTCGAGAGAGGTTCCAAGCATAAATGTGACATTTTCCCGTGTTAAGTTCACTCCTAGAATCATTGCAGTAGCGATCAAGGTCGAGCTTGAAACGGGAGGCCGAGTTGGAGGAAGCATCCCCAATCAAGAGAGAGTCATCAACGAATAGAGCATGGTTGATGTCTCTAACTCCTCTGGTGATTCTGAGACCCATAAGATCTTGATCAACTTGTATTTTCTCCAACATGAAACTAAGGACAAAGGCTTGAATGAAAAAGAGGAGGGGGGCAGAGAGGGCATACCTGCTTTATCCTCCTACTGGATTTGAAGAAATCAACAGCACACCCATTGACAAGAGGGGAAATCCATGGTTCCCCAATGCAGGCCTTGACCCAGCTTATGAAACAGCAATCAAACCCAATTTTTTGCTAACCTCGAAGAGGAAATTGTGTATTACTCTGTCAAATGCACTAGCCAGATCTAATCTGACAGCCATGCCTTTTTCTCGTATTTATATGCTCGAGTGGATCACTTCCTGAACAAGAATGAAATTATCAGTTGATTGTCTACGTTGGAAAAATCCCCCTTGATTGTCAGGAATGAGATCAGGGAGAAGGACTTTCAGCCTATTTTCCATGACTTTAGTGATGAGCTTGTAGCCAATGTTGCAGAGGGAAATAGGCCTAAATCTATTAAAGGTATTGGCTCCCTTCTCTTTAGGTATTAGGACCAAGAAGGATGAGTTTGTGCTACCCCCCAAGCTTATGGTATGACTAAGATTTTAAAATCATTTTGTGAAGGTCCTTTTTGACAATGTTCCAACAAGTTTTGATGAAACAAGCAGTGAACCCATCCGGCCCAGGTGCCTTTTCTGGGTCCATTTCATCAAGAGCCTGCTCAATTTATTTAAGGGGGTGACAGGAGCAATCAGCATAGCGTTCATCTGGGTAGTGACCTTTAAAGGGACAAGCTCGAGCAGATTAGAACTGTGTCTCACCTGTTTATCCTCTATATACAAATTTTTGAAGTGCCGATGGGAAACTTTTTTGATGTTGGAAAAGTCGGAGAATGTTTGGTCTCCTGAGGTTATCTCCACTATCGAATTGAAACTTATTTTGGCTTGAGTATGATTATGGAAGAAGGAGGTGTTCCTGTCCCCAGCTTGAAGCCACAGGCTATGAGATTTAAGTCTCCAGAACTTCTCCTCTCGAGTGCAAGCTTCATGGCATTTAACCTGGAGCTCCTCTTCTAAGGTTAAGCTATCCTTCGAGATGTCCATATCTTCCATTTGTTTTTTATGACTCTCCAAGAAGGCCTGAGCAGTCCTCCTTGCCTCAATCGGGGAAGGGAGAGATTTAGCCCAGCTTTTGAGGGCCCTCTTCACTCTCCACAATTTTTCTTCCGACACAAAGGAGGGGGATCCACTGATAGGGAGTGTCTAGACATCCCCGACTCTATATAAGAATTCAAGATGCTGCACCCAAAGAGCGTTGAACTGGAAGGGAATGGGCCCCAAATTCCTATGCGGCTTTAGTTCAAGACTTATGGGCTTATGATCACAGATTGAAAAAGAAATAATATCAAAACTGACATCTAGGCCTAGAAGTAAGAAGGAAATTTAGATGAGAAAGTGATCTAACCTTGCAGCAGTGTGACCCAGACCCATTCTTCTGTTGGTCAATGTATATTTTCCTTTGACATGCTTAATGTCCAACAGGTCCTAGTCCTGTATGAGCTCTTCCACCCATTCCCTAGCTGGATCCCTTACAATGTTGCCCCCGCGCTTCTCCCCATGGCTTAAGGTAATATTCATGTCTCTAGTGAGAATGACATTATCCATCAGAATCTCATTTTATAGGTCCTTAATGGACTCCGAACAATTCTTTTTGTCTCCTAGGTTGACTGTGGCATAAATGTTGAAAAGACTCATTATCTCTTTGGTATCATGGTGCATAAACTGAGCAAAAATCCAGTTTGAGTTGAGTTTAACCTGGATTTTCTCAAGGCATGTCTCGTTTCATAAATTCCCACCCCTCCTGAGGCGCCTCTAAAGGAAACAACAATACCTCCTCCTTTTCTCCAAAACTGTTTTCTTTAGTGAAGAAAATCTCTTTCCTCCAGTTTGGTCTCCTAGATGAGAAGAATGTTTGGTTTTTCCAACCTTGTTATACTTTTCATTGCTTCCTCTTTTATATTTCTCCCCATCCCTCTGCAATTCCAGGAGACGATCTTCATTACTTCCGTTTTTGGGCTAAGAGGGCTCCCTTAGAGCCGTGGCCTTGATTTTTGTTTGCCTTAGGGTTTCTTGCCAACATTTTTTCTAGGGTTGGTTGGCTTCCCTGCAGCTTCTTCTTGTAGTTCTCTTGTTCTCTTTTTTCCTTGGAGGTTTTCCTTCCCCTGGTGGATCTTCTAACTGAGGCTTGTGAATCCCTAATTTATCCTTCTTCCTCTGATTCCTCCAAATCTAGGTCTTCACCCTCAGAGGCAGGCTCCTTCTCTTTTGGGGTTTCTCTAGGAGGATCACTACTCTTCGGTGCTGTAGTGGCTTCCTACGTTTGGAGATCCTTCTACAAATGCCTTGGGTCGACTTCTTGGACTTCCTATGTCTCTAAGTTCAAGGCTGCAAAATTGTTCTCTTGACCTTTCAGAATGGTTTTGGCTTTAGGAATTCTCCCCGAGGTTGCTGTACTCCCTTTTCCTTTTTCAGCTCCTTGTCCATTTGGCCCTGGCCTAAGACTCATTCTAGATTTCTTGGCTTGCTGCCATCCTTCTTCCTTCTCCTTTTTTGGGCCTGCATTTTTGGGGAAGTTCTTGAAGAAGTGGCCATACTCATGGCATCCACGTCATTTGAACGACAACTGCTCGTAATCTAACTTCTGTAGATGGGACCAATTTCCCACCATGAGCTTAATAGCTTCTGGAAGCCCAACTTTGAGGTCAACCTCCACACATATTCTAGTGCAGTCATATTGAGCTTTGTTGTTAGCCCTGTTTATGAACTTCTCAAGAGCGTTGCCGATTTGTTGCGTTGATTCCCAATTCCAGCAGTACACCGGCAAGTTTGGGAGCCTGACCCAAAATGGAACAAAAGATGGAACATCCTTCAAAGGGTTGAAGTTTGGGGTCCATCTGTTTAAATACAGGCCTTGAGGACCCATGAAATAGGGTATGTTCCTGAAGATCAAGTCCTTATCCTCCTTTGAGGTGAATTCAAACAGAAAGAAACCCCGCCCCAAAAAGTAAGAGGTGACACTATTTGCAATGAGGGGCTTCTAGTTTCTACTAATTCAGACTTCCGTAGTTTTTGGTGAAGGCCATAAACCCATGAACTGCTCAACTAGCACACAGTCTGCAAGGGACAGGGCAACCTTCATCGGTCCCTCAGGCGAGAGAGCCACCGAGGGGATCTCATCCAACCTCTTAACAAACTTGGAGGCAAGCTATTTTTTCTTCTTCCGCTGGGAAGAAATCAACTGCTTGAAAGCCTCAACCTCAGGAGGAGGAGGAGGAGGAGGGGCCTGAGTTTCATCCATTGGATCGAGCCCTAACCATGGCGGGCACCCCGATCCGGTACCACCCTGACGCAGCAACCAAAGACCCTATGTGCAGATGCAAACCAGGTTGCAAAGAAATGCGAGCTCGGGTGCGAAAAACTAAAATAATTGATTAATAAATATTAAAATAATAGATGCAAATTTTTTAATTTAAAAAATATTATGAAGAATTTATTACTAAGATACATAGCATAATATACGAAATTAAAAATATAAAGTGTAATATATAATAATATAAGCATAAAGAATATATAAGATAAAATATGGGGAAATAGAAGAGAAGAAAAAAGAGATAAGGAGGAATAAGCAAGAGGGGCAATCTATATATATATATATATATATATATATAGATTATGTAATATTAAATTAAAAATATTTAATTGATTAATAAATATTAAAATAATAAAAATTTTAAACTTAAAAAGAATTATGAAGAACTATAAGATATTTATAAATTTATAATTTATAAATAGATCATATTTGCACCCTCTCACCATGTTGTAAGGCATAATCTAGGCCGCACAAATATGATACACGTGCTAGAATTGCATAGGCATTTATGCGTATTGACTGTATAATGTATTGGTGATGACTAGCAGGGAAAGATACCGAAACAAGGACCTGAATATGTTAATAATTGAATTAACAGAAACTCTCAGATTTTAATTGAAAGTCTGAGGTGGTCTTTGGATCCACATTCACTGCTTTTAATTGTTGTAGTCTAACTAGACTTATTTTTCGCCCTGGTACGATTTTAAGAAAATTTGGCAGGGATTTTTGTAAATCTACGTTATACCTATCAAACTTAAACATTTTGGGTCCCTAAAATTTTTTATGGTGCTAAATCCATTTCCACCATAAAAATCATGATTCAAACACATTTCTTAAAAAAATTTGGCCCGAATTCCAGACAACTCCCTTTTAATTGGAATTTTTGATCTTCTTTGGATCTACATTTTTTGACAATCATCGCTCCTCATAAAACTCGTGGTGTTGGGATTCACTGCATAAAACTTGAAATTTGGTGAAAGGACAAAATAAATAATTAGCCACGATTTTCCATGGACCTTGATGTGAAGCGATTTTGAAGTAATTCGGAAGGAAGTACTTATATAACTCGATCGGGGTGCCCAGTGTCAGGTACTACAGGGCAAGTGGAGGGTAGTGGATATGCACAGGCAGGAGGTTCCGGCATGTGAACTACGACCAGCATTAACTTGCCAGTCTAAGGATGTATGCGACATTTACTCTCATGATGATCGACATGGAAATAAAGCTAAGAATTTCAGGATGGAATTGGAAAGATTAGAGGGAGAGCCTAAAGAGGAAAATTCTGAAACAGAAGCAACCAAATCGTTATGGCAGGAGGAGAGGTTTGGCTCTAGCTGCTAAAAAATATGCCCTAACTGGAAACATTGCAGACACTGTGGAGAGGTCTCAAACTTGGGTACAGTAGTATGTCATTATTCTTCACTCCAACCTTCTACTTTTAACCATTAATCTCTGTAGAGGTCAGGATGTAGGTGGTATGGGTAGGAACTGTAACTGCTTTATTATTAAAGATGTTCCTGGTATGGTTTTTTCCAGTATCTGTAGTTTGGTAAAGAATATTAATTTTTTTTATCCCATAGGAGGCTATTCAGCCTTGCTTTCGTAATCCCTGTAGAAAATTCAAAGTTCCATACATAAATAGGATTTTCATTTTCTTAATGCATGGTTTGGAGTTCACTTATGCTGGGCAATCGCAAATGTTAGAACACTGTTGTACGCATTATGAGGACAAGTCGAATGGCCTCTATTCGGTCTTCTCCAATGGTTTAGGGATAATTGGGGTAGCTTCCTTCGTTGTTTTGTCGGCCTTGTTTGGTCTTGGCAGGAGCAAATCTTTCAAAACCTTTGTAGTCATAGTGAAGGCCTCTATTATGGTTTTTCAAGTGATCTTTGTGATACTTGGGTTAACCTTCTTTTGAATTCTGCTTGTTTAGTATGGTCTATAGTTGGTAAGATAAAAATCCTGTCAACCTGCTTTGGTCTCTATCTCTGTCAAGGGACTTGTATCTATAACTCTATGAACTATCTCTGTCAAGGGACTTGTATTTACAACTCTGCGAATCATGTGACAGAGGCATAAATATTTCTCAAAATGCAAGGGTTAACCTTTATAACTCTGTCCTCCCGTTATACAGGCTCACAGATAATCTATAGATGTTTAATGCAGAAAAAGAATCATATCAAAACTATGGCTAAAAGGCTATCTGCGAATTGAATGGCCAAATCAAGAGATAAAGGAAAGAAGCAGATTTCAAAAAATACACCTGAGTCTAGCAAGCGAGGCAGGAAGAAAAAAAAAGAGATAATAGAGAATATCTCGGAAGCTTACTTTGGTGGTAATCCTCCACAAATCATAAATGTAATTCAGGGATGGGAGAGAGAAATTCATAGTAATGAGGAAGATATTGAGGCAAAGGAGGAAATTATGGATTTTTTAATGATCCAGGAAATACTAGAGGCTGCCTCTATTTATTTCATCAATCTGTTCACACATACTGGGTAATGAAATGTGTCCTGGCCAAAGCAATGCAAAGTCTTTATCCGATTGAAGGTAGTCCAACAGTAATCGCACTACTTCAGGATATCAACAATCAACTCCAAGATATCAAGGTGTCACAGTATCAAGTGACAACCCAAATTGGTAGAATTGAAAGGTAGATTCAACAAATGCAGCAAGTGGACATGCCTGGTTCCACTGCAAAGGATCCAACACTGATTGACTCTTCTGATGGTTAGTAGACCAGATTAAGTTTTAATGAATTTTGCAGATAGTGTTTTTGTTTTCAGTTGTCATTTAACTAATGTCTTAAATAGTAAAATGGCCATTGCAGCTAGTAGAAGAAAGAAACAATATCAGTTTTGGATGGCATTTAATGCTTTAAGGTGGCCAACAGACCTAGTTTCCTTCGGGCAGGGTGAGGCCACTAACTTTGTATATGATGCAACCTCCCTTTTTATGGTAAATATAAAATAGAAAGGATTTACCAAATTTACAAAAAAAAAACCCTTCGAAAATATAAGAATAAAAGAACGCACCAACAAAAATAGTCTTTATTTCTAAATACAATATTTGAGCATAAAGATTAGTCTTCAAGCATATACAAATATAATCTTTAATAATCGAATTAAATAACTCTTATGCCGAAGAACTTCATGCCAGTTTGTGGTATACAGAGTCTGCAGACTATTTTTCTCATTGGTTCACCAATTGTGACACACAGGCACATTGATCCATATGATCTTTCTCATATGGCAACAATGAAAACGTTGTAGCATTCTCACTTTTGAAACAGAATGCCCGCCCTTCTGAAACATAATTACTAATTTCTTATTTACACATCTCTCATGCATACGGATCTAAATAAATAAAATCACAATAGAAATCAACTCTTACACAAATATCCAACAACACATTCTCCTACTTTAATCTATTTACATAGTATAAATAAGTTCAAGTTCTCTCAAAACTTCCTGTCTTTCCAGTAAAGGAGTATGGTAATGGCTTCCAAATCCGTAGAATAGTAGATTAGATTATTAAAAATAATTAGTACAACTATTAACTTTTAAACTCACACAAATACAACACTACAACTTGGAAAATACATAACACACATAACATAGAAACATTACTAACCTAGATTTAAAAAAAATAGTTTGGATCCATGGAATTTTCCTTGATTTTTTCTAAATCATTGTTCTTGTACTTTAGGTCAACCTACCAAAATACCCAGAAACTCTGGTTGTTCTAGCGCCAAATTTCATCATCATTGCCTTTGTGTACTTCAAGCGGACCCAAAAATGACAAGTGAATGTTTCAAGCCTTAGTATCCACAACCACCTGTGACACACTTAACACACTTACGTTGTTGTCCCCTTTGCCGAAGGATATTATGTTGTGTAAAACCCTAATCCTTCCTGGGGGTAAGCATCGAGTACAAAGGATTCTAAGGTGTCGAATGGTAGGTGAGAAAATAGTTATTGCTTCCAGTTGTGATCTAGAATATTGCTTTGGAAATTATTAAAGAGGAAAATAAGTGCCCACCTTTTGTTCCAATATCTTCTTCACATCCTCTAAATTTATTATCTCTGGCAACATACTATAATGCTCTCCTTTCTGTCAAATTTATAATCAATAATCATAACCAAAGAAAATGATAAAACCCAGTTTCTAAATTGATATGATAAAATTACATTTGTGCAATATTTTATTTATTTACATTGGAAATATATCATAATTAAGTTGTGAATATAACAATGAGGATATATAGTTATTACTGGTTGTTATTGATGAATGATCATCATTGAGGAAACTCATCACTAACTATTATTGGTGAACTTAAGCTAACTAGCCACTGTTATTCAAAGAAAATCAAGCAACCTAGAATTACCAATTGATAGTCCCTAAGAGAACAATTTTTCATTCCTACAAGATGCCTTTAGGTCTTGGACCGTTAACCTATTTCCTTAGGTCTTAAGACCAACTCTTATCTAAGAAAAAGCTATATTATTTACAAATTAAATATTATAAAAATGGTAGAATAAAATTCAGATAAATTAATAAAAATAAAAATAATCCTTTACATAACCTTAGTATTTTAATAATTTTATATAGTTACAAAGTTTTAAAATGTGGAATTTTTTATGAAAATTGAACTAAACTCAAGTGGATTTAAAAAGATCACAGGCTTAGAATAGTAGAATAGATGGAGGTTACAATTGGAAATTTCATGGGAAAAAATCCAATTTTGTTCAGGACTAATGGGGAAAAAATCTAACCATGTTAAGAACGGGTGTGATCTAGAAAGGTGATTTTGATGACTTAGATACCCTTGGGTTGCAGTTTCTTAAACCAAAGGTTAAACTTGTAGTCATCTGGAAACTCATAACTTAACAAACCAAACTCAAGAATATAGATAAAAAGATGGATATAAAAATGTTGCCTAAACATTTTGTTAAAAAAATTGAGATATAAACTTTAGATAGAGATGGCATTTTTGAGCTGGAAAGAATCCTTGGTGTCACACCATTTTTTGGTCATCTGACCTATTGTTGTTAGATGGACCCAAGTACACCATGTAAGACCAATTTTACCCTAAGTAAAATTGCATTCACTATGAAAAATAACTTAGTAAACCACCTTTATTAAGTTTTTTATGGTCTAAACAGGAAACCTCATGAGGAAATATTAAATAAATCTACATTTGTTTGATTTCCCTCAAGGAATAATTAGTTAAACAACAATTGAATTAATATTCCTGGTTATATTTAACCCAAAACAAGGAAATTAATTAGATAAATCATTATTTATCTTATTTTTTCCTAAGAATAATGATTTAAACCTTATTTAAATAATATTCTTTGTTAAATATGACTAAATCACCCTTAAATAATTAAATAAATCATTATTTATTTGATTATCACTCAACTACATCCTTAAAATGATAAATAAATAATTTATTTATTTATTATTTACAAATAAAGGGATTTGACCCAAGTCAAATTCTTTTTCCCTCCAACAAATATAATAAAATATTCCATTAAAGTTGGATCTTGATTTGGTTAATAATATTTTAATTATGCACCAATATCTAGACTAACTCAATATTTTGTTATAAATAGAAGGGTTTTCCCATTCATTTATCACCTTTTGTTGCCTAAAGATCACTCTGGATCTATACTTTTGGTTTGACTATTGATCCACCATCATAGTCATAATTTTCTATCATTTTTTGTTTGGGTTTTCTACACCATCAAGAGAGAGTAATTTTAGATCTGAAGTGCTGAGGACTTACAAGAACCCATCCCATTGAGGAGAACAGGAACACCCTCTTGTGTTTTCCTCCCAGGTGCCATTAATACAAAATTCATTCAACATATTCTTGTCTTGTCTATTGGATGCATGGAGTAAATCTTGTTTTTTCTACTGCTTAATGTCTTCTAATGCATAGATCTATATTTTTGCAGCATTTATCTTGATCACCTAACTACAGATCTGAGGATATTAGCAGCCCTCTTTGGGCTGTTTGTTATGCGTAGCTAAAGTGGTCTTTTTTCATACGCTTGGAATTAAGATTCATACTAACTGGAAACTCCACACTGGTTTACGATTATGACCACTGTCGTTTTTTTGATCCTTGCATATCCAACTACTTCAAACCCTAGGATTTCTCTTCAGCCCCTTGTTTTTTCTTTTCTTGATGTTGTTTTTAACCTATAAAACCCTAAAATGATAAAAATTTTGACTTCCATGTGTTTTCGGACCTATTGAGCAGGTGACAGACATTAGTCGCAGCTGAGACGAAAATTTTTTCTAAAATTTTACGTCGAGAGTGCCAGAATGTTTTGGCCCAAAACCTGTGACCTAGACCCTCAAGACGCACCTTTCAGCCCAAAAACTGCGACCTCTGCTGAAAACAGGTCAGAAATAGCAACATGGACTTTTTGCAGGGATTTTTCTGAAAGTTTTTTGGGTTTGTCTGAGCCTCTGTTCAGGGTTGTCTAACCTCCGTCTCCACCCGTTTTGGACCTGAACTTGTTCTGTTTTGCTCAACTAAGTGGGAACCTAGCCCCCTAGGCCTTCAGTACCCTCCACTTTTTGTGGAAGAGTTTTTGCTGTTGCAGGTTATCTGAAATTTCAGAGTCTTCAACCATTTTTTCAGATCTAATACCTCACCTTCAGATCCACTTTAGATTGGCTTGTTATCCATCCAAATCACTTCATCTAGCTTTGTTTTGGTTTTCCTCTAGGGTTCACTCTGTTTCCTTTCAGGAGATAGCCTTTCGCCACCTCTTTTACAACAATTTTTCCTCTGATTTGTTGTTTTTTTCTGCACCACTTTCCAGCATATCTTGTATTATAGATCCCTGTCCCTCTTGACCTTAGATCTATTGACTTATTTAGTGTGTTTTTCTTAGTTTTTTACTTACCTATAGACTAGTTGAGAGACCCGCCTCCTTGGGTTTATATTATTGCATTATTAGCTGTTTATTTTTCTATTTTTGCAGGCCTATATACTGTCATTTGCAGGTTTATTTACAACCATACAACACACTTTTTATTTTTCTATACAAATGTTTGGGTTTAAAATTAAAATTTACACACTTTTACTCACACACCCTCAACAAAAAAGGGCTTGGTTAGCACCACCAAGAAAAGAATCTAAAACATTGAAATCAATTGATCCTTCACCTTTCTGCCCTTGTTTCGACATTGTAATCAGTTGATCCTACACCTCCCTTCCCTTGTCAGTCTATTTTTTCTTTGTGCCATGTTTGTGTCGTCACCATTACACCACCAAGGCATTTATCTTGGAGATTTCTTGGCCTTCATCCACAGTTTCTGGTAGGAAGACTTACTACTCTGTGTAGGATTCGAGTTAGTCTTCCACCGAGTCCGCACACCAACTCTTATTTTGGTTCTTTGGATTCTCCTTCTTGTTCCGCCTTCGGTTCTCCCCCTGACATCTTCACCATGTCTGGTGCAGGACCTAATGCTGGTGGTAACCTGGCCCTCAGGCTAGGAATACCACTAGTGGGACCGCAATGGACACTACCCCGGCTGTGCCCTTGCTCCCCTTCATGGTAGGCCTCAACCTCCTTGATTTTGACCAATTGATAAACAACCCTATACGCCATGACGCTAGTTGGCTTGCTATGCCAACAAAGCTCCCTTCCGACATCCCAAAGTTTGAAGGTCTTGCTGGAGAAGATCCTTCAAATCATGTTCGATCTTTCCACATGTGGTGTTCATCTAATTCCATTACCGATGACTCTATCCATCTTCGGTTGTTCCAACGAACGCTTACTGGTGAAGCTTCTAAGTGGTATGTTGATCAGGCCTCTTCCTCTCATACCACCTTTGCGACTCTTTCTCGGGATTTTTGTCTTATTTCCAGCTTCCTTTTTGGTATGACACTGGTACCGAACTCTTGACTTCTTTCTGTCAATCGTCTGCGACCCGCCTATTCGACCATGTCCAGGAATGGCAGAGAAGAAAGAGCCTATGTCGAGCCCCTACCATCGAAGACCGTGTCTACATGGACTAGTTCCTTAGATCTCTCTTGCTGCCTATCAGGAAAGATGTCGCATTGCACTTTCCTCAAACCGAAGAAGCTGCTCTCCGAATTGCATTAAAGTATGACCTGATCTACGGTTAGTTGGGTTATGTTTATACCATTTTACCTGATCTTCCCAGACCCGGTGGTGCCAACGCACCAGGGGCATCTCACACTGTCGATGGTATTGTTGGAGCTCTCTTTAATCCGTATGCTCAACCTCCCATGGGCTATGATTTTCCTCAGAAGGGGGCCAACACCTCCTACACTTTTCCCCTCCTGGTAGCACGTATCTAGGATACGGTATGCCTCCTCTTTTTTCCCAACCTCTATTTTACCACACTATTACCCAACCTTCTTATTATCCGTATCCACAGCCTAGTGCTCCAGCTCCTCCAGCATTAGCACCTCCTCCTCCCTTGCCTTCTCAACCCCTGCAACAGCAACCATCGCCCCCTCAGGGGCAGGTGTATGCACATCAGGGCATGACTAATCCTCCTCCCTCAAAAGAGAAGAGGAAAGGCCCTCAAAATACAGCTGCCCCTGGCAATCCTGGACCTAATCAAGGTAATGCTCCTAACACTACAAACTAGCAACAGGGCACTCAACCCAAGCAAGACAAGCCTGTTCATACTAACAAGCCCTGCTCTTTTTGTGGTGTTTATGGTCATTATATGCATGATTGTCCTCATTTTCCACAGATTCGACAGCTGTGGGAGTCTCAAGAAACATTGAGAGGACAAAAAACCATCCCTTCCATTCCTCCCAGTCCTGCACCTAGTCAACCGACTGTGCTTACCGATCCTTTCCCTCAGCAAGGATTTGTGGCTACCCATCTACCTGAAGGTCAGGTGGCCACTCAACCTCTTCCATCTGGTACCTCCGATTACCAAATCCTCATGATGACCTCTTATCAACCTTCTGAGCCTTCTCCTGGCCCTTCACCTTCAGTTGGTACTCATGAACCTCTTTATCCTCCTGGAACGGTTCCTCCATGCCTTAACCATCTTGGAGCCATCCCTCCTAGTCATTATCCCTCTGGTCAGATATGGTTCTTAGCTCCCCCACTAGGAGTGTACACAGTACCTGTTATGGCCACCCTCTCTCATCCTAACCTGACCCTTGGGATTCCCGTCTGGTACCTCGATCCTCCAGTTTCTACCCCGCCTGGTCAACCCAAACCTTATCTTTCTTTGACCCTGGTTCAACCGGTCCCCATGAGTTCTCCCACTACAATAGTGCCTCAATCACCTCAACAAGAACTACCTACAGTTGCGACCGCTTTGGGTAAGACATGTAAAGCTCGCAAGGGGGCATCAAAGGAAAAGGCTGCCCCGACAAACCCTACCCCTCCTCGGCCTCCAAAGCATACCATCTAGAGTGTTTTGTGTGATGTTGTCGGTCATGCCACCCATACTTTTCTGGAGTTGCCTCACCTTAAGTCCATGGTTAATGAGATGTTTTCGGAGTCTGATATCCCAGAGGTATATGTCACTATACCTGATTTAATCTCGCAACTCAAACCATTGTGCACAAATTACCCTTGTGCTTTGTGTGATTTCCATGGCCACTACACTCACCTCTGTCCTTGCCTCAAAGAGTATCGTTCCTCTTTGGAAGCCTTCCGCCATTTCGAGGCCGAGTGTAATAAGTGCACCTTTTCCTTGTTCACGAGTTCTACTTCGGCAGAACCAGAGGATCTGCCTACTCCCATTGACATCCCTCCTCCCGATGTCAACATGATGAAGCCTTCAGCCACCATTTTCTACCTATCGTCATCCATAAGACCCTCGGTGGAAGCCCCCATGGAGACTTCCCCTGATGATCCGCTTGACCTCCCTTCAGCGATCACCCTGGGCTCAAAATCAGTAGATCCTTTATCTGCTTACTCTTCGGTCATCCCCCATGACGTTACGCATATGAGCCTTTCTTCACATGATGATGATTCAGGTAGCTCTACCGCGGTAGGTGGTCTCCCTTCCTCCGGTCACCCCATCTTTCACTCTGATGAAGACATTATGGAAGTGCTGACCGATCTTGATTTTCCGTGGGATGATATGCACCACCGTACGTACTTCCTCCCGCAGCTGTCCCATGACCAATATGTTGTGGAAACTAAAGACTTCATTCCTAATGAAGTCGATTGGTTTATAAATCCCATTCCTGCACCTGATGCTTTCGAAGAAGAAAATATGGCCAATATCTCCCCTACCATTAAAATTGACATTTCTGACAAACCAGGGATAGAAGAAAATATCACCTTGGGCACCCATTACACCTCAGAAGAGGTTGAGGCTTACACCAAGCTATTCAAAGAATTACGCGATATTTTCACCTGGTCCTATTCAGAAATGCCCAGACTTAATCCTGCCATTTTCGAACACCGTATCAATACATGGCCTGATGCCAATCCTGCCCATCAAAAGTTGAGACCCATTAATCCTTCCAGACGAGAAGCTGTCAAAGCCAAAATCGATAAGCTCAAGTAGGCTGGTTTTATCTATCCCATTGAATACACCACTTGGGTGTCTAATTTGGTTCCCATTCTCAAGAAACAAGGCACCATCCGTGTCTGCACTGACTTTCACGATTTGAACAAAGCTTGTCCCAAAGACAACTTCCCCACACCATTCATTGACCAAATCATTGATGAGTGTGCAGGGCACGAGGTTCTATCCTTTATGGATGGTTTCTCCGGGTACAACCAAATTGTTATTCTTCGTGCTAATCAACTTAAAACCACGTTCATTAGTCCATGGGGGAGCTTTGCATATCGAGTCATGCTGTTTGACCTTAAAAATGCAAGAGCCACTTTTCAGCAGGCTATGTCTTACTGTTTCCATGACCTGGCTCATATTATCCTTGCTTATTTAGACGACCTTACTGCACGTTCTAAACATCGGGCGCAACACCTCCACGACCTGTGTACTGTCTTTCTTCGATGTCGCAAGTATAATATCTGCCTCAACCTGTTGAAGTGTGTCTTTTGTGTACCTACCGACAATCTTATAGGCTTCATTGTGTCTAAAGATGGTACCATGCTTGACCCATTGAAATTTCAAGCCATTCTTGAGCTTCCTATCCCTCGTACTTTGCGCCAGTTACAAAGCCTCCAAGGCAAAGCTAATTTCCTTTGTCGATTCGTACCTGACTATGCCACCACCGCACATGGGTTCCTTAGACTCCTCTACTCTAATATCCCTTTTGTTTGGGATACCTATGCTCAAGAGTCTTTCGATGCCCTGAAATATGCTCTAACATCCACTCCCTTAATTTGTCCACCTGAATTTGATAGGGATTTCATCCTATATATCTCTGCGTCCACCAACTCGGTCGCTGGAGTCCTCATTCAGGAAGATGACAATGGAATTGAACATGTTATCTATTATTTCAGTAAGAACTTGGTAGGACCTCCTATATCCTACTCACATGAAGAGAAATTAGCACTGGCTGTCACGTTCTCAGTCTAGAAACTTCGTCATTACATCCTCATGCGTTCCACCAAGGTCGTGACTAATTCCAACCCTATGGCCTTCCTATTGAGTCATTGAATCATCAGTGGGAATTACGCCCTTTGGATCGTGATCCTCCAGGAATTCGATCTTGAATTTGTCACACCAAAAAGTAAGAAAGGTTTAGCTTTTGCTGAACTCATTTCTGAACTACCTACAGGTATGCAAGATCCTCTAGTTAATTATAATTTCCCCGATGAACATTTATTTGCCATTACCACTGATGACCCTTGGTATGGGGACATCCTCACTTATTTGCGAACCCAAAATTTCGCCCTCCATCTTGACCATGATGCTCGATGACGTATCTGACACCAGGCCCCCCACTACCTTCTTATCGGTGACGAACTTTATCGTCGCGGTGTAGATTATGTCCTTCGTCGTTGTCTCATGCACCCTAAAGCAAAGCAAGTCCTCAATACCTATCATAAGGGTGCTTGTGGTGGCCACCTCTCTGGTTTAGCCACTGCCCAGAAAATCATGCACGTTGGGTACTTTTGGCCTTCTCTCTTTGGTGATTGCATTGAGGCAGTCAAACACTGTGCCAATTACCAACATTTTTCCCCTAAGGCACGAGCTCCTCCGGCTCCCCTACATCCTGTCATCTCCGCTGGTCCCTTATACAAGTGGGCCATAGAATTTATGTAGTGTCGACCGTCATCAGCTGGTAACCATAATTATATCATCGTGGCAGTTGACTATTTCACTAAATGGGCTAAGGCCATGCCAAATTTTAACAACACGACAGCTACCGTAGCTCTCTTTTTCTTTAACCATGTGATCGCTCGATTCAGAGTTACGAAACAATTGGTCTTCGACCATGGCCAACATTTTGAAGATGAGATATGACATGAGCTATCCTCCCTGTTGGGCTTTGAGCACCAATATTCCTCCTCTTATTACCCCCAAGTTAATGGCCAAGTTGAAGCAGTCAATAAAATTCTTAAAACCATGCTTCAACGGACGATGGATAAGCACAAAACCAACTGGCACCTTATGCTCTTCCCTACTTTGTGGGACTATATAACTTCTGTTTAAACCACCACCGGGTTTACTCCTTTCCACCTTGTTTTTGGAGAGGAGGCAGTCCTATTGATCGAGTGTGAAATCCCTTCCCTTCATTTAGCCATCGAACTTCTCCTTGACCAGGCCCATGATGTCCTTGGTCATGGGAAGTTTGAATCATTATGGCTAAGACTTTACATCATCAGTAAGGATTTAGGTAAGGGGGCATATCTATTAGAGGACTTCGAAGGCCATCCCCTTCCCAATCCTCGCAATGCACTCTATCTGAAGAAATATTATCCTTAGCATTTCCTTCCGGAAATGCATGTTTTATTTTCTTTAGGTAGCCAACTCAAGCTTTTCAGTGATTTGATACTTCCCCAGTACACATTTTTTCCAAGAAGCATCACTTCACCCCTCCTCAAAATCGAATTTCTTCACTTGCAACACTCGTACTAAGGGGCACCACTTTGCCCCCATACTTGTCCATGCTCGTGTCGACCTTCGTCATGAGTTACCATGTTGTACTCATGTTTTTATGGTCCCCATTGGACCTTTTCTGTGTGGCAGCACCATCGAGTTGCCCTTGTTTAGAGCATCCGAGTTGAGTCATCATTGCATTCATGGAGTCTATCCCGAGTCCCTTTGAATCTCGTTATAGTCATCCATCCTTCAGTGCTTGGTCCCTCTCTCGTGTTTAAAATTATGGCCTTCAGTCCCACTGTCCCCTACCCCTCATGATATTGTGTCAGTCACTGCCAGGTCATCCATGTCCTTTATGCTCTAACAAGGGAAGTCGTCCGTTCACTACTAAGTACCCCCCATTCCATCATCATCATTGGTGTCAGTCTGTCAGTCGCTCTATTATTATCTCTCGTGCCTTAGTTGAGGATCCCTTACTGCCTCACCTATGGCGGACCTCCTTCTGTCGACATCAGCTCATTCATTCCAGAAGACAGGTCTAGAGGGCGGTGTACCTTGGTTCCAGCTTCCACTCTTGTTTGGTGCCTCAAATCAGGCAAAGGGACTCCTTATTTCCCTTTGACTTGATTGTTTCTCAACTCCAGCTCCTTTCAGCATGATCGAGATCCGTACACTTGATGGTCCAGTGATGCAGCAGCTGATATCGGTGATTCCCGGGTGTGTGTGAGATGTATTATCCCTCATGAGGGGGTGGCCCTATAGGTAACCCCCCACATACCTAGATGACCTCTTCATCACAACCTTTGATGCAGCTCCATACATTTGATGATGTCGGCCTTAGCCGCTTACAACGCCCTTTTGTTTGCATGTATCAGTCAGATTTTCAGAGCCCTTTCCTGTTTTCAGGGGCATCTGGGTTGTATTTATATCTCATGTACTCAAATATTATTGTACAAGTCCTGGCTGTTATCCCAGGCACAATATGTATGTGGGATTCATTATCGTGTTGTTTATCTGGCTCATGTTTATGCCATCATGTACTATATTGGCCAGTCCCATGGTTTTTTTATTGTTTGTACTTTGCCTCAGCGGGCATAGGTAATCATACAAATATCCATCATGTGACCATATAGTTCTTTGAAGTCTATGAAAAAAAAAAAAATAAGAAACTCTAAGAAGATATAGTAAGTAGCAATACTAGTAGAAAAAATATATACATATGAACTCTTGACAGAGAGCTAATCTAGTCACTGAAATACATTGCTCTTAAACATCAGCAACGATAAAAAAATGGAAAATAAAGACACCACCTGACGGATCATGAAAAATGTGCTCTGATGACAGACAACAAACATAAGAAAATGTGGAGCCATCTCGAACCTCATGAATTTACTAAAGCCCTGGGTCCAAAACTAATGTCGATTTGGAAAATTGATCTACCTCCTAAATCCACCCCCTGAATATATGATGACATGAAAAAGATTTAAATGAAATTTTAATATGGATAGCATGATCCAAATATGGAGATAGGAAAATATTTCTATAAACCTAAACATTGTTTATCCAATTAACCACCAGCAATGAATCACCCAACAACTAAATCTCCGAAAACCCATTTTTAATAGCAAAAGAGAGAAATTTTTTGCATGAAAATAATTCCGCAGAGTTTTTCAATCCCGTCCCAAATCCCATGGAAAAATGAAAGGAGAGACAGTGAAAAGTGTAAAATGAAACCTCCACTGCTACATTCCCTTGAATTGACTAAGACCCCATCAAAATAAGCCCATAGAGTTTACTAATAAAGATTTCCAAATTCAATATCACTCTATGTGCATCCTTATCGTGAGGGAAATGAATAAGAATAGTCATTACTTCAACTATGATAGACCTAATAGAGGAGGCCTCATCTCTAAATATGGAACGGTTGCAAGCAATCCATATCCCCCATCAAATAATAAAAGGAAAAGCTTTAAAAGTGTGAGAAGAAGGGTATGATGCCCATTGGTGCCAAGCATCCTTAATGGATAGAATAATCCATAGTATGATTTGATCCTCAATTTCTCTATAGGGGGACCATATTTTTTGGCCAAAAAAGCACAAAATAAAAATATGAGCGATCGATTCATCAATAGCTTTATAGAGGGAACACTAGCTCGGGCCATGAGTTAAACACTTATGAAGAATATCTCGGGTCGGGACCTTTCAATACATATGCACCACATAATAATCTTGGCTTTGGGTAGACACTAATATATCCAAACAATTTTCCACCACCATCTAAGAAAAATAGGAGAGTGATTAGAGTCAATGAAGACGTAGCCGGCCTTTGGGGAATATGAAACAGTTAGAGACAAATACCACACCAATTCATCCTCCCCATCAATAATTCTAATGTGTCTATGACGTAAAGCTCAAAGGAATTTTTTCCATGGATCAATAAAGTTTTATGGGATGTCCAGATCTGTGGATGATTTCCATCCTTATCTCCAAATAGTGGAAGAAGTAATATTTGCAATGTGTTCCAACTTGGAAATACCCTAATCCCTTAAGAAGTCAAATAAAGGAGGAGTAAAAGGAGGTGAACTCTCCTTCTCCTAGGCAAAGGATACTGACCTATATGACATCTAGCACCAGTGCCAAATTTCCAAGCCAACCCTCTTCAAGTATTTTCAAAGGTATTGAGCATTTCCCTCCAAATAATCGAGATATTCCCCACAGGTTTGTCAACTCTATGAGCCCAATATTCCACATATAGGGGAGAAATGTATTTTTCTATTACAACCACAAATCATAATATTTTTTTGGTTATCAAATTCCAGCCACACTTTGCAACAAGAGCATGTGAGAACATAACAGTGCTCTTGAGACCCCAACTCCCTTGTGCATTTGGATGAGAAATTTTTTCCCATCCAACTGAAGGCAGGGAAGACTCCTGCTTTGCAACAGACCACAAAAATTTGAAGCAAATACGCCTAATGTGTTCAAGAACACCTTTAGGGATCTAAGATAAGGACACCAATATATAGGAATTTCTTCGAGGACATATTTGATAAGCACCAACTTCCCAACATTAGAAATCCATTTATACCTCTAGTTTTTAATGTGCTTCTCCACTTTTGTGATGAACCATTTCCAATCCATTATTGAATTGTATTTGGTTTTAAAATAAATACAATATATTTAATTCCTTCATCCAATCAAGAAGATTCCATTGGCAGAAGATTTAAAATTTCTTGAAGTTCAGTGGCCCTGGGGTTTGAGACAAGGAGAGATGATTTATTAAAATTAATAACCATACCTACAACTTTCCCCAAAATAGAAAGAATACCCTTCAATAATTCCAGCTCCTGAGGGATACCATTACTAAATATCAGAATATCATACACAAATAGTAGATGAGAAGTATCCAAAAACCTAGTCACCACACAACCCTGAAAATATCCTCTTTGTTTTGTTTCTGCCAATAAACAATGAAGGCTCTCCACCAACAACAAGAATAGAAGTGGAGATAGTGGACAACCCTGACAGAGTCCCCACTAAGTGTAACACCGACTTCCAAAATTTACCCAGGTTAACTGATCTACTGGGGTAAACATGAGATGAGAGGCTACTAGGATGTGATTCAACTCCCCAAGTACAGTTAAGGAAGTGGAATCGACATAACGAAACCAAAATGAACTTCAACACATGCTACAAAACCTCCGGGACCAAACCAACCCTTCTAGGTGATCGACCCATGAGACCACATGAATTTTTTTTTATATGGACCCTCGACCACTCACATGAAAATACATGCATGTGACTGAGGCTTTACAATCACTCCTAGAGCAAGGCATGCTAGTGACTGGAATTTTACTAGTAGTTCTAAGCTAGTGACCCCAGATTTTGAGCCACTTTTTCAAGGCTAGGTCTCAGGCCACTTCCAAGAACTTCATGTAAAATTTAGAAATGATAAACAAAAAGATAAGGATACTAATGCAATAATTGGTACAAGTATTTGATCTGGCCCCTATTAGCCATGACAAGAATTTCACAAAACATGTTGCAAGTATTTAATCTATAGGTCATAACAACATATCTAAGCATAGGGATCTTATACTTATATTTGAATCATTAAGAAGCATTTATGCCTTATCCCAATAACTACAATATAATATATTAGGTCATATATTCATTTTTGATTCATTTTTTGATCAAAACATGATGAGATCCATACATCAGGTCTGTCATAAAACATCCTCATAATCAGCATATAACCAACAAAAAAAAACTAGGATATAGCAACCATAAAAACCACATATGAATAAGTATATTTACCTATCAAATATAAGAGGAAATAATCTCTTATTAACATATGAAAAATGAAACAAGGTCTAGGACTTCCACGTACCACTTGACCATAAATTGGGCAGAACCGAGTCTTTCTTTCAGCCAATCACCCCTGTGCCATATTCCGAGAATGAATGTGGGATCTCATGGAACAAACCAAATGAAACTAAACCAGGGCTTCAGAGGCCAAACCACCTCAACCCTGAACCAGTGATTCCACCTCGTGGTCGGACATCACTAACCATCACCAGATTGGTCTCTACCCAAGCTGTTTAGGGCTTTAGAGAATTTTTTCCAACCAAGGATTCCAGGACTAGTAACTCAACCCATATTTTTTTTCGGGCTTCTAGATCATTTGTCTAACTAGGGCTTCCAGGACTAATAACTCAACCCACCAAGGGCTTCTAGATCATTTTCCCAACCAAGACTTACAAGACTAGTAACTCAACCCAAGTTTTTATAGGGATTCCAGAGTGTTTGTCTAACCATGGCTTCCCAGAACTAATAACTCAACCCACATCCAAAGGAACATGAGAACCAACCAAAAAAAAATCCCATAACACCATGGCTATCTAGGAAATGTCAAGTCTAGGAAAACCACTCTCAATATAGGAAATCCTCGATGCCAATGACATATCATAACCACGAAACCACATGCATATGTCTTTCATGCGAAAACTGGCAAAGAAATCGTACGTGCAACTCAGTACATGCAAGAAAAATATGTTGTAGTTGTTGATCCCGATGTCCTATTGTGCTTTCATGCCCTTCCTTTTCCTTCTTGCTCCAAATCCCAAGTATGCCACACTCCTCCAAGAGTGCTCCAAGAAAACTCTAAGTGTCCAAGAGTAATAGAATGAGAGATCCAAAACTGAACTGACAAAACTCTTTCAAATCATCCTCATAAGCCTTGTTACTAATGAGGTCTCTAATTTCTTCAATTTTAATATTATTTTCCTTCATTTTCCTCCTCACATGCAGCCTGTGATCTTTCACCTTCCTTTCTTCTATTTTCCATTATTTTCATAAATAAATTCCAATAAATTCCATTTTTCCTTTCCAAATCCTTTGAAAATTTCCATAGCTATTAATTAATCACAAGTGATCCACGTCACTATGTTTCTTCCCAAAATTCAGCTTGAAATACATGTCCCATGACCATGGTTAGTATTTTTCCTTTATTAACTTTATTACACGGAATTTTGACTCAGGTTGTTACAGAACCCTCCACGTGGGGGATCACCATCCTCAGTGTTCAATGACACCTACAACCAACAATACCATTGAAAGAAAAACATACTTCCCATGGAGATTTATTAATTATCTTGTTGCAGGATTTACAATGATTAACGTGCTGAAATAAAATCAACATGAAAACCATAAAAATCATAACAACCATAACGACATGCCACTCATACTTCTTATTGGATATGTATAACGCAGCTCATGGTAGTACTTACATCCATATACATATGTACATATACCAAAACATCACACCAAAAGATATACCAAAACAATTCACTCAATGAGCGAATAGAGAAGGATACATAGGCCACATCTAATCTACCATCTCACATGTAGCTTCATCGGGCTCAAAGTGCTTCCATTGCATGTTAACCTGCTAGATTTCTCAGTCTAGAGCATGAGCATATTTCTCTGCAAAATGCACTGAGGTTCCATCTAAAATTATCCTTATGCTTCAAACTACAATACTAACCAGTTAATCACATGATCAACATATTTAACATACTTCTTAACAAATGACACATGGAAAACATGATGGAATTTCACTATCAGAGGTCCAAAATACCAAGGTGTTAGCTTGGCACATGATACAATCCTCAAGGAACTCTTCTTGGGCTTGATGTGCAAGTACACATGTTCCCCAGCCTGAAACTCCTTAAACAACATGTTCTGATATGCATAAATATTCTGTCTATCCTATGTTTCTTTTGAATTTTTCTTGATAACCTGCAATTCATGTTCCATTTCTACCAACATGTTAGGTCCAATAAATACTGTGTTAACTCGAATACTCCAACTGATAGGAGTATTGCAACTCTGCCCATAAAGTGCCTCAAATGGACTCATCCTCAGAGACTCCTAATACCCATTGTTGTAAGCGAAATCAACTAGTGGAATATAATCTTCCCACTTTCGATGTTGATGCATCATACACATGTAAATAAGTTGTTCTAAAGTCCAAATATATACCCAAACCTGCAAATAAATCTTTCCAAAGCCTAGAAGTGAACTAGCATCCATGTCTGACACAATATTTTTCGAAACACCATGTAAGCTCACCACATCTTTGATGAATACCTATGATACATTATTAGTTGAATAAGTAGACTTTACTGGAATGAAGTGCACTACATTTTTTAACCTGTCTACCATGACCATGATGAAATCATGTTGTCTAGATGTCCTTGGAAAACCTCTGAATAAATCCATAGAATTGACCTCCCATTTCCACTATGGAATCGAAATCAGTTGCAGTAGACCACCTAGATTCTTACACTCTGCTTTTACCTATTGACAATCTAAGCACCTAGCCACCACTTCCTTCTTTAGATTCAACCAATAGTAGAACTTCTTCACTTTTTTCAATGTCTTCTGATATCCCAGGTGACCTAAATATGGCTTCGCATGAAATTCCCTCAAGGTAAGGTTCTTGAACTCACTATCATCTGACACATATATCATCTCCCTAAACTTGACCAATATGTCCATTGTGAGATGATAGTCCACATCCTGATCACCTGCACCCTACTATATAATATGCCTAAGCTCTTTATACGTGTCATCTTGATGACTTTCCTATAACATTTGATCCTGTAAATCCATCCCATAAGAACTTATAGCCGCAATGTGATTTACTTGTATCTATTTGCTAAGGGAAACTGAAACCTTATTATCTTTACCTTTAATGTACCTAATCTCAAAGTCAAACTCATTGGTCATGTCTAACCATCTAGATTTCCTGGAATTAAGATTTGGTTGGTCAAATAAATAACTCAACCCACTGTGATCACTCATCAGTACAAACCTCTTACCAAGAAGATAGTTCCTCCACATATTCAATGCATGTATGATCGTTTCCAACTCAAGATCATGTGTCAGATAATTCTACTCATGCTCATTCAGTTTCCTTGATTCATAACACATTACCTATGCTTCTTGTAATAAGTCCGCGCCAAGCTCTCTCTTACAAGCATATGTACATACCAAAAGCTCTTTGTCCAGATCTATAATCTTTAGAACTAGAGCATTTGTTAACAACTTCTTCAACTACTCAAAACTTGTTGCACATTCCTTTGTCCATTCAAATTTCTTACCTTTCCTTTACAATGACATGATAGGATAAGTGGTATATGAGAATTTCTTGATAAACTTAATGTAATAACCTGCTAACCCCACAAATGACCTTAAATCATCCGTATTCCTAGGATTTTCCCATTCCATGACAGCTTTTATCTTTTCCAGATCCATTGCTATTCCTTCCTTGGAAACCACATGTCCCAAGTATTGTACCTATGTCTGAATGAATCTGTATTTACTGATATTCGCATATAATTGATGCTCTCTCATAAATATCAATGCTGCTACTGAATTTTCAGCATGCTCTTCCTTATTCTTATAATATACCAATATATCATCAATTAATACAACAAAAAACTTAACAAATAAGGACGGAATACACTATTCATCAAGCACATAAAAGTAGATGGAGCATTATTCAAACACAAAGGAACTACAACAAACTCATAATGCCCATACCTAGTCCTGAAAGTTGTCTTGTAAATATCCTCTTCTTTGATGTTACCTAATGGTATCTTGATCTCAAGTCAATATTTGAGAACATTGTTACTCCCTTCAATAGATGAAACAAGTCAAGTCCTTGGCAATGGATATATGTTCTTGATGGTCACCTTGTTCAATTTACTGTAATCAATGCATAACCTGATAATACCATCCTTATTCTTTACATACAATATTGGTGCACCCAATAGTGACACGCTTGGCCTAATGTATCCTTTTTCAAGCATTTCCTTCAAATTAAGCTTCAAATCCACTAAATTTGGTGTGTTCATCTTGTACAATGCCTTTGATTTTGATGTTGTTCCTGGTACCAACTCAATATAAAATTCCACTTCCATGTGAGGTGGAAACTCTGAAATCTCTGTCGGAAACACATCCTAAAACTATTGTAGAACCGGGTACCTATTAAATATCTATGCATCCTCAACATCCTTACCTTTATCACTGGAAATATGAATTGCAAATGACACACCCTTCCCTATGACTGCACTTGTCCCACATAACATCCACCATTGTAACTGATGTTTCCTTCTTCTCACCTTGCAAGACTCTTGTTCCCCATTGTCATCCAAACACCCAATAGCCTTGTCATAATAATCTACCTTATTCATATGAAAATATAACCATTCCATACCCAAAAGCATACTATATGATCCCAACATAAGTAAATTAAAATTCGTTGATGTAAACATATCATTCAATTCAAATGCACAATATATTAACCAATGATGAACTCTTTTCTTAGTACATGCAGACAACTGCACCAACCAAGACTCTACATGCACTTCCTTACTCAAAATACACTTATCCACTAATTCAAAAGTAACATAACCATAATTATATCCAAGGTCAATAAAAATAGAAACAACTTGATCACAAATCTTACCGTCCATATCAATGATAAATTCTTGATGATCTACTTGGTTGCTATCCAACATTGCATAAATCTGAGGAATACTTTTTCCAACATCCCCCACTGTCTATGCCTCATGATCACTGTAAATTTCTATTCTACCACCCTTATGTTGTGGAAAATATCACCTGTGATGATCCTTGCCACAATTCCAACACTGTAAAGGCTTCCAACCTGCACCATTGTTCTGCTCCTCATATTGAAATCCTTATCCCCTGTAAAATTCATTGAAATTATTATGTGGTGTTTCATTCTCTTTGTTACCTATGTCCTAATGAATTTTATGCTTCTTATCCCATTTCCCTTTATCCTTTGCATTACCTTTCTAGTCCTACTTAGTCTCATATATGTTCTTTGATTGCTCGTAACAATGCTTTAGCTTCCGTATGGCCTCATCTAATGATCTAGGCTCATCAAATTCAATCATTTCTTTGAATTATACCTATAGCTCACTGATGAATTTTTGAATGTTGGCCTTCTCCTCCTTTAGATAAGGAACATACCTCAATAAATCCAAGAATCTTCTAGTGTACTCCTCATCGGTCATATATCCCATCTTCAGCACATAGAATTCTTTTTCCCTGTCATCATAGCATCTCTATGATAGATAATTCTTCCTGAATAGTCTCTTGAACTCACTCCAATTAAATTACTCTTCATGAATACCTCTGACATTCTTTACATTTTCCCACCAAATATCTGATTTACCGTTAAGACTGATTGTATATGTTATGGCCTTCATGTTCTTTGAGTAATCATGCAACCTAAATAACTTATTTGTTCCAAGAAACCATGCTTCTACATCCCGTGAATTATTCATTTCCCCACAAAATGTAGGTTCCTTTGCTATCTTGAACTCTTCTTCCCCCTTTCAATCCTCCTGTAAGGATGATAATGATGATGAATGTGATACATGTCTGAACCAGAACTAGAGTAAATCCCATTTCCATTGCCTTACCTATCAGGTGTATCCAATAATATGCCATCTCCGATCGTGTCATATTTATCCAACCTGTGCCCACATTGTGACATGCCACCATATGCTTTGTTAGTACTATCGTCCTAGCCATGGTTGATATGAAGTGGTCCCGACCTCTGCAATTCTAAAAAACTTTTAAGGATTAATGCATTAACTTATTCCTGTTACTCGTATTCCTGAATGAATTTTTCATTATTTTCCTTGTAACTTCTTATTTATTCTTTCAAACATCTCAATGTGCCTTCTATGTCAGAAGAATTCCTAACACCATGCTTCTCATTTGATCTATAGGGAGAGTCTCGTGAACTATAATCTACCATTTTTCTAGTCATCTTTGATCTTCTCTTCCTACAAGGTATACATGTGAGCTAAAACAAATCATAAACAAACCAACGTACCTCAGTATATTTCAGGAAGGATATCTCATTTGTAAGACCAACCATATTAGCATAAGAAATGTATAATTATAATCATAACAGTATAGAAAAATCATTTCAACAATTGCCTAATTATCAATGCATGACCATACCGGCCACATACCATGATCTCATGCATGACAACTATCACCATTTCAATGTATGAACAAAAACTTATAAACATTAACATGTATAACCATTGCATAGATGACATATACTCATGATGACCACATCCAATCAACGACGCCATCAACTTCTGCATGAGATCAAAATGGAAATCATGACCACCACCATGCATATAGAACAAAAACATAGACCACAAGCATAAGGAAACATATGAAACTGACATGTATGCATGACCAACACACCGCCTATCCATTCCAAGTGCTGAACCATGCTCGGATACCACTCTATAACACCCCCTTCCCACATTTACCCAAGTTAACCGGTCTGTTGGGGTAAACATGAGATGAGATATTACTATGATGTGATTCAACTCTCCAAGTATAGTTATGGAGGTGGAACTGACATAACGAAACCAAGTTGACCTTCCACATATGCTACAGAACCTCTAGGAGCCAACCAACCCTTCCAGGTGATCAACCCCTGAGACCACTAGACAATTTTTTGATCTAGACCCTTATGCACTCCCATGAAAAACCATGCATGTGACTGAGGCCTGCCAATTTCTGCCACACCAAAGTATTCCAACGATTGTGAACTTTCACCAACATTTTTGAGCCAACGACCCTGAATTATGAGCGAATTTTTTAGGGCTAGGTATTAGGCCACTTCCTAGAACTTGATGAAGCCTTCAGAAATGATAAACAACAATGGAATATGGCTACTAATAAAATCATTGGTACAAGTACTTGAACTGACCCCTACTAGCCATGACAAGAATTTCGACAAACATGTCACAAGTATGTAATCTACAGGTTGTAAGAATAGATCTGAGCATAGGGGTATTATAATTATTTAATAATATTTAAGAATAATTGATGGCTTATCACAATAGCATAAATATCATATATTAGTTCATATATTCATTGTTCATTCATTTTCTGATCAAAAAATGATGAGACCCATACATCAAGTTTGTCATAAAACATCATCATAACTGGAAAAAATAACCATCATATAACATCCATAAAAACCAAATATCAACAAGAATATTTACCCATCAAATACAAGAGTAAAGAAGATATTATTAACATGTGAAAAATGAAACTAGTTATGGGACTTCCACATACCACCCGACCATAGATTGGGCTAAAACCAGTCTCTCTTTCAGCCAAACACCCTTGCACCATATTCCAAGAATAAATGTGGGATATCATGGAACAAACTAAACAAAACCAAACCAGGTATTCTAGAGGTCAAAGCCCTCAACCATCAACTAGTTATTCCACCTTGCGGTCGGACATCACTAACCATCACCAGATTTGTCTCTACCCAAGCTATCCATGGCTCCAGAGCGTTTGTTCCAATGAGGGATTATAGGGAACTCAACCCATATTTTTTTCCAACCTTCCAAAGAGTTTTTCCAATTAGGGCTTCCAAGACTAGTAACTTAACCCACCAAGGAATTCTAGAGCATTTTTCCAACCAAGGCTTCCAGGACTAGTAACTCAACCCAAGTTGTTACAAAGCTTCCAAATATTTTTTCCAACCAATGCTTCCAGGCTCTAATAACTCAACCAATAGCCAAAGGAACATGAGAACCAACCAAAAAACATAAATAAAACCCACAATGCCATGCTTGTCTAGGAAATGGAAAGGCTAGGCAAACCACTATTAATATAGGAAATCCTCCATGCCAATAATAGGCCATAACCAAGAAACCACATGCATATATCATTCATGCCAAAACTAGCAATGAAATCATACATGAAACTCGGTACTTGCAATCAAAACCCGATTTATCTACTAATCCCAATGTCCTCATGCCCTTTCCTGCTCTTCATTTTCCTTATTTCTCCGAATTTCAAGTATTCCACACTCCTCCAAGGGTACTCCAAGAAAAATCTAAGTTTCCATGAGTATGAGAGAGAGAGAGAATAAAATGAGAGCTCCAAAACTTAACTGATAAGATTATATCAACTGATCCTCAAAAGCCTTTTTTTATTAATGAGGCCTCTAATTTCTTCAATTTTCCATTATTTTCCTCCATTTTCCTCCTCACATGAAACATGTGACATTTCACCTTCCTTTTCTCCTATTTTCCATTATTTTCATAAATAATTTCTAAAGAATTCCGCTTTTCCTTTCCAAAGTCTATTCCATTTCCTTTGCCAATTTTCATAACCATTAATTAATAACAAGTGATCCTCATCATTATGTTTTCACCCAGCATTCAACTTGGAATACATGTCCTATGATCATGGTTATTGGTTTTCTTGTATTAAATTTATTACTTGGATTTTTTATGAGGGTTGTTACATTAAGCATAAAAAATGGGGAGGTCGCACCATTAATCAACAAAACAAAAGAGACAGTTTAAATAAATCATGACCCATGAAATAAAATAAAGGCATAATCCAATATGATTAAGAAGAAGCCTAAGGTAGACCTAACTGACATGGTCATAGACTTTTGATAAATCAATTTTAATCACAACACCTTTAATATTGATTTTTTTAAAACTATTTATACTTTCATGGGGAACTCCAATAATTTCATGGAATTGTTTGCCTTTAATAAAGCCATATTGTTCCTTTGAGATGAATAAATAAAGAATTTTCTTGAGCCGTAAAGAGATCGCCTTGGTAATAACTTTATAAACTACATTGCATAGAGATAAAAGATGGTATTGTTTGAAATTTTAGGGATTTTCCACCTCTGGGATCAAAAAAATGAAATTTGAACTAAAAGCAGGAAGGATTTTATGATCCCTCGTTGATTCTTTGACCACCGCAAGAATATCTAAACCAATAATATCATATATAACCAAAAAATATCCACTTCCCAACCATTAGAACCAGGGCTCTTTTCCTTTTGGAAAATATATATGACTTTTTTCAATTCACCTTCATTGACATATGAAATCAATATCATGTTTCCACAATCATTTATGAAAAGTGGGAAAGGAAGAAAATTACAAATAGCTTTAGAAATGGTAGCTTATTCCTAGGATTTAAAGATATGTTCAAAGTGATGTTTCCCCATGTCAGATAAGGATGAGAATAGTGAAGCCACCTGACCATCCTAATCTCTTAGGGACCAAATAGCATTACCCAATTTATGCCCTTTTATGAAACTCTAAAATTTGTTTTGTTATTGTCCCCATTTTTAAGCCAAATCACTTGAATCTTCAACCTCGATTTGGCTTCATGGTTTTCTATTGTTTTTCTTCCGTGACTCAAGATGGAAGATATCATCTCCTAATCGATTCGATCCATATCATTCCTCTTATATATAAAAAAACCCTAAAGTTGATTTTCAAGCTCTATGAGCTCCGTTGATTCAACTTATTTTTTGCCTAAGCCCACTCTTTAGTTTTATTTTTGATGCACTTTAAATTTTTAACAAAGTGTTTCCTTGATGATTCACCTAAAAAAGGGTCAAATGTGGTCAAAACATGTTTAACAATTTCCATAAAATATCCATCATTCAGGTAATTCGAATTCATTGTAAGAGGCCTCGCAGGATTTTGAAAGGCACCTTTAATTTGCAAGAATGGGAGTGATCTGAAACCCTGACTACACTGACCCATTCTTTAATAAAAACGAATAGGTACATGAAGTATTTAGGCACAAAAAAAATCAAGTCTATTGGCGGCCTGATCTGACCCCGATATTTTATTTTTCCAGGTTGGCCGAATTTTAATTAGATCCACATGAATAAGAGACCATGTAGTGAGACAATCAATAAAGAAATTAGGCAGGGGGTCAATAGAAGCCCGATATCCCTAGTATTTAGAAGGTCCCATAGAAAAATTTAAATAACCTCCAATGATTAAAAAGGGACCATAAATGAAGTATTTATTTGTATAAATATTCCAAAAATATTTACTGTTATGATTGGGTCCATAAACATTTAGCAGAGTGAAGGACCTGGCCATTTGTACTGAAAATTTTTGGATACATAAACTCGATGCAATACTCCAAGAATTGTTTAACTGAATACATTTACTATTCCAACCAACAACAAGGCCTCTTGAGCATCCCAAGGAATCTATCCAATAACATGTCCAACCACCTATAAGGTTTTCCAAACATTGATTTATAGAATCACTAGGTCCTAGGGTTTCTTAGAGAAAGATAATCTTAGGGAGATTAGTTTTGATGATTATTTTAAGGGAAAGTCTTTTGGGAATACTTGAGATACCATAAAAATTAAAGAAATAATTTTCATTACAACACATCTAGGGGGTAAGAAACATCTCTAAGGGAAACATGAATTGATGATTGTCTCCCAATTGCCATATCGACCTTGGCACGCTCCATGGATTTTGTCAAATTTTATTTTTTCCCCACCCCATATGATAAGAACATGAAATTTGAAGTTTTTCAAGACTCGTGATAAATGTATTTCAAAAAAATTCATTACAACAAGGATTAGCGGTTATAGGAGGAAGAGCCACCCCCCGAAGAGCGAGAGTGGTTGCTGCAAGTAGAAGTGGACATAGAAGAAAGGTAAAAAAATAACTAGGAATAATAACAATATACTTGAGGGAGGATATATGAAAGACTCAAATATAAGGATATAGGGGCATAATGCAAACATGTAATGGATGTCACAAGTGTACATGAATCAGAACAATCCATACTATGTTCGAACAAATGGGATGTACAAGGGGAAGAGAGATGAAGAGTACCTGGAACAAATTGCTCCATAGGGGCCTACGAACCACCATCCATGATCATTAGGTCCAAAGGAGGCATAACTGCAATTGAAATAAGCTATTCAGATCTAATAGGAATACTACATGTCTCCCCGCAAGATGATGACATCTTGATATTTGGAATTGAGTCCTCCCACAAGAAATATTTTACCCCATCCTCTATTGATGGAATAACCAACTGACCATATTGGTGACAACGACGACACTTAAATGAGAAAAATTCGTAGTCTAGATCTTGTATAAAACCCTCCTCCCCTCCAAGATCCATTTAAGCAAGGAGGTCATTCCTTAAGTCAACCTTGATTAGAATTCTTACAACAACCATTTTCCCAGAGGTGAGATATGACGATTCATGTGCAAGATAGGTTCCAATACAATTCCCAATGTCTTGAAAGATTTAATATTCCCATAACACTAGTGGAAACCTCAAAATTTGAACCCACAAAGTGACTAAGTCAGAATGATCTTGATAAGCATGAATACAAAATGTCTAGAACTTGAACAAAACGGGGCAAGAGCCAATGTGCCAGACCTAGTTTTCAACCAATTGATCATCCTCCACTTTTGAAAATTTTAAATGAATCCATCCTTTAGCCATAAGGTTCACACCTGAAGAAAACTACACAAGAGGATAAATTTCATTATCGACCCAACCTCTGATGTTTTGAATAGAAAAATGACGGCGCTAAAATTGAACCACAAGAGAAATTTTGGCTAGATTCGAGACTCGGTCCATCTTGATATCACCCCCAAAGACCATAGAAAGCCATGAATGTATACACTTCCTAATGCAATGGGGCTTCTTAACAGGGCCAACCTTGATTTAGTTTGAATTTTTGCTTAGTATTACCTTCAAGTACCTGGAAGGAAATCTCTATGATTGAGTTGACCTGACATGAGGATCAACAGCATGAGAAACAACTACAATACTCGAGCCAAACCCTTGCAGGTTTACGAAATGGAAGGAGTTAGCATATGTTAGAGGGATTGATAGTTAATTATCACCCACCAAACCAAGCCCAATAGAGAAACCCAGAACATACAAAAAGAAAATCCATCTGACTGATTAGGACTGACCATATGGGAGTTGCTAAGAAGAAAATCCTAGAGTGAAACAAGTAGGGATGGACCTGAACCCCATACTAGACCAAACAAACCTAGAATCCAACACTTTGATAAATCTCATATGTCGGGTGCCCTCCTTGAAGCTAGAAGGGTATTATTGTTGCTGCAACGACGACCCTCCAAAATTTCCTCCTTAGTCAAATTTGGAGCCTACATTAACTGCCATTCCAACATATCTTGTGCCGCCTTGTTGTTTTTTCATGTTTTTATTCATGTCAACTATCCTTGCAATATTCCTAAGTGTCACTTTTCCTCCTAGGTGAAATTATCCTATGTGCCGTCTTCTTGTCTTTGGAAGTGCTTATGTTTTTTTTCTAAGGATGGGAAAATCACTAGATTTCTTTGAATTAGTTTTATCTTTTCTTCACTTGACATGCACATCACACAAATAAAAAAATCACAATTTTTTCTCATAGAAAAAACACACTTTTCAAACTTATCAATCACAAAAGTTTTTTTTGGAGGAAAATGCACCCTCCCAAGCATGAGTTCACTTCATTCACTCAGTTGAGTGCACTCTCAGTCAACAAGGACAATTCACTCCTTGTTATCAGTGACTGCTCCCTCTTGTTTCTCTTGTATGCACTGTTTTTATTTGCATGTTGAGTGCACTCCTAAAAAATAGGAGGCCACTCCACTTCTTGTATCTAACTCTCACATCAATCAACAAGTGGCAATCAGGCATGAACTTGATTTTCATGTGGATTTTATTTATAAATAATCCCAACTCATCACTCATTCTCGTAATCATTGTTTATTCTTATTTGAGTGCATTCTCTTATCATAACTAGTTTTGTTTCAATCTTGATCTCAAGTGTGTCAATTCACCATAAGTTTTGCATAATGTTGTTGTTTATTGCTTTTGTTGTTTTTAGTGGAATTTTTATTTTCCTTAGTGGCGTTTTAGTTTGCCATAGGTGGATTTTCTTATGATTCTTTTCATTCCATGACTTTTCACCTTCTTTCCATGATTGCAACGAAACCTATAAACACTTACAACTATTTTCTTTCACTGTTACTATGTTTAACACTTGTTGCTAGTATTCACTCTTTTTTTTTTATCCACCCCAAGTAGAGCACACTTTTGGAAAGAAAAGGCCCATTTTCTACCAAAACTATGCCCAACAGAAGAAGCTCTCTTGAAAGTGAACTTTTAAGAAACAAGGACCCTGTTTCTTGGAAAACTACACCCAATAAGAAACACGCTCCTCTCAAGAGCGCATAATGAAATGTGAAGACACAATGGGCCATACTTGATGATTTTCACTATTCCTTGTGTTCTCCCTAGCTCTTCTTGAGGGTGCAACACACTATTAAGAAACAATGTGCTCCCTCCTTGTCTCTTGCTACTGCACCCTGTGCCCAAGAAATAAATATCTCTATCTCTCTTTGAGCGCATAGAGAATCATCAAGCATCATTCAAGCCCTCTCTATGTACTATTGTGTTGACATGCACCCTATTATTTTCCATGGCACAGTGTTCACTTCCAGTGGCTATTTAAGTCACCTTGTATCATCTATGATAGGGTTGTGCTCCTATTTTTCCTAAATATTTCTTAATCATTATCTTTCAAATATTATGTATGTGATAGTTAGGGAATTTCTTGAAAGAAAATTTTACTCGCCATGAGCGAATTTCCACTTGCAATTTTTCCAAATAAAAAATACATCACTCTCTCATCATCTTCTGAGACTATGCTTCCCACCACCTAGTCAAAGGAAATATTAGAAGCTAGTACTGAGGAGGCAATACTGGAAATTGTCAAGTTAACAGTCCATGTTCTTTCAAAGTGGGAATAATATTTCCACTTACCATCTACATAGTATACATTCTTATTACAAGATTGTGAGGCCTAGACAGTATGTTAACTCTTAGTTTTATGAAACTTGGTAAAATATCAATATTAAGGAAGTCACTAAATATTGGTGTCAAGAGCCTGCAAGATTCTGTCATAGACCAAGTGAAATCTATCAGAATAAATCTTTGAGAAAGGTCTATCAATATCATAGTGATTTCCTACAGGTTGTATGGATGGAAGAATGCATAATAATTTGAGGAGAATTGGATTTTATTTCTCAATATGGTTGTCTCAAGAGGTAAAATTTTCAACTAGGTAGATAACCTCTCACATCAATTGTAGCTTCAGATACAAAAGGCTAAGACAACCCTACAAGATAAGTAAGCACCATAGTTTTACATGTTTTATTTTTTGATGGATGGTATTTGGCCAAATTTCTTATTTACACAGCTCTCATCCATACGGATCTAAATAAATAAAATCACAATAGAAATCAACTCTTACAAAAATATCCAAACAACAAATTCTCATACTTTAATCTATTTACATAGCATAAATAAGTTCAAGTTCTCTCAAATCTTCTTGGCTTTCGAGTAAATGGGTAAGGTCAGAAAATGTTTTGATACTATGTTAGAAAATAAAAAGATTCAGATATTATTCACAAAACACAAACCAGACTATTATTTTAGACATTACATATATAGAAATACATTATACTTCTAGATCTTGAGAATAGTAGATTTAGATTACTAAAAATAGCTAGTACAACTATTAACTTTGGAACTCACATAATCACACTACTATTTTATTTTAAACATTACATATATAGGAATACATTATATTTCTAGATCTTAGAATAGTAGATTTAGATTACTAAAAATAACTAGTACAACTATTAACTTTAGAAACTCACAACACTACAACTTGGAATATACATAACATACATGACATAGAAACATTACTATTGAAACCAAGATTTTTAAAAAATAGTTTGGATCCATAGACCTTTTCTTGATTTTTTTCTAAATCATTCTTCTTGTACTTCAGGTCAACCAACCGAAATACCCAGAAACTCTGGTTGTTCTGGCACCAAATTTCATCATCATTGCCTTTGTGTACTTCAAGCGGACCCAAAAATGACAAGTGAAGATTTCCATCCTTAGTATCCACAGCCACCTCTAATACACTTAACGCACTTACGTTGTTATCCCCTTTGCCCAAGGATATTATGTTGTGTAAAAATCTGATCCTTCCCGGGGGAAAGCGTTGAGTACAAAGGATTCTAGGGTGTTGAATGGTAGGTGAGAAAATATTCATTGCTTCCAGTTGTGATGTAGAATATTGTTTTGGAAATTATTAAAGAGGAAAATAAGTGCCCACCGTTTGTTCCAATCTCTTCTTCACATCCTGTAAATTTCTTATCTTCAGCGACATACTATAATTCTCTCCTTTTCCGTCAAATTTATAATCAATAAGCATAACCAAAGAAAATGATAAAACCCAGTTTCTAAATTGATAATGATAAAATTATATTTGTGCAATATTTTATTTATTTACATTGGAAATCTATTATGATTAAGTTGTCAAAACAACAATGAGGATAGATAGTTATTATTGGTTGTTATTGGTGAATGATCATTATGGAGGAAACTCATCACTAACTATTATTGGTGAACTTAAGCTGACTAGTTACTGTTATTCAAAGAAAATTAGGCAGCTTAGAATTACCAATTGATAGTCTCTAAGAGAACAAGTTTTCATTCCTACAAGATGATTTTAGGTCTTGGACTGTTAACCTATTTCCTTAGGTCTTAAGACCAACTCTTATTTAACCAAAATCTATATTATTTATAAATTAAATATTATAAAAATGGTAGAATAAAATTCATATAACTTAATAAATAAATAAATTAAATCCTTTACATATCCTTAGTATTTTGATAATTTTATATAGTTACAAAGTTTTAAAATGTGGATTTTTTTTTATGAAATTTGAACTAAAATCAAATGAATTTAAAATCCTCATAGGCTTAGAATAGTAGAATAGATGGAGGTTACAATTGGAAATTTCATGGGCAAAAATCCAACTTTTTTTAGGACTATTGGGGAAAAAATCTAACCATGTTAAGGACTGGTGTGACCTAGAAAAGTGATTTTGATGGCTTAGATAACCTTGGGTTGCAGTTTCTTAAAACAAAGGTTAAACTTGCAGTCATATGGAGACTCATAACTTATATATGGAGACTTATATATAATTTTAAAAATATATTATAAAGTTAAACATTATAGAATATATTGGTGAAAGCTTATTTAATGGGTAGTCAAAAGTTAATCAATTGCTAGAATTTTAACTTAAAAGAGACTAATAAACATCAAAACACATATTTATTATACATCTCAAGTTGTTAACATTAAAAAAAACATAATAATTAATTAAATTATAACTTTATTTAAAATAATAATAAAAATTATTATTATTAATAACAAAATAAGTATATAAATTTGTTTTTTTCCATGAAGAAAAAAAACATATTTTTAAATAATAGATAATAAAAATTACATTATTTAAACACAGAGTGTTTATGCATAACAGTTCAAATGACCTATGTCATACAAATATCCATCATGTGACCATATAGTTCTTTGATGTCTATGAAATAATAATAATAATAAGAAAGTCTAAGAAGATATAGTAAGTATCAATACTAGTAGAAAAAATATATACATATGAACTCTCGACGGAGAGCTAATCTAGTCACTGAAATACAATGCTCTTAAACATCAACAAGGATAAAAAAATGGAAAATAAAGACACCACTCGACAGATCATGAAAAATGTGCTCCGATGACAGACAACAAACATAAGAAAATGTGGAGCCATCTCGAACCTCACGAATTTGCTAAAGCCCCAGATCCAGAACTAATGCTGATTTGGAAAATTGATCTGCCTCCTAAATCCACTCCCTGAATATATGATGACATGAAAAAGAGTTAAATGAAATTTTAATATGTATAGCATGATCCAAATATGGAGATAGGAAAATATTTCTGTAAGCCTAAACATTGTTTAACCAATTAACCACCAACAATGAATCACCCAACAACTAAATGTCTGAAATCCCCTTTTTAATAGCAAAAGAGAGAAATTTTATGCATGGAAATAATTCCGCAGAGTTTTTCAATCCCGTCCCAAATCCTATGGAAAAATGAAAGGAGAGACAGTGAAAAGTGTAAATTGAAACCTCCACTGCTACATTCCCTCGAATTTACTAAGGCCCCATCAAAATAAGCCCATAGAGTTTACTAATAAAGATGTCCAAATTCAATATCACTCTATGTGCATCCTTATCCTGAGGGAAATGACTAAGAATAGTCATTACTTCAACTATGATAGACCTAGGAGAGGAGGCCTCATCTCTAAATATGGAATGGTTGCAAGAAATCCATATCCCCCAAAAAATAATGAGAGGAAAAGATTTAAAAGTGTGAGAAGAAGGGTATGATGCCCATTGGTGCCAAGCATCCTTAATGGATAGACTAATCCATAGTTTGATTTGATCCTCAACTGCTCTATAGGAGGACCAAATTTTTTGGCCAAAAAACACAAAAGAAAAATATGAGAGATTGATTCATCGTTAGCTTTATAGAGGGAACACTAGCTTGGGCCATGATTTAAACATTTGTGAAGAATATCTCGGGTCGGGACCTTTCAATACATATGCACCACATAACAATCTTGGCTTTGGGTAGACACTAATATCTCCAAACAATTTTCCACCACCATCTAAGAAAAATAGGAGAGCGATTAGAGTCAATGAAGACTTAGCCTGCCTTTAGGGAATATGAAATAGTCGAATACAAATACCACACTGTTAAACACCATGTTAAACACACACATGGTGTATGAGAAAGATAAACACACACAAAAGAGACTCAACACACAATGAAAGATAAGTGTGAGGCTTTCTTATTTTTCCATTATACATGATGTACATTTATAGTACAATGGTGTGACTCTTGGTTTCACATTCCAAGGTCACTTGGACTCCATTGTGACTTTTCACATTCCACACCTACCCATGTAGGATTAGGTTTTCCAACATCCCCCCTTAATCCGAAGGGGTATGTGTGAGTCCAAGAAGAGAGTTGTAATATAGATCTGCAAAGTATGCATGGCAGCACTTGGGCTGAATCAACTCTCTGAAATGTTGGAAAAAGAGGTGGCTTAAGGATGACCACCAACACTGGAATGCAATACTTGTTGCAGTTCCCGAAACTCTTCCAAAACTGGCAAGAAGCTGAAAGCTTCTGCTAGAGGAATTGTCCCTCATAAAAAAGGGAGACCTTCAACCTAAAAGAAGGGAGGTCTACTACCTATGATGGTTTTAGAATTACCAACAACTCTGGAATGCTTGAAGCATTTCCTAGAACTCAACCAAAGCTGGCAAGAAGTTGAAGGCTGCTAAGCTGAAGGCTTCTGCTAGAGGAAGTGTTCCTCATATATGAAAGGGAGACCTTCGACCTAAAATAAGGGAGGTCTACTACCTGTGATGGTTTTAGGTTATCCACCAACCAAAGATGATGGTTTAAGGTTATCCACCAACCGAAGGCATGCTCATGGGCATCCGTGTCTCTGGCTACATCTCTGAATCCGGAATGACGAATTGTGGCTCAGGCTCGCTTGAACTGCTGGCTACAACTCTGAACATGGAATGAGATATTGTGGCTCAGGCTCGCTTGATCTGACGTCGAAGCTTGTACATGACCACCATTTTCCCCCCTGTCAGGGACAAGGTGAGATGATGGCGAAAACTCAACTGCAAGTTTTCTCAATATTCGTGAACATGTTCTGACATGCGACTTAAACATCTTCTTGGCTACTGATGCCCATTGCCAAGAAGCGATCCATCCAAGATGAATCTTTGTTCTTGCAGGAGGCTTGTTTCTGAAGCATCTGTCTGAAGAATGAGTGTGCTGACCACAGTGCTTACATGGATGAAGATCAAAACAATGATCTTTCATATGGCCAACTCAATCACAATGTTGGCATTTTACAATCTGTTGTTTTTGTTGTGGAGCAGGATCTAGAACAGTTGCAGGTGAACTGTCATACATGAATCTGGCACTTTGAAATATGATGGGCTTGGTGTAGTCTGGAATATGAAAGGTCACATCCTTGTCATATCCAAGACCAGTACGGTGCTTGTTGTGGACAAGATCCTCCCAAGGTCTGATGATGGGCTTGGGAAGTGCAGGCTGAGTTGTTGCATCTGCATGTACATCTGCTCTAGTACAAGGAACTGAATGTGAATCAACTGTAACTTTATCTTCTTTCTTCTTATGAGAGTCCTTCTCAATCTTCTGAACATAAACAGGTTCAGAATGGTGACACTTTTGCTAAAGTTCATCTTGTTGGAGCTGAGATTCCAACTGTAAAAACTCAATCTTCTCATGTGCATCTTGCAAACACCTTTGAATGTTACAAAGAGCATCCTTGCTCATTTTTATCATGTCATCAACATTTGAATGAATGAGGTTATTCAAAAACTCTAATGCCTCATTGATTTTAGCCATTTTCAACAACTTAGGCTCAAAAAATGAAAGGGTGTCGGCTTCAACCGAAAATGCACCCGTTTACAATATGATTCAATCTTCCTTTCAAAAATTAAAAATGACTCAAAAAAAATTTCCAACTATGGAAATCTCAAAGTACAAAATGTGCTGATTGCAACTATGAAGAAGCAATACAATGTCAATTCAATACAATATGCAGCAAAACACTGTGCAAGAGGCCTTTAAGGCAGCTCAATTTTTTTTTCAAATAGTTGTTTGACACCAAAAACAACTCAACTCAACTCAACAAAAGGAGGAGATATTCACAAGCTTGGATGCTTGACCTTGATGCAGAATGCAATAGAGCTTAAGAGAAACTCCACAAATCAGAAATTTTGTGTGCCCAAACTATGAATGCCACTGTTGTTCAAAATGAGGACCAATTTATCTTCAAATGCAAATCTCTTTAGAAAATCACCCTTCAATATATGCCATAAATTATTCAATATAAAATTCACTTTTCTTCTCTATGTGTACAGTCCATTTTCTTCATATGCCATTTCCTTCATTTCTGTTGTTCATATTCTTTCTCTGCTCTTCCTCTCTTCCTCTCTCTGCTGTTTTTTTTTTTTTTTTTTAATTAATTAAAAATGGGAATTAGTGAAAATGGAAAATTGAATTTTTAATAATAAAAAATTAAAATGGACATAGAGAGAGATTTTATTAATGGGGGAAGGGATTTTAAAAAATAAATAAATATTAAAAATTAAATATTTCCAATACTGACCTATACGACATATAGCACCAATGCCAAATTTCCAATCCAATCCTCTTCAAATATTTTCAAGATATTGAGCTTTGTCGTCCAAATAATCAAGATGTTACCCATAGGTTTGTCAACTCTATGAGCCCAATATTCCACATATAGGGGAGAAATTTATTTTTCTGTTACAACTGCAGATCATAATATTTTTGTGGCTATCAAATTCCAACCACACTTTGCAACAAGAGCATGTAATAACATAAAAATGTTCTTGAGACCCCAACTCCGTTGCGCATTTGGATGAGAAAGTTTTTCCCATCCAACCGATGGCAGGGAACACTCTTACTTTTCAACAGACCATAAAAATTTGAAGTAAATACACCTAATGTGTTCAAGAACACCTTTATGGATCTAAGATAAGGACACCAATATATAGGAATTTCTTTGAGGACATATTTGATAAGCACCAACTTCCCAACACTAGAAATCCATTTATATCTCCAGTTTTTAATGTGCTTCTCCACTTTTTTAATGAACCATTTCCAATCCATTATTCAATATGTATTTGGTTTTAAATTAAATCCAATATATTTAATTCCTTCATCCAATCAAGAAGATTCCGTTGGCAGAATATTTATAATCTCTTGAAGTTCAGCGGCCCTGAGGTTTGAGACAGTGAGAGATGATGTATTGAAATTAATAACCATACCTACAACTTTCCCAAAAATAGAAATAATACCCTTCAATAATTCAAGTTCCTGAGGGATACCATTACTAAATATCATAATATCATCCACAAATAATAGATGAGAAATAGCCAAAGACCTAGTCACCATGCGACCCTGAAAATATCCTCTTTGTTTGGTTTCTGCCAATAAACAATGAAGGCTCTCCACCAACAACAAGAATAGAAGTGAAGATAGTAGACAACCCTGACAGAATCCCCATTAAGTGTAACACCCCCTTCCAAATTTACCCAACTTAAATGATCTGCTGGGGTAAACATGAGACAAGAGGCTACTCTGATGTGATTCAACTCCCCAAGTACAATTAAGGAAGTTGAATTGACATAACGAAACCAAAATGAACTTCAACACGTGCTACAAAACCTCTGGGATCCAACCAACCCTTCTAGGTGATCAACCCATGAGACCACTTGAATTTTTTTTGATATGGACCCGCGACCACTCCCATGAAAATACATGCATGTGACTGAGGCTTTATAGTCACTCCCAGAGCAAGGCATGCTAGTGACTGTGGAATTTTACCAGTAATTCTGAGCCAGTGACCCCAAATTGTGAGCCACTTTTTCAAGGCTAGGTCTGAGGCCACTTCTGGGGACTTCATGAAAACTTTATAAATGATAAACAAAATGGGATAAGGATACTAATGCAACAATCGGTACAATTATTTGATCTGGCCCCTATTAGCCATGACAATAATTCCACGAAACATGTCACAAGTATGTAATCTACAGGTCATAACAACATATCTGAGCATAGGGATCTTATAGTTATATGTGAATCATTAAGAAGAATTTATGCCTTATCCAAATAATTGCAATATCATATATTAGGTCATATATTCATTGTTGATTCATTTTCTGATCAAAACGTGATGAGATCCATACATCAAGTCTATCATAAAACATCCTCATAACTAGCATATAACCAACAAAAAAAACCATGATATAACAACCATAAAAACCACGTATGAATAAGTATATTTACCTATCAAATATAAGAGGAAATAAACTCTTATTAACATATGCAAAATGAAACAAGGTCTAGGAATTCCACGTACCACTTGACCATAGATTGGGCAAAACCAAGTCTTTATTTCAACCAATCACCCCTATGCCATATTTCGAGCATGATTGTGGGATCTCATGGAACAAATCAAACGAAACTAAAACAGGGCTTCAGAGGCCAAACCACCTCAACCCTAAACCAGTGATTCCACCTCGTGGTCGGACATCACTAACCATCACCATATTGGTCTCTACCCAAGCTGTCTAGGGCTTCAGAGCATTTTTTCCAACCAGGGATTCCAGGACTAGTAACTCAACTCATAGTTTTTTTCAGGATTCCAGAGCTTTTGTCTAACTAGGGTTTCCAGTTATAGTAACTCAACCCACCAAGGGCTTATAGATCATTTTCCAAACCAAGACTTATAGGACTTGTAACTCAACAAAAGTTGTTATAGGGATTCTAGAGTGTTTGTCTAACCATGGCTTCTAGGAACTAATAACTCAACCCACATCCAAAGGAACATGAGAACCAACCAAAAAAAAACCCATAACACCATGGCTATCTAGGACATGGCAAGGCTAGTAAACCCACTCTCAATACAGTAAATCCTCGATGCCAATGACATATCATAACCACGAAACCACATGCATATGTCATGCACGCGAAAACTAGCAAGGAAATCATACATGCAACTTGGTACATGCAAGAAAAACATGTTGTAGTTTTTGATCCCGATGTCCTCTTGTTCTTTCATGCCCTTCCTTTTCCTTCTTGCTCCAAATCCCAAGTATGCCACACTCCTCCAAGAGTGCTTCAAGAAAACTCTAAGTGTCCAAGAGTAATAGAATGAGAGATCCAAAACTGAATTGACAAAACTCTTTCAATTGATCCTCATAAGCCTTGTTACTAATGAGGTCTCTAATTTCTTCAATTTTAATATTATTTTCCTTCATTTACCTCCTCACATGCAGCCTGTGACCTTTCACCTTCCTTTCTTCTATTTTCCATTATTTTCAAAAATAAATTCCATTTTTCCTTTCCAAATCATTTTCCATTTCCTTTGAAAATTTCCATAGCTATTAATTAATAACAAGTGATCCACGTCACTATGTTTTTTCCCAAAATTAAGCTTAGAATACATGTCCCATGACCATGGTTATTATTTTTCCTTTATTAACTTTATTACATGGAATTTTGACCAGGGTTGTTACAGAACCCTCCCCCGTGGGGGAACACCATCCTCAGTGTTCAATGACACCTACAACCAACAAGATCCTTGAAAGAAAAACATACTTTCCATGGAGATTTATAAATTATCTTGTTGTAGGATTTACAATTATCAACGCGTTGAAATAAAATCAACATGAAAACCATAAAAATCATAACAACCATAATGAAATATCACCCATACTTCTTATTATATCTGTATAACACAACTCATGGTAGTATTTACATCTATAAACATATGTACATATACCAAAACATCACACCAAAATATATACCAAAACAATTTGCTCAACGAGCGAATAGAGAAGGATACATAGCCCGCATTTAATCTGCCATCTCACATGTAGCTTCATCGAGCTCAAAATTCTTCCATTGCACGTTAACCTACTAGATTTCTCGGTCTAGAGCATGAGCATCTTTCTCTGCAAAATGCACTAAGGTTCCATCTAGAATTATCCTTATGCTTCAAACTACAATACTAACCAGTCAATCACATGATCAACATCTTTAACATACTTCTTAAGAAATGACACATGGAAAACATCATGGAATTTCACTATTAGAGGTCCAAAATACCAAGGTGTCATCTTGGCACATGATCCAAATCCTCAAGGAACTCTTATTGGGCTTGATGTGCAAGTACACATGTTCCCTAGCCTGAAACTCCTTAAACAACATATTCTGATATGCATAAATCTTCTGTCTATCATGTGTTTCTTTTGAATTTTTCTTGATAACCTGCAATTAATGTTCCATTTCTGCCAACATGTTAGGTATAATAAATACCGTTCTAACTGGAATACTCCAACTGATAGGAGTATTGCAACTCCGCCATAAAGTGCCTCAAATGGACTCATCCTTAGAGACTCCTAATACCCATTTTTGTAAGCGAACTAAACTAGTGTAATATAATCTTCCCACTTTCGATGTTGATGCATCATATACATGTCAATAAGTTTTGTTGAAGTCCAACTCTATACCCAAACCTACAAATAACTCTTTCCAGAACCTAGAAGTGAACTAGCATCCATGTCTAACACAATATTTTTCGAAACACCATGTAGCCTCACCACATCTCTGATGAATACCTATGATACATCATTAGATGAATAAGTAGACTTTACTGGAATGAAGTGCACTACCTTTGTTAATCTGTCTACCATGACCATGATGAAATCATGTTGTCTATATGTCCTCGTAAAACCTGTGAGTAAATCCATATAAATGACCTCATGTTTCCACTCTAGAATCAGAATCAGATGCAGTAGACCATCTGGATGCTTACACTTTGCTTTTACCTTATTGAAAATATAAGCACCTAGCCACCACTTCCTTCTTTATATTCTACCAATAGTAGAACTTCTTCACTATTGTCAATGTCTTCTGATATCCCGGGTGACCTGAATATGGCTTAGCATGAAATTCCCTCAAGATAAGGTTCTTGACCTCACTATCATCTGACGCATATATCATGTCCCTAAACCTGACCAATCTGTCCACTATGAGATGATAGTCCACATCCTGATCACCTGTACCCTACTATATACTATGCCTAAGCTCTTTATACATGTCATCTTGATGACTTGCCTGTAAGATTTGATCCTGTAAATCCATCCCATAAGAACTCATAAATGCAATGTGATTTACTTGTATCTATCTACTAAGAGAAACTGAAACCTTGTTATATTTACCTTTAATGTACTTGATCTCAAAGTAAAACTCATTGGGCGTGTCCAACCATCTAGATTTCCTAGAATTAATATTTGGTTGGTCAAATAAATAACTCAACCCACTGTGATCACTCATCAGTACAAACCTCCTACCAAGAAGATAGTTCCTCCACATCTTCAATGCATGTATGATTGTTGCCAACTCAAGATAATGTGTTGGATAATTCTACTCATGCTCATTCAGTTTCCTTGATTCATAACACATTACCTATGCTTCTTGTAATAAGTCTGCGCCAAGCCATCTCTTACAAGTATATGTACATATCAAAATCTCTTTGTCTGGATCTATAATCTTTAGGACTGGAGCATTTTTCAACAACTTCTTCAACTACTCAAAACTTGTTGCACATTCCTTTGTCCATTCAAATTTCTTACCTTTCCTTTGCAATGACATGATAGGATAAGCGGTATATGAGAAGTTCTTGATAAACTTCATGTAATAACCTGCTAACCCCACAAATTACCTTAACTCGTCCACATTCCTAAGATCTTCCCATTCCATGATAGCTATTATCTTTTCCAGATCCACTACTATTCCTTCCTTGGAAACCACATGTCCCAAGTAATGTACCTCTGTCTAAACGAATCTATATTTACTGAGCTTCGCATATAATTGATGCTCTCTCATTAATATCAATGATGCTACTGAATGTTGAGCATGCTCTTCCTTATTCTTATAATATACCAATATATCATCATTTAATACAATAAAAATCGTACCAGATAAGGATGGAATACACTATTCATCAAGCACATAAAAGTAGATGGAGCATTATTCAAACCAAAAGGAACTATATCAAACTGATAATGCCCACACCTGGTCCTGAAGGTTGTCTTGTAAATATCCTCTTCTTTGATGTGTACCTAATGGTATCTTGATCTCAGGTCAATATTTGAGAACATTGTTGCTCCCTTCAATATATGAAACAAGTCATCAGTCCTTGGCAACGGATATATGTTCTTGATGGTCACCTTGTTCAATTTCATGTAATCAATGCATAACCTGAGAACACCATCCTTATTCTTTACATACAATATTGGTGCACCCAACGGTGACACACTTGGCCTAATGTATCCTTTTTCAAGCATTTCCTTCAAATGAAGCTTCAAATCCACTAACTTTGATGTGTTCATCTTGTGTAGTGCCTTTGATTTTGTTGTTGTTCTTGGTACCAACTAAATATAAAATTCCACTTCTATGTGAGGTGGCAACTCTGAAATCTCTATCGGAAACACATCCTGAAACTACTGTAGAACTAGGTACCTATTCAATACATTTGCATCCTCAACGTCCTTATCTTTATCACTGGAAATATGAATTGATAACACACCCTTCCCTCCGACTGCACTTGTCCTACATAACATCCACCATTGTAACTGATGTTTCCTTCTTCTTACCTTGCAAGACTCTTTGTTCCCCATTGTCATCCAAACACTCAATAGCCTTGTCATAATAATCTACCTTAGTCATATGAAAATATAACCATTCCATACCCAAAAGCATACTATATGATCCCAACACAAGTAAATTAAAATTCGTCGATGTAAACAAACCATTCAATTCAAATGCACAAGATATTAATCAATGATGAACCCTTTTCTTAGTACATGTAGACAACTGCACTAACTAAGAGTCTGCATGCACTTCCTTACTCAAACTACACTTATCCACTAAGTTAAAATTAACATAACTATAATTAGATCCAAGGTCAATAAAAATAGAAACAACTTGATAAAAAAGCTTACCGTTCATATCAATCATAAATTCTTGATGATATGCTTGGTTGTTATCCAACACTGCATAAATCTGAGGAATACTTTGTCCAAAATCCCCCACTGTCTATGCCTCATGAGCACTGTAAATTTCTGGTCCACCACCTTGATGTTGTATAAAATATCACTTGCGATGATCCTTGCCACAATTCCAACACTGTAAAGGCTTCTAAACTGCACCCTTGTTTTTCTCCTCAGATTGAAATCCTTATCCCCTGTAAAATTCATTGAAAATCTTATGTGGTGTTGCATTCTCTTTGTTACCTGTGTCCTAATGCTTTTTTTGCTTCTTATCCCATTTCCATTTATCCTTTGCATTACCTTTCCAGTCCTAGTTAGTCTCATATATGTTCTTTGATTGCTTGTAACAATGCTTTAGCTTCTGTATAGCCTCATCTAATGATCTAGGCTCATCAAATTCAATCATGTCTTTGAATTATACCTACAACCCACTGATGAATTTTTGAATCTTGGCCTTCTCCTCCTTCAGATAAGTCACATATCAATAACTCCAAGAATCTTCTAATGTACTCCTCATCAGTCATAGATCCCATCTCCAACACATAGAATTTTTTTTCCCTATCATCATATTATCTCTTCGATACATAATTCTTCCTGAATAGTCTCTTGAACTCACTCTAAGTAAATTCATCTTCATGAATACTTCTGACATTCTTTACATCTTCCCACCAAATATTTGATTTACCTTTAAGATTGAATGTAGATATTATGGCCTTCATGTTCTTTGAGTAATCATGCAACCTGAATAACTTATTCGTCCCAAGAGACCATGCTTCTACATCCCATGAATTATTCTTTTTCCCATAAAATTTAGGTTCCTTCGCTATCTTGAACTCATCTTCCCCATTTCAATCCTCCTGTAAGGATGATAATGATGATGGCTGTGATACATGTCTGAACCAGAACTAGAGTAAATCCCATTTCCATTGCCTTACCTATCAGGTGTATCCAATAATATACCATCTTTGATTGTGTCATCTCTATCCAACCTGTGCCCACCGTGTGACATGCTAACATATGATTTGTTAGTCCTATACTCCTGGCCATGGTTGATATGAAGCAGTCCCAGTCTCTGCAATTCTAACAAAATTTGAAGGATTGATGCAATAAATTATGCATGTTTCTCATGTTCCTAAATGAATTTTTCATTATCTTCCCTGAAACTTCTTATTTCTTCTTTCAAACTGCTCAATGTGTCTTCTATGTCAAAAGAGTTCCCAACACCATGCTTCTCGTTTGATCTATAGGGAGAGTCTCGTGAACTATAGTCTACCATTCTGTTAGTCATCTTTGATCTTCTCTTCCTGTAGAGCATACATGTTAGCTAAAAAAAATCATAAACAAACCAACGTACCTCAGTATAGTTCAGGAAGGATATCTCGTCTGCAAGACCAACCATATTAGCATAACAAATGTATAATCATAATAATAACAGTATATAAAAATCATTTCAAGAATTGTCTAATTATCAATGCATGACCATACCGGCCACATACCATAACCTCATGCATGAAAATTATCACCATGTCAATGTATGAACAAAAACATATAAACATTAACATGTATAACCGATGCATAGTCGACATATACTCATGATGACCACATCCAATCAACGACTCCATCAAATTCTGCATGAGATAAAAATGGAAATCATGACCACCACCACGCATATAGAACAAGAACATAGACCACAAGCATAAGGAAACATATGAAACTAACATGTATGCATTACCAACACACCGCCTATCCATTCCAAGTGGTGAACCATGCTCTGATACCACTCTGTAACACCCCCTTCCCACATTTACCCAAGTTAACCGGTCTGTTGGGGTAAAAATGAGATGAGAGATTACTATGATGTGATTCTACTCCCCAAGTATAGTTAAGGAAGTGGAATTAACATAATGAAACCAAGCTAAACTTCCACATATGCTACAGAACCTTTAGGAGCCAACCAACCCTTCCTGGTGATCAACCCCTGAGACCACTAGACAATTTGTTGATCTGGAACCTTATCTACTCCCATGAAAAAGTATGCATGTGACTGAGGCCTACCAATTTCTACCACGCTAAGGTATGCCAAGGACTGTGGACTTTCACCAGTAGTTTTAAGCCAACGACCCTGAATTATGAGCGACTTTTTTAGGGCTAGGTATCAGGCCACTTCCTAGAACTTGATGAAGCCTTCGGAAATGATAATCAACAATGGAATATGGCTACTAATGAAATCAATGGTACAAGTACTTGAACTGACCCCTACTAGCCATGACAGGAATTTCGTCAAACATGTCACAAGTATGTAATCTACTCATAACAATAGATCTTAGCATATGGGTATTATACTTATTTAAGAATCTTTAAGAAGAATTGATGGCTTATCACAATAGTTGAAATATCATATATTAATTCATATATTCATTATTCATTAATTTTATAATCAAAAAATGATGAGAGCCATAAATCAAGTCTGTCATAAAACATCCTCATAACCGACAAAAATAACCATCATATAACATCCATAAAAACCACATATCCACAAAATTATTTACCCATCAAATACAAGAGTAAAGAAGATATTATTAACATGTAAAAAAAGCAACTAGGTATGGGACTTCCACATACCACTTGACCATAGATTAGGCTGAAACAAGTCTCTCTTTCAGCCAAACACCCTCGCACCATATTCCAAGCATAAATGTGGGATCTCATGGAACAAACCAAACAAAACCAAACCAGGGATTCTAGAGGCCAAACCCCTCAACCACCAACTAGTTATTCCACCTTGCGGTCGGACATCACTAACCATCACCAGATTTTTCTCTACCCAAGCTATCCATGGCTCCAGAGTGTTTGTTCCAATGAGGGATTCTAGGACTAGTAACTCAACCCATAGTTTTTTCCAACCTTCCAGATCATTTGTCCAATCAAGGCTTCCAGGGCTAGTAACTCAACCCACCAAGGGATTCTAGAGCATTTTCCCAATCAAGGCTTCCAGGACTAGTAACTCAATCCAGGTTTTTACAAGGCTTCCAAAGAGTTTTTCCAACCAATGCTTCCAGGCTCTAATAACTTGACCAGTAGCCAAAGGAACATGTGAACCAACCACAAAAAAAAAAACTCACAACGCCATGGTTTTCCAGGAAATGGAAAGGCTAGGCAAACCAGTATTAATCTAGGAAATCCTCCATGCAAATGACTGGTCATAACCAAGAAACCAAATGCATATACCATTCATGTCAACACTAGTAATGAAATCATACATGAAACTCGATACCTGCAATCAAAACCCGATGTAGCTACTAATACCAATGTCCTCGTACGCTTTCCTGCTCTTCATTTTCCTTATTTCTCCAAATCCCAAGTATGCCACACTCCTCCAAGAGTGCTCCAAGAAAAATCTAAGTTTCCAAGAGTATGAGAGAGAGAGAATAAAATGAGAGCTCCAAAACTGAACTGATAAGAGTCTATCAATTGATCCTCAAAAGCCTTTTTTATTAATGAGGCCTCTAATTTCTTCAATTTGCCATTATTTTCCTCCATTTTCCTCCTCACATGAAACATGTGACCTTTCACCTTCCTTTTCTCCCATTTTCCATTATTTTCATAAATAAATTCTAAATAATTCCACTTTTTCTTTCCAGAGTCTATTCCATTGCCTTTGCAAATTTTAATAGCCATTAATTAATAACAAGTGATCCTCATCATTATGCTTTCGCCCAACATTCAACTTAGAATACATGTCCTATGATCATGGTTATTAGATTTCCTTTATTAAATTTATTACATGGATTTTTTACGAGGGTTTTTACACTAAGAATAAAAAATGGGGAGGTCACACCATTAATCAACACAACAAAAGAGAAAGTTTAAATAACTCATGACCCATCAATAAAATAAATGCATAATCCAATATGATTAAGAAGAAGCCTAAGGTAGATCTAACTGACATGGTCATAGAATTTTGATAAATCAATTTTAATCACAACACCTTTAAGATTGGTTGGTTTTAAACTATGTATACTTTCATGGGTAACCCCAATAGTTTCATGGAATTGTTTTCCTTCAATAAAACCATATTGTTCCTTTGAGACGAAGAAAGAAAGAATTTGCTTGAGCAGTAAAGAGATCGCCTTGGTAGTAAATTTATAAACTACATTGCATAGAGATAAAGGATGGTATTTTTTGAAATTTTAGGGATTTTCCACCTTTGGCATCAAAAAAATGAAAGTTGAACTAAAAGAAGGAAGGATTATATGATCCCTCATTGATTCTTTCACCACCGCAAGGAGATATAAAACAATAATATCTTATATAACCAAAAACAAATCCATTTCCCAACCATCAGAACCAGGGCTCTTATCCTTTTGGAAAATATATATGACTTTTTTCAATTCACCTTCATCGACATATGAAATCAATATCATGTTTCCATAATCATTTATGAAAATTGGGAAAGAAAGAAAATTACAAATAATTTCAGAAATGGTAGCTTATTCCCGTTCTTTAAAGATATGTTCAAAGTGATGTTTCCACATGTCAGATAAGGATGAGAATAGTGAAGCCACCTGACCATCCGATCTCTTAGGGACCAAATGTTATTACCCAATTTATGCCCTTTTATGAAACTCTAAAATTTGTTTTTGTTATTGTCCCCATTTTTAAGCCAAATGGCTTGAATTTTCAACCTCCATTTGGCTTCATGGTTTTCTATTTTTTTTCTTCCGTGACTCAATATGAAAGAGATCATCTCCTAATCAATTTGATTCATATCATTCCTCTTATATATAAAAAAAAACCCGAATTTGATGTTCAAGCTCTCTGAGATTCGTTGATTCAACCTATTTTTTTCCTAAGACCACTCTTTAGTTTTGTTTTTGATGCACTTCAAATTTTTAACAAAGTGTTTCCCTGATGATTCACCTAAAAAAGGGTCAAATGTGGTCAAAATATGTTAAAAATTTACATAAAATATTGATCATGCAGGTAATTCGAATTCATTTTAAGAGGCCTCGCAGGATTTTGAGGGGCACCTTTAATTTCCAAGAATGGTAGTGATCTAAAATCCCGACTACACTGACCCATTATTTAATAAAGACGAATAGGTCCATGAAAATTTTAGGCACAAAAAAAATCAAGTCTATTGGCTGCCCGATTTGACCCCGATCTCTTATTTTTCCATGTTGGCAAAATTTTAATTAGATCCACATGAATAAGAGACCAGATAGTGAGACAATCAATAAAGAAATTAGGCGGGGGGTCAATAGAAGCCCAATTTCCCTAGTATTTAGAAGGTCCCACAGAAAAATTTAAATAACCTCCAATGATTAACAAGGGACTATAAATGAAGTATTTGTTTGTATAAATATTCCAAAAAATATTCACTGTTATGATTGGGTCCATAAACATTTAGCAGAGTAAAGATAACCTTAGGGAGATTAGTTTTGATGATTATCTTAAGGGCAAGTCTTTTGGGAATACTTGAGATACCATAAAAATTAAGGAAATAATTTTCATTTGAACACATCTATGGGGTAAGAAACGTCTCTAAGGGAATCGTGAATCGATGATTATCTCCCAATTTCCATATTGACCTTGGCACGCTCCATGGATGTTGTGAAATTTTATTTTTTCGCCTCCCCCTATGATAAGACCATGAAATTTGAAGCTGTCCAAGACTTGTGATAGATGGATTTCAAAAAATTTCATTACAACAAGGATTAGGGTTATAGGAGGAAGAGCCACCCCCCAAAGAGCGAGAGTGGTTGGTGCAGGTAGAAGTAGACATAGAAGAAAAGTAAAAAAAAAAAAACTAGGAATAATAACAATATACTTGAGGGGGAATATAGGAAAGACTCAAATATAAGGAGATAGGGTCATAATTCAAACATGTAATGGATGTCACAAGTGTACATGAATTAGAACAACCATACTATGTTCGAACAAATGGGATGTACAAGGGGAAGAGAGATGAAGAGTACCTGGAAAAAATTGCTCCATAGGGGCCTAAGAACCACCATCCATGATCATTAGGTCTAAAGAAGGCATAACCGCAATTGACATAAGCTATTCAGATCTAATAAGAAGACTACATGTCTCCCCGCATGACGATGGCATCCTGATATTTGGAATTGAGTCCTCCCACAAGAAATATTTTACCCCATCCTCTATTGAAGGAATAACCAATTGACCATATTGGTGACAACGACGACACTTGAATGAGAAAAATTCATAGTCTAGATCCTGTATAAAACCCTCCTCCCCTCCAAGATCCATTTAAGCTAGGAGGTCATTCCTTAAGTTAACATTGATTAGAATTCTTACAACAACTATTTTTCCAGAGGCGAGATATGATGATTCATGTGCAAGATAGGTTCCAATAGAATTACCAATGTCCTAAAAGATTTCATATGCCCATAACACTAGTGGAAACCTCAAAATGTGAACCCACAAAGTTACTAAATCGGAATTCTCTCGATAATCATCCATTAAAAAAGTCCAGAACTAGAAAAAGACGGGGCAAGAGCCAATGTGCCAGACCCAGTTTTCAACCAATTGATTATCCTCCACTTTTGAAAAATTTAAATGAATCCATCCTTTAGCCAGAAGGTTCACACCCGAAGAAACCTACACAAGAGGATAAATTTCATTATCGACCCAACCTATGATGTTTTGAATAGAAAAATGACGGCCCTAAACTCAAACAACAAGAGATATTTTGGCTAGAGTTGAGACCCATTCCATCTTGATATCACCCCAAAATACCATAGAAAGTCATGAATGGATATAATTCCTAATGCGATGGGGCTTCTTAATAGGGCCAACCTTGATATATTTTGAATTTTTGCTCAGTATTACCTTCAAGTACCTGGAAGGGAATCCCTATGATTGATTTGAACCGATAGGAGGATCAACACCATGAGAAACAACTACAATACTCGAGCCAAACCCTTGTGGGTTTAGGACATGGAAGGAGTTAGCATATGTTAGAGGGATTGATAGTTGATTATCACCCACCAAACCAAGCCCAATAGATAAACCCATAACATATAAAAAGAAAATTCATCTGACTGATTAGGACCGACCAGATGGGAGTTTCTAAGAAGAAAATCCTAGAGTGAAACAAGTAGGGATGGGCCTGAACCCCATACTGGACTAAACAAACCTAGAATCCAACACTGAAATAAATCTTAGATGTTAGGTGTCCTCCATGAAGCTATAAGGGTATTATTGTTGCTGCAACAACGACCCTCCAAAAGTTCCTCCTTAGTAAAATTTGGAGCCTACATTAACTGTCATTCCAAGCTATCTTGTGCCACCTTGTTGTTTGTTCATGTTTTTCTACATGTCAACTAACCTTGCAATATTCCTAAGTGTCGCTTTTCCTCCTAGGTAAAATTATCCTAAGTGTCGTCTTCTTGTCTTTGGAAGCGCTTATGTTGTCTTTCTAAAGATATGAAAATCACTAGATTTCTTTGAATTAGTGTTATCTTTTCTTCTCTTGACATGCACATCACACAAATAAGAAAATCACATTTTTTTCTCATAGAAAAATCACACTTTTGAAACTTATCAATCACAAAAGTTGTTGTTGGAGGAAAATGCACCCTCCCAAGCATGAGTGCACTTCCTTCACTCAGTTGAGCATACTCTCAGTCAACAAGGAGAGTTCACTCCTTGTTATCAGTGACTGTTCTCTCTTGTTTCTCTTGCATGCACCCTTTTTGTTTGCATGTTGGGTGCACTCCTAGAAAACAAGAGGCCACTCCACTTCTTGTATCTAACTCTCACATCAATCGACAAGTGGCAATCAGACATGAACTTGATTTTCATGTGGATTTTATTTATAAACAAGCCCAACAAATCACTCATTCTCGTAATCATTGTTTATTCTTATTTGAGTGCATTCTCTTATCATAACTAGTTTTGTTTCAATCTTGATCTCAAGTGCGTAAATTCACCATAAGTTTTGCATAATGTCATTGTTTATTGCTTTTGTTGTTTTTAGTGGAATTTTTATTTTCCTTAGTGGAATTTTAGTTTATTTTCACTTAAATAATGGAATTTTCATCCATAATTCCTCATACAATTTTCATCTTGTTGTCATAGGTGGATTTTCTTATGATTATTTTCATTCCATGACTTTTCACCTTCTTTCCATGATTGCAACGAAACATATAAACACTTACAAATATTTTCTTTCACTGTTACTATGTTTAACACTTGTTGCTAGTCTTCACTCATTTATTTTTGAGCCACCCCAAGCAGAGCACACTTTTGGAAAGAAAAGACCAGTTGTCTACCAAAACTATGCCCAACAGAAGAAGCTCTCTTCAAAGTGAACTTTCAAGAAACAGGGACCCTTTGTCTTGGAAAACTACACCCAATAAGAAACTCACTCTAAAGAGCGCATAACACAGTGAGAAGACACAGTGGGCCATCCTTGATGATTTTCACTATGCCCTATGCCCTCCCTAGCTCTTCTTGAGGACACAACATACTATTAAGCATAAATGTGCTCCCTCCTTGTCTCTTGCTACTGCACCCTTTGCCCAAGAAATATATATCTTTATCTCTCTTTGAGCGCATAGAAAATCATCAAGCATAATTCAAGCCATCTTTATGTACTATATGTTGACATGCACCCTATTCTTTACCATGGCACAGTGTTCACTTCCAGTGGCTATTTAAGTCGCCTTGTCTCATCTATGATAGGGTTGTGCTCCTAGTTTTCCTAAATATTACTTAATAATTGACTTTCGAATAGTCTGTATGTGATAGCTAGGGAATCTCTTGAAACAAATTTTTACTCGCCATGAGCGAATTTCCACTTGCAATTTTTCCAAATACAAAATACACCACTCTCTCATCATCTACTGAGACTATGCCTCCCACCACCTAGTCAAAGGAAATATTAGAAGCTAGTACTGAGGAGGCAGTACTGGAAATTGTCAAGTTAACAGTCCTCATTCTTTCAAATACAGAATGTTTCATAAAAAAATCCTTTAAACCCTCATGGAAGGACATAGAATATGCTTTCATGAAAAATTGTTTCCCAGAAGACTTGGAAGGCAGATAATTTTAGATAAACATCAAGAGGTCCAGATTACAGAGAGTTGCATCAAGATTCCGAGTGATGCCTTATGTAGAAGCCATCGAATGGAACTTATCGCTCATGGATAATAATTTTTTTTTCATTTGTCGCGAAAGTGGGAATTATATTTCCACTTACCATCTACATAATATACATTCTTATTACAAGATTGTGAGGCCTAGACAGTATGTGAAATCTTATTTTTATAAAACTTGGGAAACTATCAATATTAAGGAAGTCGTTAAATATTGGTGCCAAGAGTCTACAAGATTATGTCATAGACCAAGTTAAATCTATCAGAATAAATCTTTGAGAAAGGTCTATCAATATCATAGTGATTTCCTACAGGTTGCATGGATGGAAGAATGCATAATAATTTGAGGAGAATTGGATTTTATTTCTCAATATGGTTGTCTCAAGAGGTAAAATTTTCAACTAGGCAGATAACCTCTCGCATCAATTGTAGCTTTAGATACAAAAGGCTAAGACAACCCGACAAGATAAGTAAGCACCATAGTTTTACATGTTTTCTTTTCTGATGGATGGTATTTTTTCCCGTTATGGGTTCAATTGGATGAAATGAAACTCAACCCCACAAGAAAAATTACATGTCTACTTTCATTATAGATTATTATCAAAAGTTAGTTTTAGAGAATTTTATGATAAGTTGGAAGCACACTTATTTTCAGTATTATACACAATGATCTTTGAGTCAAAACCTCATTGCATGAGATATCGGGTGAAGGAGGCACTCTGTGATATTTTTGATTGGTTTTCTTCACCATAGGGCACATACATCAGATATTTTCGGTGTCAGACATCCCCTCACCTTATGCTAAGGTATGTGACCAATAAGGTGGTATCACAAGAGGTAGCCTATCAGTTGAATAATGGATTGTCTACACAACTCTATAGGAGGAAAAAGGATCCTTGGCCCACTCTTCCTTTATGTGTCAAACTTTATGAGCTAAAGAGCCTTAAGGAAGCTAATTTTGAAATTAGACAACTCAACCTCCTTCACTTTGGAATGATGAACTTCCATATATATGATCCTAGAAAAGTATGCAAGAAAAATTGTGACAAGATACAATATACATGGCCATATGGACTTATGGATATACCAGAAGATGAGAAGTTTAAGAATTGGTACAATTATCTAAGAAAGAATCTTCTAGGAGATAAGGTAGGTCCCTCCCAGTTTCAAGAGGTACCCAATTTTCAGATGGATGAGATTCAACAAGAAGCAACTTCTCAAGTAGACACCACAACACCTAGGAAGAAGAATAAACATGATGTAGTGGAAGAGATAAGTAGATATTTTAAGGTTGATCCTATGATAAAAGTTGTGATTGAGGTAGATCAGTTGAGAAAACAAAAGGAGGAGTAGAACAAAAAGGTAGAAGAAGACCGCAAAATAGAAAATGAGTGCTTACAAAAAGAAGAATAATAAAAGAAGAAGTAAGATGACTTGCTAAATTTGAGAGGAAAGGAGGAGAGGAGAATAGAAGTAGAAGAGGAACTAAAAAATAAGTCATAGGAAGAATAAATGAAGGACATACATGAGCAAGAAGTTGCATAGATAGTGGAGGAAGAACATATGGCATGTGAATTAGAATCAGAATTGGAGAAGGAGGATCCTATTGAACCACATGAATATTAAAAATGCATTAAGCTTGAACCTCCTCTTATAGGTTGCCATATCCAATTTACTGAAATGGGAATTTATCCTCCACCAGATAACAGGGTCATGGATGTATCCAACTTTACCTTTGACCATATGAATAGGATGATTGTAAAAGAAAGGTGAAGGTACTTTCCATTGATCCTTCCCATCCAATTTTCATATCCACATAGAAGGTGATAACATCTAACACAAAAAAAAAAATCCTAGAGTACTCATGGAATCAAATGTGGCTTTCCTGAAAACAACTCAAGATAACACAAATTTAAGACTTCATACTCATAATTATGCCCGCCTTAGTGAATAGGAAGTCAACACCATTTTTTATTATGTCCAATTGCATAGTTATTTATATTCCTTGGCACAAAAACACAAAATATGTTCTGTAGGTTCACTTGGAGAGATAAGAAGAAATTACGTCATTATGTAGGAGATAAGTAAGTTTCTTGAAAAAAACCAAGCAAGAAACAGATCAATAAGGCTTGGAGATCACCAATAATACTATTATACAATGTAGAATTGAGCCAACCAAAGTTCACGTGGAGTTATCGTGGCTGTGGAATAGCATAAAGTTAAGATCCAAATCCATGTTATGATATGCTTTGGAGGTGAATATGTGACATGTTGCAGAGCTGCAAGACAGAGTCAAAGTTATCGCAATATATTTTAGAGCATGGAACTCCTATATCACAAATGAAATTCATGCTCAAGCTACTGATTTTTCATTTTCTTCTTCATGAGGATTTTTTTTCTTATTAGAGTTTTGTCTTATGTATCCATCATTTTAATGTAATTTTTTCTTTTATGAATAGATGTAGTGAAAACGAAGTCCAAGAGACACATGTGGAATGTGAAGAGACACATGTGGAATGTAAAGAGATACATGTAGAATATGAAGAGTCACTAGAATCCCGTATGTTAAGGGACTCAAAGAGTCACCAGGAAACTCAAGCGGCATTAGCATTTGTTATAAATGAGCCCTCATAACCCAAGAAAAGGGCTTGTAATTTTAGAGATTTTTCCTTGGCTTCTCTAGTGGGTTCACTTGGAGAGAGAAGAAGCAAGGATGTCATCATGTAGGAGATAAGGGAGTTTCTTATATGATCCAGGAAGGAAACATATCAAGAAGGATTGGTGATCCCCCGTAATATTATTCTATAGTGTGCATTTGAGACAACCAAAGTTCACATGAAGTTATCCTGGCTATGGAATAACATACAATCAAGCTCCAAATCCATATTATACGTTTCTTTGGAGGTGAAGATGTGATATGTTGTATAGATTCTAGTAATTTTCAAATATATCACAACATAGTTCAGAGCATGCCACTCCTATATTAGAAATGAACTCCATGCTCAAGATACTGATTTGTCCTTTTCTTCTTAATGAGGAATGTTTTTATTATTATACTTTTGTCTTATGTAGCCACCATTTGGATGTAATTTTGTCTTTTATGAATAAATTTAATGCAAAATAAGTCCAAGAGACACATGTGGAATGTGAAGAGACGCATATGGAATGTAAAGAGATATATGTAGAATATGAAGAGTCACATAGAACCCAATAGGTTATGGCAATCAAAGATTCATAATTAAACTCAAGGCTCATTAGCATTTTTTTATAAATAAACCCTCGTAACTCAAGAAAAGGGCTTGGAATTTTATAGATTTGTCCTTTGCTTCTCTAGTGGTGCATAAGGGAGACTATCGTTCTTTTGGAGAATCAATTTTTAGCTTCATGTACCACTATTGGATCCAGTGTTTCATCAATGTAACGATGAACTTGGATCTTTCATTAATTATCAGAATATATTGGAGCCACACTCTTTCATGCATATATTTTCAGTATGTGTTTTATTATACACACTTAATATAATGAAGTATTTCATTGTTTTAGATATGAATCTTGTTGGATGGGTGTTGTTATGTGCTTTTATGATTGTTGTTATATTGTGAACTAATTTTCAGTTTAACCAATTTATCCTCTCAATTATTATCACATATCTATTCTAGAATAGTACTAATAATTTTCTATTAACAAAGCTTACGCACTTTCTAACCCAAATTTAGGTGCATGATCCCTTGTGTATGTTCAAAAACTATGACATTATTTAAAGATCACTTGCAATGGTGGACGGATCTTATATCTGGATGGGGCTCATACACCAAATGGTAAGAGCTATAATTGGGACTTCACATCAGGGAGACCCCTTGTATGTTGGTGACATACAACACTGTCAACATCCTAGTGCTAGAAGGAGGACCAGATGACAACCTGAGCTCGTAAAGTATATTTGAGTCTCTTATCTCAAATGGATTCATCCATAATCATAATCTCGAGGTGATTTTCAAAATATATAGATATCTCATTCCCCATGGAATTCCTACATAACTTGTCATGTTTTAAGTTTGATGGAAAGGGAAAAAAAAACGTTATTGATTATGTGATTGAATTAATTCAATTATATTTTTCAAGATGGTTTTATTCTAAGGTATTCTTGCTCATTTTTCACCCTTACATTGGACCCTCATGCTAAGAAATGGTGTTATTCTTTACCCATTGCTTCTATCCATGATTTTAAACAACTAGTTAATGAGCTTCGTTATGTCTTCGACAAGTATGAATATGAATATGTTTGTAATAAAATTGATCAACTTAGTATGGAATCAAATGAATCTTTATAAAAATTCACCGAGTAATTTCTTCACCTATGTTATGAGTTTCCGAATAATTATGTAGATTGGGTATCTTTGGATGAGAAATTTTGATACTTGGTTAGGATTTAAAGAAAATGTTTTCATTTGGATCCACCTAATGTTCCTTACAAATATGGACCGCAATTTGAGGCTAGCATCCATAACACTACCCAGAATTTCCTGAGACTTCTCATAATGACAAAGATAAACATACAAAATTGAGTCAGAAACTTAACCTAGACTGAACATAACATACTAGACATTTCGTCAAACACATGGTAGACATGTAAGCTACAGGTCATGAATGCATATTTGAGTGTAAATATATATTATTTAGTTGTGAATCATCGAGAAGGTCTAATTCCCTCCCAAGTAGCTACAACCACACTTGTTAGAAAAGCATAAACAAGAGTCATACCTAGAAAATACTATAGAACCATGCTTATAACCAACATATAATTAGAATATTAACCATGATAGAATAACCACCAAAGGAACATAATAACAAGTAAAACTTCTAATGAGTCACAATATGAAAATAAATCTTATTAACTTATGCAAAACCAAACCAAGTTAGGGACGTACATGTACCACCTGACCATTGATTGAGCTTAACCAAATATTTCTTTCATCCAATCACCCTCATTCCATATTCCAAGAACGAATGTGGGATCTCATGGGATAAACCAATAAATAAAAAACCAAGGAATCCATAAGTTAAACCATCTCCACTCTCAAAGCCAAAATTGGTCAAGAGATCACAAACCAAACAAGCTTGGATGCCTCAAAATTCCTTCACCATACCTTGAGGAATTTTCTTTTCTCCACCCACCTGTAGAGGGCTTCCTGGATAAAACCATATCCTCCACCAACTCTAAGGAATTTTCCTAAGACCACCTCAACTAATTCCAAAACATTCATTCAATCCAAAGCTCAACAAATAAATGAATTTGATCACACCATGGCTTTCCAGGAAATGGAAAGGCAAGGCTAAAACCACTGTCAAACCTAGAAAAACCCATGCTAATGGCAACACATGAACCAAATAAAAAAATTTATGAACCATTCGTTCACACCTCAGCCAAGAAATCACACATGCAACCTGTTATCTACAAAATGCTCCTGCTGAAGCTATTGATCTAACCTTCTCCTTTCTTCCTTTTCATTCCTTTCTTGCTCTTTCCTCTCCTTTTCCTTCCTTTTATTTCTTGCTTTGTTTCTTCTCTTAGTTCTCTTTATCTCTTTCTCACTAAATCAGAAACAAAAATGACAAAGGGTTCTGTTGTAACTTTTATGGTTTTTCTAGGTTAGATATTGTAGAAGAAAAAAAAAAAAATGTTAGTTGTTGTAGAAGAAAAATGAAAATAAAAAAAATATTAAGCAAAATTAGAAACTAGAAAAATAAAATGAAAAGTAAAAAATAAAAAATGTTAGTCATTGGAAATTGCAAAGAAAGAGAAATAAATTAAAAAAAAATAGAACAAAAAATCGTATTAAATTTTTTTCCTTTAAAAAATAATTAGTTATCCATGTATATAGTGCGCTAGTCTAAATGTCACTATACTTTTCTTTAAAATTTTTTATATTATTTTAAGCTTAAATAAAATTAACCATATGTTTAATATGGTTAGTCAAAGTTGTAATAAAAATGTAGCGATGTGAATTTTTGTCTTACATGATAAAGTGTATGCAACAATGAATGGAGGAAATGTTGCTTGCCTAGATCAACGACTTCCACACCAACCCGCTCCCCCGTAGCCCTTCTGAATGGTATCCGACAAGGGTGGTCCGGGTAAGATGAATTCCAAAAAAACACCTCTGGAAATGTGTCATTTCCTCGTCAAATCTACACCCTCCACTTCAATCCCACTTACTGCTTGCAGCCCCCTCTAGGTCCTTCCAAAACCGTCTTTCCCCTCCATTGACTATTACACCATTTATTTCCACCACTCCATTGTCACCCTCCATGTCATCTCGCATACCAATTGCTAATTTTCACTTGTCCTGCATTCACCCATTGTAACATATCTTTTATAATGTATCTGTTTTCCCATTGCAATGTCATTTGACATTGAATTTTTCCCCATGCCAAAAATAATCGTTCAATTGTGGATATCTGTTAAAAATATAAAGCTTTTGTTTTGAATTCAAAAACAAAATTTCTGCATTACTTCCCTAGTACTTCAACAGTGCTGATCTATTCAAAGACCTCAGCATTATGGAAAAGGTTTTCATATAGTCATAGTGCCGCCAAAACAATTGTTCAAAATATTCAAGCGTCAATCTCACAGGTATTTACAATATGTTATCACTCCACCAGATCTCTGAAGGCTGAGAAGGAGACCAACAAAGGTAGCCACAGACCAATTTGACCTAGTATCTAGCCCTACTAGGATGAGAGGGATCTATCAATAAGATCACAATAAAAATGACTGGTTAATGGAGATTTTAGGCTAGGTATAGTAGGCTCTAGGGTTTGATTTATTTGGATTTGGTGCTATATGGTAAATTAGATCTAAGAAAAACTAGGTCAGGGCACTGAAAATCAGACTTGCAGAGATGTGATGGGGCAAGGTAGGCACAAAATTTAGCACTTTAAGGTATCCCGGTGAATGTGATAGATTGATAGGGTTTCAAAACAAGCATAGGAATTATGAATTCGTTTATATCAGAAGAAATTGAAACATAACTGTGATAATTTCTCCAAAACAAAGCATCAAAATAATGAATTATGCTTATCAAACTTATAAATAAATCACATAAGAGATGGAAATGAAATATGGAAGGAAAATTCCTTTCAAACATATGAAAACATAAGGGGTAACACTGCTAAAACATATACCACATGAATCCCACCACAATAGCTACAAATTCTATCTATTAGTTCTTGCCAAAAATCACTAAATACACTAGTGTTCAAAGATCAACTACAAAGCATCCAACACTTGTAATGAAAAATAAAATGGAAGATATAGAACAAAACAAACTTCTCCCCACTCTCAGGGGTCGAATCCATGACTTGTGGAGTTGTTCCCCAAAATCCTCAACTAGAATCCTGATGACTAGGGAGGTCAACAAACTCTCCCTTTTTGGGTGAAACTGATTCACTTGACCCAAAAATACAAATTTACTTGATGTATCTACATTTAGTAACTATAATAGACATAATTAAACTTGATTTACAAATTTGGATCAGTAAAATTTCATGAAATTCATCAACCAACTGAGAAAAACTCGAATTTCTGAAGGTGACAGGCAAACTGGAAATAGCGCAGCGTGAGTGCAAAAAGTGCAGTGTGCCCCTAAGAAAAGCGCAACATGACCTTTGAGTTGACTTTTGTTTGCCTTGATGAAGTCCAAATTGAGCTCAAGATAGCTCATTTGAAAGATGTTCCTATCTAGTTGTCCAAAATTTCCTTAAGAACTGAAAAATATGGAGTTAAGCCCTTGAAAAACCACTTTTCCCAAAAATGGTCAAAAAGTGCAATGTCTAGCTGAAAAAACTAGCAGAAAGGTGTTTTTATGATGTTTTTTAGCTTTTCCACCGGTCAAAAGATGAGATTTTTTATTTCCAGGAGTCAAAATGTGATGTAGAAGTCATAATATATCCAACCCAACTGATTTTTCATCATTTGGAGGCCTCCGAAAAAAGTGTAGTGTGGCCCATGCTGCACTTTTTGAAGTCTAACTGTGCAAAAGCTAGTAAAATGTGGCCAAAAACCTGAAATTTGTCAAAATATCCTCCAAAATTTCCCAAAATTGTTGTGTGAGGTCCTGATAAAGTGTGTTATGCAACCAAGGAGGCATCAAAAATAAAATGGAGTTTTCCCCTCTTCTTCTTGGTGATTATGGTTTCTTTTAGCTTGTTTTTCATTTGCTTGTATTTGATATTGCAGAGCTTGTTTCTAGTGTAGTAGTGGTGGGCCATGTGCCTCGTCATATTATTATCCCTGTTATATTTGTAAAGGATATTCTCTAGATGTATGTTTACTCTATCAAGCCAAACTTACCTATATTCATTGATTTCCATGGCAATCCTTATTTCAAAAGTGACTTCCTCTACAAGAAGTGCCTCCTTTTGTCTTTCTAGCTCCAATTCTCTTGGTCTTTTCCTAATGGTCTGGCCCTCATCCTCACTGATAAATTCTCCTTTTCCTTTGACGTCTTGCGTATTATCCTTAAATAAGTCCTTTTCTAAGAGTATTTTATTTCCTTCAACTGTTTGTTCTCTTGCTCAAGGAAGGAGATAACAAACTTAGACCTTGACAGATTGTCTTGTAGCTCTCTGATTTTGGCATATTTTTCTTTGATGACTAGGTTTAGGGTTTCCTTATATTCATCTTGGGACTCCAAGTCCACCATCTTAATGTCATGGTGAAGGGCTTCTTTCTCTTGGACAATTGTCTCTTGCTTCGTATAATATCCCTTCTTTTTTGATGTAGAAGGCAAGGCCCCTTCCATAATTTGTTGAGCAAACACTTTCCTGTTTCCTCTCTGATAAGTTCTGACCTCTTTTTCCTTTTTTATCTTCTTAACTGCAACCCTGCTAGATAACCCAACTTATGTTTTTGTAATTGGTGTTGATGGTGGAATAGGTCTAGCAGGCTGCTTGGAAGGAAATGTGAAGACCTCTGCCTCAATGAAAGTTTCCCATGCAATGTTCAACTATTTGAGATGGTGAAGAACAGTGATTTTGATAAGTGAGTGATGGAAAAGACTGTTCATTTGGAGCTCATATTCTCTATGTTATACCTTGTAGGCCATATTATCAATGATCCTATACAAATAATAGGGAATGTTGAGAAGCTTCACCCTAGTGAAATGCATGAGTAACCTGACGTGGTAGTTGTAAAGTCTAGAGAATATTCCCTCTCAAGTGAAATACTTCATTATGATTTTCATCATGGGAGAAAACCTATCAAGTAGTTAACCAAAAGGGAAGATTTTCTTGATGTTATATTTGTATGATGCTTTGAGGTAAGCTTGATACAAATGGGCATCCAATTCCTGAGTTTTGAACCACTTTTCACCTACATTAGGTATCCATGTTGCTGCTGCAATAATATCTTTTGAAATGGTGAATGTCACCCGTGCAATGGTGACTTGGTATTTCTGGGGGTTTATGATGAAGATTCTATTCAAATCTGGATGGCTTTACACTCTTTGGACCATTTCACAAAACTCAAAACAACCCACATGTTAGAAACATTTGACCACTAGGGTTGATGACATCAACTCACTTGTGTCTGATGGCTCAAACCTTTAGATTCTCCCTCCTTTTTTGTAGGTGTTTCTCTCTTCCTCCATGGTATTTAGTTTGATATAAACCCTAGGGGAGAGGGGGAAGGAAAAGGGAATTGGACAATCATGGGATTAGGGGAGTCGATATAAGTCTACAAAAATTTAGGGAAGGGTATAGGGGAGTTAGGAACCTTAGGGAGGTGGAGGGGAGTTAAAATGACAAGGGAAATGGACTAGAGAATTTAATTAAAGTGGTATAGTTTAGCCGACTAGAAAAGCGCAGCGTAGGGGTAGGTTTTTAGGGAATATGATTTAGGAGTGGGGAATGAAGGGATGTGAGGGTTGTGATGGATGATTAAGAGTGTGAGGGAGGTAAAAAAATCTAGGGGAAAGTGAATTTACCTTGCAAACTTGAAAACTAGGGCTAGCCACTAAAACACAACATGGAGAACTGTTGGCAATATGATGCTGAGTGTTGTCCTTGATGGCAACCCACTTGATGAAGATGATGGCAACCTACTTGATGAAGTTGTCCCTGATGGAATATGTCTTGATGAACTTGTTAAATGATGTAAAACTGATGGAAGGAATGAGTACAGAAGGTAATGATGGAAGGAATGTCAGTATGTGCCAGAACATGATGAAAAGAGTATGTCTCAAGGAATATGCGGATTTTTCTAGGAGAAGTCGCGTATGCACGCGGGAAATAACGTTCCAAGTCGTGTATGGGAAAAAGCGCTCATAAAGTGTAAAACCAGGGGTAACCACCATAGTATTGACCCATTGTATTGAGTAATGATTCGTCTATGTGACCCCGCCCAGGAATACCATCGAAAGTAATGTGGTTTTGACCCATGGTATTGATAAAGGGTAAACCTATATAAGGAGAAGGAAATCATTGTGAAATGAGTGTGCAAGATGTCTGAGCTTGAATGAATACTTCTCTCTGAAGTATATCTGAATGGAAAGGGTAATAGTTGAATGATAGATCTACAAGCATGATGCCTGAAAGAAATAATGAAGAAGTGAATCCTGAATACGAAATGTCTTTGTATTTGCTAGATACGGTATGGAATACGATTAGATGAGATAAGTGAACATCTATGCAGCAAGTAAGGTAAAATACGTAGTGATGTATACATTACGAAGAGTACAACCTAAATTTCTGAAGAACTATACGCTAGTTTGCCGCAGAGTAAGCGCGTATATACGTGGGTTTGCTGAAGATAAAGTGCGTATGGGAAGTAAAATTAGCTTTGTAATTTGTATAGAAGTATACGCTGGTTTGTATGTTCGAAGGCGCGTATATACGCGGTATCAGTGAAAGGAAAGCGCGTATGCAAAACTAGGGTTTGCTGAAGTATGAGTATGAAATATCTGATTTGTTCTGTTGTGTTACTACTATCTGTCTGGGTTATCTGAATTGACAAGTATCTGTTGATGATGTATGTTTGAGCTTAAAAGTATGGAGTGGGTCCAGTCTGAAAATATGATGAAACGTCGCCTGCAAGTTGTGTTCTAAAGGAACCTTTGGATCCAGTGTGAAAATTGATGAAACGTGGTCCATAGAGGTGCTGAGGGTTGTAGCCTTCAGTCAGGGGGGTTGTAGCTCCCTTCCAGGAGAGGCTGGTAAACGAGATCAGGGGGTCGAAGCTCCCTTCCAGGAGAGGCTGGTAAACGAGTCAAGGGGTTGGAGCTCCCTTCCAGGAGAGGCTGGTAAACGAGCGCAGGTGGGTGCCTGCGTGCTGGTAGGAGGCTGCGCCAGCACATTTGTTGTAAGATTTTTTCTCTATAATAAAATATTGAAGGCTAAGCAACTGCAGCGGTGGTTTTCTCTCGACTTGGGTTTCCACCTAAAATCCTGGTGTTCATGTGTGATGCTTATGTGTGATGGTTTATTCTGTTCTTACTGCACATGTTTACTGTTTATTGAACATCTAATGAATGAATGATGGAAAGATATAAGTGAAAAATTAATGGCATAATTAGATCTCTGTGTATACGCGAGTTTTATGAAGGATATCCGCATGTATACGCTAGTTTGGTTCAGCAAAGTAGCGTATGGGTTTTAGAGAGTGAAAAAGTAAAAAGTTCTGAGTATGCCCTAAATACTGATTCACCCCCCCCCTCTCAGTATTTTTCCCAACAATTGGTATCAAAGCAGGTCCTTGTGCAGAAGCTTGATCGCTTAAAGGAGACCGTCACAATGGGAAGTCATGAAGGAGCATTGTCTTTAAAGCCACCTCTGTTCAATGGGAGTAATCTGTTATTCTGGAAGATACGAAGAAAAGCATATTTGCAAAGTCTTGGTGCAAAAGTATGGGCAATCGTGGAAGGAGGTTATTAGTATCCGGCAAGTATTCCTACTGATGCAGCAGAAAGGAAGAAATATGAAGTCAATGCCAAAGCAGTCAATGTTTTGTTAGGAAGCATGTCTGAACCAGAATTTGCTAAAGTGATGCAGCTAAATTCAGCAAAAGAAATATGGGACAAAATCATTCTGAGCTATGAAGGAGATATAAAGGTAAAAAGTGCAAAACTCCAAACCCTCGGAATTGAATATGAAAATTTGAAGATGCATAGTGTTGAGAGTATTGCCAGTTTCTTTTTACGTCTAGATGATATTGTGAATCGTATGAGAAGTTTGGGTGAAACCATAACTGATACTACTCTGGTAGAAAAAGTCTTAAGATCTTTGACTTCAAAATTTGAGTCAAAAGTAGCAGCTATTGAAGAAAGGCAAGATCTGAAAACCCTTACTATTGTTCAACTGCATGGTATTCTGACTGCTTATGAAATGAGACAAGGAGGTCCCTCTCAAATCAAATAAGTTGCTTTTAAGGCATGTGCTAAAGGAAAATAAAATGAAGTTGTCAAGGAATCAAGTTATATATCAGAAGAAGAAGAAGCCAATTTTGTAAGGAGACTCCAACTAGGTACTGGAAGATTCAAAGGTAAGCTACCCTTCAAATGTTTTGATTGTGGAAGAGTTGGTCATTATGCTGCTAAATGTCCTTATAGAGAAAATCATGATAAGGAGAAACAATTTGCAAAGGGAAAGAGTTATTATGCAATTGAAGATGACATGTCAAGTGAAGATGAAGAAGATTATGACCAAGAACTAAAAGTGCTCATGGCAAAGAAGCAAAAGAAGAAGGCTACTCAAAGAAAGGAGATATCTCAGAAAACATGTGCAGCAGAAAATGAAGAAGATGAAACAGGTATTGATTATTGTTCTTGTAATCCACTTTCTTGTGCATGCAATGATGAAGATAGTGAAAATAACAGTATAAGTCCAGAAGAAAATCTTAAGATCAATGATGAAAGTAATTATTGGGATCAATTCAAAAGGAAAGAATCTATATACAAAGATGTGATCTCTAGAATGAATGAACAAATAGAAACAATGAAGGGACAGATAGGCAAGTATCAAGGGTTGTACGCTCATGCAACCAATCAAGGTGAAAAACTTGAAGCAGAAATCATCTCTCTGAAAGCAGATCTCGAAGCATCAAATAAGAAGATTGAGGAACCTCTACTATCATTTGAAAAGGAAGGTCTTGAAGATGAAATCATCTCTCTGAAAGCAGATCTGGAAAAGTAAAATAAGAAGAATGAAGATCTACTACAAACATTTGAAGAACAAGAAAATGGGCTGAAAGAAGAAACCTTGAAACTGAATGAACAAGTAGAAGAAGGAAGAAGGGTTGAAGAAAGTATGAAGCAGCAATGCCAAAAATTGGAGGTTGAGGTAAACATTCTCAAAGGTAAATTAGAAGAAAAAGATAAACTTTTGAGGTTTCAAGATAGTACTAAGATTCTGAACAATATTCTTAGTAATCAAAGGTCTCCTTCTATCAAACTTGGTCTTGGTTTTCATGAAACAGTTAAAGGAGAATCTAGTTCACAAGGAAGTGCTAAAGATTCAAAGGATGACAAAGCAAAACCTGAAGTGTTGAAAGAAACAAAAGGTCAACCAACAATGATGAATTATCGAAGGAAATCATTCAATAATGTTGAATGCCTTAAATGTCATAATTATGGGCATGTTGCAGTAAATTGCAGGAGCAGATTACTCAAGTCACAATCAAACAGATTCTATTCAGAAAGGTACTCTGGTTGCTTCAAGGGATATTGTTTTTCATGCAGCAAGTATGGTCATAAAGCATCTGATTGCAATAGAAGGAAGAATAGAGAAACACATTATGATTCTTATGCTTATTTTTTTGGTCACATAACATGTTATGCTTGTAACAAGTATGGACATGTGGAAAAAGAATGCAGGATGAACAGGTTTGAGAAATTGGACAATTTCCAGCACACTAAAATAAATTTCAAACAAAGCTGGAAAAGGAAGGAGGACCGGTCAGAAACATAGGGAATTCTGACCCTACTGCAGTCATCAGCTTCTGAAGCTTACTTATCTAAATGACTGCAGGAGAGATGTGAGATACATTATAGGGATTAGTAATGTATCATCACAGGGGGAGCAATGTATGATGATTTTCATGGTTGATTTGGTTATTCTGGTTATGTTTATTTCTGACAGATCATTTGATGCAAAGAAGATAGGTACAAGAAGGAAAAATTCAGGGGGAGATGGAGGAATGTGAAATTTCCTATAATTCACTTTCCATACGCGGGTTCGATGAACTAAAGCCGCGTATACATGCGAGTTCCATCAGACATAGACGCGTATTCATTTATGATAAGAAAATTTGTTTGACAGCTGAAGATCAGGAGCACAGTTCAGGGGGAGCATCAGTCTGACTACTGATGATTGTATTATTGGCACTGTATCTGATTATTTCTCAGTTCTAAATGATAATGAAATGATACATGGTTTCTTATGATGAAGTTTATGGATGAGCCCGGATTTCTATTTAATGAAGAGTATCTTTTGGATGAGATGGAAGTCTTATGATTCAGAGATATGGACAGATCTTGCAGAGATTGTTACTGATGACTTGCTATTGAAAGTGTTCAGGTTGCACAAGCTAAGGAGGAGCCTTGGTCATATGAAAAGATGTTTGGATGCACATGTTCAGGGGGAGCACTAGCTTAACTGAGTATAATGCATTGTTGGCATTATGATGGTTCTGATATATGATCTCTCTTTTGAGGTCTTTCTAGTATTGGTCATGAAAAATCATATTTGTAATTTGATGAAAAGGTCATGATGAGACCCATGATGTAAAATTGTAATATTCAGTCATGTAAGGACTTGTTCAATTTGTAAACCCACTTGGTTGGGTAGTTGAGTCAAAATTGTAAACCCACTTGGTTGGGTAGCTGAGTCAAAATATGTAAACCTACTTGGTTGGGTATTTGAGTCTCATATGTAAATCCACTTGGTTGGATATTTGATGTATGTATGAGTCATTGGTGATAGGAAGGTCATATTGTCATGTACTTCATTGAAAAATATGTTTGAAGATTTAGCATGAACTCTAGGGGAGCATGGTCACTTCAGTATACATCAGATCTGCAGAGCCCTTCCTTGTGTTGGTTTTGGTCCGCCCTTTGCCCTTGATGTCAAAGGGGGAGAGTGACATGGTGTTTGAATAAAGAGAAAGAATGGTGTCAAGAGTGACATGGTGTCATTGTATTCTTAATGTATCTATCTGTTGTGATGATCAAACACCATCGTGGTTGCCATCAAGTCCAAAGGGGGAGATTGTTGGCAATATGATGCTGAGTGTTGTCCTTGATGGCAACCCACTTGATGAAGATGATGGCAACCTAATTGATGAAGTTGTCCCTGATGGAATATGTCTTGATGAAATTTTTAAATGATGTAAAACTGATGGAAGGAATGAGTACAAAAGGTAATGATGGAAGGAATGTCAGTATGTGCCAGAACATGATGAAAAGAGTATGTCTCAAGGAATACGCGGATTTGTCTAGGAGAAGTCGCGTATGCACGCGGGAAATAACGTTCCAAGTCGCGTATGGGAAAAAGAGCTCATAAAGTACAAAACCAGGGGTAACCAACATAGTATTGACCCATTGTATTGAGTAATGATTCGTCTATGTGACCCCGCCCAGGAATACCATCGAAAGTAATGTGGTTTTGACCCATGGTATTGATAAAGGGTAAACCTATATAAGGAGAAGGAAATCATTGTGAAATGAGTGTGCAAGATGTCTGAGCTTGAATGAATACTTCTCTCTGAAGTATATCTGAATGGAAAGGGTAATAGTTGAATGATAGATCTGAAAGCATGATGCACCTATGAAGAAATAATGAAGAAGTGAATCTAGATCTGAAATGTATTTGTATTTGCTAGATCTGTTATGGAATGATTAGATATGAGATGAGGCGAACATCTGTCTGAAGTAAAGGGTAAAATCTGTGTGATGTATCTGTTCTGAAGAATTGCAATAACCTAAATGTCTGAAGAACTATACGCTAGTTCGCCGCAGAGTAAGCGCATATATACACGGGTTTGCTGAAGAGAAAGCACGTATGGGAAGTAAAATTAACTCTGTAATTTGTACAGAAGTATACGCTGGTTTGTATGGTCGAAGGCGCGTATATACGCGGTATCCGTGAAAGGAAAGCACGTATGAAAAACTAGGGTTTGCTGAAGTATGAGTATGAAATATATGATCTGTTCTGTTGTGTTACTGCTATCTGTCTGGGTTATCTGAATTGACAAGTATCTTTTGATGATGTATGTTTGAGATTAAAATTATGGAGTTGGTCCAGTCTGAAAATATGATGAAACGTGGCCTGCTAGTTGTGTTCTAAATGAACCTTTGGATCCAGTGTGAAAATTGATGAAACGTGGTCCATAGAGGGGGAGAGGGGTTACGAAGCCTTCGAGGACGGGGGGGGGAGCTCCCTTAGGAGAGAGGCCCATTAAGCGAGATCGGGGTTGAAGCTCCCTTCCCGGGAGAAGGTGAGTAAACGAGTCGAGGGGGTTGGAGCTCCCTTCCGGGAGAGGGTGGTAAACGAGCGCGGGTGGTGCACATGCGCGAGTAGGAGGGCTGCGCCCGGCTTTGTTTGTTGTAAGATTTTCTCTATAATAAAATATTGAAGGTGAGCATAAGCTAGAAGTGGTGGTTTCTCAGGCTGCTGGGTTTCCACTAAAATCTTGGTGTTCATGAGTGATTCTTATGTGTGATGGTTTATTAAATTAACTACGCACATTTCTGTTTATTGAAAATCTAATGAATGAATGATGGAAGATATAAGTGAAAAGTGTGGCATAATTGAATCTGTGTATACGCGAGTTTTATGAAGGATATCCGCGTGTATATGCTAGTTTGGTTCAGCAAAGTAGCGTATGGGTTTTAGAGAGTGAAAAAAGTAAAAAGTTCTGAGTATGCCCTAAATACTGATTCACCCCCCCCCCCCCCTCTCAGTATTTTTCCCAACAAGAACAATGGAGGGGTTTCACACTAAAATTATGAGATTGAGCTGCAAGGAGGGGCTTGTTGAATGTAACTTACTTGTCCATAGATGCTTGACACATTGACAACCTTCAAAAGCCTTCAAAACTTGGTTGCATGCCTCCAGGAGAGAAAACAAAAATTCACTAGAAAAAGCACAATAATCATAAGGAAACCACAGTGAGAAAAAGAAAATCATAGCAAGCTAAGGAAAAGAGCAAGGTTCTCCAAACAAGTACAGCGCTGCACCGGAAATTTGATTTCTTGAAGTAAAAATTTTATTTTTGAATTTGGCAAGTTCGGAGCTCAATGCTGAAGAGTAAGAATGAATGTATTTTGGTCTTTTAGGGCCTTTAAAACTTGGATTGAAATCATTAAATGATCATGGACCCACATTTTCCTTTTAAAAAACAACCTTTCATTTGATTTTTCTTTTAGCCTTGAACTTGATCATTTGAACTTTGAACTTTTGGTGGCTTTGGAACATTGAACTTCTTCCTGGAACCTTGAACATTTTTTGGTGGAACTTGAGCATTTTCAGCTAGTTGGAACTTTGAATTACTTATTACAGATTTAGAACATAAAATAACACTTTTTCTTTGAAATCAAATTCATTGATGAAATTACATTATTGTCACTCCTCCACTTGCTGAAATTTTATGCATGGAATGATGATTTGATGACCTTGGAACCCTAAAGACATAATGAAGACTCTGGACTGAATGAAACCATGATAAATATGAATTTAATGATGATGACAACTTTTGAATGATGGTACACTCAGCTAAGATGTGAAATGAACCAGCAATTAGTAAAAATTTGGGAGTAACAACCGACCTAGATCTACATCCATTAACCAAATTTTTGAATGATGACCTAATGAAATGACAAAAAATTTACTTAAGGACCCTATTAGAACATGATAAGAGTCCATTTTATCACTGCTGATAGGATGCAAAAAATGAAACTAACATTGGCTCCAGCTGGGGATGACAACTCCTTGGAGGTGTCAAGAACATCGTAGACCAAGTAGCCTAACCATTGGGCATGGAGTCAAAAGCTAAAAACTAGACTTAATACTAAAAAATTGATATAATAAACTGACTCAAAAATGTACTAAATTGACTTTGAATAAACTTTTAAAACAACATAAAACCAGTGAAACTTTATGGCCTTCACCTTGGACTCCAAGCTCCGATGATTCTCTGCTTCACACTTTGCAGAAAAATTAAACTGATATATACAATGGAATTGGGAAATTTTCATAAATTGAATCAGAAAAGATAATGCTTAAGGAGCCTACCATTGAATTTTCCTCCTAAGCAATCTTCTCCATTCATATCTTCCAATAGGAAAGTATGTTGTTCGTGAGAGGCTGAAATCTTGTATGGTCCTTTCCAGAGGATCTCAAATTTTCCGAGCTTCCCTTTTTCCTCATTTCTAACATCCCACCGGAGGACCACATCTCCAATCTTGAAAGTATCCACCTTTATCTTGTGTTCATATACCTTATTAATATTTTCATGAAGCTTTGAGGTGTTATAAAAGACCTCGTCTCTTGTTTTTTGAATATGGATCATTTGATTGATCCGGTGTTGTACATAATTCTCTTCACTTCCTGCTTCTTGTAACAACTTTATAATTGGGACTGCAAGTGATGTAGGAAAAAAAATATCTACTCCATTTACCAATTGAAAGGAGACATTCCTATTTATTTCTTACTACTCACCCTATCAGCCCATAAAGAATTAATAAGATTTTTATGCCAGTTCTTTTTGTTTGCCTCCAAAATCTTCTTTATAATATTCATCAAGGATTTATTATAAGATTCTTCCAAAAAAATTACCTTGCGGATAATACGTGATTGAGTGCCCCAATTTAATGTTGTACTTGTAACAAAAATCAACCATTTTCTTCGACTTTAATGCGGCCTCATTGTATGTAATGATCTTATGAGGAAAACCAAAAGGAGACAAAATTTTAGTCTCCAAAAACTGGATAATTACTAAATATGTTGCTTGCGTCATTGGGATCACTTCGATCCATTTGGTGAAGTAGTCTGTAGCTGTTAAAATCCATTTATGTTGTGTTGATTATGCAGGGTGAATCTATCTGATAAAGTCGAGGACCCACTACTGAAAAGGTGCTTTCACAAAAATAGGCTCCAAAGGTAATGGAAGAAGCTTTATTTTACCTTGAAATACCTGGCACTCATGGAAACTCATCGTTGTTTCATATAAATCTACAAAAATATTTGGACAATAATATCCAGCCCTCAACACCTTATTAGTTGTGGTTTTCCAAAACAGGTGACCTCCACAATCTCCCTTATGGAAATCATTCATTACCTCTTTGGCTTCATATTCTACTAAACAGTTCAGCAACACACCTCCTGGGTCTTTCCAATAAAGAGCATTGTCAAAAATGAAGTATTTATAAGCCTTCAACTAATGAACTACCCTTACTTTTAGACATGACTAGAGGAGGATTTAGATCCTAAAGAAGATATATGATGTCAGAATACCAAGGGGATGAGATAAAAATATCAAATACTTGTACGAGTGTGCCTTCCTCTTCATCGGATAAAACTGAAATGAGGTTGATATCAAGAGCATGTAAATTTGATTCAGCCATGAGCTTGGCTAATCCTTGATCTTTGATAAGATTTGTGGTCTTGATCTCGAGGTCATATTCCAACATTGCTGCTATCCACTTCCCTCTTCTACCTTCTGGACCAGTCTGCATAAGAACATCCTTGAATGTTGCATTGGGGACATAAGATTGAATATGTGAATGAAGGATATATACACGGAAGTCCTTCAATGCATTTACCAGGGCCAAGGCTTGCTTCTCAATTATGTTATATCTAAGGTCTACATCCCTGATGGTATGGCTGAAAAATGCAATGGGTTGATTGGCCTTATCCTTCTTTTGCATTAAAACCGCAACCAAGGTTGTTTGGAGGCAAATGAAAATATGATAAAATCAATTGAGTAATCTGGGCTTATTAGAATATGAGTTCTAGTTAAGGAAAAATTCATTGAATTAAAATAATTTTTGGAATCCTCGGACCACTATACCTCATTTTCCTTCTTTATCATATTGTTCATTTCTCAAATATGCTCAACAAGATTTGGAATAAATCTCCTTAATAATTTCATCTTACCATTGAAATATTGGATTTCTTTCTTGCTGCATGGAAAGTCAACTTTATGAATAGACTCAACCCGAGAAGGATCAATCTGGATATCATATTTGGAGATGATATGACCGAGAAGCTTGCCTTCCTCCATGGTAAAGAGACTCTTTTTTGGATTAAGAGAAATCTCTAATTTCCTACATTTCTCAAATACAATTCTCAAATTATACAAATGCTCATAATTGGAATGAGAGAAAAGTGTCAAATAATCAATATATACAACTAAGAAAACATCCTTCTCATCTACAAAGGCTATGACCATCGCCCGCTGAAAGGTGGCCCCTGCATTCTTGAGTCTGAATGGCATCTTAGCATACTTGAATGTGCCCCAAGGTGTCATGAAGGCAATTTTGTCTTGGTCCTTCTCGTGCACTAAAATCTAATTGTATCCTAAATATCCATCAAGAAGTAACATTTGGGAAGCCCCAACCACTCTTTGTAGGATATGATCCATCTTGGAAAGGGGATAATTATCTTTTAGAGACACATTATTTAAGTTTCTAAAATCAATGAAAAACCCGATTTCTCCAGTTTTCTTCCTTACCGGAACTAGATTTGATACCTAGTCAAAAAATTTGATGGGAACAATATTGCCAGCCTTAAAAATTATGTTCACCTCCTTCTCTATCGACATGATCAACAACCTTAGGTTGATTCTTCTTAGCTTTTGTCTGAAGGGCTTTTGGTCAGAATTGATTGGAATGGTATGCTGAATTATATTCTTATCATAAACTTTCAAGGCTGCATAATCCCAAGCAAATACATCATAAAATTTAGACAATAAAGAAATGTATTTATCTTTTACCTTACGAGATAAAGACTTGGAGAGTTTGACCGTCTTATTTTTTTCAGTTGTTCCGATGTTCACATCCTCAACACCTTTCTCGGTAGGAACCAAGGTCGGCTTCCTAGCAACATCATCCTGATCAAAAAATTCTTACAAAGGTATAAGACATCTTGGAATATTGTTATCCTTCAACCATAATACATCAACCTGAGTGGCTTCGATTACTTGATCATCTTTTTCATAACCTTCATAAATAAAATAATTCTCAAATTCACCTTCATTTTGCAGAAAATTGTTTACCTATTTGTCATCCCAAAACACTCGCCAATACCACAAGTTATCAGGGATAGTTGGCCGATGTTTGACATGAATTTCAAAGTTCTTTTTAGAATATATGGGAATCTTGAAATTACTTGCTGCTATAGCAAGTGAATCTACCATAATATTCTGACTTCTCAGTACCACTGACGATGTATATTCAGGAAACATCTTTAGGATATCCAGTACAACATTTCTATACACTCTCATTTGTGGATGCTTGGCCTGGTATTCCCCTTTTACCTGTTTAATCACAAGTTCGTAGCCGCCATAAACAAAAATTCTTCTTGCGCCCAACTTTTTTAGGATTTTGAGGCGGTGATCAATGCCTTGTACTCAACCTCATTGTTAGGACTATCGAAAACCAACTTATATGAAAATAATATTACACTTTTTGGAACTTTACCTTCGTGATAAAGAGGACTACGGATCCAAATTTCAATGCATGCCCCATATTTCCCCAAGGCACCATCAAAATCCATGGTCCAAAGGCCATTCTCATCATCGAGATGTTGGAAATCTATATTATGTTCTATCTCATCATTTCGGGCCACTTATTCAATCTGTTCTGAACCTTTTTCTAGCTTATCTCATGACTGCTCTGAAGAACTAGGCAGGTTTCCTTTTCCCTCATGTTAAAATGCTCTGACACTATTGGAAATTTCAGGAATTTCTTCTACTTCTATGAGCTGACTATCTACATCATTCAATCCACTATCATTAAATAAAATAAATGATTCAAGATCTGTATGTACAACATTAATGGGATGATTTTTGGGTTTCTCTTTGCTGGTAATCATGTATTTCATCTTCTTTTCCTGGTACAACTTCCTCAATTTTCCGAAAACCGGGATGGTAGCATAAGAGAAATCTAGTTGCAAAGTACCTCTGAACTTCGTTCCCCAAGATCTTGACAGCAATATACCAAGCCGTGATGGTATATCAGCTACCACCACATCTATCAAGACATTCTTTGCTAGGATTTGTTCAAGGGAAACTACCAAATCCTTTATGATACCAAGACATTGAACTCTACTAGAATCAAATGAATACAAAGCATGGTAAGGACAAGTTATATCTAGGCCCAATTTCTCCATAATGGCCTTCGAAATCAGGTTATGGGAAGCTCCAGAGTCGAGCATGGAATTGTGAAGGATACATTGATGAATTCTTAGACTCAAATAGAATGGGGGAACTTCACTATCTTCTAACTGACCATCTATGGATGGACCAAAAATGATTTCAAGTTGGTCATCTTCAACATTTACCATATCAGATAAAGGATCTACTTTCAACATTTTGGCCACGTGAGATCTATATTGATTTTTTTTGACAATTTTAGTTAAAGGGATAGAGACTTTAACTTAGAGATTTCAGTTTCTAAGCTAAAGGGAATGGACTTATCTACCTCTTTAATGGCGGTGTCTCTTTTTTCGAGCTGAGCCTTTGTTGTAGTTTCCTTTTTCTAAATTTATTTTTCTTTGCTCGGTGTTCTTATAGATGGCTGATTAATCTTGCTCTGATTTGCAACTGCAGGCTCCTTTCCTTTGTTCTGATTATCTTGATGATTTTTCTTAGGATGAGTATATTTTTGTTGGGATGCCCTCTTCTGAATAGGAATGAATGGGGCATCTCTACTTCTCAATGAGTATTGCCTCTACTGTGAGCTGAGTGCATTTAAATAACCCCATTGATAATCATCGGACTCAACCTCCAACTCATGATCATTGGAAAGTATGTAATCTTCATCCTTAGGCAAATATGTCTTCTCAACATATTCTTCATCCTCTGTCAAAAATATACGCTGGCCATCTACTGTAAAGAAGTGATTTTCTTCCACAATATAATCTTCTTCTTCTTCTTCAACCCCTTGAGCATAATTTTGCTACAAGGGTGTCCGAATTTTTTGTTGATGTGTTGTCTGCTCAGGATCCCTTTGTTATCTTTGTTTGATCCTAAACTGAGGCTATTGTTGCTGTCCTCTGAGGTTAGGTTTTCTAACTTGTGCTTCCAACTATCTTTCTGTAATGGAAATTCTTTCAACCATTCTTTTTTCTGTCCTTATCAAAATATCCAATTTTACCTCAGAGGATGAGGATGTTTCTTCTTTGATTGTTACCTTTCTCTCACCCTTCATCTTTGAATTTTTAATAGACAATTTTTCTTCCACACTGACTGCATTCATTTTCATGTCTTCTAGTGTTGCAAGGTTTCTCTCTCGGATTTGGTATTCCATATTTGGATTAAAGGCATCCGAATAGTGCAAGAGATCCAAACCTGTATGAGGTTTTATCTCATTTGGAATTGAATTGTACACTCGGTTGAAATGAGCACTGAAATCCTGAACTAATTCATTTGGATTCCTTTTTAGGTTGTCATACTCAGAAAGAATCTGCAAGGGTTTCTTCTTCACCTCCCATCAGGCTATGAATGCATCATTCAGCTGGTCTGGAGTGGCTATAGAATTTGCAGTCAAAGATATAAACCAAGTTTTAACATCTCCGGAAAATATTTGGTATATGATTCTCATATTGGCATCATAAACATATATCTCTTCTAATTCAATAAAATCAATGATTTTGACTAAGTTTAGTTTGGCACTAACTTCAAAATTATCATCAAAGAGAGGGAGTTTCCGGCCATAGCCTTATGGTAATGCATTGAGTTGAGCAGGTAGAATCAGGGGTGCAAATCTGGCCATGAATCTTGTTGAGTGAAGTGCAGGAGTAACAATGGAAGGGTTGAATGAGAAGGTAATGAAGTAGAGGAAACAATGATATTATGTTGGAATGAAAAATGACTCTTGCTGGTATTGGATGATGGATTTTTTGGATGTGTATTGAAGTTGATTAGCTAGTTTTTCAATCCTTTCAAATTGACTCCAGACATTTCTGTCAAAGTTTGATTCAAATTTAGATTCTTAGGCAAGTAAACTATATTCTAGTTTCAAGGAATCAAAAACTACCTTAGATAATGATTTTACTTCAGATAGCCTCAATGGGTTAAATACTATCTCAGACAGTGAAGTTTCAGACTTTGATCGAAATAGATATAACTCAAACTTCAAATGACAAGGTAGGTCTTCGAGAGATAAAACTTTTGCAGGTAACAAGGAAGATATTACAATGGAGAAGGATTCGAATGAAATTATGAGTGTTGGGATCTCTGTTCTGAATAATTTTCTCTCGATCTTCAACTCGATTAGCTGGCTGAGGATCTAGATTCGATCTAGTGTATTTTCTCAAATCCAGAATGTTCTTTGTTTCCGCAACTTGGTTCTTTGCAACTTTCAGATCAACCTTCACGAAGAGTAAGACCTATCACCACAAACCTAGAATTCTATGAAATTATGGTACAAATAGGGATGATCTATCACTTTCTCTCCCCAGTATGGTCGCCAAGATGTTATCACACCACTGAATCTCTAAAGGTTGAGAAGGAGAGCATCAAAGGTAACCACGGACCACTTTGACCTAGTAACTAGCCCTACTAGGCTTAGAGGGCTCTCTCAATAGGATCACAGTCAAAATGACTGGATAATGGAGATTTTAGGCTAGGTATAGTAGGCTATAGGGTTTTATTTATTTGGATTTGGTGCTAGATGGTAAACTAGGTCTAATAAAAACTAATTCATGTCACTGAAAATTAGACTTGCAGAGATGTGATGGGGCGAGGTAGGCACAGACTTTAGCACTTTAAGGTATCCTGGTGAATGTGATACACTGGTAGGGTTTCAAAATGAGCATAGGAATTATGAATTTGTTTATATCAAAATAAAGTGAAACATAACTGTGATAATCTCTCCAAAACATAGCATCAAAATAATGAATTCTGCTTATCAAACTTAGAAATCAGTCACATAGGAGATGGAAATGAAATATGGAAGGCAAAATACTTTAAAACATATGAAAACATAAGAGCTAAAATTTCTAAAACACATACCACATGAATCCCACCGCAATATCTGCAAATTTTGTCTATTAGTTCCTGCCAAAAATTACTGAATACAATAGTGTTCAAAGATCAATTACAAAGCATCCAACCCTTGAAATGACAAAGAAAATGAAAGATATAGATCATAACAAAGTTCTCCCTACTCTTAGGGGTCAAATACATGACTTCTGGAGCTGTTACAAAAAAATCCTCAACTACAATCTTGATGATTAGGGAGGTCAACAAACTCTCCCTCTTTGGGTGAAATTGATTCACTTGACCCAAAAATACAAATTTACTTGATGTATCTACCTTTAGTATCTATAATAGACATAATTACACTTTATTTACAAATTTACACTAGTAAATTTCATGAAATTCATCAACCAACTAAGAAAAACTTGAAATTATGAAGGTGACGGGAAAACTGGAAAAAGTGTTGCGTGAGTGCAAAAACTGTAGCGTGCCCTGAGAAAAGCACAACTTGACCTTCAAGTTGACTTTTGACTGCCTTGTTAAAGTCCAAATTGATCTCCAGATAGCTCAATGGAAGTTTTTTCCTATCTAGTTTTCCAAAATGTCCTTAAGCACTGAAAAGGATGGATTTAAGCCCCTAAAAACTCATTTTTCCCAAAATTGGTCAAAAAGTGTAGCTTGTGGCTGAAAAAAATGGCAGAAAGGTGTTTTTAATGATTTTTTTTAGATTTTCCACCTGTCAAAAACTAATAATTTTTATTTCCAAGAGTCAAAATGTGATGTATAAGTCATAAGTTATCCAACCCAACTAATTTTGCATCATTTGGAGGCCTCTAGAAAAAGTGCAGCGTGGGCCACACTGCGCTTTTTGTAGTTTGACTGTGCAACAACTACTAAAATGTGGCCAAGAACACGAAATTTGTTAAAATATCCTCCAAAATTTCCCAAAATTGTTGTGTGAGGTTCTGATAAAGTGTGTTATGCAACCAAGGAGGAATCAACAAGAAAATGGAGTTTTCCCCTCATCTTCTTGGTGATTAGATTTTGTTTTAGCTTGTTTTTTGTTTGCTTATATTTGATATTGCAGACCTTTTTTCTAGTATAGTAGTGGTGGGCCATGCGCCTCATCATCTTATTATCCCTATTATATTTTTGAAGGAGCTTCTCCAGATGTGTGTTTACTCTATCAAGCCAAAATTCCTTATCTTCATTTATTTCCATGGAAATCCTTTCCTTAAAAGTGGGTTCCTCTACAAGAAGTGCCTCCTTTTGTCTTTCTAGCTCCAATGCTCTTTTTAGGACCCTTGTTCTTGGTCTTTTACTAGTGGTCCAGGCCCCATCCTCACTGATAAATACTCCTTTTCCTTTGACATCTTTCCTAGTAGCCTTAAACAGATCCTTTTCCAAGCGTATTTGATTTTCCTTCAACTATTTTTTCTCTTGCTCAAGGAAGGAGATAACAAACTTGGACCTTGCCAAATTGTCTTGTAGCTCTCTGATTTTGGCATATTTTTCTTTGATGACTAGGTTTAGGGTTTCTTGTTCATCTTGGGACTCCAAGTCCACCATCTCAATGTCATGGTGAAGGGCTTATTTCACTTGGAAAGCTATCTCATGTTGCTTATAATATCCCTACTTTGCTGATGTAGAAGGCAAGGCCCCTTCCATAATTTGTGGAGCAAACACTTGCCTATTTCCTCTCTGATTAGTTCTGACCTATTTTTCCTTTTTTCTCTTCTTAACTGTAGCCTTGCTATATGACCCAACTTCTGTTTGTGTAACTAGTGTTGATGGTGGAATATATATAGCAGGCTGGTTGGATGGAGATGTGAAGACCTCTGCCTCAATAAAAGTTTCCCATGCAATATTCAACTATTTAAGATGGTGAAGAACAATGATTTTGATAAGTGAGTGATGGAAAATACTGTTGATTTAGAGATCATATTCTCTATGTTGTTCCTTGTAGGCCATCTTGTCAATGCTCCTATACAAATAATAGGGAACGTTGAGAAGCTTCACCCTAGTGAAATGCATGAGTAACCTGATGTGGTAACTGTAGAGTCTAGAGAATCTTCCCTCGCAAGTGAAATACTTCATTATGATTTTCATCATGGGAGAAAACATATCAAATAGATGACCAAAAGGGAATATTTTCTCGATGTTATCTTTGTATGATGCTTTGAAGTAAGTTTGATATAGTTGGGCATCCAATTCTTGAGTTTTGAACCACTTTTCACCTACATTAGGTATCCCTATTGTTGCTGCAATAATATATGTTGAAATGGTGAACTTCACCTGTGCAATGGTGACTCGGTCTTTATGGAGGTTTGTGATGAATATTCTAGTCAAATCTAGATGGATTTACACTCTTTGGACCATTTCACAAAACTCATAACAACCCACATGTTGGAAACATTTGACTGCTAGGGGTGATGACGTAAACTCACTAGTGTCTAATGGCTCAAACCTTGAGGTTCTCCCTCCTTTGTTGTAGGTATTTCTATCTTCCTCCATGGTATTTAGTTTTCTAGAAACCATAGGGGAGAGGGTGAAGGAAAAGGGAATGGGATGAAGGGTTTAGGGAGTTGGGATCGGCGTGGGACAATTTCAAGAAGAGTGTAGGGAAAATAGAAACCTTAGGGAGGTGGAGGGGAGTTAAAATAACAATCGAAATGGAATAGAGAATTTAATTACAGGGGTATAGTTTAGCTGCCTAGAAAATCACAGCGTAGAGGTAGGGTTTTAGGGAATAGGATTTAGGAGTGGGGAATGAAGGGATATGAGGGCTATGGGGGATGATTAAGAGTGTGAGGGAGGTAAAAAATTCTAGGGGAAAGTGAATTTCATGCAAACTTGAAAAAAAGAGCTAGCCACTAAAACACATCATGGAGGTCAATGGAGGGTTTTCACACTAAAATTATGAGATTGAGCTACAAGGAGGGGTTTGTTGAATGTAACCTACTTGTCCATAGATGCTTGACACATTGACAACCTTCAGAAGCCTACAGAACTTGGTTTTATGCCTCCAGGAGAGAATACACAACTTCACTGGAAAAATCGCAGCAAGATAAGGAAAAGCCCAACGTGAAAAGTGCAACGTTCTCCAGAAAAGCACACTGCCTTAAGGAAACATGCAGCGCTGCACCAGAAATTTGATTTCTTGAAGTAAAAATTTATTTTTGAATTTGGCAAGTTGGGATCTCGATGCTGAAGAGTAAGAATGAATTTCATTTGGTCTTTTAGGGCATTTTAAACTTTGATTTAAATCATTAAATTATCATGGACCCACATTTTCCTTTTCAAAATCAACCTTTCATTTTCTTTTTCTTTTAACCTTGAACTTGATCATTTGAACTTTGAACTTTTGGTAGCTTTCGAAAATTGAACTTCTTACTATAAACTTGAACATTTTCTGGTGTAACTTGAGCATTTTCCTCTACTTGGAACTTTGAAGTACTTATTACAAATTTAAAACATAAAATTACATTTTTTCTTGAAATCAAATTTATTGATGAAATTACTTTATTGTCACTCCTCCACTTGCTAGAATTTGATGCATGGAATGATGATGTGATGACCTTGGAACCCTAAGGACCTAATAAAGACTCTGGACTGAATGAAACCATGATAAATATGACTATAATGATGGTGAAAACTTTTGATTGATGGTACACTCAGCTAAGAGGTGAAATGAACCAGTAATTAGTAAAACTTTGGAAGGAGTAAAAACAGACCTAAATCTACATCTAGTGACAAAATTTTTGCATTATGACCTGATGAAACAAAAAAAAGTTGAGTTAAGGACCCTATTATAACATGATAAGGGTCCATTTGATCACTTGTGACAAGATGCAAAAACTGACACTAACAGAGTCAATCCTCTCCTTTTTTGTGCAAAAATGGCTCCTAAGAGAAAATACACCCCTCACGATAACCCAGTGTTGCCCCCAACTGTAGATTTGGACCACTAGCCCTTAGTTGACCATCTTTACCATGTTTCAGAGACCAATTGTGAATTTTATCTTTACGAACTTCATAATTGGCTCCACCAAAAACATTTGGATGAAAGTGATGAAATTGGATTATGGGATTCCACCTTCCCTTAGTATATTTTTCCTCAAACCCCTAACTCTCTTGAATTTTTCACCTAGTCTCAATTTTTCGATATACCCAGCCAAAGAACTATAGTGGCCTAAAATGGCGGAGCTCTGTGTTACATTAATGGCCACTCTATTTGTGAAATGCTTCAAATTAAATATGATGGTCTTGGAAAGCCTTTTCACCCAGATTACCTCATGGAAATGTAAAACAAATTAGACTTCCCACAAAGAGCCAAAGTCTTTGAAACCTTCTTGTCTAATGATGCCCAATTACCTAAGGCAAACCCTCCCTATCTAGCTTCAATTTTTCCAGATATGGCCAAGCAAATTGTTTCAATTATTGCTTGCATTTTAGGTTACCATTCACACCAATAGATAGATAAGGAAATATTTTATTTCCTCTCTATTTTCTCAAAGGGAGAAAAATCACCCACTATATTATGTTACAGTGAGTTCATAACAAAAATGATTCATGAACAGTTCATGAAATTTTCAACTGAAGGTTTTTTTAGATATTCCTCAGTCCTAGTTTATCTTTTTATTTATTATCAGTCAAGAAAGATTTCCCTTTCAACTATAGAAGATGTACAACCAGGGGAATCCTTATTCAGTCATTCACTGGACCCCCTTGGTTAGAAGGAACAACAAAAAATTTACATTTAGTCAATTTGTGGATTAGTTCTTACATGTAGTAGCCAGTTTTTTGAACAACAATGTAGAGACCAAGATAGATCTAGAGATCAAGAGAATTTTATAGTTGAGTGATCAAACAAAGAAGGGATATTGGTATTTATACCAAATCTATATAGAAATTAGGATATATGGTTGTGAATTAGCCCCTTAAAAACTCCCTAAATATGTGCCAATTAGGATATTTGCTTTGGATTTTATCAGAAAAATGATAAATATGGATCAAATGCATTTTCAGGCATCTAAGAAAATGACTCATTTTAAGATAAAAACACAGATTGGTCCTTTCACATGTAATGCAAGGACAACAGGGCAGGAAGTAGACATTATATTAAAACCCATGAATTTTAAGCACAACTTTACGTGGTCTTATGATCCTTTTGGTATTATTTCAAAAATGAGAACATAATAGATTTATGCTCCCTATATTCATACTTCTAGACCAGAAATTGAGCAGTTCATGAATCAGGACGAGTGGCAGGAAAACACCTTGTAGGAAGTTGAACAGAAAATTATATATACTTCACAGACTCCATTAGCTTAAGAAAAGGGAGAGGAAATAGCAAGGAAAACTAGTTCCCCTTCAGTATCAGAAAATCTCAGCTAAGGATTTCATTGTATAGAATAAAAGGCTCAAGAAGACAGATGAAGAGGATGAACAACAAGAAAATATTGAACAATCACATCCAATTGTTCTCTCTGTAGCATGTACTCCATTATTCTTAGGGAGAGAATATAATATCCCACCATCTCCAACAAATCCAGGGAATCCAATGACAACCTTTACACTAATTTCATCACCAGGAAGGGAGTCGGGATAGAGCGGCCACAAGGAACCAAGTATATTCACTGCCCATCAGGAAATAAAAATAAGGAATCTGGCACTGAAAGTTACTACATTTTATCAATATTGGAAGCAACCAACAACTTCCCAACATAGGCTTCTATCAACATTTGATTCAGAAGAAGGAAAGATGAATTTTTTTTTCCTAGAACCCACGGTTCCTCAACCTCGGATAAAAAATGATTATAAGAAGTCAATTTTCTCTTTTGATACAAAAACCATTTATCCCATAGATCATATGGATCTACATAAGCAATCTGGTGAAATGATTTTTCAGTGCCTTAACCAATTCTGCCATGACAACTGCTAAACTTCAAAATTTTGTGCAAAATATCCAAACTCAATTGAAGTTAGAGAAGATTTATTCTCTAGCTAAAGATACAAAATAAAGTCTTTAGAAGATATGGTGATTAAATTGGGATACGATCCTAGTAATATTACAGTAAGTGAATAAATTATCAAATCAAATAATGTAGACATAG